>CM045574.1:3021786-4221786 GCA_024721215.1 Cheumatopsyche charites
TCCAATATAAAAACCTTGTCTGATAAATTAGATTTTGTCGACAATATGATTCCTAACAGATACTTTTTAACGAAAACGAAGAATTACTATCAATAATTTCATTCTCGTTGTATTGATCACTAAAGATTGATTATCAACACATTTAACCATGGCAAAATAATCAGTGCACACCTAGTGATGACTCTAAGCACCTTTAAGCAAAATTTCCATGCAACCCCCTCCCAATATAATTTTTATATGTATGTATTTGAAGAAACAAAATTGCGCCGCAGGTGAAAATTTTTTTCATAATTTCTGAAAATCATTTATTAAAAAAACATTTATTTCATCTTCTTACACAAAATTCTACTAAAGAAGTATAGAGCTCATGGAAACGTGTTTTTCTAGATCATTTATTTATAATGAATCATAATTGTATACTTTTTACAAAAAAATGATTTTTTAATAATATCTAATTTAGTGGGTAACAAAGAGTCGATTGCCTCTTTAATATTATATAAGATATTTATTCTTCTTTCAAATCATTATTTTCTTTCACAAATCTAAATCTAAATTGGGGGACAGAATCGCGGGGAAGAGGGCCTCGCGTTTTGCATAACATTATTGTTTTTCTCGCAAACTATTTGTAATAAAACAAAATAACTTTGGAAAATATTTTCGTCAAATTCGTTATTTTTAATTTTTAGCTTAAACTGATTGTAAGACTGACGTAAACCATCACAGCTCCGTCCGCTTATTAAGTTTAAAGATTCTCGCTTTTCTTGATTCAATGTCACAAGTACATACCTACATCAAATAAAGTACTCAAATAATCTTTTTATTGTAATATCTTTCTCATAAGCAGAACGAATTTCTTCCATCTTATGCTTTTTGCTTCTTTTGCAAACCTCTTCAAATGATTTAAATGGTCGACCGGGTCGATTTTGTGGATCGCGAATTTCAAAGATTTCTTATAGCCACGGTTCTTTGTTTTTTAGAAATATTTCTTCTTTGTAAAACGATTTAATCCATCTTTGCTTTATTTCTAACCTGAAACGGTGTTTCAAACCGATAATTTTGTTTTCTTTGTAACGCTCGTTTGATAATAATTCGTCTCGTAAAAAGTCTAAAAACGAAAACTACAGCTGACTGTCCCTACTTGTATTATAATATTGATTTATGGCCATAAATGCGCATATTTTGACCAAATTATTGAATCAAGGTTATGTATATTTGTTATTGAACGTCAAACTGTACATAATTATCGTTTGTGACAACTGTAACTGTAAATTATTTACCATTATTATCATGTAAATATCACCGTTGAGGAAGTTTGCTGAAAGCGTGAATGAACTATAGCTTAAAAATGTCTAAAGTAGAACTGGTGTGTCGTTTATGCCTAGACGACTCTCCTACTATATATATATTTGACTCAGGTAGCTCGATTTCCTATAAAATCCATTCCTTCTGCGCGTTTCAGGTATTTTATTTATTATTTTACTTAAATCGAAGTGTATATTATGCAGTGTATCTAAAAGTTGTTCAATATACATTACCAGATTGATCAATATGATGGTTTACCAACTCATATATGTTCCAAATGCATGCAAACGTTAAACGTGATATCTGATTTCAAATTGAAATGTGAAGAAAGCAATAGATTCTTAAGGAATAAATTTTTTGAAGTACCGATTATAAAAAATGAAATCGACACTTCGGAAGATGTAGATTTTGTTGATAACACTACACCATTTTATGCTGAATCGAAAGATGAAAATCGTACTAACTTTGAAAGTAAATCAAATTCTGAGGACGGAGATGATTCAAAAGTTGTCCCCAATATCAGCGAGGATTCAATTAACAAGACCCGTATAAAGACTGAATTAGAAAAAGCGACTGAAGTTAAACCGTTCGGTAATTTAATTGATATCGATTATTCATGTACAACATGTGGAAAAAAATATTTGTCGAAAAACTCTTTGAACAATCACATTAGAACTCATGGTCTTGAAAAAACTTTAGAATGTGCTACATGTTCCAAAAAGTTTGCTAAAAAAGAGCAATTAAAAGAGCACGAACAAATACATTTGAGCACAAAAGATTTTCCATGTCCAAAATGTGGAAAACTATTCAAAACTCCTGCTTATGTTCTAAAGCATATTCAAAATTTTCATGAAAGATTGCCATATGTAAAATGTGATGTTTGTGGTGAAAAACTATCTTCACTATTCACTCTTAAGGTACATTTTCTTTCTACATACCTATATTTTTCATTCAATGTCTGAAGTGAGAAAGATTCTGGAATTGACTGCTCATTTCCAAGTCTAGGCCAAGATGTAATCTGCTTTTGTGGTTGATTTCATTTTGATATCTATCCATAAACTATCCTTGATCTTAATCTAATCAAGAAAACATTGAAATGAAAGTGACCACAAATAGGTTCAGTGAATCTCATCAGCCAAACCTGGAATTCAAATTCTAAATTTTCAACACTTTAGACATGGACAGTGTCATATACCTACATAATTTTTCAGTTATAATAAATATTGATGACATCGATGTATGTTGTAGAAACACATGACGAGTCACCCTGGTCAAGAAAAATTTCAATGCAAATTTTGCAAAAAATCCTTTGTTTTAAAGAAACTATTGGCTTCACATATGCTTATACATACTCAAGAAAGAAACTTTCAATGTGATATTTGTAAAAAATTCTTCACTACAAAGCCTCGTTTGATTTCCCACATACGCGGAATTCATGCTGGTTTTAAGATACGCACGTGTAGATTTTGCAGTTGTGAATTTTCAACGTTGGCATCATATGAAGACCACAAAAAAATGCATTCGAAAGAAATTGCAGAGGAAAGAATTAAAAAGGATCAATTATTCGGCACTAGCAAACTTTGTCCATTTTGTGGAAAAACATTTTTCACATTTAGTTCACTGAACTGTCATGTTAAAACTCATACACTTGAAAAAAATTTGGAATGCACCACATGTTTGAAAAAGTTTGCCACAAATGGTCAATTAAATGAACATAAAAAAATACACACAAGTACAAATGAATTTCCATGTCCTACCTGTGGAAAACTATTCAAAACTTTTGCTTATGTTCACAGACATATCCAAAATTTTCATGAAAAATTAACCGTCGTCAAATGTGGTGTCTGCGGTAAGCACTTATCAAATTCATCCGGTCTCAAGGTAACTTTTCTTTTTTCATAAACATACATAGTTATGAGGTAAATATTTATCACAATAATTTTTGTTGCAGAGGCACATGACAATTCACACAGGCGAAAAAAGATTTCAATGCGATATATGTGAGCAGTTCTTTGGTGTGAAGAGCACCTTGATTTGTCATATGCGTCTTCATACCCGTGAAAGGCCTTATGGATGTCAGTTTTGTGAATCTAAATTTTCATCTCAAAAAACATTAAAGAACCATGTAAGAATTCACACAGGGGAAAAACCATTCCAATGTCCGTCATGTTCCAAAAGTTTTTCGCAATTATCGAATATGAAAAATCATTTTAAATACAATCATAAAGGTGTCGAATTTATTTATAAATCTCCTAGTGAAAATTAATTTATCATACATTATAGTTTTAAAGTGAAACTGGCTCACTTCTTCACATTAAAGGTGGATGAGATTAATTCATAAATGTTGTATGAATGTATAGAAATTACCTGTATGAAAAAAAAATTACATAAATCGATGTATTAGAGTATTTTATCAATCGGTGTTTTCTTGGTATTATATTGCATTTTAACTGTAATTTATTAAAATATAGGTATATATGTTTATGTGTACTTAACACGGTATTATACCTGGAAAAATATTTCAGATAATAATGTAAAGGGACATAACTTCCGTCAAGTTTATATTGTTGCTATAATTTCATCGCGAGTTCATTAAATTGGATAAATTGAGAAATCTAACGGTTTTTTTTGTTTAAAATGTTAGACAACTTTTTAGATTGCTTGATATCGAGATACATAGTCAATGTATGTGAGATTTCTGGATTCATTTAATTTTTGGAAAGCTTGACAAAGTCTTTACTTACCAATTATTAAATTTTAATGATTATCCAATTTAGAGACCTATGTATTGTTGTATCTGATGTATTCTGACAAAGTAACGAGTTTAACTCGTAGTATGTATGTAACCACGTTCAAAAGTGCAATCTATGAGTCTACCTTGTGGCGACTTCTATCATTTCTAAAAATTTTAAAAATGAAAAAATCGAACTATTAGTTTATGATTAAATTTAACCTTTTCAGGTCCTATGTCGAGTGTGACTCGACATCGAATTTGTTCCAGTAGGTCCTATGTCGAGTCTCACTCGACATTTCAATAACATATTGTTTATCACTTAAAATTTCGAAGAACATGATTTTTTTTTCACTCCTCGTGTTAAATACATATGTAGGGAAGGAACCTCGATTGTTTTTCTGAGTATTCATAAAATTTCGACTGCATATGAAGTGTACAAAAGGAGCTGTTCCGCTTGGTTGCTCGCGTCAACGAAAACAGTGGACTCTCCCATTAACATCTTTGACTTTACTTTCGACAATATATGTTTTTTTCAATTGAAAAATGTTTCTTTTATAAAGTGAACGTATAAATATAAAAATAAATATAAAATTCACGTAAATTTTTTGGTTGAATATTTGAATTTGGTCAAATATGATAAAAATGTTTTTTTTTTTCAGAATACAGAAAAAATTAAGGTCCTAATAAAGATTTTTATTTTTTATACAATAGGACATGAATGTTTCTTATTTAAAATAAATTTTATTTCAGTAATATACGGTTTTTTGTTTTAAAAATATGTCAAATATGAGAAAAAAGTTTATCCTACAAATGGCTTAAAAGTATTAAAGACCTGGTGAAAACTTTTTTTTATTTTTTAAAGACCGCAAAGGGTTAATATATTATTTATATAGAAAACAATAAAAAAATTTCATCTGTAGTTTGTATATTTTTTTTGTTAATCAGTTCATTTGGAATCTTTACATACTTTGTGTCTGCTTCTGTAGAAAAAAAAAATGATAGGGAAACTAGGAGACATATGGAGTCAATGAGAAACATGGACAAACCGAATTTCAGAAAAACCAAATGCCTTATATTGTTTTAAAAGAAAAATATACCTTTATAGTTAGAAGTTGTAAAGAAATTGTATTTAGTAAAGCCGTGAGAACTTAAACAAATATTAGACCGACAGTAATGTTAAAAATGCGCTAATTTTCTTATAAAATGTGTAAGAAATAAGAAATATAAATCTGCCTAAATCGAACTATTGAATATATAGAATTTTTTTTTTGTGTTTTATTTTTCATAATGCTTGATCACATAGCTTAGATCGGGGGTTACCAACCCGGCGCCCGCGGGCGCCATGGCGCCCGCGAGCGATTTTTGGTGCGCCCGCCACTGGTTCAAGTGACAGAACTTTTTAATAAACACTAATTAAAAATATAAATTATTTTTATTTATTTGTTAGAGTTTTACAACTTCTTGAGTGTCTAGGTTTATTTACCCAACTAGGTCGGCCTAACAAGCTGACATAGAGTTGGGGTGCAGTTAAAAGGCGGGATGGTGGGCTTCCCTCGTTATGTCTAGGTTTATTAAATACGTTGATATTGAAGAAAATGCTAGGTAACAATGAATTAAACGGATTATTGTCTATTAAGCACCTTCAAGAACAGTTTGAAAAAAGATTTCTGCAGTTTACAAATATCGAGCCGATTGCTTCCATCTGTATCAATCCTTTTATTTGCCAAATAAATGTAATGGAAATGGCTACATGCATTGTAGACCTAGTTCAAGGGAAGGCAGGAAAACTACTTAGAAATTTTGGACCTTAAGAATTATATTTTTTTGTGTGTTTAATGAAATTTAAATTTTGTGTAGTGAAACATTAATACACACAAAAAAATTCATATAAGTATGAATCTTCTTGTTCACTCAAATAAAAAAAAATCGATTGATATAATAAATATCTAAAAATTTTCGCCTGCAGCGCATTGTGTTTTAGTTACATTAATTAAATATGAATTTGAAAAAACTTATCAACTAAGATTTTTACATCCGTTAAGGATAAAAGAATCATTTTCAAAGTCTAAGAATTTGAATATGTATTTTCATTTCGGACTTTTTAGATGTCAATTTTGCATTGGGGTTTAATATTTTAAACGGCTCAAAAGTGGTGAATATAATAAACATCCACATATCAGAAATTTCATTTTCTGAAGAGATATTTTGAAGATTTTCAAAAATTATGAAAAAAATTTTCGCCTGCGGCGCTATTTTTATTTTTTTCATATACGTATAATAAAAATATGTTAGGAAGGGCATACATTTTATCATTTTAATTTTGTTATTTTGGGGGGAGAGCCCAATTCCATGAAAGTACCCGGGCCCGGATTTTGTAAGAATGGGGAAGGGGGCGCTGAGAAATAATTTATTTATAAAGGGGGCAGTGAAAGAAATAAGTTTTATTATCACTGGTTTAATAGATTAAATATGAATTTGAAAAAACTTGTCAACTAAGATTATTACTTCCATTAAGGATAAAGGGATAATTTTCTAAGTTTAAGAATTTAAATATTTTCATCTTTAAGGTGTCAATTTTGCATAGGGATTTGAAATGTCAGACGCCTCCAAAAATTGTGAATATGACAAACATCTACATATCGAAAATTTTATTTTCTGAAGGGATATTCTGACGATTTTCAAAAATTATGAAAAAATTTTTCGCCTGTGGCGCTATTTTTGTTTTTTTCATATACATATAATAAAAATATGTTAGAAGGGGGTGTATTTTGTTGTTTTCGTTTTTTTTTATTTTGTTTTTTGGGGGGGGGGGGGCAAAAATAGGTGGCGCCCGCCACTCTACCGATATTTAAGAATGCGCTCTAGAGTACGAAAAGGTTGGTAACCCCTGGCTTAGATTATTATGTATGCAAAATATATCAGAAAATACACAATTCGCCGATCTAATTCAACGTTAACATCTTGACGATAGTCAGGTGTCAATTTCTTCTTATGAATAATCGAATCGTAAGATATGATTTATGAATTATTAAATTTATTTGAGGCTGAAAAATTAATGAGAATTGAGGACACAAATGCAAGTGACAGACGTTTAATAAATCAGAGTGCATCAGAAATGCATAAATATAAGTCGCATTCAAACCGACATGCATTTGTGCGCAGTCTTTGATACTTGACACCAACGATTATAGCAATTTGGGTTTTTGCATTGTGAAAAAATATGTGATCTTAGTTAATTGAGATTAATTGAAAAAATATTTTAAAATTTAATATAAAATACCAATATGGCTACGTTCGAAGAAGCCTACTCTGTAGTCGATAAGACTTTCGACATTCTTGGGATGAAAAATCTTCACAGAAGCGAAGACGATCATTCCAAGTCTTATTACAGATGGCATCGGATCTTATTCGTGTTTGGAAGTCTTAATTTGATCATGCTGATCGTCGGAGAGGCTATGTCCATCAAAATTTACATCTATCACATTCTGAACAACAGGGAAGATTTCATAGAATACTTCGGTTATATAGCCGAAGTAACGCCTTGTTTCATAATTTGTCTGATCAGCCAGCACAAGGCTATCACTCTGATGCTGAAGAAGAAAAAGGTGAAGGCATTATTTATAGAATTGGAAAAGCTTTGGCCCACCACTGACGATCCCGAGTGCGTGGAAATCAGGGACTCTATCATGGGACCCACTGTTAAATATTGCTGGGCTTACACTTGCGTGTCCAATGGTCTTTCCACTATCTACAATTTGTTTCCTGTGATAATCATGTTGTTCTTTTACATCACTCAAGGTCACAGTAAAAAGTATTTGCCTTACTTTGTATGGTATTATTGGGATTGGCAAAACAATTGGCTTTATTTTATTCTTACGATCATTTCTCAGTTCCATGGAGGTATGTCGATGTCTATTAAAAAATAAGTGTAATACTTGTGGAGTAGATTATTGACATGAAACTCATTGTCAGTCTAAACAAATCTAACCTGAAAAAAAAAGAAACACCTAAAATAAAACTTAATCCAAATTATAAAAATAATCTGCCAAATGTAGTGGTCTGTTCCGCAAGTGTCATAATAATGGTACTTTTCAGTTAGAAGCGTGCCATTTTTCTAATTCAATAACAGTTTTAACTTAACAAATAAAATTTTTGACGAAATTACTTCATAAGTATCAATGATATGATTGTTCGTTTTGATTTAATTATAAGTGGCATTAGAATAACGAATAAGTATCATAATTATTGTACTTATACTAGATGTACATATCACGAATAACGAAGAAGAATATATGAATATATAGAATATATAATTCATTTGTTTTTTTCGGAAGGAATTTTCACAACTGCTTGCGTTTCTGGACCAGATTGTTTCTTTTCTATTATGGTTGCTCAGTTGTCTATGCAATTTAGATTATTTTGTAAATATTTGACACGTATATCATTCGAAGGAGAAAGTCCTGATATACCCTTTGAGGAGTCTGCTGAAAATAAATTGAGACAAGCGATTAAATATCACATTAAATTGATAAAGTAACTAATAATAATATCCAAAAATATGTAATTTGTACCTATTTAATATATGTATATTAATAAATTGAATATGTATTTCCAGTGTCTACAAGGATATCGAAGAAATATTTACCTTTACCCTTTTGACAAATTTACTTGCGAGTTCACTTATGATTTGTATATCAGGGTTTTCAATTACGGTTAGCTCAAATAAGTTTTTTTTTTAATAAAATTTTTATTTAAAATTTAAAATTCATCTGAATCGATTATAGATTTCTCCTCCAGATCGCGTGGTCAAATATATGATGTTTTTGGCATCAAATTTGACTCAAATCTGGTTAATTTCGAACTATGGAAATAAGCTGGTTGAAGAAGTATGTTTTATTTATCATACGAATCGATTTTAATTGAAATTTTATGTGAAAATAATGCTTTCAGACGGATTTGGTAGCAAGAGCTGCATACGAAAGTCAATGGGTTGGAGCAGAAATAAGACACATGCGAACATTAAGCATAATTCAGTACAGAGGACTTTATCCTTTGAAAATATCTGTGATGGGTTTCACATCAATATCTTTGGCTACTTTGACTTCTGTGAGAATATAGTTGTGTTTTTTTTAAGAAGGTATAAAATTTTAATGAATTTTTCGTTTCAGATCTTGAGCACTTCATGGTCTTATTTCACATTAATAAGAACTGTTTTCGACGAGACAGATTTCTAAAAATATACCAATTTGGATTTCTTTGTTTTTTTAGAATTATCTTATCAAATAATATAAGATTGGGTTATTGCTGAAATTTTTTTTTTTTATATTTTGTTGTATAGTCGAGTCATGTTTATGTTTGTTGAATAATATATTTCACTGAAATTTTGTGTATTATGAATCATTTACTAAAATATTATTTTGAATACATAATAAAATATTTTAATAGTTAAAATGATCGTTATATGAATTAATTATAGGCTGTAAAGTGAGTTATATTTTATTCGAATTTTCGAAGAATAAAAACCGAGGACTCGATGTAAATGGATGATATTGAATAAATCAAAGTTCGTAAAATATGCATAAATGTAAGTCATGTATGATCTAGCACGAATATGGAGTAGTCGACAAGTTTCAGGACAAAAGTTATTGAAAAATAAACTAGAAAACATTATTCTTTTGATATTATTAAGTAATTCGATAGAGATCAATTTTCGATAATTTGAAGAAAATGAACGTTTCTCCTCTTCTACGAGTTATAGGGGAAACATTTTCATTACATTAGGAAAAACCGCTTTCTTACAGAATTTGGTAAATCATACTTATAGATGTTTTATTTCAAAAAACGTACATATTTCAAAACCATTACCATGTTCAAAATTCGAACTCGAAAACCATATAAAAAGAACTTGACTTTATTTCAATTTTATGTATGGAAGTTATTTTAGGCATTTGTAAAAGATGGCTCTGAGACTCGAGCTTTGAAAAAACTCGTCCGAAAACTTATTTAGAATACAGAAAATATTCTCTTTGAATTCGATTGAAGTACACGATTTAAAACCTCCATTCGTGTGGTATAAAAAGCGACCAACAGATAATTAAGCACAGTTTTCATTTAGTTACTCCTGAAATTAATCACTCCACACAAATCAACGAAATGACGACATTCGACGACGCATACCGAGTGGTAGACAGAACCTTCGATATCCTCGGAATGACGAACATCCACAGAGACGAAAACGATCGTGGAAAGCTGTATTACAAGATGCACAGATTATTTTTCATAATGGGATGTCTCAATTTGGGCACCGCTCTTTTCGGCGAAGTGGTTTCCATAAAACTGTTCATCAGCCACATACTGAACAACAGGGAGGATTTCGTAGAATATTTCGGCTACATAGCCGAAGTGACTCCTTGTTTCATAGTCAGCTCTATAGGGTTTCAGAAAGCCGTCAATCTGATGCTGAAGAAGAAGCAGGTGAAGGCTCTGTTTAAGGAAATGGAAAAGCTGTGGCCCACTTCTGACGATCCTGAATGTGTCGAGATTAAAAATTCTATAATGGGACCGACTATTAAGTATTGTTGGGCTTACACGTGTGTTTCGAATGGGCTTTCGACTCTTTACAATATTTTTCCTTTGGTTATCATGTTATTCTTTTATATAACGCAAGGACATAGCGATAAATATATGCCTTATTATATTTGGTATGCTTGGGATTGGAAAGATAATTGGTTCTATTTCGTGCCTACGATGCTATCTCAATTTCATGCAGGTATACATATGTATGAATTGGTATTTTCCTATTTTACAAGCCCAATTTTAAATAGGAAAGATCTATTATTTTGATAAATTTTAAAATCTATATAATAGACTAAATTATTGTATTTTTAAAGGAACGTTTACAACTGCTTGTGTTTCTGGGCCAGATTGTTTCTTTTCGATAATGGTTGCTCAGCTATCTATGCAATTTAGATTGCTTTGTAAATATTTGACAAATATATCATTTGAGAAAGGAAATCCGAATGCTCCTTATGAAGAATCAGCTGAATATAAACTAAGAAAAGTTGTCAAATATCATAATAAATTAATAAGGTAATGATTCGAAATTATCAAAAAAAATCATGAGATTGAAAAATTTTGATAATTTCAGTATTTATGAAGATATACAATCACTTCACACATTTACTTTGTTGGTAAACTTGTTGGCGAGTTCTCTCATGATATGCATTTCAGGATTTTCTATAACAGTAAAAAAATATCGAATATGTAAATATTTTTTAGAACCTGCATTAAAAACTTTCATTAACTGCAGATATCTCCATTGAATCGAGTCGTCAAATACATGATGTTCTTGGCGTCTAATCTAACACAAATCTGGCTAATATCGAACTATGGAAATAAGCTAGTAGAAGAGGTATAATTATACATTTCATATATTCAAAATTTGCTTTATTAAAATATGCAATCGATGAATTTCAACAAGTCGTATAACGTTTGCAGACTGATTCAATTTCTAGAGCTGCATACGAAAGTCAGTGGGTTGGAGCAGAAATAAAACATATGCGAACAATCAGCATAATTCAATACAGAGGACTACATCCTTTGAAAATATCTGTTATGGGATTCACATCCATATCATTGACTACATTAACATCTGTGAGTTATAAATTATTCATTTCAAGTTATATTGAATTAAAATAAATAAATTAAATACGAATATGTGATAAAGTTTCTCGATTCATGTAGTGGAAAGGATTGCTTTATCACAGACGAAGTGTTACTTATGAAACTAATTTTCTTTCTAATTTTTTCTGTTTCAGATCTTGAGCACGTCTTGGTCCTATTTCACGCTGTTAAGAACGGTCTTTGATAATAAAGAAATGTAGAGGAAATCACACGTTCGGTAGCATTTTTCTTCTGACGATCAGCTACTCGCAATCACTTCATATAATTAGATCGTTTCGCTTGGGTTATGTATGGAAAATCGATCGTGAAACGGGTCATTCTCTGAGTCGATTTAGTACTATTGGCGTTTTAGTTATCTAATTCTAATTATTGCTAAAACTGCCATCGAAGCGTATCGACCGAATTGCCGAACGAATATCGTAAATATGTACACCGAAGCTAATAGAGAATTGATGTATAATATCTTAATATTTAATCTAGTTTGTTTTTTAATGATATGCAACCTTTGTTAAATATTAAATCGTATCGCATACATGTGAACTTCATATAATTTTCAAAAGATGAGGTGTATAAGCGAGGTCGAATAATGAAATTTCACTTTGTAGAATAGTGGTAAAAATGTACAATTTTGCATACGATATCGATTCACGTGCTTATTACACATTAATTTTATAATAGTATACATTATTGTTTTATTAATCATAGATGACGAAGAAAATTTGAGAAAAACAATGAAACAATGAAGATGTTTGATGCGTTTTTCAAATTTCCCTTCATTATTCAAATTACCCAAAATAATAAACATACAAATTACATTTATAATAATCTTCAGATTTGGTTGATTTATGCTGAAATACAAAAATAATTAAAATGATATTTGAAATTAATGATTTTTCATTTGGTGGTCAAACCAATTTAATGATTTATTGGTATTTTTCTTTATTATTTGATATTAAAATATGATTATACAAATAGCTTGGACATTTAAATATATTTTTAAAGCGGAATTGTGATCGATCTTTTCACTAACTTAAACTAAATTATAACTTAATCAGCGTTTTTTTTTCAATCGAATTTAACAGTTGTCAAGTCGTTCTTGTGAACTCACAGCGCCGAATTCTATAAAAAAAAAATGCTAGCTAAGTAACAGTTAAGTTAAGGTAAGTAAAAAAATCGTCACTAGGGGCTAGTCTTTTTACTTCTGGTTTGAGAATAAAATGAGATGAGAAAACTGTTAAAATCTAGGCGAAAGAGATGGGTGTATGTATTGTTGTAAGGACTGTAGTATGTCTGTCTCTTTTAGCATTTGTTTTGACAGCTCATAGTAGAAAGAAGCACGTGTAGTTTAAAATAGTTTTATTCTCAAACCATAGCTGAAAAGACCGGCTCTTAAGCAGAAAAAAAATCAGTCTTTAATCATTTTACGAACCATTTAACCCAAATAACAAATCTATTCAATTCAAAACCTAAAATTGAATCGCACTTTCGTCGACGGCCATCCGATTAGTGGACCGGAGCGATTGGACTCTTGCTCCGCGGAGCAACGACGATCAAACGTCGAGCTGTTGCGTCAAGCTGTCAGTTGGTTGGAACGTCGAAGTCCATGACTTCCCACAGGACACTATTTCCTGCTCGAAATTGGCTCTGCTCCGAGCTGGAGTCAGAGGCTTGTTTGCCAGAGGTCTTCTTGGGCAAAGTGGTCGTTCTGAATCGAAAGTGGACGTAATGAGCGGGATGAGGCTTTTCGGATTGATCGATTCGACGTCTTATTTCGACAACTGAAATGGACAAAGGGTACAATAGTGATCTTGAGAAAAGTGCGTTTAAAGTTGAGTATGTATTTATATGTATTAGGAGGAGGTTGAGTGATTTGATGATATAGCTTGGTACGCGTTTCGAATTCGTTTATATCCTTTGTCATCAAATATATGTGTGTATATAGAAGAGATTCTTGTATATATCTCAATTTCAACAAAAATGTCAGTTATATCCTTTGGCCTTTTCAGTCGTCTTATATTTTGATCGATCTGGACGATCGTTCTTTGTTGTTGTTGGTTTGTTAAGTGAATTCGTGACAATATATGCTATTGGAAATAATCGTGGGCAGTTTTCGTAAATTTGATTAATTTTGATTTTTATTTTTGGTAGAATATTATCTAAATGGTGTTGTAGTGTTACTTATATTTTAAAAATTGAAGAAATACAATTAAAAATTTTTTTACATAACTCAATTTCGGAAAATAAGTCACTTGTACTTTTGTGCTTTTCAGTTGTCATTTGTAATTCACGTGGTCGTCAAAAATATTAATTTATTATATCATATATTATATATGTACATAATCTTAAGAAGATATATTATTTCAAAATAATACACGTACTTAATGTGAATTTTGAATTTAATGAGGGCTTAGTGCGTGGTTTCCATTTAATCATTTCAAAATAATGCTTCAATTTTAATCAAAATGTGCTATTCACTGTTCTTCAATAAATTTTGAATATTCGATTTTTGCATATTCTAGAATCACTACAAAGCATTAATTAAATTAGATATGGTGAAATAGTAAACCTTACATTTAAGCTTCATTAAATTTATGTCAAAGAGATTAAATAGGTGCTCGACAACCTTGAGAGGTCATATTTGGTATTATTTCATAATATTCAATTGTATTTTCTTAATTAATTATGTGAAAATATAATTAAGATAAGATAATTTATATTGTTTCAATCAATATGTTCGATGCTGAAGAATCAAATCGCAAAATTCGCATTGAAGTTTTGCTATCAATCGTGAAGGTAACGACAAAACAGCGTTGACGCAGCAAATTCAGATCAATGAAGACTTTTTCTTTCGAACACGTGTAGCCGAAATTCAATAATCGGGAAGTCGGTTTTCCTGTTTGATTGAATTTCGCCAAATTGTATTACACAAAGTGAAAGCGTTCAAGGAAATTAATTTCAATACGTTTCCGATTTATCGATTCCGATATGTGTAAGCGAAGAAAACACTCCGAAAAAGAAATTTCCATACAAATACGAATTTTATTCATATAAAAAATATTTTTATTTACACTAGGAGACATTCGAACGAAATTCATATTTTGATTAAACGAACGATATTTACCGATATCGAATTTAATCTTCAGACTTTCGATTATAAAATGAACGATTATGAAATGTGTCAGCGAAGAAGATCGTTCGATTGTCAAAATTTCCAATAGATCAAAGACCCTTATGAGGAGGGGATGTTTATCGAACGAAGGGAATGGACCGGATGGGGGTTGTACGTTTTTCGTTTGATTAAAATGCCAAAGCTGATTAAATCGAAATAAATTAGATCGCAGCCATCCACTTTTGTTACATAGCTGCGTACAAGAGATCGACAAAAAGTATCCCTCGGAGGCAAGGAAGCGTTGTTCATTTTATCCCCGGTGATTAATGTATTGAGCATCGAATTTCTTTTAACTTGAAAGGCGAATTCCATTAGGGGAGAAACGGGTCGGCCCACCGAATCTCTTATTTCTGCGAAATAGTGGAGCTTTCTTTGCGCGAGGACAATGCCGCGTGCTCACGGGGGCGTTCATTGCGGGAATCGATCGACGAGAGAAAGGAGTGAATCAATTGTTGCTTTATTATACTTCAGATATATTTTATTACTTGTAGATTTGATTAGATACCATTTTAGTTGAATATAAGAATGCTTTTATACTTACGATATACAGATCTACATCTGACTTCAGAGATCTATTCTATCTTAACAGTTTGATATCATCCTAATGATATGTTCACACGAAATTGTAAGATCCAAATCTATTCTCTATTTATCTATTTATTCATCATGTTATATGTTTCTTATGAAGATTTGTTCACAAGATGCAATATACGAAAACCATATTTTTTTATTCGAGGAAACCATTTTAATGAAAAGTCTAAATAGAAAATGGAAAATATCATTCGAATTTAATTTAAGTTCGTAACGTTGCTCTAAACAATCAACAGATGTTAAGTCAGGAAATATGTAAAGAAAGACATAAAATTATTAATAGACTCAATTTGATTACTTTATTTTATTTTAGATTTCTAAGTGCGTATGTAGCATTATATGACAAACAATACTTATTAGCTAAACTTAGACGCATTCTAAGTTAATTCAGTGCAAACATCCTTCAATTTTTATACATTTATTATAATTATATTATAAAATATTTGTTTAAAATGGCATATGTTATATTTTTAAGACTCTTGCGTAATAGATCCAGTGAGAAAGTTGCACAAGCGGCTTAGAGCTGCTTGCACTTGGTATGCATTACGAAGATCTATCGCTAAAAATACGAACGCTTTGAACACGCAAAGTTCGGATTGAACCGAGGAAAAAATCCTGTTCAACTTCGAAAATTGTTAAACTCGTTCACCCTCAAAGACGCATCTGGAATAAATCGAAAATAGTGTGCCATATAGCGATCAGTTTCGCAAAGATCACTTTCTTGTATACTATTAATTAAAAATTTTACATGAGTAAAAATATCGCTAGAAGAGATAATTTAGTAGTTTGCCCTGGTTATTGCCTGAAAATTTCAAAAAATAAACAAGTGGAAAAAGAAAACATTTGAATTCATGACTTCTTTCAAATCGAAAAAAATCTCTTTTTAACTTGGAACCTATCTTGACGTTAATGGGAGATTTTACTGCATATGAATATTCTATGAAATATGAGAAAAATATTTAAAATTTTCAAAGGAGAAGTAAGTATTTAGATATTTTATCCGTTATACTCATAGGTGATATTTTTAATGTTTTTAGCAAATACTTTGACTATTTCACTGGAGAAATCATATTTTTATATAGTGCTGTGTATAGAATAGTATATATATTTGTGTTCACACTTCTCGTTAGAGCTTCCAGAGTCGTCAAAGGGGGAAATATCTGTAATGTCAATAGAGTTTTTGGCTTATTGACCGTTTTCCTCTGAATGCGCTCTCAACACTAAGATCCTAAACCCGATTGATTTCGCCGTCAATATTTGTACGCTCGACTAATTCGTACCTTCGTATTTGATTCTCCTTCGCCGGTTATCGTAATTTGCAGAAATATTTATATTTCTGATAGACAGGAATTCGCCGAAGTGAACGCAGACTATTGACCTAACTAACAATAGACCCACTCAACTATTCTCGTGAATTTCACCGAAGGTTTTGAAAATACTTAAATTTTCATCCTTGTGTTTCGGCTCGAGATCTTCTAACGAATTTCGAGAATATACTTACGAATAAACCCACGCTCTTATTAAGAAATACAATCTTTCAACAATGCCGCATTTATTTTGTATAATCATCAAGTGTAATATAATATTGTTCGAATCGTAGCGTAATATTGAAGTGGGTACGTGGCACTTGAATAAGCGGTTCCATACAAATTTCTATTCATTTGAGAAGCTCATCGTCAGTAACAACAACAATAGAATTAATATAAACAAATACGTTTCATAGAGTTGATAAGTGTGAGTAATTCGTAACTATGAAGTAGATTTATCATATACGGAAACCTAGTTTTCCTCGTTCTATGAAGTATGATAGGGATGTATTGTAATTATAAACATAAAATAATATTGGAGATCAAAAATGAAACTTTCATTATTTTTCTCAGAAAACTAGATCAAAGTTCAGTAAACTTTTTAGGTACACTGAAAATATGATTTATACGAAACGATTTTGATACATAAGGGTAAAGGTAACGAAAATAAAATCGCCATATGTCGAATAAAATATACAAATCGTTTTTTTTTTGGTGTATCAAACAAATATATTAAATTTTAGCAACAAAAGGTAAATTATTGAGGCTGATCTTTTCCCAACTGTATTTTAATTCTTCATAATTATTTATATTTTATATCAAGTTTCAACTAAATCACTGAACTGAGGCATATATGAACTCTTCACAAATGACTTAAAATGTTCTATTAGATATTTTGTTATATCGAATCACTTATCATACTTGAAGTATTCTTTCAATTTATTCAATATTTTTATAAAATTTAAGAAAATTTCACCCACCCTTGTATCATCAAGCGTCAGCCATCTAATTTAGCGAACTTTCTTCCGACTGCTAACCGTTCTACCTGAGATCGAGTTCTCTGGAAAGGGGATGAACTTCGTCCTGGATAGTCAGGAGTACGTTTGTCGAGGATGTTGTGTATTCAAGTCATAGTTTTCCTTGTGAACATCCAGCAAACAGTCGATGTGCATCTGCACTTTCGCGCCGGGGACTCATTTGAATTTCAAACGAGAACGACCGTTCGCCCGGAAGATTGTGAGTGCCTTATGTCTGCTTCCGTGTGTACACTTTGTCTATTTTCATTGTGTGTATGAGTGTATTTCATGTGTGTATTGTGTATTTTATGTGTGTATTGTGTATAGTCAGAGGTGGTAAACTGGAGCAAATTGTGCGGCTTTATTCGTAGAGGGGGCGGTTTTGTTCTAGGGAAATGGCAGTTTGAGGTTGAGTCGCGCTTTGTATGATTTATCGGAGGTCGGTGTGAAGAATGTTGATTTGAAGGGTGTGAAGTTGATTGAAAAGTGTGTGGATTGGATGTGTGTTTTTAACTGTATTTGTTTACATAGTGTTGTCTGTTTTGATTTATTTGAAAATGTTTAAAGGAGATTGAAAAATGTCACGTCGTTCGAGAAGAAGAAAGGTGATTTTTGTATGTCAATTGTTGAGTCATCTTATGTGTGAAATTTTGTGAAATGAAGTAAGATTTATAAATAAATAAAGTATATGAGACAGAATATGATGAATTACGAAAATGGATCAGATAGTGACGAGTCAACTAGATTGCCTGAGATTCGATATTGCGTATGAATTTTACTTTCTGTTGTATTTTTCAAAATTTTTATGTACATCTGTATTTCAAATTTTAATTAAATAAGGTTATTTGTATGAATTTATGAATATGTAAATATAATTTCGAATAAATTAATTAAGAAGAAAACAAAATATGGTTGAAATATCAGAATGTATAATATAAAGCTTAGTGTAAATATTTTTTTATGTATCGAAATAAAAATAAAAGAGAAAAAAAAAACATTGAAAAAACTGAGTAATTAAAATTCTTATCAGAATGGTAACATTAAAATATAATATAATATAAATTAAACGAAATTATAATAGAATTGATTAACAATTTGTATATTGAAGGTACCTATTCGCGTCAAATTGGACACGTTGAAAGGAACTTTCTCCGTCACTAAACGAATCCGTTAATGTGTTACGAATTTAATCAGATTGCCCTGTATGAGTCCCATTGTGTGACGTTATTTAATTAACGTTGAATTATGGTCGTTAACGTGTTACGTGTTCATTTGCGATTTCGAACATTTGATTTACGCGTTCGCGTCAAAGCCCATACGAGCTTTAACCATTGTGGAGATGTTTAGAGACGCAATAAATTTTATTCAAGGCTGATGTCGGGAAAATATTGATGTTTGACTAGTGTTGATGTGTTTGAAATACAATCGGATTTATCGAGTGCTTTTATCTATAAACCTACATTTATATAAAAATGATGTTTCCATGTCTGAACTTTACAATTTTCAAATTTTGTTTTATAGTTTATAAACAGCTTAAAGTTTATGGAATCTCGAGCAAAATCTAGTATATAATATAATTTAATCGTAAGGAAAATCACTCTATACAATAAAGTAAAAGAAATAAATATGTATTTTTTTCGTTTTACAAACAATTTAATTTTAATTAAATCTCGATATTTATGCGAATAACTTTTTTCTATAATCACAGATTTCTTCCCCTTAATTAACGAAGCTCGCAAAAATATTGGTTTTTCAATACTTCTCCCACCCAAAATAAGATGGCTCGTTGCGTACAAATGTTTATCCTGTTAATTTATCGATATCGAATATAATAAAAATCGAATTTTCTCTCTGGGGGAGGATGAAAGCGAATAAATAAAAAAGATACGATTTCCACAGACTCAAGTATCCGTACAAAAACATATCTCGAACTAATCAGGATCCAGTGCGAAGGAGACGACGTTAAAAATAACAAGTGTTTTATTTGTCGGGGAAAATTTCATTTTCCGCCCGCTTCAGGTGAATAAAGAGGGCAAGACAAATTGTGTTTTCAGTAAAATCAATTTTTCGGCAATAATCAGATTTCTTATTCGCCCCTACCATAGAATTTTCCGAGGCTTCCGCCTTAAAAGGCATTCGGATCCAATTTGTTTTTTTGCGCTCGCCCATAATTTCGACTCCTTTATTCAATTACTCTGAATTCAAATGAAAAACGAATGATTTTCCATTTGATTTTCCGGCCGGTGAATCTATAAAATATCCCGCCGCAGGTCGAGAGACGTTTTTTTCCTCATCTCCTTCCTTTTTTTATCATCTTTTTACGTATACAAACCTTCCCCGTAAACGACCAAGTACACTTTCGTCTATTTGTATTCTGAATTTAACCCATTTTCGTTTTGCGAAGATCAAAGCGCGTTAGAGATTTCACTCGGAGCAGTTTCAAAACAAGTTTGTATGAAAAAAATAAACGTTGATTATTGAGAGAAAGAAATTTTCTACTATTTATGAAGTTTGTTCGTTTGTATTTATATTTTTTTCTAAATATAATTTTAGGCTCTGAAATAAACTCAATAATTGTACTCAATGAAGAAGAATTGCTTATCTAGGTGCGAAAAACCCATTTTGATTCAATTTGAAGCATCTTGTGAAATATAATTCATTCTGATTTTAGACATTTTTTTATTAAAACCCCTAACAAAATGAATAATCATATTTTAGAATATATATTTTATCTAATTCTCATTTATATTTCAATGGTTTCTAAATTAAATTCCAAGTTTAGTTAATCAGATATCCAAATTATTTAGAAACAGCATTTTATCATGTTTTGAAATTCATATTTTTTGATTATCATATAATATTGTATTTCATTTGTTTCAATATCAGTATTGGAATTTTAATAACAGAATAGAAAAAAATGAAGATAGCACAAATATGGAAGTTCATTAATCGAAGAACGAAAGCATTTCCATCGCTTTGAGTGCGTTAAGGCTTTATACACTGAAGAGAATACCTTGAATGGATTTCATATTTTTAACGGCGAAAACTTGTAACTGAAAATATAAAACGAACACAGGAGAACAAAGGACTCGACCGTAAAAAAAAATCGAGAAGGAAAACGCTTCAATTAAGCACAGCTCGAGGGTTGGGTTTTACCGAAAAAGTTAGGCACTTGAGCAGAAGGCAAACATTAATTATCATCCGCTGCTTTACTACGCAGAATGTTCGAGCGTCTTTAAAAGTAATTCAATTCGCCGGAAAATAGTTTCGTTTCGCATGGCCCAATTAATTCGGCGAAATTTCGAAAACGGTTGCAGAGTTTTATCACTCGGTATTTCAAATTAAACTCATAATCGACTCGAGGGGCCTTCGGACTTCATCCTTCATCTCCAGATAAGGGTTATCGAACGATTGTTGAATTAAACTATATATAAAATTTTGAGCTATTTGAATATGTGTTCGAAAATTTTAAATAAAATAACGAATAAAAAGGGGACTCAATGAAGTTGTAAAAATGTTTGTGAAGAAATTTTTAAACGTATTGAGTCTGTCTTAAAAAATGTAATGCGTGTATGTCACTTTCCAATGTAATTAGTTTTGAAATGGAATTTGAAATACATTTATCATAAACTGGATATAATTTTATTCGAAACAAAAATTACTTTACTTGAAATAGAAAGCCTGCATTCGTAAGTAACAGATGAATATTCGAATACCAAATATACTCGAATGAGAACCCTATACAAAGAAGAGCCTTAGGCGATTGAGCGATTAAATAAAACGGTAATAATTCGCATTCGCATTGCGAAAGTGTGTACCTAAAGAGTGAATTCGGCCAGCAGGTTTAGTAGTGCTTACGTTTTACGAGCAAAGTCTCCGCCCTTTGTTGTGATTTATCGGTCCGTAAATATTTTATTGGGGGAAATCCCTAAACGGCGAGGCCTCTTCGCAAGTTTTTATACATTTAATAATTCATCAACTCGTCTGGAGGCGACTCGATTAGCAACTTGTTCCTTGAATTCGTTATGATTCCGTGCAGATTGATTTTAAATTTTCCGCTTAAGCTAGAAGGAAAACGTGCGAGGTTCGTACGTAGCGTTTGTGCTCGAGGTTCGTTTCATTACTTTGAAACTTGAATGATTATGCAATTTTCTCATGTGAAAGTCTAGGAGTGGAGTTTCAGGACAGTTTTCCGGGTTATTTGCCACACGGTAGCCAAAGATTGCGTAGAATTTGTCACCGCATTTTGTAGTCACCATTAGGGAGATCTCAACGTTGAATTTAAAAATATCTTATAATATATACAATATTAAAGTGCTTCTATTATATCTATAAATTTGGAGTGTTTTTCTTGGATGTTAGTAAAACCGTTTTTCGCACGTTCGAGAAACAGTTTCATGCATATTCGAGAGACGGTACTTATCTTCATTTCCACAAAATGTCATTCGATACACTTGGTCTATTTCGTCATAGTGTATAAAATAAGTACGAGTTTATATTGAACGTATGTAAATTTAATTTTTCGTTTTAATACTGTTGATTTGTAACATCGTTAAATATTTAACATAATCAAATTATAAGCACAAAATGATCGCGGATATTAAATTGTGTTTACCCATTTGAAAGTAATTTCGTAAACATTATTCGCGAATTTCATTCTGAACGTATCAGTATTTTCCCGAGAACGTTAAGCGAAAAAATATTTCAAAGAGAGAACTTTCTATTATCATTTATCTTTGGGAAGCGGCTTTTCACCTAAGGCTCTGTACGTTTACAGTTTTATCCTTTAAAGTTGATACATGTTTTTGCACTTTGTCAACAGATACTGATATCTCGATGAAAAATTTACCCGTAACAGGTTTCCGAGGGGATATTGCCGAGCGCGGCCTTTCACCTATTGTTCTTCGGGGAACGAAAGAAATTCCAAATTCACTTTGAGAAGTTGTCGAGGTGCCATCGTTATTCATGGAACTTTGATCCTAACTTAATAGTTGAAGGTATTTTACTTAGTAAACATCCCTCCCCGGAAGACGAGCGGTAACTCGGAGCGGATAAAATGAAAGGACCTCTCTTAACTTCCGATTTCGTTTTAAATTAAAATAGGCCATTGTTCTTGAAACGCTCCGACAAGGATCGCATTTTTTTCATGGTGTCGATGAATAATTTATGCTGTTTTTATCTGAGTCGTGTCGAATCAAATTTATTTAAGATGCAAGCGTTGGCTGGTTATTATTTTATTGGATTGGATTGGACGGGTTTAATCAGCATTAGACTTGTGAAATTCAGGTTTAAGAGGACCGTAATGAATAGTGTTTATATTGGTATACAATCGTCCCCCGTTTAACGCGATTACTTCACACAGTTTTTTCAATATGCGTGCGATATTTTTCCGAAAAAATGTATTGATGTAATGAATCTAATTATGAGTGATCACGTCTATGCAATTATACAATCGTATTGAAAAATACCGCGTGAAGCAATCGTGTTAAACGGGGGACAACTGTATTTTTGTCATATTGCATGATTGTTACAATCAATTTTGAACTGAATCGATAACATCACTTAAGAATACCAGAGTTAAACATCAAAAAATTATTCGACAATTGGTCCCCTCTTTCCAATGAAGAACAACACGTCCCACATAACACTTGAGCGACCCTCGAGCCGAAACCGAGAGGCACCTCCGAGATTTTTCTCGGCTTTGTCCCCCTTGGACCCGGGGGTCTTATAACGGGGAGATCACGCGGGGAGGAAACGGCCTTCGGGGAGCTTTCCCGCCAAAAGCTCGGGGACTTTTACCGTAATATCCGGGGCAGGACGCCCAGACGCCTACATAATTCAAAACGCGAATAAGCCTCCCACCAGCTAACGGCTAGGTGACGTGTCCCCGTTCCCCTCCTTATTCTCTCACACTTCCTTCTTCACTAAAGCCGTGTTTACATGCTTCCATAAACTAACTATGGCTCTCAAATCAGTTCCAGATTCATGCGTGATTCACGCGTGAACGCCGCGAACCGCGAGTGTGGACGTTTATGCGTGAAGCGAATATTAGACTAGAGTGGGCTTTATATTGTGCATTTTATGAATAGAATGTGGAACATAAGCCAGCCAGGTATAAAGAGTTTGTGCATGCCGTGTCGATTCAGCATACTTGGGATGCGTGAGTTCGAGTCCTATCTTGGCGAGTGTCAAAATGTCGTTTTTCTTAATTGATAAAAATTGATATGAAGACACGGTCGTTTCTTTCGAATGTTTGGATTCATTTGATTCGAAAAAAGTGTTAATTTAACGCTTTACGAAACGGCTCCGCAAATGATCACATCACCTACACCTTTCATATGTTCGATTAATTCGAACTATTTAGTGACACCTATGTGTGCACTTCTCTACTCTTAGGAGTCTCGTCTTCACTATATATAAAGTGAATGATACTAACTATTCAGGGTTATCTGTGTCACTTATGACCGATTAAAATACATGGTGTGTATCTAAAAAATTGAGTGGAAATTACCTGTTTAAAATAAAATAAAAAAAAAAAAACATTGTTCAACCTAAATTAGTAATATGAGAGGCAATGCTAAAGCTGGGTTTCCGAGTGTGCGACAGGTAGCAGCAACTCAAGCAGAGTGACGCACCTTGGTCACAATGTGAACAATGAGGCTTGTTTTTGGGGTCCCCATCAAGGTGTCTCGCACTGTTATTGCTTTTATGAACTAGTGGCATTATTAATTAGTAGAACTTTATGAATAGATATGAAATAGAGTGCGTGGGACGAATGTTCAAGTCGTTAAATTATGCGTGTGAATGTAGCCTTATTCACGTGTTTCTTCTTCACCCTTCTCCATTGCCCGTTCGTCTTTTTTTTTAAGTCGCTCTCTTTTCTCATTTCATCCTTTCGCCATTATAAAGGACCGCTCGTTCGTCAGCAGACGTGATGTTGTTTATCGCGCGCTTCGAGCGTATGCAATTTAAATTGGTCTAAAATTTACAATAAGAGTTGCCAGTTGGTTTCAAATGTTTACATCAGATAATGATTTATTAAAAAATATATAAACAAATATGATTGTATCTAAATGTAAGTGATACAGATCAGTAAAAGTTGTATACGAATTCATAATAAGTGAAGAAGAGGACATAAATAAAAGAGCCGAATTGAATGATAGATATTGCCGTATTAGCGAAGCGATGCACAATTTTCACAACTATCAAATCAAACTGAATATAACGAAAATTAGATTCAATTTGAGGTACTTGTGGATGACAGAAAAGACACCCAATGAGCTAAATAAAATTAGAACAAATGTCTGCTCTACAAGTAACGATAGAAACGAACATTCAAAATAAACGACCTAGCACACGTATCATTCGACAAGTCACCATCAATAAAACCAAATTTAACACAGAACAGTATCAAAACATAAACAAAACTGAATCCACGAACTATCCGAATTCCGGAGCCAAATTAACCGCGACATTCTCAGAGAAATATCAAGAACGAAAGTGTGGGCAGATTCCACGGCCCCCCTTATACGTGAGACTCGTACCGTTCCGTGACGTGACGTTGCGTACCCGAGTTAACTTTTTCCCACTCCACGTCCTGTACATTTTCGCTTCCTTTTTTTTAAAGGTTGTATTATTGCTTTACCTCGGAGGAGCGTTCCTCGCATTTATCTTCCGCTAAAGGAGCTACATAAACACAACTGTGCGTCGCTAACTCGAAGTGTGTGTGCCCGTTTAAAATAAAAAAAAGGTCAAAGAGTGCGCGCCCTTTTGTCTATTTTGTGCTGTAATTTTTTTTCATTGCTCCAAGATTGATCGGTTGGGAAATTGTGGTTTTTCCTCAATATCATAAGTGTTTTTCGGATGTATAATATTCGATGTTGGATTCGTTTTATTGCAGTTTTGTGTATATTATATTATAATATAATACGTATTGTGAAGGTATGCGTTTATAGTCGGGAAGAAAAGTAGATGGATTTTTCAAAGTAGTCTCCGAGTCGGTATTTATTTGCTCGTTTATTTAGTTCTGCGAAGTTTTGCGGAACTTCACGTTTTACAAGGGAGTACTTAAAAGTATTTTATTAAATTATATAATCGGAATAGTTTGATTAAAAATGTGTCGATAAATTGAGTTTATCATTTGAAGTTTTATGCGATTTTTATTATTTTAATTTTGAATGAAATGTGCAAACGTTTTCTTATTTTTCGAAAGGTTTGTCGTTTATAGAAGTTTTATTTATGGGACATAAATATTTCTATTATTTCAAACATTAAATTTAAACTTTAGTAATGACTTTGTTTTTAATACATTATGAAGTTAGTAAAAACAATCACACTAAATTATTGACAAGTTAATTATAAAAAAAAATTGCACCAAATGTAATCCTATATACTTGGAATAGTAGTGCCTCTAACAAATATATAAACTTATATAGATTTTGAACCAATATTTTCAAACATTTCAGACATCATTATTTAAATTGGCTTTGATTGAACACGTGTACGAAATTGATACGAAATCACGACCCCTTGAAATTTTCATACTTAGGAAATTAGATTAATCGGCATAGATTGATATGAATATAATTCTAATTGAACACAACGCTATATTCATAGAAGAATATCATAGCTCAATGGCAAAAATATATAATAAGGCAATATCTTTTAAAATTTTAAAATATATTAGTCAAAATTTATGAAGATCGTTTTGGCAAAAGTTATTATAATATGAGATTTTTTTTATTTTATTCGAAAAATATAATTTTCAGCTATGACGCACTTTTCGAAACAAATCCGTATATAATTGTATAAAATTTGAATCGTCAATCGATGCCGAACTTGTCTAAACTCTCGGTTAAAATATCGCTCGCCTCGTTTCAGTTCAATCTTCGCGATCGTTCCGTTCCGTCGACTTTGCCCATACTTTTTTCCTCTTCCTCATCGAAATCGAACTTTCATCCCGCAATTATTTGGACTTTTTTAAAGCAGAAGAAACGACAGTCGTTAGCCGCAACACAAAGGAAAAATAATAATGGATATTCCGCCATTGTCTAGCGGCATTGTCAATAGGAATTCGTCTCCTCGGCGGCTTTGAGGGGAAATAAGACGACAACGGCGAATGAAAGAGAATTGACGACGGTATAATACACATACATATATGAGCCATTCAGGGCTAAATGTGATTAACTCCTCATTTTGTAAAAAATATAGATTAAAGTGCCAAAGCATTTGGTATAGTCTCAAATTTTTGTGTGAAATATCCGTCTAGACTAACAAAGAAATACTTTTGACATACAAAATTTGTTTGATCACTGGATAATAAATCATTTATTTAAGAAACCAGTTTACTAAATTCTATAATATAACATAAACTGACCACATAGAAAGCTTATCATAAACAAAATTTGTATGTTAGTAAATTCTGAAAAATTATATGAAGTGAATTAGGATCAATTTGATCAATCAAGTTCGATCGTTTTTCTCGACTTTTTGCTATATGGAGTTAGTCACGTTTAGCTCTGAAAGGTACATATATAATATATGTGGAATATTTGCAGAGACACACGCGAAATGAAGCCTCCCCAGTTTGGGAAAATACTAAATATACGGAATCATTAGTGAGATTCCGAGCCGATATTGACCCGGAAGATTTTCCGTTCGGAAAAGTCGATTTTTCCCGCTCGACGGGGTTTCTTTAAGCGGGGCATATTGTTGTAGTTGTTGTCGATGATGTTGTAACGTTTGTTTCGCATTATTTCGCATTTGAATGTAGTGTTCGATTTCGCAAATCGAATTTCTCGGAAGCGAATCGTTCGTCTCGTGCGGTGTCTTGTTTGAGTGGGTTTCGGTTCGATATGTTGTGTGTTTTGTCAAAGCGAGCTGTGTTAAAAGGAAATATGAAAATGTTATTTTTTAATGTATTTATATATTTTTGATGAATTTTTGGTGTTTAGAATGATTTAAATGTTAAAATTTTTGCATGTTCAGTTTTAAAAATTCCAATTTCCCTCTGAAAATTTATGAATGATAGATTAGTTTAGTGAAATCTTACAATTAGATTAAATTAGATTGTTTTCTCTATAACTTATTGGTAAATCATTTTGCTATCTATGAGTTGTATTTAATATGACTTCACAGTTGTAATATATTTTAAATTGTTTGCGGGGTCTTCTAAATTCAAATCTTTTTCGGAAAGTCCGTGGAGTAAATTGAAATTCACTTGCTATAAGAATATGGCTATAAAAACAATAAAAAAGGCAAATGTAGTTAAAATGACTATAGCAATAGCAACAGCAATAGCAATAGCAATACCAATGGAAATAGCAATAGCGGTAGAAATGGGTATAGCAATTGCAATCGTAATAGCAAAAACAAAGGCAACAGCTGTTGCAACGACAATAGCAATGGCAAAAGCAATAGCAATGGCAATAGTAATACATTTCGAACGAGACTATAAACCGGCTGTATCGTTTTCTAATTGTATATTAGCAATTATTTAGAGATGACTATCAAATACTATAACTTTACTCTAACTAGGCAAGCGTTGACATTTTCAACGGGTCGATCACTAGTCAAACTAAATAGCGCTAAATCGACAAAAGAACTCGACAATTTGAATTCGTCGTGTATCCAAACACGATGATGCGGTCACCGTTCAAAATGGTAACGAGCCTCGGATTTTTTTATCCCATCATCGAACCAACATGTAGGTTAGTGCCGAGCATTTGCTCATTTTGCAGCCGGCACAATTTCCTTGCAAGTCACGTTGTAATCTACTCTCCGCCCATATACAACCCATATAATATCGCGCGATAGCATTGAATTGCTGAACGTTATTATGGGGGACCAGATGAGGAGCTTTTTTGCGAGGATCTCGGGGACCAGAAAAGAAAGGACATATCTGTATGTGTATAAGGGGAGGTAAAAAAGATCCTCATCGTCATTTCGGACGCGAACTTTGAACGCATTAAGAGAGGATACCCGGTGTGCTTCTTGTTTCTTTTTGGCGCGTTTTTATTTTTTGAGTTTTGAGATTTGAGGGTTGTGTCGTTTTCGGATTTGTTTACAGGTGAATTTTGAAAGAATGACACGTATTTTAGTGTTTTCCTTAAAAAAATAAGACTTACAATTAGTAATGGAAATATTCTTAGAAATATATTCGTAACTAGCCATAAATATAGTGGCTATACGTCTTCGATTTAAATTATCCATTTAATTTATTTATTTTATTTAATTGATAGATTGTTCTTTGTATTACAAATTCGATCTTCATTAGTTAAATCAACATTTATTTTGTAAAATAATTGAATTTTCTTTATCTTCGTGGATTTAATGTTCCATTCGAAAGGATTTTGTCGATAGTGAACAAAATGAAAACTAATGAGAAAATATATGACTACGTATAATATTTATAAAAATAAAAATATGAGACTTGTTTTAATACAACACTAACAGTGTTTTTCAGGTGCAAAATTAATATATGTAGATAGAACCGAATCAAATATATGGAAGAATGCGTTTTTTGAATTTTTATCATATTTTTTAAACTGATAAGTGTGGTTTGTGTAAAGAGTTAATGTTGACTACATTAATTTTTTTTCATAAAATTTTACATATTTTTCACTATTCATTGGTTGTTTTGCAAGAGGTTGTGAGAAAAGAAATGAGCGAAGATATCGCGATATTTTAATCTAATATGCAATTTTTTATAAAGTTTATTTTATATGCATAATTTATACTAATTATTATTTTAATATTCTATATTAAATAACGCTTCATTAAATTTAAAATTGATTAGCTTATTCTCTCTACATTGAAAAAAATCGATATAATATTTAGATTAAAAAATATTTTCAACATTTTTTAAAAACATTTCAAACCGCGATCCAAACTGCATTCTTCTTGCATAACTATGCAACCGAAACAGAAAAAGAACCCAAAAACACATCCAGCAGTTTTCCGATGTGATACAGCCCTAAGAGCGAATATCAAACATGCTTCTTGTTTCTTCTTATTTTTTCCTTGGGTACTCTTCGTACCATTTATTTCTGTTCCTCTTCTGTGTGCTTCGGCGACGACACGTCCGAAATAAAAATGCAAAGTGTCCTAAAGTTTCCACTTTATCCTTCATGTAGCGGCATGTTTTTAAAGCGGCCGATTGCTCGTTCACGTGTCCCGTTTGAAAACTGTGTTTTTTCAGGTTTTTTCCCGGTCATTTTTTTATTTTTCAAGGGTTGTTTGTTTAGGATCTCGATGAGCGTTTGGATGTCGATCGAAAATCGAAATTTGATGAATTTATGAAAGTGAAATTCGCATTCGAGGCCGATATTAATGTTTTCAAATTAATTAAACGCACAGGTTCGGAGGAACATAGCGTTGTGGCGCTTTGAGTCTCGCGCTTTATTTGAAAAGCTCTCGTAAATTAAATGCAATGAAATTTTTATGTGATTAATTTTATCGAGATACAATTTTGTTTTTGCGTATTTTCATTAATATTTTCGCTTAATAATGCTGATATTTATTTTCACGAATGGATATAATAATAGTGTAATTTAAACGATACTAAGTACATATTTAATTGTGTATTTAAATTGCATTCATACGACATCATGTGGTCGTTATGCATGGCGAAAGTTGCAAAGGGAAATAGAGGTTGAATGAGGAAAATAGAGTTTACTTTTGATCATGTTCTAACAAAGCTCTATCTATGACCCGTGACTCGACATTCGTGTAATTGACATGCAAAACTGACTCTTTACCTTTGTTCAAAGCGTTATTTTCTAGTGCAACTTTTCGTAATGGACGAGTTACCAATTTGTACGAAAAAATCCTACTATCATTCGAGAAACTTGAATCGTTAGATGATGTTTACGTGTTCGAAAAAATTGAATGCCAGCGCTTATTTTAGTACAAATTGAGTGCTAAGAAGCATTTTTTCAAATTAGCTACTCGTATGTAAGTAAGTAGCCTTAAAAATATTCCAATCAATGGCTAACATATAAATTGTTCGATTAAAACAATTTTCAGTTTTTTCCTAATACTTAAAATAATTTCAATATAAAATAACCTCAATTTAAAACTGCCAATATTCTCAGACAGAACGTATCAAAATTTCCACGAATAGGACTGGAACAATTTCCTCCGACTATACACGAACTATGCAAAATTTTCAACACACACACATATGACGACTGAAAAGGCCAAGGGCTACAAGTGACTTTGTGGTGATTTTGAGAAAAACGCGTTCAAAGTTGACCATGTACCTACATGTATTAGGATGAGGTCGAATGATTCGATGATATATCTCGGTACACGTTCCGAATTCGTTAATAACCTTTTGCCACCAAATAAATGAGCTTAGATAGGAGTAATTCACTTCACTTGTACCCCTTGGTCTTTTCAATCGTCATATGTAAATACATATACATCCACAAACACATACCAGAATGCACGAATAGCCAATTTAGCGATTCGAGCGGCCGGTCATAGAGAGAGAGAGAGAGAGGCTTTTCCACGGTATGTGTGCATGTAGGGAAAATCGTTGCGGTCACGTATCACTTTGAACCGGTGGCTTTTCCGCGGGAAAATGGGCTTCGGCTTGGTTTCCGGGCTTTTCCACCTGGAAAAGCCCGTGTCGGGACACCGCCACGTACTGCCCGCTGCAAAACCCCATCTATGCTCTGTGTAGGAGCGTAAGCGTTTAAGCGTCGCATACTGCCCACGTGCACGTTCGATATTATTGTGTAATCGCGAAGATGTTGAAATGGCGTCGTTTGTGGAATTTAATAAAAGTCTGGTTCAATTGCAAAGATTTTATTATATTAGGTATAGTCAATGTGTCCATGTGGACACCTGGGACACTAATGGGTTAATTCATAGTTTTGTCATATTTTCGGTAGCAAGTACATATAACGACCGAAAAAGTCAAGGGATACAAGTGACATTTTCGCCGAAATTGAGTTATGCACAGGAATTGCTTCTATACACGTTCATTTATTCAGTGGCAAAAGGATATAAACAAATTCGGAAGTGTACCAAGATATATCATCAAATCACTCAACTTTCAAGTCAACTTTGAATGCGCTTTTCTTGAAATCACCGCAAAGTCACTTGTAACCCTTGGCCTTTTCAGTCGTAAAAAATATTGATCAAAAAATAATTGATCAGTTGTGAACGTAAAAAGTCAGTGTTCAAGTGAATTTTAGTCGTCGGTATATAAATTCAAGAGAGTGTTGTAGCAATACTAATTTAATTCGATAAGTGTTTTATCATTAAAATTATCAGGAATGAAATATTAACATTGTGCTTTTTCATCTATTGAGTTGATTTACGTCGTATGTAAGTACATCATAATTAATTTCGATAAAATATAAACAAAAAATTGTCTAGTTAGTGATTGCAAGTTTTTTTATTACAAGATAAGAAGTTTAAAATTATATTAATTCGGTGTAGTGGTCAAACAGAGTTAATGAATGTAAATGTGCGTATTGACGAACCAAAAGTACCTATTATATGTATTATAATATTGAAAGTTAGATTTAAATACTATTGAATCTATATTTTGAAATTCTGACAATATACATCGAAAATAATGAATTATTTTTATAGATTACCATCAACAAAAGCATATTCATGATTCACAAAAAAATCACATTACACCCAATGTATCTTTACAACATGCGAACCTAACGTTTGCCGAACAGAATCGAAATATCAAAAAAATATAAAATTCCAAATTTAACACAATTCAAACTCAAAAAATATATTCTTATACATTTTTATCTTTATTATAATACGAGTCTGTACACGTGGAAGTAATGGGCACGTAATTGGTCGGCGATGGCTTTGTCCTACATGCGATTTTTCACGATAACTACCCGACGCCATTGTCACGTACCTGCTCCTATACGAAGCTCACGTACTTTTTTGAATGTCCCCTCCGATTTTGGATTCGATTAATTAAAACGGGGGCTAATTTGTATTCGCGTTGCTCCGAATGCGCAAGGTGTTCGACGAAATTCGCCCATCGACATATTAAACGTGTTGGGGTAGTCTATTGTTGCGCATTGTCCTATCGATATTTATTTATTTACACGAATGTAAAACGCTAATGTAACGATTTTAATTGCAATATTAAACACAAAGCTCTGAATAAATCAAACATTGTTCTGTGAAAATATCGAGTGATGATAAATATAATGCTACACTGAATGTACACAGACAACATTTTAACGCGCCGAACATTTAAATAATTCAACCAGAATCACTGCGCTAAATAAACAGAGGCTTTCATGAATAAAATATACGCCGCGCTTTCATCGTTTCCAAATTCAAACTAAATTCGATCAGTATCCAAGGGTGCGTTCACCCCTAGCAACAAAATTTCCAACACTCAAACGTCTCTCTATGTACATTCGATAATTGGCGTCTGCCAAAACAAAAGAAGATCGCACAAACAATCGAGAAATTCGATCTGAATCATTATCTATCGGATAATACGGAGAATTCTCGACTTACGATATTTCGACTAAAGCGAATTTATACAAACGCGATTAAAAAAATAGATAATGATTTTTTTCGTGTAACTTATTTTCCAAAAATATGTAATACATACGATTTGTTAATAACTAACCGATTAAGTGTTTATGTACATACATATGTATACTATAGCGAGCTTAATGATGGTAAGTTTATCCTATTGGAACTAGGCAAGTCATAATGTAATTTTTTTTAGTCAATTAATTACTTTGGAAGCTCAATAGATTCTTTTGAATACTATTTTATTAAAATTGAAAAAAATGAATAAAATGCTTTACGAATCGATTGAAATCTATATGACGATCGAAAAGGCCAAGGGGTACAAGTGTCATTTTTGCCAAAATTGAGTTATGCACAGGAATCGCTACTATGCATACTCATTTATTTGGTGGCAAAAGGATATAAACGAATTCGGAATGTGTGCCGAGATATATCATTAAATTAGTCGATCTTCTCCTAATACACGTAGGTACTTGATCAACTTTGAACGCACTTTTCTCGAAATCACCGCAAAGTCACTTGTACCCCTTGACCTTTTCAGTCGTCATATACTATAGTGACAGATTTGAATCGAAAATTGTCTTTAAATGATTATGAAAATTTATAGATACGTTTTTTTTTAACAGAAGCAATTCGAAAACTCATCGGATTTAGAAAACGCACGACCGTTCTTATATATCTATAATAGGCGAAATTGACTATTAAACGAGCTCGTTTAACGGCTATCCGATCACGATTTATCGTTCAGTTCGGATATTACACATGCTGGCTGCACAATTTCCTGAATGGATATATTATTGGCCACATTATGCTGCGATGCGGATTTGCGCCCTAATTTATACTAAGATGAATCGCGCGCTTGTAGTTGGAAGGTGTATGTGCTCTGATGAACTATTTCCTCACTTATGAATTGAATTCACTAATGACGGATGATCGAGTTGGGAAATGAAATTAGTTTTCGACCTCGTCGCTATGTGCGACTCGAGTTCTAATTTGAAATTTAACTTGTGTCAAAGCGAGAACTGAACACTCGGGCGGTTCGATTTATAATAGTTTCAACGAGTGAATTGTTTTCTTTTAATTTACAGGTGTTTTGCGAGACGTTCATATTTATTCATAGCGATTTCTTGAGACGAGAAATGTACATTTTCTACGTCGAAGATTATCCTCCGAGAATTGCGGTGTTGCGCATAATGGCCAAGTTGTGAAGATCGAAAGCGACAAACGGAAGGTAAACTTTTGCGAGCTAATTCCAAAATTCGCGTCGTCTTAGATGAAGGCTTTGTTTCGGTACATATTTTTCTCGGCGTCGAGAAATTTAATCTTTTCCATCGATCAGAGGTTCTCTACCTGAGGATTATCAATTCAAAATACATGTCACTCGCTCTATTCAAGAATTTAATGAAATATTTTTTTTAAATTATGCATACTTTCATAATACACTGAATGATTAGTACAAGTATGTAATTGTCTTAGAATTGTTTGGGCAATATATGTACATGCGAGATATTTCAATAATTTTCTTTTCTAGAGTATCTCGAATCAAATGTTGTTTTGTTGGAAAAAAATGTCAAGTTTTGATCTACTACATAGTATAAAATTTAGTCAAAGGCTTTATATATTTTTTGAAACATTTGATTCGACTGTCAAACTTTAAAATGGTTCTCTCGAGAATTTATGTTTTTTGAGATATGATTTTCTCGAAAGAAGTGAGAATTATTTATCTATGTACTTATTCATATAGTGAGAAATAAAAGTCATACATTTTCTTAGAAGACGATTTTTTTAATAATATTTAATATTTTAACAATGTAATATTGAGAAAATTCAAAATTGGCTTTGAGCGACGCTGTTCTCCATTGTACCTTACACCATGGCCCACCTTCAAGTCTCACACCCCTTTTGCTTATTACGGTAATTAGATTTCAAAAGCGACCTTTGTTGCGAAAGTTCTGTCCGGTTTTTCTTGCCAATTTTCAAAATTGAATGGAACCTCGCATCGATTTTTCCGGTATCAGCGTAGAGAACATTAGCGCAAAAAAAAATAATCGCGTAATGAATAATGGCGTTACATGTTTGCTTTGTTCCCCGCAGGCCACCTTTTCAAACGTGCAGAAAAATTCGGCACAGGATTTTACGAAATTACGATATATTTTTTTCACTTATTTACGTGATTCGAACGGGTTTTGTATTTGTATATAAAAAAATGTAGAGTTTTATTGTCGACGTGCCTCTATATAGTACATGAATATTTTAAATTTGTTTCGTTTTATACATTAATTATAATCGCTATATGGAGTTTGTCTGAAAAACGTGTCAAAGTTTCTGAAATTTCATAGCGGCGCAAAACGTATTTGAGTATTAAATTAACACTCAACGTATTATTTATGAGACAAATTAATTTCGAAACGCATTTCTAGAAACATCGCTTTCGAACATAATGCGAATGTTTGTCGACTGCGAAAATCTTATTTAGAGTCTGCGTGGAGAGGTTTAACTAGGTTCAAACTTATCTCATTTACGAGCAGCTATCTTTTAATTAGAAATTCGCAGTACAAAACGAAAAATGCATCTGAAATATTTATTATAAAATATGCAAACTGGAGATCTGATATAGCTTAAAATTAGATTCATACTTAAGATTGGGTTCACATGTTGTTGTACATTTTTTATCGATGTTCAAAAGTATTTGAATTATAAAAAGAATGTTAATTTTTGTATGTCAGTTATATGACGCATGAAAAGGCCAAGGGGTAAAAATTTTATTTTTCCGAAATCGAGTTATGAGCTATGTACAAGAATCGCTTCTATGTACGCTCATATATTTGGTGGCAAAAGGATAAAAACGAATTTTAAACGTGTGCCGAGATATATCTATCATCAAATCACTCGACCTCCTCCTAATAAATGTAAGTCCATGCTAAACTTTAAGTTAAAAGTCACTTGTACCCATTGACCTTTTCAGTCGTCATATGAGATCTTCTGGGTGAATATTTCGTTAGATAGATGAGATAGAGAACAATAGAGTATGGAAAGTCTCATGTGAAGCGTCGAGAGAAAGTTTTTCTGCTGCACAGTCGTAGATATAAATTACAAAGCACAATTTTTAAATTATACAAAAAAATCATAATCACGAAAAATATACACAAAAGCTGAAAGTTTCTCGCTGAAAATTGCGGCGAAGCATTCTAAGACCAGACAAGATCGAGAGACTGGTAATTAGGAAAGTTCCAACAAACTGTGTGTGCTCCGATATGTCTCGCCAACTTTGTACTCAACCTTAGGTGGAAGGAGGCTTAATTTTAACAATTTGTACCTTGTCTCGTTCTCAGGTACGAAGGTACGAAACCTTCGCGGATATTCCGTCATCAAGATAAATGAAACGGGGCGAAATAAATGGGATGCGTGCCCGGAATCCTGGAAGACGAGACCCGAGTCCGATTCGATAACATATTAGTTTCGTTATTTGTTAGTACTATACCCGATGGAAACAACGAAGGCTTTTCGTCGTTAACGAGTCCACTTATACAATGGGCTTCGGTACGATTCAGTTTCGCGATCGTGTCCTTTGAATCGCATGTCGACGTTTTGTTCTGGACGTTCTCGTTCCGATGATGTGAAATTTAGTGTTCTTGATTGGTTATTGGGGAGATTGTTGAAGGTTGTTTCGGTTTTGAGGTATGTATTATGTTTGTGTTTGTTTCGGTTGATGTTGATTTTGTGCGATAAATGTGTATAGAAATAACGAGATCGATTATTTCATTCTTTTGGAGTCGCTTGTTACTTATGTTCGAATTCTGACTTTTATATAAAATTCATGTTGTAGAATATTGTATATTTTCATAAAATTCAAAGTATGATATTAGTATTAAAATAAAAATAATGTTTCTATTTCCTCCGACATACATATTGATGAAATGATATAAAATATTATCAAATCGGCTGTTTTGACGACGAACAAGTAATAAGTAAAATGATTATTATGTATGTAAAAGTTTCCAATTTATTTTCGTGTATTTTTGTTAGAAAAGAATAATTTTCGTATTTTTAGACGACTCAAATACAATGGAGTTTTGTACGAGTTCTGTAAAATTTTTGTGAATAAATCGTAGAAAAATTGAAGCGTCTCATTCCGTTGATGAACCGAAGGCTTAATGAAAAACTTTATATTTTTGTTTCGATTGAAAAATATATTTTTTAAATTAAATTTTATAACAACGGTGTAATCGAACCATTCTATTAGAAATTTAATTCAATACGAATTAATTACATTATACATGATATATCGTATAAGTATCGATAACGAATAGTTATTAGAGTGCATCGGAAAAAGTAATATTATCTTTTTATAATGCTTTAGTACGAAAAAAATATCAAATTTAACGATAAGAAAATAATTTAAATCGAAAAATATCTTTAGTTCGTTCATCGTGCTTACTTTTTTTTCCAAAACATTCATAAGAAAATATTGACAAATGCGCATTTACACTTGATCTAAAGAAATGTATGTGAATCGATTTTATTTTTGGAAAAGAACCACTCATGACACAAATCACATCGGATGAAATATCTGAAAACTACGATCCGACTGTATTATGTATGTGCAATACGATGATAATAATACAAGCAAACACGTAGAATTTCGTCCATTGTCAGTTTAAACGAAGAAGTGAACCGCGACTGCCTGACAACCCAATCTAACCTAACCCATCTAGTGTCGAGCCATTTATACATCTACATTTCAAAATATTTCATAAGAAAACATAGAAAATATTGCATTTATATTTTATCTATAAATATAAACATGAATCGATTCCGAAAAACAGTAATTTGTGTAAGAAATGAATATCGACCCACTCTAATATTAATATATAGTCATTATCACTTTAATATTAATATATTAGAGTGGGTCGATATTTTTTTTCTTTAATTCAGAAATATTGATTTGTGTAATGAATATAAAAATTGATAAATATCGTAATAACTCTTTGTTTTGAAGCATTTAGCAGGTACGAAAATATTGAAATTTTCGAATTTTTATTCGATCTAAAGAAATTTATGGGATTTTCGATCGATTTTTTTTTTTTTTGAAAAGAAGCACTCCGACACGAATCACGTCGAATAAAATGTCTGAAAAGTACGATTCGACTGTATTATGTGCGATAATAATACTGAGCACACGTAGAATTCTGTCCATTGTCAGTTTAAACGACGAAGTGAACCGCGACCGCCCGACGCCGACTCGCAACACAATGGCGGCGACATTCTCGAAACTTTTCCGAAAGAGAGCCTTCGAAAATCCACCCCCATATTCTGTATGTGAGGGGTGGGCCCAAAGGCCATATGTTTTATGGGGTGTCGAAACCTGTCCGGAATAAATTTCGAATTTGAGCGCCGACTTTCGCCCGGTCGAATGGAAAAAAGGAGGAGATGAGAACTTAGCGAGTGAAAAAGCGTGTATCGAAGAGACCGATTTTCGACGAGTCGAAGTTAATGACTTTTTGAACGATTCGCTAACCGAGGAACGTGTGTGTGTTTGTGTTTGTGAATGTGCAGAGGTTCACTTTGGCAGTCGTAAACATTGGTTTTTATTGCGCGAATGTGAAATATTGAATGTGTGTTCGGAGGAAATTTGGATGTTTGTGGTTGAATATGCTTCTTATACAAAACTGATTACCATGTCTGAATTTTTGGGCTGAGATTATTCGTTTTTTTTTTTTATTAAGGTAAAATTTTAATGATATTATTTGATTTTATAATGTAAATCATGAAAATTTGTAAAATTATTTAGAGATTCATCTATTGTACATACTATATGTATATTATGATCAGCATACGTATTTTCATTACTGTCGTAAAAAAAGGTTTTCCTATGTTGACGCTGCTTTGGGCTACGCTCTTTTGTGACGGTCCCAAATTGAGAGTCATCACCTTTAATTTTCACTTAAATAGAACATATTATTGTATTTTATTTACTTTTGAACAATATACGTATTTATTTCAATCAATATAAAATGCTCTAAAAAGTAAATATATTTTTTTAAAAAAGTCATTTTGAAATCATTCAATTTTCATATACGATATTTTAGATTAAAAAATATTATTTCATGAAATACTAAAATAATATTAAAACATTTCATTATCTGTAATATATCATACAGTCAACTATACAAAATTTAACTAAAACACCGACAATCCCCCAGCGAACGAACAGATAGCGAGCCCCGTTAATAACTCGCGCTCATTTCAATGTAATCGAACGCCAAAGCAAAACGCGTATAAATTGGCGGGGGTATTACGTTTTTGTCGTGTAGCCGTATTTCGCGTATTAACATCTACGTACATTGCTACGTTCGGGAATTAATGGTGGCGGTGTTGTGACTCGTTTATTCGAAATAAATTGGACAATAATCCTTGACGACACATGGCTGTGACATTCACAGCGACTGTATTAACTTTATCGCGTTTCCGCATATTCATGGTGAAGTGTGGCGAAAGCATAAATATGATTTTCGTATTTCGGTTTCGTTCGCAAGTACGAGAAAAAAATGTCCGTGGGTTATATAGCGAATATGTAAGGATGGGAAAACGGAATGGTTTATTAGGCGCTGCTAGATTATTGATCATAGTCGTGGATGATACGTGTTATGTTTCAAAATTGATTGATTTTTAAAATAAAATAAGGGAATGTGGTAATATTCGATCGTATATTGTGAAAATATGAGATTATGTATACTCACAGTGTGTACGTAACCTTGTATTTGCACACTGTGCGTGTGTACATAATCTAATATTTGCACGCAGCGCAAGTGCATATAATCGCATCTAAAATAAATTAAATTGTTAATATGTTGATATTTTAACAATTTTAGGATTAAATATTCAAATTTAAATTTTCAATGTAGTCATAATTTTATCACACTTTTAAAATGAACACCATGTACATTATAGTACGTTATATAAAATGAAACGTAACAGAGAGAATGAATAATTTCATCAATTCTTTTCATGTTCACCTTATATAAAAGAGTTTCGAATATAAAAGAGTCCATTTTTCAGACAAAAGGAAGGCGTATAAACGATTTTTCGAATTTAATTCATTCGAAAAAATAAGCAATTAAAGTAAGTTGGCTTTTTCATGTTCTCGACAAACATTTGGACGGAGTTTAATTTGAAAATTTTACTTAACCTTAATTGAAATAGTATGAAATCTGTGGAAAATGTAAAAAGCATCGAGACATCGGAGTCGATTAAAGTAAATTTCGAAGATGGCTTTCAAGTGATAAACAAATTTCTTCAACTAGCTGGACTACATGATATATTTTGGGAAAAATCTGAAACGAGTCGAATATTTCAAATTTATCAAAAGTATTGTATTTTATACTTAATCAAGAATATTTTTTGAATAAAAAAAATATTCAATTGTTTTATGAATTTTAGATCATTATACATCTTTGGATATATTCTAACAATATTGTTTATTATTCAAGAATTTATTATTTGCAAAATGTTATTAGACGAAGGTAAAATGATGGAAATTGCCGATGTAATGCCTTGTACTTTAGTTTGTTTACTTGCATTGTTTAAATCGACTATTATGATTTTAAAAAGAGAAGACACTATAAATTTCATTAATAAATTGAAAAAAATATGGCCGGATCAAGAAGATGATTATTCGAAGAAAATCGTGAGAGACAATATTCAAGTTATTCAGAGATTCATTAAGATTTATTTGTTTCAAATGAATCTTCTAAATATATATTGGTGTACATTGCCGTTGATTGCAATTTTTCGTAATTTGTATTCAAATGAAGAATGGAAATCGAATGTTCACCTTCCGTTTATAGTATGGTATCCTTTTGACACCCACAAAAATTGGTTTTTGTTTTCTCTGCCATATTTAACACAATTTTATGATGGTAATTATCATACACTATATGACATTTATTATTTTATAAAACTAATAATAATAAAATATGTTTTTTTTTCAATAGGTGTGTATAGTTCCTGTTTGATGGCATCCACCGATTGCTTATTTTGCTTAATAATTGCTCATTTATGCATGCACATGAAATTCTTTCGAAAAGATGTATCTTTGTTAAACAGTTCAAGCCCAAGTATAAACGAAGATTTAAAACATATTATAAAAAAACACAATTCATTATTCGAGTAAATTAAAAATCAAAATCTTCGTTCAAGATGAACATTTAATCGATATTTATTTCATATTTTAGCTTGGTGAATGATGTTCAAGATATATTCGCATCTCAATTATTTTTCAACCTTTTGTGCAGCTTGCTCATATTATGCATGCAACTATTCTGTTTCACAGTAAGTATATTCTATTAATTAATTTTAAAAAATATATTGCATAATATGAGCATAATAAAACAATTACAGATAGCACCTTTGAACAAATCAGCTAAATATGGCTTCTTTGTGATAACTGCACTCTTGCAAATATCGCTCATCTGCATCTATGGAAACAAGCTGAAAGAAGAGGTGCATCTCGTTATTTACAATAAAGTTCACTATAAAACCAGAGTTTCTAAAACTTTTTCTTTTATGGAATTTATTAAAATTTCTACGAAATTTCTATCATTATTTTTTGTTAAATAAGAAAAAAAGCAAAACTTTTGATGAAAAAAAAATATTGTTTCTAAAAATTGTATTTTTTTAAATTCATTCAATTTCGAATTGAAAATTCAACCCAAAACTTATGCCAAGGCAAAAAATGGGTCATGAATTCAAAATAATATTAGAAGTGAATAATCATGTCAAAATCTCATTGAAGTACGAAATATTTTACAAAATGTCGCTAACAGAAAAATGCTATCCACTGCTAGCGGTAACGGAGCGGAGCCAAAGCGGACAATTTCCAAACAAATCAACTTTTTTACAATGAAATCACTTTGATGAAACTGAAAATTGCGAGCTGTCGAAAATCCGCACTCAGTCCTCTCCGCTCGCAGTGGATAGCGGGTATTATTCAACGCAAAACTCTAGTTTATGAAACACGACTCTATGCGAGAAAATCGTTTTTTTTTCCTCGTTCGCAAAGCACAAAGGCTCCGTTCACATCTCGCATTTATTACAGAGCGAAGCCGTGAAATTGGCAGCTTACAGCTCGGCGTGGTACTGCGGAACTGTCTCTCACAAGAATGCAGTTATGATGCTGCAAATTCGCTCCTCTCGCCCCATGGCAATTTCCGCCATGGGTCACATACCCATCAACATCGAGGTGTTGGCGAAGGTAATATATATGACGACTGAAAAGGCCAACGGGTACAAGTGACATTTATTCATACATTTGGTGGCAAAAGGATATGAACGAATCTGGAACGTGTGCCGAGATAAATCATCAAATCACTCGACTTTTTCCTATTACAGTTAGGTACGTGCTCAACTTTGAGCGCGATTTTGTCAATATTACCGCGAAGTCAATTGTGCCCCTTGGCCTATTTATTCATCGTATATGTGTGTATAGGACGAAATTGCACTTATTGAAATGCTAATATTGCAGTCCGGGAGTATATTCGACAGACGTGACTGACTTATGGAAGTGCGAATGATATAAATTTGATTCGATCATGATGGTCTTTGAATGTAAATGGTTTTCAATATCAAGTAAAATATTTATTTTTCAATTTAATTTCAATATTTTTTAATTCAATTTGAATATTTTGAAAATTAATTAAAGATAAATGCACCCCTCTATTCAACTTATTCTTCCCTGTTTAATAAGAGCACAAGTTCTAAAAAAAATAACAATGAGATGATAATAATATGCATATTACCTACATTCTATTTGAATTTGAAGACATTTAACTTGATGTATTATAATATAAATAATATATCTATTGAACATTTTGTTAATTGATGATAGATTTTATCAATGATAAATTGTTCTGTGTCGAATTAGCCACGTGTTTGTCGGATCACGCAGTGGGTAATAACTGGAATATGGATATTTATAAACTTTGATATTAAATTAATTTGCTTTGACATTAAATTTGCTAGCTGTATTTAGCTGTAATCAAAAATAGCTTAAATTTAACTAAGCTTAATCAATTAGATATAATGAAACATGAATGGAATTATTGTTCAATTTCAGATTTTGAATTCATCGTGGTCGTTTTTCAACATATTGCGGAATGCTTATCAAGATAATATAGAAGAGGTTTAATAAGAGAAAAAGTGTTCGTATATATTTTTAGTGTAATATAGTAGTATGTAGAGAATATGAAATACTAGTACTTAGGTATTGTTTAGAATAACGATGTTCCAGGAAAAGTGTAGTTTTAATTTAAACAGTGAGTGCTTTGTTAAGGAAGGTATTATAAATTGTGTCTGTTATAAAAGTTCATTACAGCATGATAAAAACAAAAGTTTGTTTTCAATATTCATAATACAGTATGCAGCTTCGAAGTGGAACTTCGTTGCATGTAAAAAGTGTCATGGAAAGTTTTGAGTCGAAAAAAAAATGTAACACATGATAATTAAAAGCCATTTACAGTTAACTAGCAATTTTTACACGAAAAGTTACGAAACACGGAGCCAGCGCATATTTTCACTGAACACACCAGATATAAAATTTAAAACTGCATTATAAAAATTGCTTATTCATACTTTCCAATAGATTTTTTCGCAAAGGAGCTTTCGACGAAAAAACTCTCCTCTGTAAAAACCGAAGCACGATGCATTCGCCGACTGCACGAACATCGATCGCATCGTAATCTACTAACATAATCGAATTTCACTATATCGTTTTTCATCCCCTTACGATTCGAAAGCCGTTTTTTTCACGTGTCGTTCGTATGAAAAATCTTTATTCATGGCTCGCTCGGATTTTTTCACACACGCCAAAATCCTTATTTAATGTTTTTATGAACGGTTCGCTTCCTCGGGGCTTTTTGTTCGATAGTTTATTGCAAAAATGGGTTCAGTCGAGGATGAAAGAGCTCTGAAATAAAAAAAAAAACGAAAGGAAAAAAGTCCCATGCCGAGGGAGAAAATATTGTTTGAGTTGTCCGCCTCTCACAAAAGACCACATAGGAACGTCTAGTAAAATAGCAACTTTTGCAGCAGCGGCACGGCCAACGGTGGATATTGAATTCTCGATAGAAAGCCAATGCACTCCACTCCAATAATGGCAGATAAAGAATGGAAGATGGATTTTTCCGCGGCCTGTTACTTACGATGTGAGATATAGCGATTGTGCTTACCTAAGTACAAGAAATCGTGACACGAGTGCTCAGTGGGGGAAAAAATAATGCTCCGAGTTTCGTCGGAGCACAATGGGATGAATATTGTCGAATGAAATATGCTTGGGGTGCAATAAATTTTGCATCTCGGATGGATCTGTGAATGCTTTTTAATATACTGCGAAGAGGGTTGATTTCGCGGCGATGGAGTTTTAGATGAATTTTTAAGAAGGCGGTGTGTCGAATATTAAATTTCTGGAAAGTTTATTGTTTAAGATATGTCACTTGAGTGGTAAGGTTAGGCTAAATTGGGTTCTCTTCCTTTTGTTATTATATTCGCATAGTGATGATATTAGTTTGAAATTTTGAATAGCAAAAATTCGAAAACACGAATATTTTTATTTATCCCAATTTTGCGTTAATGAGAATTCACTTTTTTTCTTATAAAATTCAACAAATGAATACAATTGAAATCAAATGCATTCAAGAATTCATGCTAAGTGAAAAGATCGACTCAATAATTTGACAATAGAAATCTAGTGTTTTGAAGAATCAATTGAGCGTAATTTCATCCATCAAATCAATGCAGCGAAGCATTTTAAGTTAAAATTTCTATGAACGAAAAAGTTCTAAATTCAAATAATAAAATTAAACTATGTTGAAAATAACTTTCTAAAACATATCCAACTCAAAGTCGACAAGCATGCACATCTCGGCTTTGGGGATGCAGCTCGTCCGAAAACGCATTCAAACTCAAACTCAAAACTGCCGTAACATTCCAGACAATAATACGGGGAGCATTTGAAAAGATGGCCTCTCCTATGGCATCTGATCGGAATGCAGCAAAGGATCTCTCCCAGGGACGCGTGCAGGAATCCTCTAGAGCGGAACGACGTCTAGAATCAAAGGTACTGCCTTCGGACTATCGTTTTCCACCAGGGGAAGGTTGTATGAAATTTATCCTCCCCTGGGTCGTTAAGGCGAATTCACTTTATTGGACGGTCACCGACGATAAAAACTACAAACAACTTTAGAGCAGGAAGCTGTTCGGTTTGTCGATAGTAAAAGTAGTCGTCGTTCGAAGAAGGACACGTGTTAAAATTTTACGTTCGAGAGTGGATTTCGAGGTCGACTCGTGTGGAGACAAAAGAGGTTTGAATTTCTAGTGTTTTGCTTTAGATTCGAAAAGGAGTCGGTTTACTCTCTTGTTCGATTGTAAATTTTAGATAGGGAAATGTTTGCGTTTGATCTTTTAGTATTTTTATTCAGTAGTTGAAAATCTTATGAAAAAATCCACTTAAAAAGATCGCTTGATATTCGAAATATTCAAAGGCTTTTTTCGTAAGCGAAAACTATTTTTTTTGTCACGATCTTTACACAAAATGAAATTCCATCACCATACGGTGAATCCGAATTGAGCTTCAGATATTTCCTTAGGGACGAAGGGTCAAGCTTTCAATTTATTGTGTAGTGACCTTATTGAACTCGCACGTTTTTTTTTCAAAACACCCTACAACACACGAAAGAAAAACATACGAAAACCGCATAAAACGTAGGCGTTCGTTCGGGACGTTTAGTTTCTCCGAAAAATAAGATCGTCGGTATTTTTCCAGCACTCTCGGCCTACTTAAACATTTTATACGGGGGGTGGTGGATTTGTGTTTGCGGTACTGAGAAATCGCACTATCGAGAAAATAAGGGGTTTGAGGCTTCGAGGGGGAGCAGTTTAAAGCGTGTTTTATTGCTGCTATAAATTTGCGAGGGCGCTAGGAAATGAAAACAAATAGAAAACGAGATAGGCGAATTCACCGCAGCAGTTTGTGGATTACTACAACTATGCGAGCCAAATGAGCGCAGCTCTTGGGAGTGTAATGGCTGTTCGATGGCAATTATGACGGATCGGCGACAACGTTTCTGTGGTGATTGTTTTATAGTATTATGTTGAGATTTGTGCAAAAGTTCTGCTCGAGATTTGTTATCGAGTTATTTTAAAGTTCGATTTGTCTGTCGAGTTGTTCGTGTTTGAATAGGGTGCTTGAGTTAGGTCAAGAACACCGTGGGATGATTCGATTGGTTGTTTTAATGAATTTGCGTTTTCGTTTATAAATTCAAAATATTAGTATCGGATGATGTATAAATACTTAAGTCGATGAAAGATGAAACCACGTTGAAAATTGACACTTGATTGTTTGGTTGAAATTCACCGAAATAGATTAGTAGATAGTGTCGGATAAAATAGATTTGCATTATTGAAAGCGTTCACCATTAAATTCTCAGTATTTTAACGCAAATATAGCACAAACTAGAACTGCTGGAACTGACAATATCGACAATAATATACTCATTACGGAATTCGAGATTGAAATACCAAACATCAAATCTCTGTTACGTATTTGATATGATAATGCACGAACTTGAATGAACTAAACGACACATTCATGTGAGTATTCACATAATTATATCACTTTGTTCATTGAAAATAAATAATATTCAGAATGTATATTTTTTCTCAAATTACGTTTACGAATGCAAATATTTGGAATTATTTTCACGGGGAAATTCAAATGAATAAAAACATTACTCGGAAGAGATTATAACGAAACATTTGCCAGAGCGTTTATAAATGATATTTTATTATAATATCTATGCTTCGAAGAATCGAGGTAGGTTTATTAATTTATACACTCTAAAAATAACCACTTCCGAGAAATGTTCACGTTTAATTGAATTTTTCCATGGAAATCATATCAAATGTCAGTGCCAAATGAATTGAAATGTAGCATTGAAAACCGTATTTGATCAGCACTTACATTACAAACCCAGTCAGTGAAATTTTTTTGTAAAAAAATACATCAATCAAAATCATCAAAAATGTCCAGAATCACTCACAATAGTGTATACGAACTATGCATATACACTTTAAGACTTACGAGTGTGTGTTTGAGGGCAGAGGCAGATTGCGTTTGCGTACTGTAATCCCAGGTGAGTCAAATAAACCGCTACGTGATGTGCTGGAAGATGAAGCGATTTAATCCACTATCATCTGGAAGCAGCTGGAGTCGCTTGTTTGCCCGGCGAAAGGTTTAGATCAAACAAAACAACTTTATCTTGGCGTTCCCTTCATAATGAAAGCAAATATTTATTTCGTATTTTGCCGCGAGGAAATTTTATGGCTTTCGTTCGAAGGCCCGGATAACTTTTCGGAAGGTAATCAACTACTACGTCGACGATTTTGTAGGTCGTGCTCTTGTTCGGTTGTGTTTCGTGGAAATCGTCATATTTTCTAGTGCGTTTTTATCGTGTTTGTTTTGTATAGTTTGCTCCTTATGAGAACGTATTATCTGAAAATCACGATTTTTCAGTAAAGTAGTATTCAAGTTGGAAAGTATGTAGAATGAAATGAATTCAAAATTGATATTGAGTGTACCATCTAATTATTTCTCGATACTCACAACCCTTTATTTGTGACATTCTCGAAAAAAAGTGAAACGTCTAATATTACACAAAAGAGTTTTTTGATTTCCTTGCTCAGCATTGAGCTGAAAATTGAGTTTGTAATGGTTAAATCAAACTTTCAGGTGTAATTTTGAACGCACAATTCGAAATAACAGAATTTCGAGAAATGAAACAACAGAATGCTGTATGCAGAGTTTTTTTGAATTTCTAAGAATTTCTGCAATAATTAGATTATTGAAAAAATGTCACGTTGAATTGATGTTTTCAAAGTTTCAACCCAATTTACAAAAAGCCAAATCTTTCGTTGAAATGTATTGACTTGAATACAATGTATAATATTGTATTATTATAAGGAAATTCAAATAATTTACGTTTATTTAAGACCGAACACACCTGAAATATTTACACGTGCCAAACGTTGCGAAATTAAAACAACAGAACCGATTCCCTGGCTTCTCATCTCGTTTAAACAAATTTAGATTAAATGAACCGTTCATGCGTTAATTGTAGCGATAAATAAACGATATTATTTCGGAACGATTTTTCTCGTAATGTGGTAATTTATCAGACGCTTTTTCCATTCTCAGAATTTATCCGAGGGTTAAATCGCATTTCAGATATTCATATAGAAATAGTGAGATTTCTCAGAAATTTTCAATTTTAATTGTGTAGGAAAATATATTCGTTTATGTATGAATGAATAAAAATGTGTTAGTGTATTGACATTCGGCACAGCTAAATAAATCGTAGGTTCAACTTTGACCGAAGCCTGACGAACAAAAACGTTTTGTTAATGAATTGCAATCACTTCGGTCTCTATGGAACTCCAATTGTGGTGCTTTTCAAACACGAATTCAATCACTAATCAGAAAAGATTTAACGAATTATTCTGCTGCTGTTTCTAAATAGCAACTTTGTTTTCGCGTTTTTTTATTTGAATTTGTACAGTGAAAAAAATATTCAATAAATTAACATAACCTGTAAATTCATATGTAATATGAATAAAATACATTCGTAAATAGTGGTCATTTAACTGTTATATTTTCATAAATCGAAGCGATTGATTTTGAACCGCACACGAATGAGCCAGACAAGCAAATTCAGTTTGAGGTTTTCCCGCAATATCGATAATTCAACTTTAAAATTGAAACTGTCAAATATAACGATCAAACGCAGAATCCCACATAAAATTACATTTGCAAAAACTTTTCATGTAAAAATAAAATTTCAAAATGCGAAAATACACGAATCCCTCACCGCAGCCTCATTATATCGCCTCTTCGAATGAATGAACGCCTCTAATGAAAAAAAAAAAGAAATTTCCTCACACACGAAAACATAATTTCTTTTCTCCAAAATTAAATTGGAATCGTTAAAAATACGTTTCGGAGGCTATAAATCATTTATACGACGCGTTCATGATGCTAATATGAAAAGAGATGAACTCGTTTCAACCGAGCTTAATCTGCTCGACCACAATGAGCACCCGATCCATTATCGCGATAAAAGGAGTGAGACGTTTAACTCTGTACAAAGAAGCAATTAAATACCTAAGCCTTTCCAACTGAAATTTCACGAAAGCAGTTTTTCCCGAACGCGGTTTTTCCGGATGAGGTTTTCCCGGAAAACTCGAAATTCCGCGCGTTTAAATCTACGCGAAGATTTATAGGCGAGTCGAATCATATCGTTTTCCATTCTTGAATCTTTTACGCAGGCGATCAAATCCGTCGTTATTACGACGGAAATGTGCGAATTTTTTCCGTAAACTTGGGTCGTAAAACGAGAACGACTTAGCGTTCGCGTTTATGTCGAAACTTTTAATGTGTCAAGTTCAAAGCGTGGGGTAGTCGTCTAAAATTAAGGGATTCTTTTCATAATCGGTTCGACGATGACGATTGTTTGGTTGGTTCGTTTTTAGCGAATTTATTATACGACCGAGTTCTGATTAATTTAATGGGCGTGAATTTCCGGAAGTTTATATTAGGGTTATTCAATAGAACGGGGAAGTTTTGCCAGTGATTACTCAGGGAAGAGTGCGGTTTATTTATTTTTGATGGCTGGTTTTTCAATTGTCAGTTTGAAGTTGATCAATCAGTTAATTTAAATTTCACAAAAAAAAAAAATAAAAAAAATAACACATTCATTATTTATCAAATTAATCAGAAATATTGTACGTTGAAAAATGTTTATAAAACACATTTGAAATGCGATAACTCGTTCAGAATAACACTACGTTTCCAAAATTTCCGCTGGAATATTATTTTCATAAACAGAGCACAGTTTATCAAATTACACAGGTTTCACTATTTTCACAGGAAGTCCTTTTATTTTTCAATGTTATTTATATCCTTACTATGTGCTATATTTAACTGACAAAATAGAATAACGTAATGCGATATTCTAACATTTTATGATTAACTTTTATAAAAAAAAAAACAGATTATCATACTAAGTGTTTCAACGAAAGCCACTGAGTAAATAATAACCGACTTTTCGTTATATTATAAAACAATGTCAAACGAAAACACGTGGCATACACTTACGATAAGTACCTACAAAACAATGAAAAATAAACTTTTAGAGCGTTTCGTAGAAACACTCACTGAACACGGTTTCAATTTTCGGATTATCCGAAGTACTTGAAACTTGTAAAAGATTCAAGCAACACGTGCACAGAAGATACGCGCACATATTTTTCTATCGAAACTCCCTCTTAGGCCTCCTTCACACATGAATGTATTATGCCTATCCATAATTTCATCTTTTCAATCTCATGCACTCTAATATCTATATATCTTACCTGCTGTATCAGTTTCTTAACATAAAGCGGGAGAAATAGATAAAAATAGTATTTGTGCACTCTTCGATCAACGTTAAACTCAACATAACCTTAAATGTAAAAAAAATTGAAAACCTTTAACCTTAAATGTAAAAAATATAGTGCATAGCCTATATTTAAAAATCTTTTTTTATCTGCCTTCAATAATTCTATTCTAGAGATAGTGTGAAGTTGGTTCAATAGACTTACAAAAAAAACCTACCACATTTCTGCTCTAATTTAAAACCAAGTCAATCTAATTTATTGAGAACCATCTTTCAGATCGTTAGCTTAATTTTTGTTAGTTTTGTAGCTTTTTTTATAGAGTTTTATACAGAAGATATTTAACTCTTTGATGATGTGTCATTTTTCAAGAAAAACTTTCAAAGTCATAAAAATCTTTAATCCTATTAATAGAATTCAAATATTGCAACAATCGACTCGCCATCAGATGTTTGAAGCAAATCTACAAATATAAGAACAAAACTGATTTCATCAAGAAAAAATATTTCGCTTTTACCCTCAAGAGATGGCGTTGAGTACTACAGTAGATTAACTCAACCTTAACAGGTTTAGAGTCAAAAAACTATAGAGCCTTAGAATGACGTATGAACGAGGCCTTAGGCCGACATTTCCCGAAGGGGCGCGAAAATTCGTTCGAATTCCACCCCTCGAGGACAAACGGCCGCGATTTGCGGAACGAAATTCGAACGTGGCCAAAGTTTATCGGCCAAGGGTTCCTTCTCCCATGGGGTGGTGTGCCATCGCACCACCATTAATCAGCCGGTAATGTATGGCGCGCGACCAAGTTTAAATGCGGTCAAGTCGTCACCTCCGTTGAGGCGAAACCGAGCTGGTGAGGGTGGATCGTGAGGATATTGTGTGGAGACAGATGGCCTTCAAAACTAGGGGATTTGGGTTGGAAGTACACAGGCTGCTTTAAGGTGTTTAGAAACGATGTAGTGGAGGCATAAATCAGTTAAGTTTGATTTTGAGGACGAGCAGCAAGCAGTATGAGGCACGTAGGGAAAAAGGGGATCCTAAGAAATATATTTCAATGTTTCCATTGTTGATTACTCTGCTTGCTGCTTGCTGCTTGTTGTGGAATGAAAAATCTAACTTTAGAGATAATGGTAGATTTACTTACATATTGAGAGATCGTTTGAGTTAAGAAGCAATTATGAGTGATCTGATGAATGTATTAGAAGAGAATATGGACTTAGTTGAATATAATTGTCACTAAATCGATCACTTAAGCATGGTTCGTGTTGTTTTCCTTTTCTACAGAGTTTGACAGCTAACATGGCGTGTTCGCGAACTCACTGTGTAAAACTTTATAGGAAAAAAAACGCAAGTTGGCCAACATGATTGTAAATAATGAGCAAATAAGTCGGTCTTCACTGACTAAAATGATATAAGAATAATTAATTATCTAATCATAGAATCATTTGAATATGTGTTTAATAATATTAAATAGTAATAAACATAAAAAAAAACGATTGAACCTTTATAAAAGAAATGATATTTTACTTTTGATATGACTCAAACTCAGCACTACGGCAACACTTTTTTGACACAATAAGCATAAAAACGTATAGGTACTACTAACCTATCTGCTAGATTGAGTTTTTAATTTTAATTCAACCTTTTTCAAAAATGAATTATTTGCATATTCACATGTGAGTCATACAATACGTGTATGAAAATCTAAAATAATATTCACAGTTAATGTGACTTTATATCGGAGTCAGTGTAGTTTGATTCTATGATAATACTTGCGATGATTTTGGTCCGCGTAGTTTAGAATTAATGAGGCACTGTCTTGATAAAGCTGAAATTACGTAGGTATAAGCTGAAGCCTACATCGTGTTTATGCGTGTTTCTGGAAGTGCTTGATTGATGCGAATACATACAAGTTCGCTTACGAAAATATGATAGGATCGACATGAAATATCGTTTTGCTACTGCTCGACTTTGAGCTTTATCATACATAGGGGAATATTTTATCATAGCGAACACAATGCGTATTATTTTAGATTTTTGTAAAAAAAAATGTTGAAATATGTACGTAGTAATGTTTCGAATTAAATAATGGTTATAGTCATAGGCATTACTCATCTAAAACATTTACGCACGTAATGCAATTTTCTTTCTTCATATTTTATCGAAAAACTTTTTCCGGTAACGATTTATTTGAGGATATTAGAAAAGATTTAGCTTTTCCCCGCTTGACAAAAATCCGTCTAACTTTCGTCGAATAAAAGTTTCAGCGACACAAGTTCGATTCCTCTAGTTAATTTAGCTAACGATCAATTCGATTAGTTGAATGATTTAATTAATTGATCAATTTATTCCGTTTGCTTTTACCGAAGTAGAGCGTAACACGGAGTGAAAGATACATCTCACAAGCGAAAATAACGTATAGAACGACGTCTATAAGTGGAAGTGTAAAGTGTGAATTTAATTTTTTTTCGCTTCTTCGACATAATCGAGTCACCGAAGAATTTCGAAGTCGCCTTAAAAAATGTATTAAAGCACAAAATTGTCATAAACATTGAAGAATTTCGATAGCGGCCGCCGTTTACTTAATCTTTACGCGAGCCGAGAATAAATTTTCCACGAAGTCGGAAGTAATTTTCGAGTCTTTAAGCGATCGGGATTTGGAACGATGGCGCAATAAAAGTTCTACAAACTGTGCACGATTAACTTTCCCATGGCATTCCTCGCCTGTCGATGGCCAAAAAGCCATAATTGGCACAGGCATTTCGCAAGAATCGAAAGTCGGACATTATTAATTTCCAAAATTAGACTGCAGCGTGTATCGCTTCGAGGAAAATTCGCATCGGGGACGATTTACGGCGCAGCGAAGGTTCATTGAATTAAAAAGTTGGTGTCCTTAAAGGGATCCACGGGACAGATTTTCCGAAATTCGATTGTCGACTTCTATGGAATGGACCTGGCCACTCAGGTGGTCGTCGCAGTTGGAAAACTCGGAAAATTACTTTGGCCCCACTCAACTTTTGTCCATGAGCTCGATGGATGAAATGACTCTACAGGTATTTCTAAAATGACTTATCGTATAACCAGATTGTGAATTTTTCATAATTTTGATGATCGAATGTGTTATTTTTATGTTGTCGGATGTAAAGGATGAACGTTGCTGTAATATGATCCATTTTGTAGTGTAATGGAAATTTTGAAAAGTATTTGTAGAGCAGACTATTAGTATGATATTTGATGGATGAAGTTAGGTAAGCTCAGATAAAGTTAAGATTTGGTAACAATATAGATCGGATACATTAAATCTAATGTTGTGCTTATGATTTGTTTAAAAGTATAGATCAATTTTATATTTTTTAAAATATACAATTTATTTAATTGTAGCCTTTGTCGAATATAAATCGTGATCCTTTTACAAATCTCGATGTTGCGTCTATACTTTTATATGTATCAAGCATTGTTTGTCGTTGTAGGTTGACCTAGTTAGATAAGTAATCCTCCAGCGCTGAAATAGAATGGGACATGTACTTTAATACAATTAAATTTGATTAAAAAACATTTTAAAACTCACACATCGCATATATTATATATTTACAAAGCTCGATCTCAACACAATTGAAAAAACCACCAATTTCATTTCACTAATCGCTCTATCGCAACGATAATTTCCAAACCGAAAAAAACTAAAATCGACCGATTAAAAGAAACGACAGAAATTTGCATAGTTCCTTGGGGCGACTTCGGTCTGCGAGAAAAGTCGGCAATTAAGCCTTAAGCAGTTTCTCGCGAGACTCTCTCTCGAGTTGTTGCGTTTTAAGGACAGCTTAATGCATATGACAATTATATTCGGACCTTTCTCGGGCAGTTAGCATCTTGAGCGGCCTCAACTTCCTACTGGAAGCTCCTTTAAACGAGTTTGCTCTGCTCACAAGTCGGAAAATTGCCCCGGCTCTCTCTCACCATGACCCAAACCGAAATTATCTCCGAGTTGGGGTCCGTTCCGAGTTAATCAGATATTCGAACGATCGCCACAGTTGCCCGGGGAGCCCTTCGCTAATTTCTGCATAATTACCAGACGGACCCTCGATATCTTTCCTGCAGCCGAAAAACGACCGCCAATACGATCAATGGCGGATCGGGAAGTTTGCCTCTTGTTAATTAACGCATAGATACGATGATTTCGCTAGGAGAACTTTGGTTCCCTTGGTAATCTTGAGTTTTTGGTTGTACGTAATTTTTTTGAAATTGTCTTTGAATTACATATGACGATCGAAAAGGCCAAGGGGTACAATTGAAATTCATTTATTTGGTGGCAAATGGATATAAACGAATTCGGAACGTGTGCCGAGATATATCATCAAATCACTCGACCTCCTCCTAATACATTTAGGTACACGGTCAACTTTGAACGCGCTTTTATCGAAATCACTTGTACCCCTTGGCCTTTTCAGTCGTCATATATAATGTTAGCTGTTTTCATTTTGTCATATATTTAATGACTGAATTTCAAAAAGGACTCAAATGACCTTTTTATAGATACTGAGCTAAGTACAGAAAATGGTTTTATATATGATACTGAACCATTTTCTGTACTTTTCTCAATATCGATAAAAAGGTTACTTGTGCCCTTTGTGAAATTCTGTCGTCAATTGATTGATGTAATGATATGAGTTCATATTTGATCAGAATAAAGTTGTAGATATACCCGTATATTCTAATACAATTTTATTTCATTGAGTTTTTTTAATGTTTCTAAAATTTTGAAATGGGGAAAAATGAAATTTTAACAAATTTGAAAATATCAAGAAATTATTATTTGTGATTTATATTTTCATGATAATATACAGCAAATTAAGGTTACTCTAATATCAGACTAACATACGAGTATTTCAATAATATCAATAAAAAATATAGATTAATTATTTTTATCTACTTCCGGACTCACATTACAGTCATAAAAGATGGTATTGTACGATTATTTTTATTAACGATTTAATAATTTGAAAATAATTCAAATTCGATTCATTTATTTTTTCAGTCAATGCTATCGATTTTGACGCGTGGTCGGTGATTTTTTTTCCGTCGTTTCAAAACCGTTATTTTTTTATATCAGAATCCGATTTTATCGCAATAATCAATCTAATTCGCATTTAATATAATAATAGCGAATGATAAATAGTACACAGTCGGCGTGTAAACCCACCTACAATAAACGTGTAGTAAAAATGTGAAGTGTTAAAAAATTAAAGCAGAGCAAAAGTGATGTGTATAGAAATAAAGTGAAAAAACGATAATATAATAGTGCATCAGTGTTTTCAAGAAGAATCAGCGTAATTTCTCAAGTGTGCAAATTAATTTTGTAGTAATTCAACTCCAAAGCAACGAAGGTTTCTGTAGATTCGCCGAGTTTCAAGTAGGTAATTTTTCTTTAACGGTTATCGATTTAATTTTTTTTTTCCGAACAAATAAACATATTTTGATATCAAATTCTCTCTACGAAACTACATATACCTGTATATTTTGAATATTGTATTATATTAGTATGGTCGAATTTAAATTTGCTCTTTCACTTTGCTAGAAATAGAAATGAATTGATAATTGATTAGATTCAATATTTAACCTTTGCAATATATTAAATATTTTCTTACTTACGTGTTTTTTCACATTATAGATTTCTCTTTTATAAAAACAAATCCGCATTTTCAACCTGTATTGAAAAACACTTGCTAATTATGCATAGCCTTAAGCAATATACATAAAATACATGCTTTTAATTATTAAATAAGCAAAATTCAATGAAAAAAAAATCCTTTTATATTCAGCTAAAAACGCTAAGATCATAAATTCTAAAAATAAATTACCTTTTCATTCAGAAAAGCTTTAGAAAAAGTATTGATTCCATTTATCGGTTCTTTTATCGCCGCATGTAAAGATAGGTCCTCGCTCGGGATATTCCATCGGATATAGCCGGGTTTAAAATAAAAAAATAAGAGTGAAAATCGAACGTATGATAAGACGAAGACGTGGCTGAATTGCGATATCGGTTTTCGGTATTCGTATCGAGGAGGATATTAATTTTTCGAAGTTGAGTGCTGTTCCGAGACGATTTCCTCTCTGGCGTACGATGTAATTGAGATTTTAGATTCGAATATATTATACGTAGTTGGAATCTTTATTTAAAGTGCTCTAGTCGAACTTTATTTCGCTCTAAAGAGCTTATCGGTTGTAACTTGCAGTGCATCATGGTTTAATGGTGCATATTTTTATAAAATAGATCGGGATCTAACAACCAATCGAGCATGAAAACATAGATTCAAATGTTAAAGAACTTAATATAATCATAACTTTTTAACGTGAGAAATATATTTTTTGCTTTAAAGAGTTGATCTCGTTATGCACTTGAACGGTTCAATTACTAGTAGATTGTAAAAGTCAATGCAAAAAATACTAGTTTGTATTCAACCGAATGTAGGTCGAGTAAGTTCTCGCAGTTGTGATTAAATTGAATATTAGTTGATTATATTATACGTATATTGTGTGTTTAATGTGGTTAGCCTTCGCTCGAATAGTTTTGGGGTGATGATTGATGATGGCTTCGTTATCCGCAGACGTATTCGTTACCCTGACAACCAAAATGAACTGTTGATAAAGTGAAAATACCTGACTTTGCCGAAAGTTGGAGTGCATTCTGCTATAACATGTAAGGGGCGAGTGATTCATTTGAGTAAAAATTTAATGCGATTTTCGCTTAAAATCCCCGAGTGAAGAATGTTTGGAAAATTATTGCTTAATTTGATAATTCTGACACTAAAATATTATTGAGAACGTAAAATTTCAAATTAAACATTTTTTAAAGAATGTGTAGTAAACTTTAAATTAAATCATGTTTCATTTTTTTTTCTCCAAATGAAACAATATATTTTATCTGAGAAATTTGTTCAATTTTTCAACTGAATTACTTTGTTACAACGTATAAAACTTCAGCAGCAATTTCGATATCAACACGTAAGACTAAACGTTTGAACTTTTCAGCAATCCAAAGTTCATACACAGTCGAACTTTACACAGGTAAAAATGTGAAAGTTCAAAACTTGCAAACAGCTGAAATTTCTTGAAAAACACGAATTTTGACACAGCGATAGACGAAAATTATTAATTTTCATACGAATTCCCGTATTCCGAAAGCTTTACATCGAGAAAAATCAATAAGACCAGAGGCGTATTTAAAAAAAAAAACTTTTATTCATTAATCTAAATATATTTGTCGGAATACGATAATATAAATTATTTTTCTTTATCTTAATTAAACTTAAGTTAATTAACATGGCAGATAAAAGGTTTCCGTAAAGTGTTTTGTGATTTTGTTCACTCTCGTTAATGCATGAGTGTGAAACTGTAGTGAGTTGGTCTAACAAAATACTTCTTGAATCATGATAAATAGACGTAAATTTATATTTTTTATAGAAAGGTTATGACCGAATTGCCCTTCAAATACGAACCGCCCCTGTCATATCATAGCACAATCCCATACCGATTCATAGCGCGGCCAACAAACGATTCGTTAAACGCCCCATGACAAATGTTCAGAAAAAAGGCAGCACGCGCCGAAAGGTGTTAAAAGCGGGAAGAAAGGACCTCGAAATGATAAATGGATCCAGACGACACCTAAAAATAATAATATGAAAAAAAAACCACTCATATGTCATTGTCACTAATGCTTTCGCAATGACTTACAGTAATAATAATAACGTTTGATCCGTGTATGAAAATGTAATTAATCGACGCGTCCCCCTTTAGGTGTGCATTGGCCTAATGGCGACGATGATGGCCAGGGATTAGTGGTGTCGAGTGGCTATTAATTCGGTTCGGTTTCGGGACAGGGAGGCTTCGGGGGTCTGTCGTCGGAAGACAAATTCGAGCCGTCTCTGGACGCTCGTCGATTATTTCTGGGACGTTAGTGCCGTTGGATTTTGAATGTTGAGGTTTTGGGATTGTCGGAGTGTGCATGTTATCTGTTGGTTATGGTTATGTTGGAAATATAGGGGGATGAATATGAATTTGGTGTGAATATGATGTATGGGTGTTTATGGATTTGGTTATACGTATTAGCGTCGAGCGCAATTGCTGAAATATACTCATTCGATGCGGGTACATACAACTATATTCTTTAATCGTTTCTATAGATATTTTGTTACTAAATGTATAATTTAATAGTAATATATTCGAACTAAAAACGATATCTTATCTTACTGAAGTTAAATAAATCTAAAATTTAATTTACTTCACCTAACTCGTCGAGTGTCGTGACGTTGATAAAACCATCTAGCATCAAAATTTATGTTACATGTTTCCGTTTCAAATTAAATAATGTTCATTACTAGTTTATTTTGTTCCATTTCAAATAAAATATTACGAAAGTTAATTTAATAAATGATTCTGTATTATATTAATATTAAATTTTAATATTTTTTTGCAAGTCTATGTAAAACATATAGATGTGCTTCTCAAAGAAATGTAAAGTTTGTCAAAAATAAATCAAACAAAATGGCATTTCACTTAATATAAAATATGATATTTTTTGTGCGCACTTTGAATTTTTTCCCTATAATATATTCAAATTTAAGGCATGTAAAATATGTTCTGACAGAATCGAAAAATATTTTCTCATGACAACGTTAAAATATGATCATGCTATTTTCATCGAAATAAAACCTTTCAAATATGCGCTCTACACACAAACTACAAATTTAATGACAAAGAGACAAGCGATTTTAAATTTCGTTTCGAACGAAAAAAAAATATCGAAAGTATTACTAGAAATTACCATGAATATCAAGATAACTAAATTGAGTTCTCATATAGTATTTTGTAATACTTATACATTTGTGTAATAAATTTGCATCGAAGAGGGAAATACTTGTACGTATAGTCTACGATGAAACTGCGCTTTCGACGTCGGTCAATATTTGATTTCCACTTTGATTGTTTTTCATCAATATCTAAATTTTCAGCAGCCCGATCAAAATTCAACCATGCGAAAACGTATGCAAATCGGCGGACCATAAAACAATTGTGGCATCATTTTGATGTTTTGAGCAAATTCATTATTTGAATCGAGTCCGTGTAATGTTATGATAATGGTGTGTGATTAGCGCGTGATAATCTTCGTGATTGAGAGTGAAAATCAATATTTGGTTTCGATATTGTAAAATTATCGTAGTGAATTCTGAATGTTATTAGTGTGGGTAAATATTACTTTTGAGTTGATTTTTATTTAATCTGTAAAACAAACTCGTTAACTTTTCGTTTGTGTTCAAGAATTGCGGAGTATAATAGTGAAAGTTAGTTATTACATTTGCATTATTATTTTTAGTTTTTTTTTTATTTTCCAGTAGATTTATTTTGATATTGCATTGATTTGAATATTCTACACTCTTTGACTCATTTTTTTTATCTTTAACATCTGTCTTTTGATATTTAATATTTTAGTTTTATATTTTTGAATTTCTTGCATAGATTCATTGGCAGTGCTGTTTTCATGCAAACGTGTTGAATTCTTTGAATAATATCGTAATAAAAATATAAAGAAATTTTTCTATAAAATATTTTCAAACTTTAAAAAATATTTTGAAGAGTTTTTTTTCAATTATTTTACTGAACAACAAAGAATAATTGTATTTTTCAATAAAACTCTATCTTACAATTTATATAAAGGTTTCGAGTTGTTTGCGTACGTGAGCAATGGTTAAACTTTTCAGAAAACAATATATTTTGCACTCGTTTCGTTTAATGCGTACTTAATGTTTTTTTATGGGAGAAACGCCGCCATCGAAGGACGTACAATTTGCATTCAGATCACGTATACATAATTGACATTTATTCGAAAAACGTCAACAAAGTGAATGCAATCGAAAATAATTCGGACGGACGTTTCTGAATTGCCTCGTGACAAACTGTTACATTTTTTAAAACAATCGACGGAATATCAACAAAGAGCCTACCGAAAACCAAACATCGAAATCGTTATCGGTCGGATTTTGCATTTGTTCAATTAGTTTGCTTTGCATAGCAAACGTTGCACAAAAAACTACAATTCTTTATCACTTTTATGCACTACGTTTCGATCGGTTTTCTATTAAAATCAAAATTATTAAGAAATGCTTGTTTAATGCCGAGTCAAAGATAATGATTAGAGTCTTTAATCGAATTACAATATCGGAATTATTGATAGTTGAATAATTATCGAATTAATATTAGAACTAAGCAGTACGTAAGTATATTAAAAATCTTTGTTTATTTATTAAATAGGGTTAGTTTACAAAAATACAGGTCACGGGTCAAATGTAATAATCGTCAATATATCAGTAAATAGCGATGATGTTGATTAATACTACAGTTATCCAATGAACCATACTTGTCTCATGAACCATACTTTCCCTACAAGCCGTATTTCCCTTGAACAGCATTCACCACGAATCGCACTTGACCCGACAGACCAATTCACGATAATTCCGGCATTTTTATTAATTTCACGAACCCAATTCACCACCGAAAACAAAAGCGTGTCCCGCAAACGAGAAATTCCCGCCCACATCAAATTATAAATATTGGATTCGAAGAGAAGCAAACCCACATCTTCCCGCCCACGTGGGTCTCCATGTCACCCTCTTCCGGTATTCGGATCACGCGATAAAAACGTACCTAATGAACGGCTACGGGTGTGGAATTCTCGACCTTCGCAGACACGTGGAATATCCTCGAAGGCTCCGCAGGTTCGGATGGGATCCGAGGGAGCCAAGGTCGGAAAAATCCGCATGTTCATACGAGGCTCGTTAGGTGGGATGCGTCGCGATAGCCATCGAAGCCTCCGAATTTGGGATAGGTGTGGTGTTGAATACGTTTTTGGATTTTTTTTTATAAGGGTGGGTTTACACGGTGTTGAAAAGTCTTTTAGTAATAAAAAAAGATTGACGATTTTTGTATGTCGATTGTGTAATGTCTTGTGGATAGTGATTCGTGAGATGTAGCAGGATAGATAGAAATATTTGCAATTTTCTAAAATGCAGAATTATCAATTGTAGAAATTTTATTATTCATACATAATGATTGTAAAGGTCGAAGGATATGTTTTATATTGTACCGCCGTATAAGATGTATCCCTCGGTTTTTTCAATCTTCATTGTAATCAATTTTTAATGATATGAAACAATACTATAATATGGGATTAAGTAGATTTTTTCGAATTTCAAGCTATTTTGTTGAATATTTCATTCGAGTAGCTATCATTAATTATCAAAATATATCTACATACATACTTGTGTACAAAATTCTACAATTACATATATATTTATTTTAGAAATCATATGTTAAAAAAATAATATCATATAACAGCAAAAATATTATTTTATGTCTATCAAAAGTTTTTGGCAGGTTTATTAATCTACTGGGATTTTAAAACAATATAAATATTAAACATAATTCGAATATTTTTCATAAAAACTTTCTATGTGATGTCAACTTCGTTTTTAGTTTTGTTTGAGAGTTCATACGATTTTAAATAAAACATAAAAACTGCATTATATGTATGTATTCTTACATGCACATATTTACGTCAAAATGAGAAATATTTAAAAGGATTTGTTTAAACTATTTATTAAAAAAAATCACTATTTCTTCTATTGCACTTTTTTTTTAAATTAAACAATACAATACTTACTAATTTGATGTCGACGTTCAAACGAAAATTCATCTACTGTATTTAAAAATAAAAAAGACGTTTAAATTAAAAAATTGCGTTCATTTCAGATTTAATACGATTTCGTGTAAAATAGTGAAAAGTTCATGTCGGTTTTCATAGTAGTATTTCTCTCGTTAAGCAATTTGAAATTTAGAGAGAAACGCAATTCATCGTGTCGCTTTTGAAACAAACACTCGTCCGAAGCACTTTAAAGAACGGATTTGTAAAAAAATGGATTTTGAAAATGGAAATGCCACAACGAAGGACATTTTTTGTATTAGAAAGAGCGGTACGTTTATGAAGTAACAGGAAAGAGAATGAAAGAGGAAGGAACCGAATAAAAGAAAAGGGGAAGGGTTATGGAATATAATAGGCGATTTTTTTAACAGTAAAAATCGTAACAGTTGTGTAATAAAATAATGTAAATTCTTGAAAAAGTACCGAATCGGCAGCGATAGATTCGTGATCAGAATTCAAACCTTTCGTTTGAATCGATAAAGTAAAATTGAATATTGCCTCGCGATGAAATAAAACACACCGAACCACAACGAATAGTGAATTTACACACATTTTCGCATCGCTAACAAACGTTTATTTTCATTTTAAATCAAATATATTCAAACCAATCAACTCTATCTGTATATTCGATTTCTAGAAACAGTCCGATTTTCGTATTTAAATTATTCGGCGGGAAAAAAAAAAATACACTCTTTATTACGTGTTCGACTGCGCTCGCATAAAGTTTATATCGAATTCCAATAGGGAGATGAAGTTTGATTTTTTCGGAGGTGAACTTCCAGGGGGATGGCGATACTCGATATTCGATTTGGGGCCGCGAACTGGCAAAAGGTTAAATAAGGCAAGTTCTGCGTCGAAGTCAGCTTTCGGAGAGCCGTCTGAAAGCTTTCTTGAATTGAATGTTCGCCATTTACATGAGTTTGTATTGCCGACGCGTAGTGAGAGTACGCATTATCGACTCCGAAGACGGAAAACGCCCGAACTCTATCAATATTTATACGAAAGCCTTAAATAATTAAATGCGGCATTGGAAACTTTCGCTGATAGTTTCTGTACTCTTCGGACGAAATGAATTATGAGGCGATGTGAAACTTTCGTCTTGTTAAATTAGATTGCATGTATACTTTTTTTTCCGTTAATAAATAATTTATTTAAAACTGATACGATCTGTAATCCTGCAAGATTATACCGTTTCAAAGTTTATTTTCGCCGATCATATTTCGAAACTTGTTAACTCGGGAGCCATTCCGCGAAAGTTGCTCGATCGTTCTTTTTTAATGTTCGCCATAACAGTTATACACAGTTTCGATCGCTTGATCGATAATCCGCAGAATAAATAAATGGATACGACGAGTGTTTTCGAAGCTAAAGTGTTCTCAAACTCCAGCAAGAGACTCTACGTCGTATTATAAACACACACACATAATGGAAGACATTTGACAAAATTATTATTATACGTCAAAACAAGAAAGGCATTGTTGTTTCGCGCCGAGTATGTGTTTTACGACATCGGGAAATTCTCAGATCAAAGGTACAATATTAAATTCACGAGAAATTCGGCAATATCGTATGTTTCCGTTCGATATTCGTATTGAATCTCGATACGGCTATCGTCGGAAAATTTCATTCGGCACAAGGTGAAAAAAAATCGTGCACGTTTGTATGGAGGTCCCCGCAGTTTCTCCCAGCTGATCCGGCACATAGTTTGTATAATATTTGCCCGATCGGCGTCGAAAAAATGGGGGGAAACGTTATTGCGAAAATATTTTCGAAGAATGGAAAAGGCGCAACCGAAGCCGGAGAAAAAGACAATAAAATCGGATATCGGGAAAATTTTAGTTTACCCTTGGGGCGCGCGTAACACGTGAAGCCATTAGTCGTAAAAGGCTTCTACGCAATACGGTTGAAAGAGATTCCCGCAGAATCGTTACGGATTTATCATATATTTAAGATGTTCTACTTGAAATTGTATTATTATTTAGTACACAAATTGATCATTAAGATACAAAGTGTTTAATATATAAATTACAAAGGAATATGAATTGTTAAATGTGAATATTCTGGATAGTATTTAATCAATAATTAAATATTGTATGTATTTGAATTTCAATTTGAGTGAATTCATACATAATAAAATGATTAATAATCTTAGGTTTTCACATAAATATATTTTCTATACAATTTTTTAAATCTAGGTAACAAATTAATCATGTAGTCAAACGTGGTATTAAAAAAAACATAGGTATAATTGAGGTTGTTGTTTCGGAGCGGTTGATTCATAAACAACGTCAAAAGTATTTTATTATTCAGTACATTATAAAAAGTTCGGGCGTGATAAGAGAGAGATTCGTTTGCGGAATTGTATGTGAAAGTAATGCGAAACAGCGAAGAAAAATTATCTCGGTCGTGTCATAAGGATGGCGATGTTGATAATAAACAAACGCTCGGATGCTTTCATAACGCGATTAAGCTCGTTCTCGTTGGTCAGAACAGTGGAAGACTCTTTAATTGATACAAAACCTGCTCCGGCCTCGGGTTTATCTAGGGTTTTTCGCGGAAAATGTTTGTTCTACGGATGAAAAAAGCGATTTTACGCCTCGCCGCTTATTTATCGAGTGTCCTGCAGGATTTCTTTGTCTCTCGATAAACGATGTAAATGTTGCGTTGATATTTACTCACGGAAAATTTTGTCACCTTTCAGCTTTTATTACGCCCGTTTTCCTCGGATACGATAAAAAAAAATCACGTACGTGCGCGTAAAACACGCCCAATCGCCCGATACGTTCACCCATTTTTATCTATCTAATAAATAATCATAAACAAGTATCGAAGGGCGCACATTCTGTAGAAGAGACGACAAAGGGCGAACAGGGAAAAGGGGCGCAAACTTTTCACGCCAATAAACCGAATCCTTTATTGTTGCGTATCGAATAAAATAAAATGGAATAAAATGAAAAGAGCCGTACGCGCCCCAAAAGAAGAGAGATCCCTAGAACACACATTCGCGCTTTATATCTCGACCAGTGACATTGCTAGGGCATTCGATAAAAAATAATTATCCGTATATGATGCTTGGGAAATAAAAATGAACGGTTATTTGTGTTATTTACACTTTTATTATCTTTATTCTTATAGTGATGCGAGTTCGAAAATTGAATGAAATGAGTTGATCGTTTTTTCTGGTTAAATTTTTGTTGAATTTATAATAGGTTTTATTTTTTCGATTTCGTGGAATTGAAAAAAATGCTTCATACTGTAATGTACTGCGGGAAATTAACTCGAAAAAAGAGAGTCTATGGTTTCAGCTGGCAGAAAGCATAAGATTTTGGTATGGGTAGTTCTAAGCCGTGCATTTAGATCTAGAAAGAGGAACACGTCGAAGGGGATGTCATGTCATCTGTCATAATTGAAATCTATTTGCTCACGAATTGAAAAAATAACGTGTAAAGTAATCGCGTTAAACGGAGGATGACTGTTTTATGAAAAAATCATTGAATTAAAAATTCAAAATTTAATGCAATTATTATTGTTATTCAATTTAAATTATTTCACAATCATTAATCTTCAATTGCTTGAAATCTATAAAATTTCAAATAAAATCAGTTAGTGAGGAATTAAAAAAATTAAGGGCGCCCCATAATCGCGGCCGTTAACAACTTCGCCCTCGTTACGGCACTGGCGTCCCACTCTGGTCTGACACGGACCCTTTGCCCTCGTCCCGATCATGGTCCTGGGCAACAAATGGGGATTTTCCATTAACACGGCGTAATGGAATAGAAACTGTCGAAGGCTTTAATTGAGCCGGACAACGCGAGATATTAACGCGTCAACGTGTCGTCGGGTGCGAAATAAACGCGGTAATCGCCCGAGGTTTAGGGGTCGCCAAACTTTTTTCTTTTAATTTGGGACTGGTTCGTTCGACCCTTGGACTTTTGCGATTTGTGGTTCGAGGGTAGATGTTGATGAATGAAAATATATTTATGTGTGTATGTGTATAATTTAAAAATCAATAATTTGTCTGTATGTATGCACTATATTGTCACTTTGGTAGTATTTTACGTTTTGATTAAATTTTTGGTAAATATAGAAAGGCTTTTGCATAATTCAAAGAATTTTACAATTCATATTTTACAGTCGAATTTTTTTCATAGTATTTAAGCAGTTACTGATTTAATATCATGTTGTATTCTTTTGTTTTTGTGAATTCAAAAAAATATTGATTTGTAAAACTTAATTATGTCTAAATAAGATAGATTATTGTGACCATTACATATCTATGTAACGGTTTCATACAAAAGTCTTAAATTGAAATGCATTAAATCCATATGACGACTGAAAATGTCAAGGGGTACAAGTGACATCTTTGCCGAAATTGAATTATGTACAGGAATCGCTTCTATGTACGCTCATATATTTGGTGGCAAAAGGATGTAAACGAACTTGGAACGTGTATCGAAATACATATATCATTAAATCACTTGAGGTCCTCCTAATGAGTGCGCTTTTTTTGAAATCACCACGAAGTCACTTGTACCTCTTTGCCTTCTCAGTCGTCATATAGTTTCACGCATCTCCAAATCGCAGAAGTTTTTTTAATGTTTCAAGTTTCATTATTTTTTGAAAAGACATTTTTAACAGCTGTTTAAATACTCGGTATCGAGTCTGAATGTTTTCGCGGAAAAGTTTCATCGACAATATTTGAATGTTACGAATATTTGAAGAAAATTTACGTTACTTACCCAGAACCGATAATATTCAATATTTGACGAATACCGGACCTTCACGCTAACACAAATACGAACTAAATACGGTTCCAGACTCTTTCTTAAAGTTTCCGATTTCGAGTTCGAGTTTAACTCGAACCTACTTCATAGTTGACCGTAGGACGTGATCCGCTTTGATGAATTAAAAAAAAAGGGGAAAAAATGTAACGGAACCGATGAACTTCGAAGCCGTGAGTGAACTGGGTGTGAGTTCATCTCGAGGAAAAGACCTTCTCAATATTTGGGAAAGTCTGAAATCTGCGCCGTAAAAAGTCGTTATTATATTTAAAAAAGCAGACGAACCAAGTTTTTCATTTTATACTTGGAAATTGTTCGCTATTAAAAAAGTTCTGACGAACTTTGCCTCCTTTCTGCGTACAAGCGATACGATGCTCGATCTAAAATGCGCGAATTTAAAGATCAACAGATCTCGGATAGAAAAATTAACGAATTTCAAGCGAAATAGTTTACCTGCGTTTTGCTTTGTTGAATTGTAAAATATTTAGTCCTCGACTGATGGAAATTCGAATGAAAAATTTTGTTTGAAGTTGGTGGTATCCAATTATTTCATTTGATTACCTTCGCGGTGCATATTACGAGGGAAAAAGCTCTCTTTCAAAATTCATCAAATAATTTCGAAATTATATTTTGTGCAGTTTTTTAATTTTATTTCAAATTTCATCAGTTATTAGTAGAAATATGAAATATTTTGCATTTTGACTCAATAAGAGAAATGAGGAATTTTTTAAATCAGCTCACTATTATAATTTGAGATAGTTTAAATTTCGTGCATTTTCATGAAACAAGTGAATACTAATTATATAACTAAAATTAAACGTAGATCATTTCAAGTGTGAACTCTCAATTAGACTGCACCATACAAAATTCCCGCATGCATCTTGCATACGTAACGGCTGATAGTGGTTTGTCCTCCTCCATTTCTCAAAACGAACAATATAATACATATGACGACTGAAAAGGACAAAGGGTACAGGTGACATTTTTGCTGAAATTGAGTTATGCACAGAAATCGATTCTATGCATGCTCATTTATTGAGTGGCGAAAGGATATAAATGAAATCGAAATGTTTGCCGAGATATATCATCAAATCACTCGACCTCCTCTTAATACATACACGGTCAATTTTGAACGCGCTTTTCTCGAAATCCCCGCGAAGTCACTTGTACCCCTTGGCCTTTTCAATTGTCATATATAACATAATATAATACCTCTGTCGTTTAATATACGACAAACACGTCATGGTAATTTCCCGTTTCCCCCCGCAGGCTGTTTGTTTTACAGATGGGCGCATCTCGCTTCAGGGCTGATCAACCAATTATGCGCTGTGGAAATTTTCCGTTCTCCCGCCGTTATTAACGTCAAATTGCATTATTGCGGAACGGAAGGCGAAAGCTCGATAAATTTCGTTATGCAAAACGCAGCACGTAGCGTTGGAACGCTTTCGCGTTTGATCGCGGATAGATTAATTGGACCGAGTTTCGTCTACCCGTTTTACATACAGTGGATTCGCTGAACAAAAAAAACTGAGTTTTTTCGTATAATTTCAGTTAGTTGTTCGAATTTGATCGAATTGATTGTTTATCTTGTTATTGGGTGATGTATCTAACTATATAATAGCGCTATTCTGTGTGTGTATGTGTGTGTGTGTCCGTATAACGCTTTAAAACAGCGTAGATAAATTCAATGGGTTAAATGCTTAGTAGCCATTTTAATCAAACTACTTTGATCTTTATTCATAGCTGTAAGCAATTTCAATTAATTTCAATTCTTCGAAAATTCAGGATTTGATATTTTAATTCAATGCTTAAATTTATCGCGAATGATAATTATTTTAGCGATGTTATTTCTTGTATAATACATGAATCATGTTGTCAGTAATAATTCTGCATAATTTGTGTAAATATTTTAATTAGATATTACTATTATCCATATCTTGAAAAATAAATGATGCAGATTTAACAAATTGAACACATCGAATCGAGTCTTTCAGCAGTTATATCATAATTATTATAATGATTAATAAGACTGTAGTAATAATGAAATAAGAGATTAATTAATATCTCGTTTTGCTTTCAATTACTGAGTGTTTACGCCGGCACATAAGCGCTAAACACAGAATTGAATTTCCGTAGCTTAAGACAGTATCGCATTACAGCGGTGATAAATGAAGTCATATTCGCATATAACCACGTAGCGTTACGTAAGTCAACCAGCACATTTCAAACTCGCACAACGAACTTACACATTACAACGACAAAAAACTCAGCGTCAACCTTTTCGACCCGCGTTTTCTTAGCGGAAAAAAAGACAACCGGATTAATTTCGTGTCTCATAACAAACAAAAAGTTTCATGGAAGCGTTTTTATCGCGACGACCGTAACTAAAGTCCGGGTCTCGCAAAATCCGCGTCCACTGTATAAATTCTCATTATCCCGATCCCCCTGTCGCCGATGAGGCTCGCGTTTCCAGCAAAAACCCTCAGCTCCGATAAATCAGCGCCGACCGACGGTTGGCGACCCAAGAACCGACTGAACCCACCCTAACGTCCGCAAACGTGAGGTTATATTCACACAGGAGACTGTATGGTATGTATCTGCATCTTGCTCTGTCTCATATACTCTATTTTTATATCCATCCGGTTATATTCACACAGGAGACTGTACGGACTGTATCTGCATCTCGCTCTGTCTCATATACTCTATTTTTATATCCATCCGGTTATATTCACACAGTAGACTGTACGGATTGTATCTGCATCTTGCTCTGTCTCATATACTCTATTTTTATATCCATCCGGTTATATTCATACAGGAGACTGTATGGACTGTATCTGCATCTTGCTCTGTCTCATATACTCTATTTTTATATCCATCCGGTTATATTCACACAGGAGACTGTACGGACTGTGTCTGCATCTTGCTCTGTCTCATATACTTTATTTTTATATCCATCCTGTTCTATCTCACAAAGCTCTGCTCAATAGATATATAAAATCCATCGATAAATAATCGATTTTCTCGTTCCAGATTGAAGAGAATAGTTGAATGTTATATACTATTTCATGTATACTGTGTCGGGATAAGTATTCTAGTATTGCTGAATTCAAATGTTATCAGATTATAGTTAAGGTTTTTCATCGTTTTTTGGGAATATTTGGCCAATTTGATTCGAGAAAATATGCTAACTTGATGCTTTATGAAACAATTCCAAAAAATGGCGATATCTTGCCTGAATCGATTGATTTCGATTGATTTTAGTAACATATTTCGTTCGTCTATTGTCCTTTGGAGTCTTTGGCCTTCTAACCACTGTTTCTCAAGCTAACTGTAAGTAAATGATTTATTGAAAAATTAACATATTGTATGTACTTGATAAATTTAATCAGCTGAGATTTCCTTCTAATGATGCTTTTCTTTGGCGACATTTTTCACTCTGGCGATGATTCGATATGACGACTGAAAAGGCCAAAGGGTACAAGTAACTTTGCAGTGATTTCGAGAAAAGTGCGTACAAAGTTGAGCATGTACCTACATGTATTAGGAGGAAGTTGAGTGATTTGATGATATATCTCGGCACGCGTTCAAAATTCGTTTATATCCTTTTACCACCAAATATATGAGCGTGCACAGAAGCGATTATTGTACATAACTCAATTTCAGTAAAAAATATCACTTTTACCCCTTGGCCTTATCACTCTTCAAATGTAGTTCATCGACTACTGTCTTTATCCTCTAACTTGTTTCTGTGATATTCAATAAAAACATTTAAAAAAATCGATGAACAGCCCATATTACAGATAGAAAACGTATTATTTTGTGTGAAACTATCCTAAGCTGTTTGAGGGGGATGATGTACGAGGCTTCCCAACCACTCATGTGGTGTATGTGCAACGATTCCAATCGTCTAAGAGATGGCTTATTCTCCTGCACTCGGATCGTATATCGATGCTCTTGGATGCTGAAGGAGTTTCGAAACGGAGCCAATGACTTTTCGTCGGGGTGTTTGAGAGCGATGCGGATTTAATTGGGAAATAGCCAGGGGGTGATTGCGGTTCATGCTTCTTTAGTTAGTTAGTTGCGATTGCTCAATTGAGATGTCTGAACATTTTCTTATTGTTAGGTTTGTTCGTATTGAAGAGAAGAGAGAGTTTTAGGATTTTTAGGTCGTTTTCAGTTAAGTTGTATTTAGTATGAAGGAAGTTTGCTTAAACTCAATATCGATAGAATTTGCGTTACGGATAAGATATTTAAGAAAGGGACCTTTTTTTTTCGGTAAAGTATCTCTATGTTATTTTCATTTTTTTAAAGGTTGAAAAATATTATGAAATATGTAAATGATACAAAGAAAATGATAAATTCATAGCATACTTAACGATCAAATGGTATTTGTGATGAAAGTACACAGCACAAATATACTAAAGTAGATTACACAAATACCTATATTTTCATTGGAAAATTACTTTAACATAAAATTCGATTGCGAATCCAGTTAAACAACATCGCTTATACCCAAAAAAAATTCCCGAACAACGAAACCGAACTATTTACAACCCCATTGTCCGTCCGTCGAACGAATCGACCGGAGCTTAAACATTTCGGCTCATTAATAAAATTAAACACAGCCGATACATTGAATAGATCGCTTCGACCGAACCTTCCATTACACACTCGTGGTAACTGTTGTAACGTACCATCGTGGAGCCTCATTGTTGTCTGGAGGACGGTTTTGTCCGTTTTGGCCTGTTTTGGCCTATTTTGGCCCGTTTTGTCCTTTTTGGCACGCCTTTGGTCACGCGTCATCAACCTTTTGTGCTCGGGTCACTCTCGGTCATGTTGTCCTAATGATTCGACGTCAAAACGAATTGATTTACAATGCCTCGAAGACTCGTGCCGATGGCTAGGAGCACAATGGATCGAAGTACAAGCGATATAGAGCGTTTTTCATTGTGCGAGGCTCTCGAAGATATCGAATTTTGGCGAATGTCTTATGTGATGTGTGTGTGGATGTTGTAACTTTTAATACGGTTCGATTGATTGCGATGAAAGGATTTTTTTTGTGTGTGAAAATTGAGGTTGAAGTCGTGCTTTTGAGTTCTTTACTGTGTAGTTGTTGTGTTCTGTGAATTTCGAAAATATGTATAATGTATATGCTTTTCAAAAATACCTTTGAGAGTTTAATATGAGAACGTACTGTGACTAGATGATGTGGAAATTAATCAATAACATGTACAATCGATACTGTAGTGTGATGAATATGAACAATGCTTGAAAAAGCACTTGAAGTTTTACAAAAAAGATATATCTATAAATTATGTGTCGAATGCTTTCTTCGATGAATGCCGACAATAAACAAGAAATTACGAATTCCGAAAAAAAAATTCATGACAAAGTATAGTCTTTCATTGGCATTCTTTTTGTCGAAGGAAAGAATCGTAAAGAGAAAATTATGACACTGAAAAAAATCTTGTTTTTGTTGCCTTTGAATACGTAGATTTTTTACATAATGTAATGTACCTATACATAAGTATATTGAACATTTACAGTATCTATTTATATGTAAGTATGTATAATTTTCAACACAATATCGAGAGAATGGAGCGAGAAAATTTTATTATAACGCATTTTGGGGAAAATTTGACTCGAAGTGAGCACCGATGATTGATGTTGTATCGTAATTTTGTTTAATAACAATTCAAAAGATGGATATTAAATCTGCGGAAAAGTTTAACTTCATAATATACAGATTTAGTTTATATAAATAAAAACGACACATCTATTAAAATAACTTACTCGAGTTACTTAGATAGATATATTAATGTAACAATAAATGTAAAATAGTTGTAATTAGTCCATAGATATCAAAATATTATAAAGCATAAAGTTATTTCATCAACTGCAGTATCAGTTGGATACGAACAACAAGATTTTATATAAACTTGGTATGTTGAAAAGTTTCGAATAGTTCATGTGAAATATTTCAATATTGAAAGATATCTGCTTAATGAATCTAAATTGTATGTGTGGCTGTATATTATCGTATTAAATAATGCATTTGTAACAATTGATATAATTTTCAACATTAATATAAAAAAAAGTTTTGATAAATATTTTGAATACATAAACAAATATAAGTAGCTTATATTCTGATTTCATTGAACTGTACTTTCGAAGAAAAATATGTAAATATAAGAACTTTCTAAAAATTTTCAAGTATCACTTATAAGAAAATATTTATAAAAATAAGCTTATACAAACGAAAAATAATAAATTCATACAAAGAAAAATTTCTTCAACTAATCCACAACGAAACACTCAATCGTTAGCGCACTTGAAAGTGGATGCAAACGAACTTCTTTCAAACGTCCCACCAAAAGCCGTGCAATCCGAACCCTTCTCTCCCCATATATAAACTATCGTCCTTACACAACGGCATTCGTTCTACGAAAGGAGTCGATAATGATCTCGGCAAGGATTCAAAGGACCACACTATTACGAGGCGCGGAAAACTTTCGCCTCGGAAAATGCACTCGGAAAACTCCGAGAGCCGCTCAAAGGCGGCACTCGTCCCGTTAACAAGTTTTGATTTCTGGATGCTTTGTTTGTTCTCCGGTTGCCGTTTCGCCGTTGTTTTTCCATCGTTGTGTTGTTGTTGTTGTATTGTTGTGTTGTTGTTGATGATTCGTGTGTGTGTGCTTTCGTTTCGGATCGAGTCTCGATCGGATTGCAGTTATTCAATATTGTGAAGACGCATTGTTTGTTCGAAACTATTGGATTGTGTAACTGTTTCGGTTCGAATGATATCGATGGTTTTCGATTTGTATCTGTGAGAGTTGTTTTGATATTTTCGAGTAATTTGATCTGTTTATACTTTGATAATTGAAATTGTTATAATTGTATAATTTTATAAAATTAACTAGCGCAGTAATTGGCTGACTTACCAAGATCTGAACTATTTCAAAAGTCTTCTTCTTTCTTGTTAACAAACTTTCGTTCGAGTTTCAATTCTATTGAAAAGTGAATAAATAGTTTTAAAATACGAATATCTTGTTAAATATTTATAAATTCAATGCACTTTTTACTTAGAGAGTTGAACCGGATCTAATTATATCTTTTGATATCGACTCTAATTATATATTTTGAATAAAATCAGATTTTGTAGCATTCATATTTCACAATATTTTTTTTTTAAATAAAACATCTTTTATATACGAAATTATTAATTTAATATTAACAAGACATCACGACCATTTTTTTATGCGATTCTTTCATCAAAATCGTACCCAATTACACTGAATGATTCGATCGCGTCTCTTTTCGAATCCCTCTACTTTGAAAAATTGAATATTAAGCCAGAACCGTGCAAAAAGCCGAACTCGCTAAATATTGAATATCTCGGCTCGGAAATCGCTCGGTGAAATTTGAGCGGTCGCTTTTCGAATTTTCGCCGCTTTTCTTTCTGTCGCGACTTTTCCGAGGTTTCTCCCAACATCCATATTTAATACGGGCCGCATATTAAATCGGGACAAATTTCATACACGCCGCGTGCGTAATAAACCGATTTATATTCCCCGCCAATAAAAGAATATTGATGATGCTCTTTTATAACGAAAACGTGTTTTTATATACGAGACTATCTGAATCGCACACGAATGTAGCGTATTTTATTTTAAACACGATACGAAAATTAGACGGAAAATCCCATTCTTCAAATATTCAATTCCGTATTATGCGGAATGAATCGTTCGGGGAAAAAGTGCTACGCACGGTATTATTCGAGCGCTAGGTATTTTTCCGGCTATATCCGAGGCTTTTCCGCAGAAAGATGATTCTTTTATGATTTTCACTCGTTTTTTAGTACGGTTTTAGTGTCATTACTCGACGTGATGGATCGCGAGCGATAAATTACAATATTCTGTGGTGTTTTTCTGAAAGCGACGTAAATTGTGCACAAATTTATTGAACCGAATTCGGATTTTCGAGCGAGTGACGTCAATCTAAGTAAAGGATTATATATTTGACGTTTTTTCATCGAGCGATGTCACTGATAAAAATAATAAATTATGGAATCCTGTCAGGTCGGCCGCAATCTTATAGGTATCAATTTTGTTTACGAGCTCGAACATTAGAAAAAAGTGTCTCCCCCTAACGAAAAAGCGGGAGTGTGGAGAATTTCGTCCTCGCAAACGCCACATTGATGATATACAAAATTTGAATATGATACCCTTCAGTGCTGCGATAAATTTACAATTTAATGGCCTTAATTATTTCTGAATTATACGGCAAAATTTCGATTCATAAAATTCCACTTTTGCTTCAAATTCACATCGAACAATAATACATTAGACTTCCAAGAAAAAATTGAAATATAGGCCTCTCGACACTTATCGACTTTCATGTTTTTTTTCTTTGTGTGTGATTTTTTTTGCATTTCCATTTATTATCAATTTTTCACATATGTCCTTCCGGAGTGTGCTGCTAGGGGAAATGGTCTATTATGTGGATTTTCATTCATCGAGTCGCTCCACCTCCGTTCTTATTTTCCTTGGAAAAAATATTTGCCAGTCACGTTGTCAAATAATTCAATGATACGTGGCCCACGGTTGCGAATTTTCCGATATCGCTTCAGCCAAATGACACAGCGATTTTTACGCGCTGTTTGTTCTCTATGATTATTGTTCACAGGACCGACGACCGACGGTTGGTCATTTCATTCTTATTCCTTGGATACTTTCCTACCTTTCGTGCAATTTCTTCATTCTTTGTGTGAAATGTCTTTAAGACCCTTATAAAAAATATCCATTATATATTTTCTAAAAAAAATAACTCGCAGTGTTTCAATAAAATTGATACATATACCATATGTGAGTGTAATATAAAATTTATTTGAACTTTTGCTAAATTGATAGATTTTTTTATCGAAACTAACAGTATGACACGTTTGAGAAATAGTCAGATTCTATTTAATTCTCAGTTAACTGTCAAAAATCGTTTAAATTAATTGATAATTTCATACTGCCGTCTATGTATAAAATATAAAATAAAAAATGCTAGTAACGCATCATAATTAAATTTTAAATATCAGATGTGGAATCAATAATATAAATACGTATTAAACTGTAAAAAAAATGCATCTCAGATAGAATTTGAACCCCGAGTTGCGCCTTTTAGGACAAAAAAGTTATCGCTAACTAAAGATATTTTGTGGTCAAGTGGTATCAATCATCAGCACAAATTTTCAGATTCATACTTGAAATTTTGAGCGTTAGCGTATATTTATATAAAGATTACTGTAATAATTTAATCGATTTATGGTGCAAATATTAATCTATAATATTTTTAATCATTTTAAGTTCATTCAGTTAAATAATTTGGTTTTAATTTCATCAATGTATAGAAAAGTAAATGAAAGATGTTTCGCTTGAATCATCACTAGTTCGAGTTTGACTGTTTTATTATATCTATATATTCTTTTACCGTATTTTGTCTTTTCCTCTTTACCGTTTAACTATCGAGGAAAGATTTTGAGGCGGATCGTGATGACGAAAAGAGATTGAATGATAGATAGTATCTGGGGCGCTCGGAGAAAAACGAATTTTCGCTTTGACTGTATGAAAAGTGAATAAGCGGAAAATCACGTTTTATGTACTCGTCAAACTTATTTACTGCCACATACAAAATCGATGAAAAGAATAAACACAATTTATGTATACACGATAAGAACGAAACAAAGTCAACAATGGGCCCTACCTTCGAAAACGTATTCCCGGAATCTTATTATAATGCGAAATGCCAGCTTTTAATAGAAAGTGTTCTACCGAATTGTTATCCGTATCATATACAATTATTAAATTTGATAAAGAAGGGAATAATACAGATTAATTTTATTGAATAAAAAAACGCTTAATTAATCCTTGATAAAAGTGTGCCTTTTATGGACTGCGAATTTAATTTGCGTTCAATGTACGGTGAAATTTTATGACAACTTTTTTGTTGGAGTGGGTTCGTTTCATGCTATAAATTTGAATATTCCCGCTCTAATTTTTACACATGACATTTTCAGATGTTTTATCTGTATAATAATGATATACGTTGATAAACGTTCCATACAGACGTAATGGAAGTGATAAAATATGCTTGTTTTGATTTCGTTTCGAAAATAACGATCGTTTTGTTAATTCACCAGTAATCAATTATATCTATAAATCACTTAATTAGCTTTATTGATATGTGCTAAAAAATAAAAACATCAATTTCGAACGATCGGTCAAAGTTTTATTACATGTCGCGAAGGTTACACGTAGTGGTGCATAAACAAACTACACGTTTAAGTTTCGACTTTCTCCCGAATATATTCGAATGTTATTTTTTACAGACGAAATCTTTATGGGTAGTGTTTTTATGGGCCATAAATTTAACGGAAATTTGTACCATAATATTTGCGGAGGAAATTTTTACACGGAAGTTTTATTGCTTCACTTGATTTTCTCTAACGTTACACTTTGACCGTGCGGAAAATTTGCATTTTACGCTACGATAAATAAAGTTGTAATTTTCCGAACATTCCAATGTATTAAGAACTAATCAATTTACTGAAATCACTTAAATTAATGAATAAGTTTATTTTACTAGAATACGAAAAAAAAAACATAAAATATTAAAAGCCGCTAATTTCAAGGCTCTACTGTAGATGATATTATTATACTTGTAAATGATGTATGTAGATTTACAAATTCAAAGCATAATGGAGAATTAAAGATCAAAGTATCAAAATGTAATTATTATAGATATATGTTCTCATATAGTATAATATCATTTTAATATTTATATTAAAGTCCGATCATTAAAGTAATTAAGGCCGATATTAATAGGTCTTTAGTTAGTGTTTTAGTCAAATTCATATTACGAAAATCGAGAAAATATTCAACTAACAATTTTTCTACGTACATTAAAAGAGTTCGTGAAAAATAAATAATGAAAAATAAAAAACTTTCACTTTGGCCGATAACACTTGTTGTGAGCCGCTTTACCATCGGGACCTACCTATGTATGTATGTACATACACACTCGACTTCAAAAAGTGTCGGATAAAGAAGAACGACCCTCGCGGGTCGGTCGCCAAATAATAATCCGGGACAAACTTTAAGTTCTCATGAATATTTAGTGGACCTCTGAGCTTTGCCGACAGTTGTATCGGATTTTCCCGGCCGCGGAAATCTGATTCGCGAAACAAGTTCTCTGCCAGATCAATCAGCGCGAATCGTAAATTATTCACGTCCAATTTAGTACTTCGTCCCCGTCAGAGTGCTGAGTTTGTGCCGAATCAAGCATTATAGTCGGTTTGTTTCATTCTTTTCGATGGCCTTTCGAAGCTATTTTGAGATTTTGATTCTGAAGTGTTGAAAATTTTGTTGCTTTTGAGTTAGAGGTCATCGATATTGGATTCATAGATCTAGATTGAATGATTTCGCTTCAGATCGGCATGATGGTATTAATATAGTTTGATTCCTATGATTCTTATTAAACTTATTTGAAGAGTGGTAAATATAATTTTTCTCTAAATCCTTGATTGAATTTCAACTCATAGTTCAATTTATAAAGGAGATTCTAGATCAATGATTTAGGTATTCATTTGAGTTAAAGTCCCATATATTTGTGACCCATAGATATAAGGGATCAGACCCTGCTAGATATCTATTATCTATGATTTATAATGAACCTTATAATATTTGTCAATGAATTTTTCATGAATATTTTTTCATAGCATTTCGATGCTACTTTTTTTAAAGAAACATGTTGAAGCGACTTTACTCTGCACTTCTTCCTTAAACCTAACCTATCTTAACTAACAATTCATCACATGAAATCTATATTAAAAAAAACTCAAAACCCACAATACAATTTTATATATAAAACCACGCGATAATTGAGTGAAGTTTCCATAACGTTGCAATAAATTCGCACTTATTTCCTTCTTTCGTTTACTTGCACGTGTGTGTGTGTGTATGTTTTTTCCCTTTTTTCATTTCGGCGCGAAAAAATAATTGCGGCCGACGGTGTCCCTAATAGGGCCGCGATGAATTATGAATGGGGCGGCGCCCCATTGGTATGCAGGGGGCGCAGGCTCCGGGCCTCCGCCCCCCTGGACCCCTCGCCCCCTTCACCCCCCTCCTTCCCCCTCGCAGGCTCAACCGGGATATTAAAGACATCGCGCCCATTTATTAGGTTCGATCGATCCGTCAGGGCGGACGCCCCCGGGGGCTCGAACCACCCCTTTTGACCCTTTTATCGGGAATCACCTCTGTTCAAAGCGGGGCTCTTCTTTTTTTTTTTAGTTAGAATCCAATGAAATTTCTTTAGTTGTTTCTATTTTGTTTTTGAGTGTACGTGTTGGGTGTTTTTGAAATTTGATTTTGTATTATGTGTTCGTTTTCGGGGGGTGTAATTTCGAAGGTGTGTGGTATTTATTGTTTTGCGTTCGATTGAGATTGTGCTGTGCAGTTTCGAATATAATAAGTTGACGTAATACAAAAGTAATCATTCATACTTAAGTCTAACGTAACTAAGCAACCGAGCTCAATAAAAGTATTGTTGATTTTTTTTATCATAGTTATTTTCAAATTCAATTTTATAAAAAACAAAAGCATAGATCATTTACCTAGACAGACATAAATATATTTCTAAAAACCATTGTAAAACCATTGATCGAAAAATTCTATTCATAACAGTTTTGTTTATCTACATATTTGTACATGTTCCATTACAATATTTTTCATGTGCATGAGTTAATCCAATATAATTTATAACTAAACAGTATAAAACAGAGAAATATTATTTCATCAAAATCGTATCAAGAGACATTTCAGTTGAAAATTCACTCCGCTTACACAATACATCTTATTTCTCAGAACGCTTAAGTACACTTACGCTTTAACGTCAGGTGCCATTGTTTTTCTTCGGCTTTTTTGATGTATTTCGTTTCAGTTTGTTTTCTTTTGCGTTTTTTTTTTCTCCCACATTTGGATGCTTTGCGACGAACGCGGGGAAATGGAATGTATAGAATTTTAGATTTTGACCGACATACGTAATATATTTGATGATCGCGCAACCGTTGCATCTTCCAAGGGACATTTGTCACAGAATCCTCTCCAGTCTTGATAAATTTCATCGGAATTGGGTTAAGTGAAACCGATCGGAAGATATATACGCAGTCAATCATTGTTTGCCACTTTAATCGCGCGGACTAATTCGCTAAGTTTATATAAAATTTCGACGAAGGAAGTAGACCGCGCGAATAACTTTTTCCCAAGTTTTCGCTTCGGCAGCTAACCGTCAAGCGTTGTATTATATCCTCATCGGGGGTGTTTTTGATAAATTAGCCGAGAGTTTGATGTTGATTTTTCCCGCAACGAAATTCTACAGAATCCGTGAATTGTTTCAACTACTCTGCGGCAAATGAAGTAATTAAACTGGGCGCTAGAAGTAATTAAACCTTCACAAATACTAACCGGAGTTTCTCGGGCAAAAAGGCAACATTATCAATTCGAAAGTAAATTTCGACACACACATAGAATAAAAAAATACGAATGCGGTTATTTTTTTACGGATGAAGGAAAACCTGCGTGGAAAAGTCCTGAGTCATCGATGGGAAATGGCCCATTTTCTAGCTCGTTCATCATAAAAGGGTGGCTGGATAACACTTTGAAATTAAACTTTGGGGCTTACCGTAATGTAACTAGTAGCCATCGGGCTTTTTGCAATAATAGGAAGTTCCTATATATAGAGAAGGGCCCTGGGAAATTCACGGTACATATAAAACAGACGAAAACCAAACATTATTTAAGGGTCAGATTAATTAAACGGTCAAACGTCGGCGACGAGAAATGACCGAAGGTCTAGGCGACTATTATTCAATATGTGGCGGTTTTAGGTATCTATGAATTTTGATGAAATTGAGTGATGATATCCCTTGTTGAAGATTGAATGTAAAGTAGTTTGAATTTATAAATATTGTTTTCATTTCATATTTTATATTAATTCACGTTGAAACAAGACGGTTTATTTAATATTGGAATAAATACAGGATGTAGTTTCAAATATAATATAGTAACGTACTTCCTCTGAATCTATTTTCATGTCAGCTGCAAGAATTTCAAATAATTTTCTCGATTAAAATTCTAAGAAATGTGCTTCAGTCGTTTTGTTTTATGTAAGTTATTTTATGTAAGAATAATCTTTTCTAGGTAATCGTAGTGTGTTTGAAATAATAAAGGTTTTCTTAAAGCAAAATGGAAATTAAAAAAAGCTCCCTCTTGATCAATTATATACTTATAGACAGATTAAAATTTGGATTTTTAAAATGAGAAAAAAACGAGTAAAATGTTTTAACAAACGAATAGTGAGCGAAATTTATTTAAGTCCAATACAACATTTTATAAAGCAAATTCATTTTAAGAGAAACTTTTAAAAAGCTTTCAAGCGATTCGCACGAGAGAAAAAAAAATCAATCGAAAGAGAGATCAAAAGGAAAAATACACACAAGAGCACCGTTGACTCCGACATTTTCACCACGAAATATAAGGGAAAGTTTAATGTTTATTTTACTTGTTTCGATGGCACGTGGCGTTTCGGCTTTTAGTGCGGTGCGCACTTCACCCTTAGAACGCTTGCATCGGACTTTATAGCGATCGTAAATTTCCACGAAAAATCGCGCAGAGGCCTATTTTTTCAGCCGATTTTTCAGTCTGGCATGAAATATAGACGGAATCGTTGAGCTTTGTCTACGGAATCGATCAGTTATAGCCGAAGTGACACAGTACAAGGCTCGGACGACGCTTTACCGTCCAATAAAGAGAGCCTCAAGAAAGAGGCTTTAGAATTATTAGTGAGAGAGCGTGTTCCTGAATACTGAACAGCTCCGGGGAGACAGTTTATAATAATTTCGAAGCGGGCTTGCATACGGCCTTTTTTATACACGGCCAAATGAGCGCTGAAATAGTGATCCCATTAAGCCGGTGGCCTCGTAATATAGTACCCGTAATGTGTGAAGGGAGAAGAGTAGGATGTTTATGAGTTTCAGCCTCGTGGGATCGTTACGGCTCTTCGTATTTCGAGTATTTTTTTTTTCGAACAATCACAACATACTAGCAGTACACGCATTTGTAATAATATCGTTTATTTATAATATAAGCATATTGAGATGATAAAAAGATACGTCTCGGACAGAAGTCGAATTCCGGATTATACGCATTATATCTATAAGTAAAAAGTAATCGAATGCCCGAGTAGAACGGTAGCCGAGCGGTCAACGCGTCTGTATCGATACAGTACACGTTCGAAATTTCAAGCGGTGTTAGCGTATTTATAATATGGATTATAATATAGACAGATAATTATTTATCTAATAAAAATATCAAAGATACGTTCATTATTCATCGAGTTAATTTAATCGTAAGTGTTCCAAAGATTTTTCGAAACTTGATTAACCCAGTCGAGTGAAGTCTCGCGCTCCTCGCACACGTTCTGCATAAATCACATTTACAATATCGTATTAATTTCACTGTGAGCATATATTGGGCAGGGTTTTATACCGAGTTCTTATATTATTATGGTACACGTACGAGTATTGTTTGAAAGCACGAATATCTTGTAACGACGCGGATGTTTTCCGATATGAGCGTAAACTCGGCGAGAAGTTCGAATGGCCCCGAGGCTTATGTGTTTTGTACGTAATCTCTTCTAACTTGTGTAGTCTTCGTTCACGTATGCATTGTCTTTGCATATTTATGCTCATTTAATTTTAAAAAATTTTGTATGTATATGGATGTTTAATATAGATTTTGAGTTTTGAAATCGCTTACGATTAGATTTACAAATAAATCTCGATTCAACCAAATGCGTAGCGATATAAGCGTTTGTGCATAACGTGTCTTGTCTGATTTTGAATACAGTTTTGTGTAACCTTTCTTCATCTATTGTGGAATATCATGTAATACCATTAGTTTTAATTTAAAAAAAATCATCCCAGCTAGATTTTTTTCTTGAAATCATTAGCAATTTCGAGGTGTTAATTGGATAATAGATATAGAGACTCGATCATTTCTTTTAGAATTTTAGCCCATTTCATTACAAGTTAATACTTTACAGAAAAGTTCTTTAAATACAATAAATTCTATGGTTTGAAATTCGTCGATTTCAATGACATTTTCGGTTAATCGATTACCCTAGCGGTAGCTTCTCTTAAGCAATTTCTCGATACATCCATTCAGGTATATCCATCGATATAAAAAAATAACAAAATCTCATAACCGAAACGAAAATGAATCGAAAACGAAATTAACCAATTCCCAGCAGCAAAACGACGAATTTATCTTCGAATCGTCTTTGAATCGATCGTTTCCATTTCCAGATCAAGATTCGGACATGGAGTGCGATCCATTCAGTTGCCACATGGCACATGTGCGTCCTTTTTGCCCGCGATAAGAGGGCCTCCGGTTCGGCGCTTGCCACCGGCAATCTCGAAAGCCTTAAATCTTTTCGACGGACACATTGCCGACCAAAAAAGCAAAGATGCACGACGGCTTTTTTCCCACTAACCCCACTGTGCCCCCAAACTCTCCGGGAAAATCTCTCTCGCGTCTGGGATCATTAGCGAAAGCTGGCTTTAGCACAGCCTTATACCCTTATATCTAAAAATATAATGCGATCTTCTTAGGGGGATTTGCACACCGAGATGACATTTTGTGTAATTAATTTCTCCGGTGAAAAGGCGAATTAATAAACGGGTGTACGTTCCTAGATCTTGGACAATTTCTCTAGGAATATTTTATTAATATAAAGCACAGTGCGAGTGGATTCTTTATTTAAAATTTTTTAATTTGATGATTATTGGCTCATTATGATTCTAAAATGTTGCAATGATCACATTTAATGTAGTTTGTGAAAAAATATAGTTCGCATCTATAGGTTTCGTTCACACAAATTAGTATGAAAATGGAATAATTTAAAATCAATTTTTCATGAAAGTAATGAATCTACGGTGAATGTCATTATGAGATCGCTAATATCTATCTAATGAGATTTATCTGTTGATCAGAAGAGTCTCTTATTAAATATCCTACTTTAATATGTGTTTTAAACTTTTCAACAATAACATCGCAAAATTGTATGTCTGCCACCCAAACTAACCTAACCAAATCTATCAGTAAGTTTCCGTCTGAATGACGAAAAAAATAACAAAATATCGAATATAATTAGATCTGTTAAATTTTAATAATCGATTAATTTGTAATTATTGTGAAAAAATATATAATGAAAGCGTTAAGGGGTCACATTGTCTGCGCCAAGTTTTCGCCATAGCGCTAAACAATGCTGTAACAACTCATGAATAAGCGAGTGTTATTTTGTGTTTTCTTAGTCGAGTTTATTCGTACTTCGTCACCGGATGCACAGCTTTTCTTCTTCTCGTCAGTGTTCGGAAGCGAAACTTAAACTTAGGCCATAAATATAGGGATGAAATGGTGAGGATATAATGCATTTACGCTCCAAAGATATACACGCGCGACGAATTATCCCAGTAATTTATGGAAAAACTTTCGTTAATTATGCGTTTTATATTAAGGTTTTTCTTAATGTCATATTTCGAGTAATTAATTGATTTATAAACAAAAAATAAATAAATTGAAAATTTTATTTATTCAGATTATATTGATAGATATTATTACATTGATTTTATACGATTTATGATATTATTATGTAGTAATTGAATCACTCGAATATTAATTTAGATACAAAATTGGTTTATTTATTCTATACATGCATACCTATTTGATTATATTGTTTGTCAAACGAGTCAATTTAATGAGATCTCAATCACTGCATTTACATGAATACACATCAATATCTACATAATATATTAACGTGAAATTGCATCAATTCAGAATTAATTGTATCATTTTGCATAGGAATCATTTATCAAATTTATTTGAGATATTTTTTTTCTAATTATACGTAAACATGCAAGGAAATTTGAAGCGAGACCAAAGTTTTATTACATTGCTCGAAACATTGCAACGACCCAATCATCCTATAGATCCTAAACACATAGAATAACGAACATATTGAAACAATATGATACTAAAACGCTTTATAGATCTAATGCGTAAGTCACTGTTGTGTTAGCGAGCGCTTTCTGCGCATTCAAGATTTAATCTCTTCTGGGACCGAAGCCGTTCCTTCTTTATTATCGCACTATATTGTCCCCGAGATAAACTTGAATTAATACACTTTAGCACGGTCCCAACGGACGCCGACCAAAATATAATTCATCACGAATCCACAAATACACAATGAAACAACTATAAAGCGGATTATTGCCGCGGATCCGCAACCAATTATTACATCGGAGGTCAACCCGAAAGCGGCGCAGAATCTCGTCGTATTTTCGAAGTTGGGAAATGTTGTAAAAAAATAAGGAACGTGATGCCCATACGCAACGACATATGCAAATGGCATTATCGGATGCGAAGATCGGGCGAGTAAATAGGCTTGCGGTTAGCTCGAAGCCTCTCTCGGTATCCGCGATATTATGTTGGCTTTCCAACTTCGGAAAATCTCGTGTATCCGTTGGCCTGGTGAGAAACAGTGGTTCTTAAAATGAATTTCTTAAAAATGTTCGTTTATTGTGAAAATTAATAGAGGAACATATAAGTGGAATCGATCGAAAAAGGTCATATACAATTTTCTTTTGTGTTTGAATTTTTTTTGAAAAGATTCATTTTGTTATAAAAAAAGTTAGAATTTTTCAATTGATTAGTAATGGTTTTGATTTTTTAAGAATTTTCATGAAAATGTAAAAGATTTCTCTTGAAATCGGAATCTCTGTCGATTACCTATGCTGATGTAATACGAGATGCTTGTTTACGTCTAACATGTTACGTATTAGTACGTTTGGTTAAGTAAGGTAAACTATGTACGAAACAAATTATCAAACTGAATAGCTATAATGTTATTTTGTTAGTTTTTTAAGTAGTAATATCAAGTTTATGTGCATTGATTTGATTTCGATTTAAAACAAATTAACACTTTTTATCGTTTCATTACTGACATTTTGAATCGAGAGACATTGCGAAGTTGTTGATTTATTTAATTGAAAGAAAATGCGTCGAGGTAATACAATTTACGAAGTTAATAGCCATTAATTTATACTTTTTAGCCAAATTTTATGCAACATGCATATCTTTATTTACACAAAAAAATGAATTAAAAAACTCAATTTAACCTAAATTAAACACGGCTCGAGATCTATTGTTATGTGCCCTACTTGTCTAGTGAATGCGACGCCATGACGCAGCTAACTCTGCTAAATTACACAGAAACGTTTTGAAAATTCTTATCGTAGAGTAGCAAGACGATACACGGACTAACAAGAAAACGAGTTCGGAAACCACTGGCGTATTGTATCCGATGGCAAAGTTTCGTTCCTCGAGGAGCTTATTCGCCGTCAAGAAAAGTTCGAATTCGCCCAACCAGGCCATACGTGGCTGATTATATCCGCGGGATTAGCGCCGATAAAGTATTGAATACTAAAACCGTTATTGCCTTTATTCGTCGCGGTTTTCATAACTCGTACCACGGCTATATACTGCGAATTATATTGCATCGTAACCGAATAACGATAACGCCAGCTCTCCCCTTCCAAGTTGAGCCTTTCCACTCGTATTATTTTTAGGTAGAGGTAGTCTCAGCTCGGAATTATTTCATTAATTTATAATTTCTTCTCAAAATTGGGTAAATAATCAGTGCATAGGAAACATAATCAAAATCGATGGCTAAGTGAGTAAAATTGCATTTTGAATTTTTACAAGGGTCATATTAATAAAATTAGCTTTTTCGGTTTAAAAGTGTGTGAAGTAGTTCTTTTTCGAAGTGATAATAGTAAGCAGAGACAACAGTTTTGAGTCATTTGCTCTATTTCGATCATATTCTGCAAGACTTCGTAAATACGACATGTACCGGTGTATCGGTAGACCGATACACTTGTACCCTTTGTGCTTTTCAGTCTTCATAAATAGTAAAAATGACGAATCGAACATAATATGTGACTTATTTCTGAGTTTATAATTTGGCGACATATTTCCAACTTACGAATGTTAAGGGTTAATACATTTTACATGCGATCGTATCGTAACGCAAACCGATACGTATTCCGAATGCGTACATTTCGCCATCTTGTTAATTGTGTGTCGCACGATATAAATCCTGATTTATTACGGCATCGGCACGGTGTCCGTAATTCGCGTTCGGTTCACCTGTGTGCCGTAAAAGTTGCCAGGTTCGACTTCGGCCAGCGGAGTCCGCTTGTTGTTTTGAATAGTGTTCGTGTTTTCAGTTTTATGGGTTTTGCGGGTTTAATTAAGTTCCTCGACGGTAATCGTGGTAATAGTGCAGTTGAGTTTTTCGAGTTGTTGGTTCGGTCGGAATCTGCGAATTTCGTTGCATTTCACGGTCTGATAAATTGCTTGGCGTTGTGTATAGTTTTAATGCAATTGTTATCGTAAAACGTGTACGATGCAGAGTTTCGCTATTAATTTAAATGTAAATTCAACGTATTGCGCCGAAAACGTATTTTTTCTCGTTACGTTTTAAATATTCACTTCACTTTCGCAGCGAACGTTAAGTAATATTTATAAAAGAACATTATTCATGATTTTAGATTTTCTCACGCTCATTCCTTATTTTATACATTCCACGAAATATTTTGATGGATGACTCAGAATTTTTTCTCAAAAAAATCGTATTTAGTCCCGCGATTCCTCACAATATTTGCGTGTGACGAAATGTGAAGATTTCATCCGGACGCTCTAGAATATTAAAAGATTTTTTTAGGCGAGGTTTACAGCCAAAATGACAGGCTTCGCACTCGCCGTAAGCGAATGAAAAAACTTTTTTCATATATTTTACGCGTCCGAAATCTCGCTCGTTAAAAAGCGACATTTTCCCGCGTTTTTTTCCCGCGGCTAGATCCGCGCTATAAATTGCGCTCGTCGGCCATTACCAGTGGAAAATGTGTGGAAATTTTCCGGATCGCCCTTCGACAAACTGGAAAAGCGTCTCGTCCCGACCGCACATCCCGGGATTTCCCGGGAACGAAACGCCCCGCGTTTCGGATGTTCTCCTTCGGCGACATGGCGATGCGTTTCAACTGTAAAACGTCGTTATTTAAGGGCTTCTCTGATGTTCGTGGATTTACACGGACGCGTCGTTAGGGATTCGCAGCGAGACGTTCGCAACTTTGTGTATTATACGAATGAGATGTGCTTTTCGTGTGTTTTGTGCGTAATTGGATCTCTGGAAGGCTTATGAAATAATCGGCGACGACAAAAGTGTCGAGTTTCTAGCGATACACTTTAGTTAGAGACAATGTGGGAGTGTTTCGATGAGATAATTATGCTTAATCTCTAAAGCAATGAAGATTATTTTAATTATTATATAATTTAGCAGCTCATGGTTTTATTTTTTTGGTTAATTTTCCTGTAATTTTAATTTCGAATCAATAAATTTCCGAATTTTTCGGAATGACTATTATTGTTTGTGAGTTTAAGACCCGAATTTTTTACTGTTTCCAGTAACTATTCTGCCTTTTAACTACTAACTGTCAAAATTTTGTTTCTATTACGCGCATTTTTGCAAATTTTAAGTAAAGTATTTACAGTAATACTCTGTTTAGTCAGTTAAACTATTGAAAAAATTGGGTCTCAAACTCACAAACGATTATTGTTATTCTGAGAAAATTTCAATAAGTTAAATATGCGTGAAATGAAATTGAATAGATTTAATTAGAAATTTTAATTTAAGTATTTTGTTTATAATTTAATGTCAAATAGAATAGATGTTATGTAAAGTTCAGATAATGAATGAACACTTGAAAGTTCAATCAAATCATAAATAATGATTAAAATCTCTAGTTTCATATTAATATTTTGAGATTAAATAGTTTTAAAAAGTGATCAAAGTGTACAATAAATCATAGTAGCTAATAACGAAGGTGGATTCAGTATCAAAATCGGCTGTAAATATTGGCGAGTAAATTTACTGCACGAAATAAATTTCTTGCGAAGAAGATATCGGATTACATCCACGAAACGAATATTAATAATATTCAGTGAACGTTGTTAAGTGGGGGCGAACTTCTATACAACATATTGTACATTATATACACAATTTCGTAAATGCGGGTAGATTTTCAATTTAGCAGCCCTTCAATTTTATGAATATTGCCTTAAAACGCATCGAACGGGACAAAATTGATATTTATCTCGTTTTCTTCTGCCAAACGTTTCGAGATAAAAAAAATACGAATCTTCAAAGTAATATTTCAATACGCAAATCAATCTGCTTATTTGAATTCAATCTCATTTTTAAAAACACATATTTGACTCTTGAAAAGGATCATTAAATGGATAAAATTTATAAGTTCATTATTGGGATGTAGAATTGAATCGTTTGAAATCTATTTTTGGATGTTTTTCTTTTTAGATTCTGCTAAATGTACAAAAGTCTATTTCGATAGAAGTGTATATCGATAGATAGGCATCTAGAAATGTTTTTTTTTTCACGGTGGCGAATTGCGGTTTTTCAGACGAAGCGTTTTCAGATAACGCGGAAAGCTCGCGTTATCGCATTCGAACCAGGAAACTTCAATTGAATAGCACCATTATGTGCTTTTATAACCACAACGTAACTAAAAGCAGTTAGCTCCTACTGAATAAGGATACATTATTCCGCATATCCAAAGTTCAAGGGAATTCAATTCGATGCACACACGAATCTCGATTCTCGGGAATTTCATCAAATATAACGGAAATTTATAAACTTTTCCCTCCAGGAATTTCGGTATCATATGTGCATGTGGTGTTTGATCAATATTCGATGAATTAATTAATATCGTGATATTATATTCAGTTTAATTTCAGACCTTTCGGTAAGGTTTTTTAAATTTCAAATGTTCATGTTTGATTTAATCGCATTGTCTAAATTTATAATGAGTCGATTGATTAACATGTAACTGTGCAAATATTTAATATGGATTTATTGAAACAATGTAATTGATATAGCTCCGGTCAATAGCAAATATACCAATTATTATGCATATTTACTCTGATCTATTATAGTGAATACGTGTGTTTGTTTAATTTGATAATGTTAATTGAACGAATGCTTTATTACATATTAATCACAAATGTTAGAATGAATAAAAAAAATATGGAATCGAATGAAAGTATAAAAAATAGGTATACCGATATATCGCCATTTTTCTCTCTTTCTATCTTGTCGGTGTGTTTAGTGTTTTCTATGTTTACGTAAATTGTTTGTCAGATTTCAATCAAAGAATAATGGTCAAATTAATATTCATATTCATATGCATAATATTTACTATCGCAGCAATTTTGAAATCACATTTCTTTCGAAGATAATTTAACATTAAAAAAAAACATGTTCATACTCATTGAGTGCTATTATTTGATAAATATCGATAATAATGTATTACATTTCCGGTTATCGCCGATTTGCGATAACAATTCAATTATGATAATTGCTTTAACAACTTTGTTTTGTCGATAAAACATTTTATTACCGGTTTGCGATAAGCGAATTTATAATGAAAGTAACGTAGTAACAATAATACAATTATATTTTTTCGATCTAAATTGGAATTTGATATAAAGTGAAATCGAAACATGCGCCTGATGTTTCCTACGTAAAAATAATATTTATAATATCAAACACACAACTTCCCTCACAAAAAAAAACCAAACAACTCTCTCACCAGTATTAAATCCTCAACATCGTCTTCATTTAACAAAACGAAAAAACAAACAAACAAACAAACAAAAACAATATAATCTCTAGACGTCTCCTCTAAAAACTCCCTCGGGTGCCTCGAGGTCCTAACCTAACCGGAGAGTACGAACAGCCGGCAATAACTATCGCTTTCGAGTGCGTCATTTGGCCCCCGAGGCCGTCGCTGGAGCACCCATTAGGGGCCTTCGATGGCCGAGGGTCAAGATCCACGTGGGGGCCCACTTCCGCTTCCACTTCCGGCTTCCGGCTTCCGGCTAACGACCGTCCGGATGACGAGTGGTTCGTCGTTGTCTCGCACACGAGACTCTTATCTGGACGTTGTTTTCGTTGATGTCGTTGATGTTGCGGTCGTTGTCGTTGTTGTCGAGAGTGTTGAGGCACAAAGGCGCTCTTGAGTCGACGTCTTAATTGCGCCGAAGCTGAAGGTGGATGAGGATTATTTGAATATAATACCTTTGCAGGGAATTCTGGATACTTTTGTGTTTTCTTTTTATTTCATTGAAGTTTCTCTTTTATTATAATCAATTACGGTTTTAATATTATATTTGATGACTGAAAAGGCTAAGGGATTCAAGTGACTTTGTACCTACATTTGTTAGGAGAGGTCGACTGATTTGATGATATATCTCGGCACACGTTCCGAATTAATTTTTATCATTTTGACACCAAATAAATAAGCGTGCATAGAAGCAATTCCTGTGCATAACTCAATTTCTGCAAAAATGTCACTTTTACTCCTTGGCCTTTTCGATCATCATTTGATTTTATGTGAAAATTCAATTAAATTAAAGTATTACTTGGAAGAGATTATTTTCGGGTGTTTAAAATTAATATTTTATCGGATAACTCTTGTTTATAATCATCGATTCTTTGAGATTTAGAATTCAGAGTTTGAATAAGAACAGATTATATAATAATTGAAAGACTTTGAACACGATATTTGATTGTAAATATAAAATCGTTTTGAAATAATTGAATGAAACTATCGTTTGAAAATTAATAATTTATTCTTTAAATAAAATATTAATTGCCGTTTTAATAGATGGTTTTGTATTGGAAAATTGAAAATTTTGTTCGAATGTACCATATTAATGTTCGTGGACCTGTGAAGAATGAAAAAGTGCTTTTAATGTGATCGAAATAGTTTTAATAATATTATTAGAATTTTTAAATATGTTCAAACCTCGTATGGTGATTCTTCTTGGTCTAGTGAAAGATGATCTTCATTAGTTCGATGGTATTCTGGGTTTCGAAATTTGTTATTCTTGAAATGATAACGGATAGTTTCTCTCTTGTAAAACAAAAGAGCGACCTGAAAAATTATACATTTCAACTTGAATAAGGGATTATATTTCGAAAATCTCTTCCCAAAATAATAATTGACTTACTATGCATCCCATTAAAATGAGTATTGTGATTATTGCGATTACGATACCAGCAACCGATCCAGGACTTTGTTCGATATAAACTGACTTCGCTGTAAACAAAATATAGACAGATATATTATTTCCTAAATTAATTTTCGAATGTTTATGCACATAAATAAAATACCTATTGCTGTGCATGTATATTTATCTGGTGATAAACTGTGTCCTAATGGACATGCACATGAAACTGAAGGAGGCTGTAATCCAAAACGTGGTGCTGGCAAACATATATGAGAACAATTACTAGATTTGCAGTGGTTTGTAGAAGATGGTTGTAGATATGGATGCATTATGCGAACAACCATTGGATGTTTCAACTGAAATGAAGTGAAAAGAATGTTAGAAAAAATATTTATTGTTTTCAATAAATTTTACTTTTGTTAACCTTTGAATCGATCACTGTAATATTATTTCCGTTGAATTTATTTGCTTTGAATATCGCCCCAGTGTACCATTCTGTCCAGTACATCATATCTTCAAATATTGCGATAGAAAATGGATGGCTTAATGCTTCAGATGAAGATAGTATCGTTAATCTATTTTTCCCTTCGTAATCACAAGTTGATATTGTTTTGAGCTTAGCATCTACCTGAAGAAATATTTGATTTATCAAAATATCTATAGATACCACCAAGTGATTTCATTTATTTATCAAATTACCCAATACACTCTTTTAGTGATATAATCTAGTGTTAAGCCGTTAGGCCACATAATGGAATCGCCTATAATAGTTTTTCTTTGTGTTCCATCCATTCCAGCTCGTTCAATTTTAGAATCGACACCCCAGTCTGACCAAAACATCCATCTGTTTTCAAAAACATAATTATTGTCAAATTATTCTACTGATTTTTAATTGCATTAAAATATTATGTAGGTATTACCCAGCTAATGGATGAAGAACTATTGCTCTAGGTTCTTCCAAATCGTCTTCCAGTAATATTGAGTGGTGATCTCCATTGAAATCAGACACTTCGATAGTGCGATTTTTAGAATTAGTCCAATATAAATGTTCATAAACCCAATCAACAGCCAACCCATCCATGCGAATATAATAATCAGTGGATATTTTTGTTTTTTCCTGTTCATTAGTCATTTTTAAACCAATAGGTGATCTTAAAGTTTATATTTTTTTAATTATTTGGATAAAAGTTTAAGTCTTTATTACGAGTAAAATATTCATAATACCTGTACAACTTTTTTTCATGATCGTCATACCAAAATATCGTATCTGTTTTAAAATTGTAATCGAATGCAACTGCGGAATGTGCATTCTCTACTATACTACTTATTTCAAAGTGGTGCAATCTTATTTTTCTAATATCAAGTTTTCTACTGAAGATAATATAAGGATCTCCAGATTCTGCTTTGCAAGAGTTTGAATTATGCCGATCAACCGAATATTCAGCAAGACACTTGCATGCATAACCTCCCATTGTGTTGATGCATATTTGCGAACATGTACCGAATATGCTACACTCGTTAAAATCTGAAATTGAAAAAAAATATAATTCAAATCCCAATTAAATATTATTCGATTTTTTCACCTTCACAAATGGTCTTGTCTCTCAATTTAAATCCGTTGTGGCAATCGCAGTAATATCCCGTAGAGGTGTCGACACACACTTGAGAACAGCCTCCATTTTGATATGTGCACTCGTTATAATTGCACGTAGTAGGTTCATCTTCTAAATTGGCACAATCTGGATGATTATCGCAAACTTTAGACATGGATATGCAAACGCCATCTCCGCAATCGAAATCGGTTTCGAAATCACATTTTTTCTCAGTGTTGATAGCTATTTTTGAAAATAATACATGAATATTCGAAAATAATGGAAAGAGTTGAATATTTTATTTAATATTCAACTTACGACAATATTTTTCATCACTTCCATCTGTACATTCTAACGTTCCAGAACAGCGCAATTCAATAGGTATACAAGCTTTATTATGGCATTGAAATTGATCATTTTTACATTTGATAGCGTGGCAATGCTTGTCATCTTCGTCCTCAGATCCCAAACAGTCAATATCACCGTCGCACAAATATTCTTTATTGATGCACGTTTTATCATTACATTGGAACTCTGAGGGTTCACATTCTCTTAAATCAGATTCATCATATCCTGGGCATCCCTAAGAAAACCAGAAAAATCATAGTAAATGAGAAAAGATTAATTAATATATTTTTTTACCTCTTCGTCTGTTCCACCGGGACAGTCTGGCTTTCCGTCACATTCCATCTCCACACCAATACATATCTTAGAATTTAGACATTTTACTTGCGTTCTACGTTGGCAAACTCCATTGGGACATCCAAATTCATCTGAACCATCGTCACAGTCAGTATCACCATCACATAAAAATGCAAGCGAGATACATTTTCCACTGCCGCAGTCGAATTGATCACGGGTACATTTTGCTTATAATTAAAAAATTACAATAGGAATTATTCATTGTCATAAGTTATATCAAATATCAAAATATTTATGTATTTTATTTATTTATACCACAATCGATTTCGTCTTCACCATCAGAACAATCTTTCTCACCATCACATCGCCAATTACGTGGAATACATTTGTGATCTTTGCATTCAAATTGTTCCAGTCTGCAAGTACCCCCTGAAAAAAAAATAACCGAAATACTCTTATGAACTTTTCAAAATATTGCTTTATCAAAAAATGTAATTTTATAATAATTACTGCAAAACGTTTTATTTTCTGTTTTAAATTCATCATTTTCTGGACAAACACAACCTATTTTCGGATCTGAAAGCGTTGTTTGTGACGTTGGCAAACATAATTCAGCAGCAGTGCAGTGATCAGATCTTTCTTTGCAATAATTTGTTTCATTCGGTTGTCGATATGGATGGTAGACGTGAATAGATATAGCGTTACTGCCAAGCTATTGAAATTAATAAAATATGTCTAATGTGAAAGGTCAATTAAGTATTTATATACATGCCATAATATGTATATAAAAAAATATATATCTACATTTGTGTGAACCATTTTCGGGTTTCTTCCTGTCAATTTTTCGACTTTGTATATTGTTCCTTTCTGCCAATCTGACCAATAAAGCAAATTTTCAAATAAAGTTATAGAGAAGGGATGTTTCAAAACGTACATTGAAGATAAAATTGTTTTTCTATTGACACCATTATAATCGCAAGATGATATCTCATTATATAATTCATCGATCTGCAATTGAAAGATAATTTTTAAATTAAAAATATTGTAATTTTCTATGTTTTCCTCTCCAATTTGAATCGATCACCCAATAAATTCGTCTTTTTATGAAATCGATAACTATTCCATGAGGCTTTGATATATGATCATATACGATTACTTTTCTTTTTTTCCCATCCATTCCTGCTCGTTCAATTTTTGCTATATCACCCCAATCAGTCCAAAACATCAAACTAATTTTAAATAAAAAAAAAATTAACTTAGTTAGATTTATTGGTAATCAAAAAATAAAATGACTGTAACAAGTATCTCTCATTAATACGAAACATGCGTACTTACCCTTCCATTGGAGATAAAGCAATTGCTCTTGGTCTTTCTACTTCATCATCAATTAAAATCGACTGTTTATTTCCTTCAATTTCAGCTACTCCTATTGTAGCATTTTCAGAATCCGTCCAATAAAGGTTTTTGTAAATCCAATCGAACGCTATTCCACTTGCAACTATGTTCAGATTCGATAAAATTTGAACTTTAGGGTACTTTTTGTTAATCGGTGCTCTGAAATAAAGAGTGAAAAAGTTCTAAATTTGAAACAAACATAAAAATAGATTTAATTTAAGCAAATATAGACTTGTAAAATTTCTTTTCTTTCATATCATTCCAGTATATTAATCCAGCGCTATAATCAAAATCCAAAGCTACTGCCAGAGTTGTGCCATTGACTATTTCGCTCATCGAATGATGATTTAATGGAACTTTTCTTATATCAGTAGTTTTGGTGAATATAAGTTCTGCACTCCTTATGTTTGCTTTACAGTGTTTAGGATTTTCAGTATCAATTTCGTATCCTTCTACACAAGAGCATTTATGCGATCCTTCAGTATTCTGACAAATTTGAGAGCAAGTACTCGGGTCGTTGCATTCGTTGATATCTATGGAGAAACTAATAAGATTATTTTGAATTATTGTATATTTTCCAATTTTATTTTACAAACCTATACACATCGTTTTGTTAGTTAACCTATAGCCTTCTTCACAGCTGCAAACTATTCCCGACGACTTATAAGTACATTTCTGAGAACATCCACCGTTGTTTCTCAAACATTCGTTTGTTTTACACAATGCTAATGATTCATCATTCCCATTAAGGCAATCTGATTCGCCATCACATACCTTCAATAAAGATATACAAACGTTTCCACCACAATCGAATTGAGTATCACGTATGCACTCTTGTGGAGTATTAGCGGAGGCCGCTGTAAAAATTGTGATTTTTTTATAACAGATAAATAGTTAACATATTATAAGATAATAACATAGCAGTTCTTGATATTCAATTATATTAATTTAACTATAGTAAAAGATCAGGTATTTAAATTATTATTTCGGTTATTTCGAAAATATTATTCCAAAATCATTATGGTGATAGTAAGAATACCTTTTTCATTAATTTCATATAAAACGTTTCGAAGTACATCTAAAACTTTCTCATTTTTCAATTTATGAATTTTTTTATGTAGATTAGGGTTTTCTGAAATTGAAGGAAAAAATTTCGTATGCGGCAAAGTTCAGACAGCTCGCGTTTTATTTAATTCTTACTTTTATGAATTTATCGAATTTAAAAAGGCGTAAAACGTTTATTTTATATTTGAATTTGATTAATTATGGCTATGTTTGAGGTCAAAATCCCTTCATTTTCATAACACTTCTGGTTCAAAATAATCATTACCGAGATATAAAATGATTACTTACTGCAATTATGTTCATCACTACCATCATTACAATCCTTAACGCCATTACATTTCCAATTTAACGGAATACATTCCCCATTAATGCATCTAAATTGATAACCAGCACAAGTTTTTTCTACAAAAAATATTGATTGATAACATGTACGACATTTTTGACATTCAGATTTTTATACGAGTTCACACAGATATGAATGTTGCAATTTTATGAATAATATCTTTGATATACACATGTTAATGTTAATTACAGAATATTTTATTAAAATAAATCACTTATAGTTGTACTGAGGTAAATTTCATGATAGATATTATTGATTGATTATATTTCAGTTACCTTTATTTGTATGATGGGTTGTGATATTCGAATTTTCTATGACAGTCGAAGTGTAACATTCTTTCACATAAATAATTACTAATATAGTCAGTAAAAATCGAATCACAGACATTTTATATATTTATATATCTCAATTTAATCGAACATATTTCATTTATAATCTGAAAATATTTTTCACTAATCAATTTACACATGGGAATCAAAAGAATCAATTTCATTGAAAAGTCTTACCGTTATATGTTCACTTATCCGAATCCGAATCCGAAATGTATGTGATAGTGAAAAAGAACAAATAAAATTTAAATTGAAAAAGATACACCTTTGTGACCTTTAATTAAACCTGAATTACACTGACACCAAATTATTTATAACAATCTTTGATGACACTCAAGTTCAAAATTTATCAAATATTTTGTATCGAGAATATGTGCAAGAATGCATTTAATATAATCATTTGTCATATTAAGTCTTGAAAGTACACTTTATTACATTAAATTCAGTATAAAATTTAATGCAATACTAAACAGCAATCTATCGCGAAATGAAACTTAACGCTGATTTTGAATACATGTATGCTATAATTGTTTTATCTGAAATGAATATAAAATAAAACAGATGTATATTTTTAACCTCATATAAAATATATCTAAGGTGATAGTTTATCATATTCAGCTGTGATAAATAATAAAATTTAACTCGAATTCTGCGTTTTCATGATAAAAAAATATGATCTACAATAAATATTAGATGATATTTTTATTAAAAGTCTCATATGAAATATTATAAACTGTACATAGATGCATACATACTTACATATCGTACGATGTTTCGCATTTAATTAATCAGAATGATAAATCACTTTGAAATATAAAAAATATTATTTCATAAAAAAAAATCACATTTATTAGTCACGAAAAAACGTATCATCAAACAGAATTTCATTTATATTTTGTATGAAAAGTCGGAAAACAATGCAATTTTCGCGGCATTTTCGCGAAGTGCTTGTACAAAATTGCAAATTTACACGGTTTTTCTTAGCAAAGCACCGTGTCGATATCCCGCACGAAGCCCGGGGTGAATTTCCCGGGACAAAAGGCCACACGGGACGCCATTCCCGGGATCCTTTCAAAAGGGGTTCGTCGCACACGTGGCGACGCTTAGCCGAACCAGTGTGTGCAAATTAAACAAAGCACAATGTGTATGTCGAACAAGCTCTAATCATATCAGAACCGACCTACGAGCTGAACCAATAAGAATATTCATAATGTTCTATTTGAAAATTTTTATGGTCTTAATACTGACATTTTAAATTGAAAGTCATTGAGAGATTTCACAGTTAAATATCAATGAAATCTGATGAGGTTTTATCCACGAAATCAATCTGATGAAGATATGAACGTTTTAAACCTTTCACATTAAATAAATAATCAGATAATAAATTCAAATTTTCTATGAAAACTTCATATCAACGATGGGTGTCGTCATAGTAAAAAACATATTTTTAGAAAATAGAAATCAAACATAGCAAAGAAATCTTTTGTGATGGGACATTTTTACTCATTCTCCTTTTCGACATTTTTGATTTGATTTTTCGTGCGAATTACTTGAAATGTTTTGGAAGTGTGGTCAGCTATTGTTCGGAATATTGGATGTTTGGTTCGAGTGTCGGTTCAAGTGTGTTATAAACTTGGATCTAGCCTGAGGTGTTCTTCCGGTTCAGTGTAATGTGCAGCAGGTGAAGTCGATGTCGTGTCCGGACTCTTGGAGTCGAATGGTGATGGTTGCTTTTGGTGGTAATGTTCGCTATTGTAGTATTTTGTGCAGGGAAGGATTTTATGATAGTTTTAGTTTGGAGTAAATTGTTGAAAAATATTAAAATTAAACAACCGAGATATTTTTTTTGAAATTGTGGAAATTTTGACCCTAATAGGGTAAGGAAACTTTTGGTTGTTGAAGATTCTCACTTTATAATCTTACAAGTTAGAGTTTTAATCCGGCTCTGCAGTTGAAAAGTGGGAACTTGTACGAAGTGTATCACACCTGGGTTCTGCTTGAAATGATAAGTGCAAAAAAAGTCAATTTTGTTAGTCAACTTTGTACTTCGGTTAGACATTTTTTTTAATAAATAATATAACGCAATTTTAAAATCAAATTAGCACATTATCGATTATTTTTTCATATTAAAGCGATTCAAACAAACTATGCAAGTTAATTCGTTAAAACAGTATCTAACGTGAAGTGCTGTAATTGAAGGCGCGTTAAGCAGAGTTAGTGCGCCGTCAAAAATCTATTACCCACCTTTGTTTTTTCCTCAGCTGTTAAATTTCCCAGATTAATTGAAGCGAGTAAATCTCCCCGAGCAATAAAACGATCCGAGGCGGTAAAATTTTAATTATTGAATGCGCCATGAAGTTTTTTTACACGCGCTCTAAAGTCGCAGCTTTAGTAAATCTGAAAAATGCGAACGATGGGTTTGCGAATCGTCAGATTCATCCTTAAGCTTTATGGAGCTATTAAAAAGCAGCAAAAGAATCGTCTGCGTAGCTTTCAGCTCAGTCTGTATATTTATATTATATTTCGCGAACGGCTTTCCATTACGGTTTTTAAAACTGTAGGGCTGCGTAAAGACTCAGTTACACGCTCTAGAAATTAGAAAGCTAGTAATTATTATAAATTTTACACATAAAATGATTCTCAGTGCTACTTAATGCTAGAAGTTAAAAGAGATTGCTTAAAAAGAACCCAAGCCCGGCGCAATAGAAATTTATCTCATATGACAGGTATAATTGGGTAAATAAATAGAGTGCATAGGAAGCATAATCAAAATTGATGAAATTGCATTTTGAATTTTTACAAGGGTCGTATTGATCAATAAAATTAGCTTTTACGGTTAAAAATTATGTTCTTTTTTGAAGTAATAATAAGCAGAAACCAACAGTTTCAAGTTATTTGGCGCGAATGCTCTATTTTGATCATATTCTGTTAGACTTTGTAAATACGTCATGTAGCGGTTGTTATATACCCAACTCAAAAATAGCATGAGAATACATTCGAGTATCAATATGTACAACAATACTATAAAATTTGTCTACTAGCATTCGAGCTTCTTAAACGTGTGTTTGAGCCCTAATCGTGAAAGAAGCGAATACGATTTCGAACAATCCGTTTTTTTTTTAAACTCTCACTTTGCAACCGTGCAAAATTGGAAAGAGTTCCCCCCTGATGGTTTGTATGTACTGAGTGTGTCTGAAAGCAATAATAGATTTTTCGAAGACTGTTGGAAGCGTGTATTCACACCGTAGGTTCGTTGGTCTGGGGCAGACATAATAAATAGTGGGTCTTCAGCCAAGGGTTGGTAAAATACCACGGTCCGCCTCCGAACATATTGGGTCGGAATAGTCTTTAATCTAATTGCACCTGGAGGAAAAACTTGAATCTATTCATTAAAACCGCTGTAGGTCGTTTGTGAAAACATCTGCCGATTTTTCACACTTTTAATGAAACGAATGAATGAGTTTCTGTGTAAAAAAATATATTATTTGACCTTTGATATAAAGGGAATTATATATTTATATTGTTTGAAAATTCTAAAACTTTTCACAATGAATTGTTCTACTTGTTTGTAATATTAATTTTGTACCCAGAAAACGTTTCAAGGTTTATTTATGGAAGAAAATTCTATTTATACGGAAAATAATGCGAAATAAAATAAATACACGTTAGATCAACAGAAAAAAAATAATGGATAAAAATGTCTATTTTAGAAAATAAATTAATTTAATATAAAAGGTATTAAATATAATACTAGTATTATTGAAATTAATTAATTAACGGATTTATTCTATAAATACTTATAACTGGTCACAAGCACATAAATGGGCATACTTTTTTCATTAGATATTTTTTCAATGAAGGCCTTGTTTTCGGAATAAAATTGAAAACACTTTAATCTTCACTAAAATTTACACTATTCGAATGTTTTATTGAAAAAAATATAATGAATATTTAACACTAGCGATCAACCCATTGATTATATCTGCATAGTTTCAACCCATTGAATATATACAGTTTTGGAGCGTCACATGGACACACAGAATAGCGCTATCATATAGTTAGATTCGAAGATTCGATTCTATAACTCCAATCAACATTAACGACCAAAAACAGATCGAAAACAAAGAATCTACACTGAGGGAAGCTCGAAGCGCAAAATCTGTATAAATGCAATTTATTGTCCAATATGCGTCGGTAAGTCGCCTCTGGGTATACGCTAGAGGTGGCCGTACATAGGGTCATTCCGCATGTCGGTCCTAACAGAGTGATATCCCCTGACCGTTCCATTTCTCACCGTCGAGGTTTAAGCCGGCCCCAGGTTTACCTTTTATTCCCCGAAGATCGCAAGATAAATGAGCCCTCGACACGGACCCGGTAAAGACGTAAAATGCGGCGTTTAGCCACTAAAATACGGCGTTTGTCTCTTTTGCAATTGTTTGAAAAACAGACGCGAAACTTGTCTAGAATGTCTGGATTTTTCTCACGGCAGGAACGCAATTAGCGCTCGCAGACAATCGAAGCTCTAGGCTGTTTTTCCGGCGGTCCGGTTTTTCCTTTTGCGGAAAATCCACTAGCTCGGCAAGGTGAATAAGTAGGGAGAAAAAAGGGGCGAGTGCTTTATTAACCTTTTCCCCGGAGCGGATGTGCAGGTCCTTTTTTCTAAAAATAGGGAAAGTCGGTTTAAAAGTTTACATCTCGGGACTAACGGCGGGAAATATTTCAGTCGCTACCCTTTTATTTTTTTCCTTCCACCTCGCTACGTTTTGTTTCGAACGAATATAAACGATTTAGTGAAATTAATCATTTCGCCCCCGGTTTATTTATGCGGAAAGCTTTTATTTTAATTAAATTCTCGTTTGTTTCGCGTAATTAGGAGTATGCACGCTCTCCGGCTAGATGAAACTTTCTCAATTTTCCTAGTGCTTTCCGCTCTCGTGTGTATGTGGCTCTTTCGTGTGACATTTTAACCGCATACATAATACATATTGCAGCCGTCGTTACAGAGTACATTTTCATTAGTTTCGTCTAAATCTGTTCAATTTCGTGCGAATCGGGGAATTTATAAATCTCGGGTTCGAAATAGCGCCTCGTCGGTGACCTTATTAGAAATAGGTTAATTAACGGCGCAGCAGAAATAAACGACATTATTTCGCGCTCATTAAGAAGTTGAAATGTCAGACGTTCCGAAAACGAAAAAGTCTTGACACAAAGATCAATCATTCTGGATGTCGGAAAATGCTAGAGGAAGAAAAAATCGTAATCGCGTATATATAAAAAGTGAGGAATTCCAGGATTTTTATCTGTGTTATTAAAGCGAATTTTTATGCAGCACACTAAGAAATAATACTTATTGTTAGATTAATTAAATGACATAGTTACATATAAGCCGTTCAGAACTGTGCGTGGTTAATTAAAAAAAACTAGAAGTTAATAAAAATGATAAAGTGTTTGAAAAGTTTTTTGATATTCCTTTCTTTTATTTCACTATTATTACATTTTTTAGAAATTATAATGATACAAATTTAATTTATAGTAAGCTATAAATGTAGTCAGTTATAATAGTTTACAGAATCAATTAAAATGGCTACTGAAATAAATTATTCATCTTTCCGTGGCCAAATGAATTTTGTCATTTAATGATATTTATTTTTATTACTCAGGAAATATATTAGACACATTATGACTGTACCAATTGCTTTGATATTTAATGTGCGAATTAATACGTTCATTTCTAAACAACTCATATAACTGACATTTTATCAATATCATCAATGTAACGTAGATTTCATTGTTTCAAAATAGCCCACATTGAATCTCTCCAGTTGAGTTGAACGGTCTCATATATTCGTGAATAAACATGAAAGCTGGAAATAAGTGGGCTTCAGACAAACTAACCCATTTTTATGTAGATGGCTTTTGTTGCTGGTGTATTTCACGATGCCGCTTTATCATCTTCCAGTTCCAAGCGAGCTTGGTTCTCTGTTCCTCTGCGAAAAGGACGACTGTGGTTGTTAGACGTATGGGAGACATTATCCGAGGACTGGCAAGTCACTAGCGATCTCAAAACGACGTTTGTCAACTGGCAGTTTCGTATTTTTAACGAATTTAACTGCGCTGTGCGATTCGGGAAGTTTGCTCCTTGGGAGGGATCTTCGTTCATATATTTTGTCTGAGTGCTGGATTTTATTGTTTTTAAGTTTTATGATTCTAGGATTCTACGGTCAGTCAAATGAAAGTTATATCCTGGAAATTATTTTCATATAAAATTTTTATATACCTTTGTAATAACCGTTTGTTCTTCGTAATGTGTGCTTTATATCGTTTTTTTTTAGTGTGTATTCGAAAGAGTTTTTCAGAATCTATAAGTCGGGCAACTTGTGGTCGATATTAATAAAAAAATTAGTTACTTTAAATGTACTAGGATATCTTTTATGATTAGCAAAAAAAATTTTACACACAAAACAACAAACATGTAAATGCTAAGGTACTTGTGGAACAGATTATTGGCACAATACTTGACCTAATCCAAACTAACCTAAAACTCAATGTAACCTTTTATAAAAAAGAAAAAAGAGCCTAACATAATCTAGTTAATTCTCATACTCGACCCAAACTTATCAAATCTAAAACATAACCCAACTTAACTTTACTCAAACTTTTTAGTATTGCATCTATAGTCTGCTCCAAATATCAAAACATCAAAATAAACATATATTTTCGCCTAAAATAGAAACGACAAGTTATTCAAAAATACGATATCGTAGAAAAAAATACTCGACACATTTCGCATTATTGCGCGAAATCGCTAGCTACGCACGAGCTACGAAACACAATATTAGAAGCTCGCCTTCGGCGTACGAGTGATTTGAGCGCTTTTTGTCAAGTTAAGCATAAGTTGGCAGGGAATCGCGGAAAATTGAATTGATACACCATCCATTGGCCCCGTAGCTTTGATCTGAGAACGTGACTGTCAGTTAGTCTCGTCAAGGCTTTTACGGCGCTCCCTTCGCAAAGTGAACCGACGAGAAGCGAAACATTACACATTTATTCCTGTTCCATTTCATATACCCATACCCTCGATGCAGACGTGTCTCTTTCGTTTTAAGAAATCTGACTGGAAGGGAATAAAGTGTGATAGTTTGAGTTGTGTTAATATCGTGTGAAGGGTGACAAATATGGGTGATTTGTTAAGGACGTTGTGAATTTTGTGTCAGTAAACATAGACTAATTGTTGATTTTGGATGAAATCAATTATTGAAATTAATTGGTGTTTCATTTGTGCTAGAGGTTGACTGTAAAATAGTCCGTGGTTACGAAACCACTGAAAAGCAGAAGCATAGAACCGATTTGGCCTTTAGGACTATTCAAATGTATTTAAAATATTCATAAATTAAATCAATGTCATAGATTTTATTCAAAATTTACTGGTGGGTACAAAATTTACGATAATCCATACTATAACAGTGGTCCATATTTGTCACCCATCCTCTAATTAAACATATTTGTTTATCTTTTACCTTTACCTTACCTTTATCGCTTATCTGATAAATATAAAATTTTTTAGAACGATTATCTGTGCATATTGGAAGGTTTCTGCATCATCACATTTTATTATTTGTATTTTATATTTTTCAATCGACAGGGTTTCAAATATTCAACATTCAACAAACTGACATTCGCGATCTAAATTATTGAAAACATGTTGAGCACAACTTACATTTATTTACTACTTTTAAGCAAATATTTTGTATTTCATTTGTTTTGTCTTTATTATAAGTACCAAATAACAGTTCACTATCACCTGAAAGTTCATAAAACTCGAAAAACTCTTTGACACAAGAACGAGTTGCAAATAAAGTATTATTTATATAAACCGATTTGCATGAATTCAATGCTGTCTATTTGATGTTCGGAAACTGGATTTTAAATTCTACAACGATCGAACGAATTTTTCGAATGGAACCCGACTCTTTCGCTGAAATGCTATTTGTCGCTCAGTTTCTAAGCGCATGTGGGATGTTCGATGTTCGCTAATGAAATTGAAGGAGAAGTCATGGGTGAAAATCAGCTTTAAAAACGATTTTGCTAAGCCGATTTCGCTTTGAGATAATTGGATTGAAATAAAAAAGTGGACGAGTAGAGCTATGCGAATAAATGTTCTGTATTGTTTGTTATATTACGCTCGGAATCCGGTGTTTTTGAATTTCGTTATTTTTTTTAGGATGTTCGCTTTAGTAAATCAAATGAGGAAAAAAACTTTGCTCGTCGGTTATTCAAACAAAGCGTCGTTTAATACTCAAAAACACCGGAGAAAAAACTCGTTTGATATTACAATCTAACTCAGATATTTCAAATTTATTTGAAGAGAAACGCTGAAAAATCTGAACGCTTTATTTTTTTTAATTAAATTAAAATTCAAAATTCTTGATTTGTAAATGTGTGCAAAAATTCTATGACAACTATGCGAGGCTTAATTAAAAAAAGTGTATTTCATTTGACTTTCTTTCAAAAATAATTATGAATTTTCTCTCGAGCATTTCGTGAACAAATATAAAAAGAGAGCGATTCTCGGAAAAAAAAAATCACTTGCTAAAAAGGCTTTTGTGAAACGTGTCGTCACAGAAAATATTAATTAAAATATTTTAATAATTTAAATTCCATTAAACGAGCGTATCGCACGATTAGACCGAACGCGGAATTCAAGTCAGTTAATCCAATATTCAAGGCGGGACACGGATCGGAATACTCTAGGCATTACGATAAACATTTCGCGGAACTCGTCAGGCCAAACAGGCTTCGGATCGTATATCATACGTTAGTTTTCCTGTAGGAAATGGAGAAAATCTATATATTTCTCTTTTTACTGCGAATCTGTTAGGTCTCAGGAAGTGCGTCCACCGATGCGAAATTTAACCGCACCTTTGCGGATTCTCGCTTGTGTCGATGTGTATACTTATTGGTTTATGATTTATGTTGAAAATAAATTCATCGAAGAAGATTGTAAGTGGAAAGTTTTTCATTGATAAAAAAATCTTCAAAGAATGTCTTCGATTTGAAACTATTACTTTCACTATAAATAAAATCTCTTGATCCCGATCAAACTAATAATTTGATTTTATAATCGAGTTTTATAAAATAGTTTGATTCTTCGTGCTCGTATTTAGACGTTTTATCAATCAGAAATAAAAGCAGAGAAACATTTTCTAAATAAAAATCTTTGAAAATAACGTATCATTTGCTTTTGTATGGTATCTATGCGTGTCGATTCCGTACGAAGAAAATATTGTATGTTTACGCAATAATAACATTTTTCATTGTTCGATATTTCAATGCAACATTTACGGATTCACTATAGAGTATTCTTTCCACTTTTTCTATCTATTTCTAAAAACCTTACACAACTATCGATTCTTGTCGGTTATAAAGAAAATTCCTGGAAAATCAAACCATTCTATGTATGTATGTTTATTACAGAATGATACGCGTGATATAAGTTATCGGCACGAGTTATACTCAAAATATAACTTTACCTGAAAAGTAAAAGAAGAAATTGAACCTATTTTTTTGTAATTATGTAAATTCATTAATAGACACCATTGAATTGGACTCGATTGTGTTATAGTCACCTTACTTGACCAAACTAAACCAATGAATAGTCTGCTCCTTAAATACAAAACAGACCAACATTTTAGAACTTCCTCCGATAAATTTGAATGAAAAATACAAATTGGCGAAATTTTACGTTTATACAGTTCTTATTCGGAAGCGGCACACCTCGATGGCTGGAACCACTTCGGAAGGTCGTCCGTCATACGGGATAATAACGTCGTAATCCGGGTTTCGGTACAGGGGTGTTCATCCCCTGCCTAAGGTAAAATGATACATATAAATTGCCCGGGACTGTCACGCGGAGATACGGTGGATGATCATTTGTTAAGGCAGCCATCGAAAAAATAAAACGATTCAACCCCCGGAATATAAGACGCCATTTTTCCGAACGTTAGCGTGTTTATTTGCCGAAAATTTGATTTTTATGGATAGAAATTTTATTGTATGTTAACACGTTTTTATTATAAAAATTTCCCATTTAATTATTCGATTTTAATTAATAATGAAATCTGATAATCTTATTGTATTATATGATCGAAATTTAAATTATTTTTTCGAATATACACTTGTTATTTTTATTATAAATAATGGAAGTGTTGTTCGGTGAAAATCCCACAATGACAAAGACACTTTTTTGTGGGTTTGATAAAACCGAATCACGCTTTTAGTAGCTGAAAATAGAAGTTTTGGGGCGACGGATATGAGGATATAGTCGCATCATATTTGGTCTGGGGACCTTGTCACGTATTCCGGTCATACTTAAATGTAGAGCAATAAATAGGCCATGAAAATTTCTTCCCTTTCGTAATCTCCACTAGCTATTTTTATAGCCTAGAAGCGATGAAATTTTTCTCTTTATAAGTCCGCGAACGAGTCCGATGTTTGGATAAGTTTGTATTGAACATTATATTATCGTTAACGGCGAATAAAAGAGATTGTACGTATTGTTTCCTTTATAAATAAATGATCACATTTTGAATTATAAATTATTTTATTACGTAACATTATGTTTTGTTTTGAATACATTAGAAAAAAAGGAAAAATAAATGATGACTCTGAGAAAACTCGTAATATTATCAACGCTCGTTGAATAATTTATTTGCTTCTACGCAAATTTGTTTTACAGGAGACGTTCGCTATGTGAAGTGAATAAAGTATCACAACAACAAAAACTTCGTATTTTCGGCTGACATGAAAAACCATCTAACGAAAATCACTTAGTTTTTCACATAATATCATTACTGAGAAACAAATTGCACAAACGACAAATTCGCATACGAAACTTTAAAATCTCCCATATTCACAAAATAAAATCCAGTGAGGACTTTCTTCACGAACACACATATTTCAAATGAATCTCAATTGACGTATATTAGTACTCTAATGACTTTTGACTTTATAGACATCCATTGTAGATATATTTTTAAATGAAATCGAATTATCATCCCCATTTTTATATTCCTTAATACTTCTTTTACTATTTTTATTATTTTATTTAAATAATGCAATCACCGTAGTTATAACAAACTTGAACTAATATACTTGTTCGTTCTAGTTCAAACTAGAACGTCAATTGCAAAGCAAACGAGACAGATCTAAACACCTAAATGAGATAGCTGTATAGCCATCTCATTAAACAGACATATGCAAGAAATATAGCAATGTAATCATTTCAATTATGTCTCGTATATAGGTCTGACTCATTGAGGCCGCGAAGCTCATTTCTAGCACAAACTAGCACTCAAATATCTGTGACCTGCAAACTCCGACCTCAAATATCAAACTTACAACTAAGAATCACGACACACAAATAAAAACTCAACACACTAAACAACAGCAAGTTATTTGCGACATTATCGCACATAAAATGCACTCATTCACGACACACAATCATATACAAAACGGACATAATCACTCGCTACTCCCATAAAGCGATACAATCGAGCGAGGAATTCAACTCACCCCGAGGGCAATTCAGCATGAATTTAAAGCAGTCATAGTCTGACTCTAGCCCCATTCATAAATATCACCTTGGGGCCAAACAAAGTTTGATACAATCGTGGATATCGCCGACGAATCTAATGTAAGGTGGCCTGGGCGTTTACGCCGCTCCCTTTATTTCTTCCTCTTCTTCTATGGATCCGATTTAATTTTCTCGCTACACAGAAAATCCATTCGGCCGCATCGTCCCCTTTCCGCGAAATATAATACGAAAACGGAATTATTTCGCTTTATTTTATATTCACAATGGATGTTTTTCTCGTTCGGACGCGCTTCCTTGCGTGGCTTTAGTTTGTCGTTGCGTTAAAAGATTTTTTGATTTATCTGTTCGAATTAAGTTCGATTGTTTTATTGTATTTTCTATGCAAAACTTTCGATAATGAAAATTGACTTCATTTCAAATCACATACAAATTTATCTGTTCACTGTTTCAAATTGATTTTTTGAATAAAATGAGAAATGTTTGTTTGTCAAATTCATAAATGAAATCAATAAAAGTAAATAAGGTAAAATATAAACCTATAGAATCGGCAAAGTCAGCTTAATACGTTTGCGTATCGCGCCGAAGAGCTAAGGATTTCATCTTCGATTCCCCGTAGACGATACAAAAATGAGGATTTTCCGATTTGCCGTAAGGCACTTTATCCGCTAAAATAACAATGAAAAGTAAAAGCTATTATCCGAGATGTTTTCATAAGTAAGTGTATACACAATTAAAGACTTGATAAAAAATTGAAAATTTTATACGAAAAAAATTTCAACATCGATACCGTACACATTTATGTACCTGCCGTGAAAACGTTCGTCTTTGTTTTTCACTGAAGCGGTTTTTCGAGAGTTCGTTTATGATGTTATGAGTGTTTAATAAATTTAAATGTTTATAATATAAAATATGATCAAATTGTCTAGTATCAAACTTTAGATATCCATTGTCATCATCACCACAACAGTAATAGCGAATATTGTGTCGGTTTTATTTCGTCATCGTCAAAAATTGAGTTATCACAGTAATACAGCATTTCATCAGGTATAAATATTTACACTTTATTCATATTAGATGTAGATAAAAATAACATTTTTGAGGTCGCTCTTTCAAATGCTCTAATTAGTAAACCATCACAGACAATGTTCAGAGTTAGAGTCTCAGTCAGTCCTTAAATTACGATCTGTTGAAATCCTTCTCTTTTCCGAAAATTTTCATCATTTGGAAGTTAAAAAAATAACTGTAACTCTCTAGTTAGCTAACTAGACCACTAAAAAAACCGATCTTAAAACATTTAATTCCAACCACCACAAATACAAACCCAATCGAGCACCTGAACCATTTACAAATCCACGCCCAGCAAAACCTACATACATATAAAATTCCCACCATACCCAAGAGTATACACACAGAGAGACCCTCGAGCCACACATTTTCCTAGAATTTTCTCGATTTCCACCAAGATAGATATTCGAGGAGGCTCCTCGGGCGTCTGCTTGTTATTCACGTCACGACGTCCGCTCGTACGGCCACCGCGTGCGGTCGGTACGTTGCAGCTTTAGCGTCGCATTGGCGTGTTAAGTCGACAACTATCTACGTGTACGTAGACGTACGTCACGTACGTAATATTTCCAGACGTATCGGGCTTTGGCCTATTGAAAAAGTTCCAGCGAGTTCGTGCCTTTGCCGTAGCTCCGATCGGTAGCTGCGTAGTCGAGGCTTTGACGCTTTTGCGGTTCGGGGTTGATATGCGTCGAGGCTTTTGATTTGATTGATTGGTTTGTTGGCTGTGGAGGCTTTGATTGGGTGATTTTAGTTTTGTTCTGATTAAATTTTGATAGGGTTCGTTCACATGTGAATAGCCTTATTGGGAGTGTCTACTTTCAATACGAAGAAAATGCATGAGGTATGTGAGAAGGGATTAATTTGTTGGAGTTGTGTGGAGATTTTGGCTCAAAATATGTTTAATTGTTTAGTTTAATGTATTATCAGATTATTTAACTTTCTAATATCAATTCTAATATTATAGATAAATTAATTCAATAATGGATTTATCGAAGTCAATCAGCTAATTATACTAATTTATATAGAACGAACTACAATGTCTGACTTTTATATTCTTATCAAACAATCGAAACATCAACTCATATTAACTTTTATTTAATTTATAAGAATTAATTTTTATGTAACAACGAATAAAAATACATATCAAGCGTGAAATTAAATTTTTCACACTTGAAAAAACCGATAATTCGACATATGAAACTCGGCACCAATTTCCAATTTTTTTTTCAGTTCATCTGCGATTAACAATCCTTCACGATTCTTTCCAATAATTTCACACATTACTTATTTTCACTTACGTATGCAGTACATATACGAGTCGCAAAATTACGGAACCAATTAATCGATTCGATCACAAATGAACGCTTCAATAAATACGCTGCAATATTTTTTTTTAATTAGACTCGAAATTTATTCATTTCCAAAATAAATTCATATATAAAAATCATAATTTGCACATATCTATAATCGAAAGCATGAGTGGGTTATTTATGTTACGATAAGGTATAAGCAATTCAATGTACTTATTGAATCTGCTATCGATATCTGCATATTTTATATTATATTTTTTAGTTTCAAATCAAAATTTTATAAACTTTTCGATTATTTCGCAATGAAGAATTCAATCGAAAATCGCACTTCTATTTATCATACTAACGGCTCTCGCTTTCGCATCACATACCACGAGTGCAGGATCATGCCAGATCGAAGCATGCTATTTTCGAATTTGAAATGCAATCCAAATTCGAATTCACATTCCAATCCATACACATACACAAAATACTACAGATAGTCATACAACACACACGAAATGCATTCGAATCGCGATTGCCCTAATCCGTCGAGTGAGCGTCCGCTTTTGGCGCGCAGTCAGTTCAATAAGCATTCATAATTGAAACGCTGAATTGGGAAATGGTATCCGTTTCGAAACGAGTACGAAAAGAGGCATTTATACGGAATCGGGTCCAGTCTACATTTGGAGCAATTTTGAACGGTGAAATTCGATTGATTCGCTTCGATGTGTTAAATAAAGCTACGAGAGTCGGAGCTAACTAGTGGTATTCGAGCAAACAATAGAAAAATTCGGTGATCTGTTAAATTAGTCTACTCATCTTGTATGTATGCGAAAATATTGAATTAATTATAATTAGTTGATAATTAGTGTAGTGTTAGAAGAATTTGTACTTACTGTGTTGGGTTCAGTGTTCTTGTGATGCTGGATAAGAGTAAAATTGTCAAATCTTATCGAGAATGGCAATCACTTAATTGATATGAAAGTGTGATTGTTTCTTCCGGATGTTTAAAAAAATATTATTAATTTTAATTGAAAATTATAAAATTAGTTTGCAAATCGATTCTTTAAAATTATTGCAGTTAATTGGCTCGACTTATAGTCGATTCACATAATTTTATTGACACTTTTGTTTCACCAATTTTTTTAGCAGCTGATTTTTCACTATTTTCATATGAAATCAGATTGTAACGTATGCAATATATAAATAAATAAATGAATAAAATTATATTTTGAAATATTTTAAAATATGAAACGAATGGTATTTGTCGATTTTTATTTTTCGAAAACGTGGTTCGGTTTGTTGCTCTCGCATATGTACATTATGATGTCTGATGGTGTTGACGACTTTGTACAAGGTGTTTCGGTTTGGGGTCGTTGTACGAAGATAATGTCGTTGATTTTAGTGTGTGATTTAGTTTCGTGTCGCATAAATATCATTAATTGAGTTTGCAAATTAAGGTGTGGCTTTGTATTGTACAAAGCGTTTGATTGCTGCGTAGACTTGTGGTCGTTTAGGAAAATCGCGTTAGCATACATATTTCGAGTTGCTCATCTGTGAAATTTTCACAATATACATATAATATGTATGATTTTAGATTATAAATGTTTTCTACACATCGACATGATTAGATTGGCAATTTTTTTCAATATAAAAAAATCTAGTTAAATATATTTGTTTCTCATTCATAAAAATATGCATATTCATCACAAAAACGCACAATCGAAACAAAAGACATCACCTCCGAAAGCCGCAATGAAAACCCCGACATAAACCCGAACAGATCGAATTTCCATCGTAAAAAAAAATGCACACACCTGAACTCCGACCCCCTCGGGTCCGGATAATAATAAAATGCTAATGGTCGCTTTTATTTGCTCTCGTTCGCGAATGATTTACGCAGCTGCGAGTTTTTATCGTCGGTGCGCATGCAACACGGGAAATCCTCCATCATGTGTGAAATGGCGCCGGATTTGCCGACTCGATGGCGATTTATGGCAGACGAATAGTACTCGGTTATCCGACCGTGCAAATTAAAAACCGAAACTGAACAACAGAGAATGTTATGGGTTTGGGTTGAAAGGATTTTTGAAATCAGCTGTGCGTTTATGCTGATCGATTCGATGATAGGGATGATTATCGAAATGCTAGTTTGATCGATAGAAATGACCATTAGATTATCGAGATGATGATCGATATGATCAGCACGTTTATGCTGATCGATTCGATGATCGGGATAATTATCGAGATAGTGATTGAAATGCTTGTTGAAACGATAGAAGATAGTTTTGTAGAATGTCAAATTAAAAACCGAAACTGAACAACGGTGAACGTTTTGGGCTTGGGTTAAAAGGATTTCCGAAATGATATGCGCGTTTATGTTAATCGAGTCGATGATAGGGATGATTATCGAAATGATGATTGAAATGCTTGTTGAATCGAAAGAATATAGTTTTGTTTTATGTCGAAGGTGATGATTTATGGCAGATGAATCGTATTTAGTTATCCGAGCGTGCAAATTAAAAACCGAAATTGAACAAGAGCGAACGTTGATGCCGATGGTGGTTTGGGTTGAAAGGATTTTTGAAATGAGTAGCACGTTTATGCTAATCGATTCGATGAAAGGGATGGTTATAGAGATGATGAGAGGAATACTTTTTGAATCGATGATCGAAGTGATTGTTATATTGATGATCAAAATGCTTTTTTATCGAAATATTCTAAAACACTTCTTAAGGCAACTTAAACGTTATCTAAATAGAACCTAAAACATTATTCAAAATAACTAGATTAATATTTAGTTAAAGTAGGGAAAAATACGAAAATTAATTTGACTTCTTAATTATTAAATTATTGTCGATTGCATACTACACAAATGCCGCTTAAAGTGTAAATGATCTTGTTTGTATATTATTCGCATATGTGTAGATACTTATGTATGTATTTGATGTGGTTATCGATTTTTGAACAATTCGAGTAGTTAACGATTCAATATTTTCAGAAGTAATTCTTCCGATTCGCCTTCGAGCAGAATTCTGTTCGTAAATTCGCATTCAAAAGTTATTAACTGGTGTAGTTTCGTCGAGCAAATAGATCCGAGTTTAAATATAAAGTATCTTGTTTAAGTTGGAGATTCCCTCTGCTTTAATTTAATTTGGAATGGAATTATCGTAGACTACGTTTCACGAACATGTTTTACGTATGAAATGTTAAAACTCAATTTATGGAAACATTAATCACGTAATTAATCAATTTATCAAACTTTTAATGATACTGTATGTACGTGATCGCATCACCTTTATAACATAACAAGAAAACTAACTTTGATGTTAATTCCGAAATGATCTTATTAGGTCAAATGTCAGTCAGCGAGTTTTCTGAGGAAACGTCTAGATTTTCTCATTATAAGCAAAACCCTTAAGAAAAACGTCGACTACTACATCGTGTACTTCCACCTCATCAAGGTGATGAACGAGGCGGGCTGTCTTTTATCCTCGAGCTTTGCAGGCGCAAAAAAACGGGTTTTCAAGACTTTGAAGGCACTGAAACCTTACTAACGATTATTTTTTCTTTGAACTTTCGCCGGAACGATTCAGAATGCGATAAAAACTTTTTTACTTTAAAAAAGTACGCAATTCGATTGTATTGTGAAAGTTTGAATTGTCGCGATATTGCGCTGACGTGCCGTTTTCAATACCCCCGTCGTTTTTTCAAGAACGTTAAAATTAATAGTTGTGAAATATGGGATTTTCACTGCGAAATGAATTTCAGATGGGCTCTTCGAACCTATATTTGAAAGCCTCGTTTTGATATATGCGAATTTATTTTTCCACAAATCGATTGACGTTCGATAAATAACATTCTAATTAAACTCGAACGTTTCAAATATTGAATTTATCAAACGTAGAACGAAGAAACAAACGTAAAGCGATCAATTTGAAACGAAACGTAAAAAAAAAACTGTCTCGCAGGATAAAAGCGCTGGAAAACCGCTTTCTATCTTTCGACTCACTTTAAAAGCCTTAACTCAATTTCGAACGCGAGCGTCGTAGATTTTGTCAACGTCAAAGCGTACGTGTGTCTTGTGTTTTTTGGTTCTATTTTTTTCCAAAGGGCGCTCTTCCCTCGGTTCTCCATTCTGTTTTATTTCCACCATAATGCAATCTGTCTAACGTAACGTTTTTCGCGCCTCGTTCTCGAAGAACTTACAGTTAGAACGGAGTCGGAAGGAGCGGCCATCTTTCGCCAAGAAGCGGTCCGAATTTATTATATTTTTCCGGTTCTGGTTCCGGCCATGGCATAATTCCAGCCGATCGGATATAACATGGCGTTTCTCTCTCTGGCTACACGTAGACTATATATCAAAGATACACATTTATACTCATATTTCAACCGAGACGTATCCCAGCTCGGCGAATTTGAGTTTCGCCCCGTTCAGATCCGTTAATGTTAGCCTTCAATTTGGATCGATTCAAGATTCCGTTTATGTTTTTTTTATATTTATGTATATCTATTCTATGCACTTATTTTATCTCAATTTTAAATATAGATTGTTCAGTTTATGACGTTGTGAAAATGTACATGAAAACTTCACTGCTCACTAACCTACATTATCTCGAGTACATTCCCGAGTTACTGCTTCTATAAATGTGGAAAATATGAACCTTGTACTAGTTAGGGGAATCAATAGTTATGCTCAGTATAATATATGTACATAAATATTTACCAGGATCGATTTATAACTTATCGATTGATGGACGTTTTTTCTATAGAATTGACAGTTATTAGGTAGGATAGGGCTGGAAGTTCAAGGGTAAGTTGTTTCGAATGGAATAATTTTGTAAGAGATAAAAATAGCAACACTACGTGAAGAGTATGATTAAAGCATTAGGTATTCTAAAACTTTGGCAACCATTTTAGTTATGGTGAAGAAAATTGAATGACAAAACAACTTACCCCCGGAATTTCTAATTCGAGACTCCTTTACCAAACCAATAAGCTTATATCTAACAATCAAACAATAATATTTTACTTAAAATTACTTTTTTGATTGAAATTAAACGACTTTACATCTCTAATACATCAGCGCCATTTTGAGAGTGCGCGCGCGCACAAAATGGCCGCCGCTCGCTTCACAGCCCGAGGTGAGTAAAAATCGACATCTCTTTGATAGCTTAAAAAATTGCCACCGAATTGTGCTGTTGCTGGTAAGGGAGGGCACCCTTTGCGGTATATTGGGCCCTTTGACACGCACAAAGCGCGTCCTCGACTTATGGCCGCCGCTCTCCACATCTATAATATAATATATAATACACGGGAGGTCGTACCAGACGAGACTAGAATATGAGAATTGGGGTTTCTGAGGAGCGGCGATTTCGTGAAGGCCACTTGTGAGTACGTCTGAGGCTCTTGTGTATGAAGATTTTAAAGAGGACTTTGATTTTTCAAGCCAATGTTCATAATGATGCTTTGAGTCTAAATGGTGAACGAAAAATATAAGGGATGCCTGAATCGATTTGTTTTTCGAAATAGTAGATTTGAATATTTCGAATTGGATAAAGATAGGGGTATTCTATTCGATTGTGTTTAATATTAGAATGAATTTTCGAACAATGCGCTTTATATGCGACCCGAAACGGAACAATTTCAATCGGATAATGCACAATCTTTTAACCCAACAAATCGCTCGAGCGCAACAATCGAACAATACGACCGCAAATACGAAAAACAAAGCCTAGGGTCACACTTTCGAACGGAAATCGCTCTTATCTCGAATACGATTCTTCCCGGGGACAACAAATTGCACGGCAGCACCGATTCGGAACGAACCCCCAGACCAGTGGAATTGTAAAGATTTTTTTTTCCATTTGGGAAATAGCGACATTGAAAGAACAGCACGTTTTGCAACTCACTGTAGTGTATGTACTCCAGTCTCATTTGAAACGGGAACCAGTCAAACTCAATGATAGTGCAAGTTTTTTTTTTAACTTACAGAGAATATAGTGTTCAGTTTCAATTTTAGTCGGTCGAACTATACAAAAAACTCGATAGTCCAGTTAATCTATTGATGTAACTAGACGATAAAAGAGTCATAGAAGTGATACATTAATCATTGGCTTAACAATAAGAGTTATCAACTCATATGTTAGGCGATCAACTTCTAATCATTCTCAAATTAAAGTCACGCCAACACTTTCTGTTTCATGTAGTTTGTGTTGCATATTGAAAAAAAATCCAAGTTGATCAACTAAGGCGAGTTTATGTGCAAGTAAAATAGCCAAATCCACAACTTTAATATAGGAACAGATCTATACAATGCAAAAGAGATAAATATTTACACAGAAAATATCATTTTATTGTATAAGTCTGTCCTTATTTGTCGTCGGCTTCTCCGGCACTGTTCAAAATTCATGAACACCGGTGTCGTCATTGATTGCTATTTCATACAAATTTCGAACTCTATTTCCGCAAAAACGAATGTTTATCTGAAATTCTCACTTCAGCAAAGTTTCACGTCTATATTTTATATAAATACCTGCAAAATTTCATCAAAATCTGCGAGTCGAATCTCCCAGTGTCTCCTTACAAGACACTACCGACACAAAACGAAAATCTATCACTTCTTCGACATCTAATTGACGATCGAAAAGTCCAAGATGTACAATTGACATTTTTGTCGAAATTAAATTATGTACAGGAATTGCTTCTATGTATTTGGTGGTAAAAGGATATAAACGAATTCGGAACGTGTACTTCAATATATCATCAAATCTCTCGACCTCCTCCTACTACATGGTCAACTTTGAACGCGCTTTTCTCGAAATCACCGCAAAGTACCCCTTGACCTTTTCAATCGTCAATTAGTCAATCAACTAGTATAAACACACCAAATCTTACTTATAACTTTCAAAACTTCTACACACTAAAAAAAGACTTTAACCTCACACAACCCCAAATTTTCCCTGTCGAATGGGGGTTAGATGGTGGACCAGCCCCCCATGGGCGACAAACGATCCGCGAATCGTTCACCTTGCTCCGAGGCTTCACTTTCTTCGCTATCTCCACGGAGCACGTCCGTCGGCCCCCGAAGGCATCGGCTCCGAGTAAATACTTATTTATGAGCGGCGCTTATCGGCGTAATGGGGGCGTAATTTAGCGGATGCCATCCCATGCCATGGGTTAACGAGCCGGGGAATAGTGCGCCAAAGTAATCGAATGTAAACGATTCGGTGATTTGAATGTGCTACGGTTTTGCGATTGATTGCGTCCGACGGTTTGTTGCCGTTTTCCGTGTTCGATTTTCGGGGTTTTGTTGGTGTTTTTAGGGGTTTTGTGTCGTTTGGCTCTTTTTTTTAGTCAGTTTTTGGAGTAAATCATAAGCACAATACATGATTCAACTTAAAATATAACCCAATTTAATCTAAGATAAATAATTTGGTGATTGGAATTTGCTACGGTTTTGCTTCTTCCTAAGATTCTATAGAATGCGTCGAATGGTTTGTTGCCGTTTTTCGTGTTCGATTTCCAGGTTTTGTTGGTATTTTTCAGGATTTTTGTGTCGTTTGACTCTTTTTTTAATTGGCCTTCGGAGTAAATCATCGGCACAATGCATTATTTATTCTAAAAGGTAACTCAATCTGATCTGAGATAAATAATTTGGTGATTGGAATGTGCTATGGTTTTGAATCTGCCTACGATGCTTTTGAATGCGTCGGATAGTTTGTTGTCGTTTTTCGTGTTCGATTTCCAGGTTTTGTTGGTATTTTTTTAGGATTTTTGTATCGTTTGACTCTTTTTTTAGTCGGCCTTCGGAGTAAATTATCGGCACAATGCATAATTTGACTAAAAAAGTTATTCAATCTAATTTAAGATAAATAATTCGGTGATTAGAATGTGCTACGGTTTTGCATCTGTCTGAGATGTGATTGATTGTGTCAAATGGTTTAGTTTGGTTTGTTGTTACGTTTCCGATCTTTGATTTTCGGGTTTTATAGATATTTTTGGGATTGAATTTAATAGTATTTTTTGATATTTTTGGTTGATTTTTGTATGTTTTTGCGGTAAGTACTTGTGGAATGAATCAACGGCACCAAAAATAACGCTTTTCTTTCCTGAATATACGAGAAAGGCTAATATTATATCTATAGTTAGACAAATGATGAGCTTGTCTTGCACTACATCTCTGATTGGCAGATTACTTAATATAACCTAAAGCGTTTTCCGTATGTTAAATATAGAAATATGTATGTAACAAAGATAAAAGTCCTTCTATCATCACAAAGCAGTAACATATTTGCTACTAGTACTATTTTTATACATATAATTGGTAACTACAATCTAATAATAACAGATGCTTGATAATTATCCTGGTTTCCTTTACTATTCCTTCAGAGTGTGGGTTGTGTTTTCCTGCTAGGATTTCCTTTGGCACAAATGAGTACATATTAGAAACTACGTGCAAACTTATTATAGCATAGGAACGTACATAATATTACATGCATAACAATATTTCAATTTATAATATTTTAATTGAAAGTCAACTTGACACGTTAAGTGTTTGTTTTAATTAAAACAGCTTAACAAGAATCATATTTGACGTAGAAAACACTGAAGAGAAAATCTTAAAATATGATAAATATTTATAGATTGACATTGAAAGTAAAGTTAATAAGTATATTATAATGTAGTATGACAAAATAGCCTACATATTTGTATTTGAGAATCTAATAACTATATTTTATAAATAAAAATACAAAAAAAAATTACCTTATAACACTTCAGATCTTACTAATATAAAAAACAACACCCAACACCGTATAAATAAATAAATAAACGAGCTAAAAAAGCGGCGCTCCTTTTAAATTTAATTAGATCCGTAAGCGCTTCTAGATCGCAGCATCCGCTCTTATTAAGGGACGAAGAACGACATAAAATAACGAGATACTGAATAAAAAAAAGGAAGCAAAACGTTTGCGTCACTCACAATTGAAATTCGCGATTTCGTTGCGTTTAACGTCCAACGGTACGAAGGCAAACATTTTTGCGAATTAAACAGTGCGACGCAAATTATTCCCGTGGGCAACTCGGTTATGGACCATCGTGCCTGTGGATTTTTGCGCCTGTAGACTTTCCTGCCTGTTTCAATAGGCTAGGGAGAGTGCTGTGGCTGAATGTTTGTGCTTTGTATTTTTTTCGATAGTGAATATTTTATTTGTGTTTACGCTCTAGCTTCAGGCTGATGGGATTTCGTCGGTTAAGTTGTTTTTGATGTGTATTTTTTTGAGTTTGTTTAAAAATACATTATGTAGGAAAATTTTTAAATATATTTTTCTATGAAGTTTTTTCTTAACAACTGTCATCCGGGGTGCTTTATTATTTTGATGCTTGATTCATTAGACCTTGGAGTTAATTTTTCACTCAGGTGACATCTTGATGCACACGTACTATGTGAATATATTCTATGTGACGACTGAATTTTACGAAAAGCATAAGTGACCTTTTTTTTCAATATTGAGTTAAGAACAGAAAATGGTTCTATATTATATGATATGAATTATTTTCTGTACTTAACTTTATTTCGATAAAAGAGGTCACTTGTGCCCTTTAAGAAATTCAGTCGTCATGTGTAATTCATCTATCATTGATTTCAATTTCAGCCTAATAACTGGTAATTGTCATTTATGACCAATCTCGTATATATATGAAAAATATGTAATTTTTTTAAGAAGATCTTCCCTAATATGCATGTTTAGAATCATATTCATTCAGTATTTGAAATATGAAAGAAATTATCATCCCATTTAATGAAATTTTCACGAAAAATAAATGAAATCTTATCAAATTTACGGAAAATAACCACAAATACATACTTTATAAAATTCCATATTTATAAAAAATTCAACCATATATCAATAAAAATTCACACTTATGATCTTAATTCAACATTCAACAATCTTCGCCGAAAAATGGCGTTACAGGACACGCGTTCAACAATTTTAAAACAATTCGCAACCTCATGAATTTATTCATTTCCTACAAAACTATTATAACTTTTCAAATAATACAAATCAAACCCCGAATCCGACACTATCCCCATTTCTGCACACGTATATTTAAGTGGAACAGTTCGTTTCGCGTTCCAGTTTGTTTAGGATAGCCGCTCCAGGGCGGAACGAATCGCTCCCGTTTCGATTTATCGACTTTTGATACCGATATTGATACCGCGTTACCGTAACGTCTATGCCCAACGCTGCCGTGAAAGTACACACTTATACCCCTATCGGTATGGAGTTGTGTCGAAAATTGCGTTATTATTGAACGCGAGCGTTCGACCGGCGCCAATTCGCTCCGATAATTCTCTATTCGCAAATACGATTCGCGTGTAACGAATTAAAAGTCGCGTTCGATTTACGGCGGACAGATTGATTAAAGTTTGGGGTTTGTTGTTTATGTGCGAGATGAGGTTTCGATCGGTTTTGATGTCGAATTACCATTTTATAATTGATTGATTGATTAATGTTTCTATGCGAGTTTCGGAGTGTGATTTAGGCGTCGATGTTTGTATGAAATTGCTTGCCATTGTAAAGATCTGGTTGTTTCATTTTGGTTGGTTTTGTTTATTTTTTTGAAGAATTATTTAGATAAAGTTATGTTAGGTTTAAGTTTAAGTTATATGTTTCAGATTGAGTTTAACTAGATTATATTAGCAAATATCGAAATGGAATCGACAACAAACGGCCAAATCAGATCATTCACGAGCCATTGAGAAATTCCCGAATCATCAACGTTCCGAACACAGATTGTAATATAATTATCGATTCTACAATATGATTAATCATTTGAAAATTCGAAAAACATTCACAGAAAAACATCTCGCAATAAAATTTCACACATTCTATTAAAATTGATTTCATTAAAATCAAACATCTACATCTATTTATAGCACCATAGAAACCATCCAATAAACTTTCAATCTCTCCATCTCCATCTATCAAAACACACCGTTCTGAGACGTCTAAAAAAAGAGATGAACAACCATTCAATTCTATGTATGTGAATACGACAGGTTAATACGTGGTATAAGTTGCTTCTCTTTCTTTATTTTATTAAGTCTCAGAACGGTGTGTTTTCGCATTTAACAATACGACAACGATAAATAGTGTGTCCATACGTTTCGAGATAGAATTGGGACAGTTTATAGCTCGAAGGCAGATGGGACGAGAGCAATTTGCATGCATTGTAGGTTGACGCTTTGATCGTGGCCTATGGTGATGGAGGAGTCGGTCGTTGTCGGCCCAATATTGTTATTAGCGGTGGTAGCAGGTCGTTGGCGTTGACGTCAATTAGTGTTAAATTGTCGCAGGAGCCGACCTTTCGAAGTGACGTCGAATTATAACTTCGATTAGTACTCGAGAGCCCGGATCAGTGGTTTGCGAAAAGTTTCGGTGGTTCTAGAAATTTGCGAGCCGATTATAAGGCTTACGTATATGACTAAGAATAGTGTATTTATATCGAGACGAAGTAATTTAATTTCAATCTAAATAAATATTTATACGATAGTATGTCGATTTTTATAATAGACTGGCTACTGTGACTCGATATTGCTAGAGACATTATTCATTCTAATCTGATTGTAAATGCAGTCGTAAGTTGAAAATAGTTATAGATAAGAATAGTTCATAGTCTCAGAATTAAAAAAAAATAATGAATTCATTTCATTCGATACTTACAAAGTTGCCATTTTACAGATTCAAAAATAATAGACTTGAAATCGTTTTGTTGATATTTCAATTTCTACACAGCATAAAAATATAATTTTTATATTATAATTTACATTTTCAAGACTAAAAAATGCAATAATGTCTAAATAAAAGTGCAAAAAGAGAGCAAAAGGAGCGCGACAATTAGCTACAAAATTTTTATCAACATCTTAGTTTCTAAATAACATTCAAATATAATTTTTATATTTAACAAATGATTTTTTGATACAGAAACCTTTTAAGATGTGTATACAACTCTAAAATTTGATCGATATTGAAAAAACATTTTATAATAACATAGACTTGGTTGATTGATTTTATTCATTTTAGTGTTAAATAATTTCATCTTTTACTTAGACCATTCGAAAAACATACACAGTAAGTTCAGAACGATAAAAAAGGTTGTATATCCTAAGAAAAAAAAATGCTGCGTTTTTAGATGTTCGATTTTATGAAGCTGAGCCGGCGCCACATCACTCCAATCAAACGCGCTCGTATCGCCCTTCCGCTTTTATTATCATTTTCGCGCTACCCTTAGCATATTTACAAGACTCATGAGCGAAAAACAAAGACATAAATTGACGAGCGTTACTTGAAGAAAAACGCAAGGGGTCACCTTTCGTTCTTGGCCGTGTAATGTTAAAGCCGGGAACTTTCAGACGAGTTGCGTAATCTTAACGCAGAGGGCGAATAACCAGAGAAAAAAAAATCCCGAAAAGTGTCATATTACGTTTTGATGTTAGATACAACGTGTTCTGACGCTGTCACGTAAAGATATTATGTTTATTATGAATATTTTTGTAGCTTTTTTCTTCGCATAAATTCGTTGTAACTTTTAGCATACGCCTGAGTATTTCTATAAAAGGCACTTGGTTGAAATGTGTATTTTCAACTAAATATAAATAAAGTTTGTGTATTGATATTTTCATTTGAAAACATCCGATATATATATATAAATATATTTTTTTTATGTAAGAGGAAAATTAATGATGTGCTCGTATTGCTTTTATTTAACGACCGCACTATCCGATTTTTGTAAGGGCTTTAAATTTATTAACACAATGAGCTCGAAACTGAGATACATTTATATTTTCATTAAAATGATAAATATCACTCATTAGTAAATTTTATGTTTCATCATTATGAAGGGAAATTGTGAGATTACCGTCGAGATGATAAAAAGTAATTCATTATACGCTCGAAAAAAAAATCTTTCGCTAAATTCATTTGCGAAACAAAAAGTTAGCGCCGCTTTCACAATTCATAAATAAAAACCACAAACTCATATTTTTTTCAAGCAAGATTCGCGAGAGAGAGATTTTTCCGCAAAAGCCCGGTGTACGTTCGCGACAAAGCGAATTTATTCAATTACACAAATCCTCATCCATATATTATTATTGCGGCGTCGAAATCCTCGACTTTCCCCGGCTATATTTATTTCGCAGTCGGAATTCTCGACGGCTTAGTCCGAATATGTTTTAAAAGGATCATCCGAATCCATCCGATGTAAAAGAGTTTCCAATTTCCCGGCGTCCTTTGAACGGATCAGGCGGAGCTTTTCCGAGGAGAAGCGAACTTTCGGAAGCGCAAACTTTTTCCACGGGAAAAACTATTAGCGTATAAGAATCCAGCACTGCTTATAGATACAAATGAGCGTTTCATTCTCTCAGACGTTTCGGGGGCTTTCTACGTTCCGTTGTGTTTGAAGCGTCTGTAAAATTTACGTCCGCGGAGAGAGCAGCACTATTTAGAATTCAGACGCGAACAAATGTAGGCTTTTAGTGCAATGTGTAGCAACACTTAAAATGTGTTTCTTTTTTTTATTTGACGTACATCTTCCGTTTTTCGTGCTGTGCTCATTTTTTTCGCGGATATTTTTAGCGAACGTGCATTTTAAATGAATGGAAAAATGCTCCATTGATGTATTAAAAATTCTATTTTCTTTTCACAGTATTACTACTCAATTTCTATATACATTTATAAATTTATATTATTCATTTTTAATGTTAAGAAGTGAGTCGAAAGGCTTGAATCTCAGAAGAGTCTTATCTACTTTTCTGAGTTTCAAGACTTGTGAGTAAATAAGAGTGCACAATAGATGTCGTTAAATCGATACTGATAAGGTAAGTGAAATAATTTTGTAAAGTATTAAATCGAAGCTTCATATAGATTAAAAATTTCAAAAGAAACGATCGAGTGTCCATATTAATTAAGAAGAATGCCATTTGGATTCTCGTCAGAGTTGACAGGATTTAATCCCAATATGCTAAATCGACGCAGTATGAGCAAAAGCACTATCGACTAGCTTATATTAAATTCAACTTTATTTAATAATTTGATTTAAAATATTAAAATATCAATTCGTACCTACGTATATAAAAAATATCTGCATGTTAGAAAAATCCGACGAGATTCTGCTGACGTTGCCAATCACCGATCAGACTAAACACAGACTCGAAATTCGCCAACCCCTCGATCTATAATTACGTAGTTTTTTCTCCAGTCGATTTTTTCTTCATCCAACCAACCGTCGGATAATAAAAGAGCGGAATCAGCCACGAAATGCGACGATTGTCGCGACAATCAAATTATTTCCGCCGAACCGACGACCCAATCGAAGATTCAGCGAAAATTCTCTTCCCATATTACTACCTATGCGGTAAGCACGACTAGGCTACAGACAGGTTTTACCAAAAGAACTATATACTCCGGAACGCAGACTAGGTTTTACCTAAAATCAATTGTGCCTAATTTTCAACTCACGTATGCAGCGCGCTTCGATTCGACTACCATTGGTAGATAAAGCTCAATTCACATTTTAGCATTTCAGATGAAACGAACGATGTTTTATATATTTCATCATGAATGAGAAAGTTTAAAAGTGTCTGGGTCAGCTTTTTAATACTTTATGCATACCGATTATTTGATAAGATATATATTTATAAAGGATTTTCAATTAAGAAATAGATGATCATAATCTGTGTTAATGTCAGTTGGGATATGTGCAATTCGTGGGAAAGTGAAGTCATCAGAAATGTAGTGAAATAGGAACTTTTTATATACTTATTTAATTGTGATTCAATTATGAATTTTCTATACTATTATCTTTCTATTTGTTAATACAAACATTAGGCGAGAAGAGGAAATAATTTCTAATCAAACAGATGCTGAGCAACAATTCCTTGAAATATTGAACTAAAGTGAACTCAATTGAACTAAATCTCTGATGATCTATATCTGATCTGATGGCAATCATCAATATTTTATAAATTAACAAAGATATTGATGACTGTCACAAGTGTAACAAAAGAATTTGTAGAAGTTTATTGAAAAAAGTCTTTTATACATATGTATGTCTCAGGATACAATTTTTATATCGATAAAAGGAGAAATGATAAGTAGATGAACAATATAAGATGTTTAAATTTTATGATAATCTTTTCTTATAAAATATCAGATTGACCTTACCTTACTTTACCTTACTTTTACCTCACCTTAAGCAAATGCTGTCATTTCAGAGATACAGAGTGCAACGTCGATTACATTTACAGAATTTTCGAAAAATCCAAGTGTGGACGAGTCTCCCCGACGTTAGCAAGGAGCAAGCACCTCGATTTGGAGATTTAGCAAACAAGGCACGACAAGGACGATCAATAAAATCCGGCGGAGAAGAGAAGTCGTCTCCTATTTACTATTCAACCCCGTAACGAAATCCGCGTTCGCGAAAACCGCGCCCCTTTCCAGCCTCACTAGGAGGAAATGTGACAAATCCGTTGCTTACCCACTATTATGGTTCGGTTCGTCCTCGAGCAGTGGCGTAGTCTCTCGATGAAATGCCCCATTGTGTTGGGGGTTTATTCTATATTATACGTGTGTGGTCTCGAGTGAGCCCTCTCTTAGCGCCGTGTACAATGGGGGCTAATTTTGGGTGTCGTTTCTGAGTAATTTGACGCTTTCTTGTCGAGGCAGAGAGGGAATTTTGTGTGGAGTTCGAGGCTTTGAAGGCTCGTATGATTTATGGATCTTGTCTCGTTTTTGTTCGGTGTCGTTATAAAAAATAATCCTAGAGTTTAAATGAATCGGTTGTGTGTAAAAAATGGATCTCCATTGCAAACGAATGACCGAATTAAACTCATAGAACGGGTAGAGAGCGCGGAAAAAAACGTAGTCGAACAAAAAAATCGAATGAACGCTCTTACTCTAAAGCGAGCACCCACAAAAAACGAATCGTTAAAAAATGAAGAAAAACTTAAATAAATTCCAGTCTAGTGAGGGTCCTTCCTAACACAACCACCACTCAGCTACACCACTGAACCTCGTCGATTTTTTTTCTACCCCGCGAACATTTTTTTCTCGTACTATTTTGGCTCGTCGCAAAGCGAACGCCCTCCCGACGGATTTACATATAATGACAAGGAATTTTCCGATTTTTTCCCTTTTTTCGGGGACACGCCCGCTTTCTAGAGAACAGGGATGTAGACTCGCTGAAACAACACCGACTTAAGACTCCAATTTGAGATAGACAGACTCTCATTTCGAATAGAACCAACAATGAAAAATACAATCTAAATTTTTTTTTTTAATAAATTCACATCTGAAACATCAATATAAAACAAAAAAAGACTACAAATTTCAAAAATAAACAGCCCTGCCTCAACAAGCAGTCGCGCCTCTAACCAATGGAACGAACGAACGAACCTACGACGTTCGCATTTTCTCCTTTATTTCGAATCGCAGATTCGCGCCAAAATTTGCATGTCGGTGATTTTTTCATCCCCTTCCTTCCCAGTTTGCTGAAAATTCGAAAGGGTGGCAAAAACGACGCTAATTCGACGAGGCTCGGGGTGCACGGTGATGGTTGCTCGCGCGACATCATTACCGCCTTCGGCCGACGAAGATGGATAACGGCCGTGGTTCTGGGATTAAGCTGGATTTAATTTAAGTTTAGCCGCGGATCTGGAGCCCAGGATGAATTTGGGGTGCGAAAACGTCTTTTTAACGCTGCCTAGGGGATTCGAGCTGAAGAATTAATTCGCCCGCCGCTTTATTGACGCTTATCGTCTCGGAGACGAGATCTCTCGTCACTTTGGCTGCGTGTCTTGGTTGAGTCTGGATTTTGTATGGAAATATTATGCTTCTGATTTGATTCAATTAAGATTGATTTTTTTTTGTTTAAATTTTGATTAAGTCTATCCATTTGTATAAAAAGCAATGTATATGTTTAATTTTCTTTCAAACTGTTAGTCAGGTTTCTATGAAAATTTTCACAATTGTTTCGTAAACATCTGAAAATATTTTTGTAACATTTTAGCGATTTAAAATACTGACTAAAACTGCCAATGATTTATTTCTGTTTTAGAAAACAGAGGGATAATTGAACCAATAGGTCACTTGATACCCTCCTTTTGCTTTCTGCCTCTAACTTCCTATTAGAAAATCGTATTTCAAATTGTGTCAATACATTCAGAATTATATTGAGTTTACTTAGTTGTAATATCAGATAACTTATTTTTTTTCTGGGTGACAGTGAGTGAAAAGATCGACTCTTAGTTTGCCAATTGAAAAGTAGTGTAACACTTTTTATATTAAATTTTCGATAAAATTAATAGATCGATCGAGTATCCCCACCTTCTTAGTGATTTTTTTATGAATTAGAATTTAATAAATAATTAAATAAATAAAAAATATATTGTTTAAGCTTAGTTGATAAGGCGTCAAACTAACAAGAAGTGTTTGTTGTAAACGATTACATTCATAAGGTAGGGTCACTGCTGCTAGTATTAGTAAATGAAAGCAATATTATATTTAGAAATGTTAAATTATTTCACAAGCATTTGTTATAAACAGTTATACACCTTATATTGAATTCGACGTTTCTTCGAATCGGCCTACATTGAAAAATCAAAGGACGAATTGTGTTTGACTTTCGCGTCGAAAGCTTTGATTTCTGATTTCTGAAAGAAGCCGATTTGAATGATTCATTTGCGTCATGATCGATCGGGGAATTTAAGCGTTTTCGAAGGCTTTAAATATTAATGGAGTTTGAAAATTTGTTTATTTTCAAAGTTGAGCGAATCCTGTTTTGTTTTGTCCCAAATTCCGAACCCTCACAACGAGGGACGTATACCATTAGATAATACTTAAACTTCGCTGGCTTATATTAGCCGAGAGATTGGTTTGACCTTTAACTTGTTAACTATGGAGCGGTTTCGGAAAGTTAACGCTCAGAAATCGGTTTCTGCAGAATATTTGATTCGATATCGTTTTCCCTGCCGCGATCTTGATTCCATCAATCGAACAGTAAATAACCTCACACAAGTGAATTTTATGAGAAAACTTACTAAATTCGAAAATAAGGGTACATGTACAATTTTCGGATATGATAATTGATACAAAAGCGTCCACGTAACAAGTTTATCAGACGTCTTTTGTTTGAAAATATATGTAGGTACGATTCTACGCTAAATCTCTCTTTGCAAACTTGATGTTCGCTAATGGTTTTGATGTCTAGCGATTTAATCATCTTCGTCCCCTAACTGTATAAGGGTTTCGGTCAGCGCTAATAAGGGTTGAATAATGTATTTCGAAATGAATATTTTCCTGGTGAGCTTTGTCTCAATTTGCGATTTTATAAATTCACATCGGCGTCATTAATTAAATCATTATTTACATTGGTAATTAAGCCGGCACCCTCAAGATTTACTCCACTCCGAGTCGCGATTATTTCGCAGTTCTTGTTTATTAAAATATCGAATTAAGCGATCGTCTCAAGGGAAAAGCTACTGAAATGAAAACAATGAAACTTACCTGATTTTCGCTCGTAATTCATCCTTCCTTTTTTCGGCATTCGTATTTTTTTTAATTACGATGATTTGAAAATTACGGTGTTATTGAAACACCGTTCCCTGAAAGGTCATTTATAATGTTTTTATCATTGCGAATCGTAACATTTAAATTTATGGTTTTATTTAATTAAGCTCCTATTGTAAATTTAAAAAAAAATGTGTATGAAAATTAACATTGAATTATGATTTGTCTGAATATGATATTTTTCATAATAGATGATTTTTAATGGTATTCTTGTTATTTAGTGTGAATCGATACTAGTTTATATCGAGAAAAAAATAAATATATTATGTATGTGTATGAAAAAACGTAGACGTCTTAAGCTTTTGTGTTCATATTTCCAATATTCAAGTTCAATGCGGGTCTTTTCTTATGTAAATAATTGAATAAACAACGCATTATAAATGCTCTGATGGATTGGTATGCTTATTAATAAAATATTTTCTTTCAATCTCTGCTATCCAACGAACTCTCAAATGACTACTAATTGGATTTCAGCAAACTTGAAGAGATCTTTTGTCTGCGGTCTATAAATCTCAATCCGCTGCGAATCGAAGGAGGAGATAATAAAATAACTTTTTTCCAGTTTTAAATGAAACATTCATTTATAAATATAGCTATTATTTACAACAAGTTACACCTTACGATTACAGCATATGTATTTATACACATTTTCTTCTAAATACTCATAATTTTATTCAATTAACTTTTAAGTGAGAACACTTTGTATTTTGATATACGAACGTTCGCAACTATCACATCTTTCGAGAGTCTCGCGTGTCCGCCCCCGTTAATATATAATATATTTTATCATAGTATCGTATTCAAAGTCTAAAATTTACGATTTGGAATTTTCACTAGACACCGTCTCCGGCCAGGATGCTCATGTGTCAGCTGAATATGGGGAGAATTGTGGCCATGAGCACGGCCAGCGCGGTGCAGCATCTCCGAGGGCAAAATAAATCCCTGCAGCCGGCCCCGCTTTGCATGGCAGCCGGATTTTCCCCTGGAAAAAATGCATTTTTCAAGTTTTTAAATTTTCAAACGTGAAATCTCTCTTGCGTCAAAGAGCGGAGATTCATTCGAAATTATTGTACATACGAAATTCGAAAATTTAATCGAAATTATTACACATTCATAAGTCGAAATTACAATCGAAATTATTATACGTTTGTATGTGGAAAATTCAAAAATTCATTCAAAATTATTAAACATACGAAAATTCATTCGAATGCATTCATGTCATGCAAAGAGATATTCATTTTTTTTAATAATTATTCGATGTGATTTGATAGTATTTATGTTTAAGTCTTTTCACTACGATTTTCATTCATACAACAGTGTTTTTTTTATCTAAGGCTCTTCGAATGACACTATATTTCATCTGTTTTTACTGATGTACACTATTCAAAATGCGAAAAATCGTCTTAAAAATGTAGTTGAACTCTCCTAAATTGTTGAAATGTAGTATCATTAGAAAGACCTTTTTTCAGAAAAAACTCAATACATTCTAGTTTATTTTAATTTGATAATATTTCGAAGCTATAACAATACCTGCTTATTATTCATTCAATATTTTAGGAAAGTACACATGCTTATCGATTTTTTTTATTAATTAATTAATTTAATTTTAGTGAAAAAAGTTTGCATTGCTCAATCTATAATATATGAGAATCAACTTTCTACATCATGAGTTTTTTTAATTTTGATTAGATTAAAAAATAAATCATGTTTTAATTAGAAATACTAATTTTATTTGTATACATCGGCACGATACTTGATGAGTTAAATAAGGTTAGATTAATTAGGTAATAAAATTAGTTATTTTTCAGATAATATCAGAATTAAGCTGGGTCACGTTTTCGGTTAAGTCAAGTCAGATTTTTTAGGTTAAGTTATGTTAAATTAGAACCCTCTTGGATTCTTGACTCATGATAAGTGAAACTAATTGTAATTTATAGATTACGTTCAAAATTAAATCGAGTATCGCACCAACAGTACACAACTAGAGGAGACCGAGGTAAGTTGAAACAAAGGTATGTTGAAACAAGCCCGATATCTCAGAAACTATAATTGCTAGCGATTTGGCATCTTCACTTTTTTTTTCTATTTTTGATAAGCTATCTAATCTAGTATGTGTCGCTATTCTGTAAAAAACAGTTCCTGAGATATCCAACTTGTTTCAACTTACCTCGGCTCCCCTACCAAAAGTAATCAAAAATAATTTCGCCTCTTATTTTTTTTTAATTAAAACATCAAATCAATCAGCAACAATCGAAAACAATATCGAATACAAAGTTCAATAATCTCACCGTTGAATATATGGACGTATATGCTGGCTGGATGCGCGTTGTTCGGTACACAGGAATAATTCCCGGCATGAGACGCACTAGTGGCTGGTATAATCAAATCACTGCTCCTGGCTGTGATATCGGTGCTCACGTTCACGCCTCGATCATGATCGAAATTGATCATTCGGCTGTTGTGATACCTGGACACAGTCAATGTATCGCATTAACTAGGAAATACACGTAGAAATCGAGATCTTACTGATTGTGAGCCAACTGTGTACACGGGGTCGACTCTTTCGGTAGTTTTCTTTTACGGTCGACGATTCCGCGAATGCGCTTGCAATTTGTATTTCAGATGCTGTTAGTCTAAGGAGCTTTCACAAAGTCAGCTATGGTGGTCGAGGATAATTAAAATACTTGTTTTATAGTGGATTGAAGCTTTACTTTCGAGTTATTTTAATTGGAGGAATGGATAGTTTTAATTTTAGTCGTTTGTGAGTTCTCGGTTTTTGAATGGTTTGTTTCTCTTTCAAATGCTAATTGATGACTGAAAAGGTCGAGGGGTACAAGTGACTTCTCGGTGATTTCGAGAAAAGCGTGCTTAAAGTTGAGCATGTATTAGGAGGAGGTCGAGTGATTTGATGATGTATCTCGGTACGTGTTCCAAGTTCTTTTATATCATTTTGCCAACAAATGAGCTTAAATATGTAGAAGAGATTCCTGCACATAGCTCAATTGCAGCAAAAATGTCACTTGTACCCCTTGGCCTTTTCAGTAGTCAATTGTATTCGAAAAATACTGTACGTGTAATATCTTACATTCTTTCTTATTTTTAAACGAAAACTATTAAATATCCGATATTTATTTCTTTACCACCGTAAAATACGTACAAATATATTTTCATTAAATACCGTGCTTAAAGAACTTATATTGCACAAAAATTTCAATTGTTTGAATTTTTTGAAGTTTCATTTGAATCTAACGATTTTGACTGAAGGATCAAAGATAGATCAATATAGATCATGATCATGATAGATCAAATTTTATTTCTTTGTAAATTCTAAGTTTTTGAATAATTCATTCAATTTAATTCTAAAAACATTCCATACGCATTATAAAAATATCATCATTTCCTAGGAAATCGAACCCAAAAAAAAAACTATTATCCGATACATAATTCATCGTTATACAAAACACAACAACGATTAGATCGAACGAGAAAAAAAAACGCTAAGCATAAAAAGCCGAACATATTCCGGCAGAATGAAAAACGTACGTTTCCCTTCAGTCGTATAATAAACACAAAGCCTGGGTCCTATATTTATGAAACGCACTTGCCATGTACATAGTATACGACGCACCCTTTATCCTTTCGTGTTTACGTCGAAGGCTCTAATTCGATCTCGCAGGCCGAGGACATAAAATATCGATCAGGTCTGATATATACTCACCAGAAGACGAAAGCTGGTGCCTCGGTTGTCTTCAAAATGACGCACTGAAGTCGCAAAGCCGAACCGGGCTTTATGTATTTATCTGCGGGACCCGAAATTTGCGCTCTGGCCTCTGTTGGGGGTGAAAAAGTGTAAGGGTAGTTTCATACAAGCGAAAAATACATGAAACATATAGGGAATTTATTGATTTTTTTTCATGAAAATGTCTAAAAGCTGGTCTATTCAGATTTGGTTGGAAAACAATGAAATTTAAATCACGAGTTGTTAAAATCTGGAGGACAGAGAAGGATGTATGTACTGTAGTATGTTTGTCTCTGTAGACTGACTAAGTTAAGTTAAGACTGCCTGTAATTAGATTTTATATTGTTTTGTAACCAAATGTGATAAGATCAGCCACAAAAGTGCTAAGCATATTCACAAGGTTGCCAAATAGGATGAAAAAAGGCGAATGTTATATCCGATGTCGATAAAATATATCAATTTATATAATGTTCCCGTTTAACTATTATTAGATTTATCAAAATATGAAACTTTAATTTATTTACTTGTGCCATTTATTAGTGAATTGAAATTGAATGTTTTTTTTTCAATTGAAAAAAATGGCAATTAAAATAATTTTTAAGCAATTATTTATACAACGAAATAATATTAAAGATTGTGTAGAAAAATAATGAAAAACTCAGATGAAAACATAAATTAGAGATGAATTTAAAAATATTCTAATAAATAATGAAAACAAGAATTATTGAAAAAAAGCCACATTTTGGCAACCCATTAATTACTAAGAACAAAATATGTATGTACGTGATTTCACAGTTTTTGAAACTATAAATTCGTTAAAAAAAATAGCACGACTATCGGCCGAGTTACGAGCATAGATTCAATTGTTTTTTTGAATTTTTTGAAACGAAAAAAAAAAAATAGGAACGTTTCAGCGTATGAACGTACACCTCAAAGACTCGTTTTCGGCCATACGTGGAAATAAAATAGGATGAAAAAAAACAGTGCGTAATCGTAAAAAGTGAAAATTTACGGCGCCATTCCGACGTTCGGCCATACACTCGTACCGCGTATTTATAATTTCATTGCATTCGTGAAACGTGTCTGCCTCGAAACGTACATAAACAACGAAACAATGGCGACGAAAAAAGAGATATTAAAAAAAATCGCGTTATCACGTCCATGTGTGAAAAAATATACGACCGAGCTCTAAACGCGAACGGAGCACAGGTGGATATTCGCTAAGGCTATATTTAGCCTGATGAATTCATAAATAAGATTAAATGATGCTGTAAGGGTTAAATGTGAACGTTTCGCGGATTTTATACGCGAGCTTATATCGCTTTATTGCCGCCCTAATGTAGTATTGATCGTTTAATTTTTATGCGAGGTTACTGTTTCGTTAATTATTATTTTTTCCGTCGATATGAAAATTAATTTGTTGGATTATAAAGCGCTGGAGTAGATTAATGAAACTGTTGAAGGAGCTGTATTGGCGAAATTGCTCTAACTTCTTATGTAATTTTATTTCAAAACTGGCTAATGGAATTTTAAGAAAGGCCACAGAAGTCGATTAACGTTCCATTGTGAAATTTCTATTGCTAATAATAAAATTAGGACGAACAATGAAAAAGGATGAAAGAAACATTAATTATTTCTCAATTATCGGACGATTAAGATAAATATTTTCATTAAAGACTATATTCAAACAAATTATGATTAATTGCCGAGCGGAAAGTGCTTTATTCGATGCGTATTTTTTTTCTTCCGAAAATGCAATTTTCTTTCATATTTACACGAAAAGAAAATTTCATTAAATTTTGAAAAACTTTATTTATAAAAGCTTGCGTAAAAAGTTTCAAGAGAATATCAAAAGCCGAGATTTATTTTGGATCGTTTATACAAAGTCTTTCATTTTTCTCGAGTCGAACGATTTACTCTGCAAAGTTTAGCCCGATGCAATAATAAGTTTTTCTAAATAAAATTTGCAAAGCACACACGCTTTTACGGTACGATAAATTGCAGAAATTTAAATAATTGTACGATATATTGTGCATAAAATATATGCTTTCGGCGAACGGCCGCATTTAGCGGCGCGAGATAAAAAACGACCAATTTAAACGAATTAATGCGGGAATTTCGAATTTATTCATGGAATTTATAATTCCGCCGATTGCCGACTCTCCTAAGGATTTTCGATGATTTTTTTCAGCGTGAAATAAGGATCCTTGTCTCACCTACGACGTTCAGCTGAAGAAAAATGCTGGTGGGTGGATGCGAAGACACTTGGCACTCGTATAGACCGGCGTCTCTCTTTTGGACGAATTTTATCTGGAGACTCCAATCCTGTATGAAATAAAAGAAAATAAATGTATTGAGTCAACTTTCACATTGCGCAAAGAGAAATTTCATTATTAGAATATGTTAGAGGGGGAAACTTTGGCGGTTCTGTCATGCGGATTGTTTGTTACTTGGATGGGAAAATAAAATGCTTTCGAATTATGAGAATGAAATTTCATTTTGTTTATACATTTGAAGTATTTGAACAATATTCAATATAATATAAAAAAATATATGTACAATAGAATATTAAACTTTAGATTCAATAAAATTGAAAAAAATATGATTGATTCATTTATGGGTAATAAATTTATATAATCGATCACAAACATTAATGTGAGTGTTGTACCTAATATTGATTCTTCATATGAATTGCTCAATATACCTTCTTAAATTTGTGAATGAAAATTTATTAGAATTTCACATGAAATATAATAGTAAGAGTATTTTTAGATATAAGTCATTCATTCGAACAAAAATATCAGTTCCATTTCTCTGCAAAGGTTCCCCTAATTGAATTGAATACGAAAATGTTTTTGCGTATTATATTAATCTTTATCTCACGTACCAACCTATTTGTGACGAAAGCAATCATCTCTTCTAAGAATAATATTCCTTTTGAGTGCCAACGTTCCAATATTGCGGTGTACAATTAATCAATAGAAACGTCAGTTCTTTCACATGATTTAGTTGAACGCCAGCGAGAAAACTTCGCCTCGTATTAATTTCAAAGTCGTCGAATTTCATTAAGCATTGAACGTAATTGCGTTTGAAAGGGAATTTTGCCTCTTTTACCCCTAACGAATTTGCTTGTAGTAAATAAATTATATTCAACTGCTTCGTACGTGAGTAATAACGCACCAATTTACAAACAATTTCAATAATCAAAGGATTTCTATTAGCGAATCACGTTGTTGAAAATATCATAAATTGAGCTTTATTCAGAGAAATGTAGTAGTTTGATGTGGTATAATTACACGAATGTGTTATATGAAACAATATGATTTACAAGCACGTGTTTGTATATATCTAAGTGTAAATATAAAATCTGCTTGTACGAAATATTTTTCGATTACTCTTTCTGAAAAAACCTATCATAAATCACTAAATAAAAAAATCATAATTCACAAATGCCATGTATGTATTGTATAATATATCTGAAATCATTTTTTGTTTTATTTATTCCAGCTTAATATCATATGAGTTTACGTATTTTGTTTTCATCCATACATAAATAAATTAAGACTGTGTATGTAAATACGCTCTTAGTTTCAGTTTGATTTATTAGAATGGCGAAACCCTCAAAACATCATTAACCACTATACTATTTTGAAAGCATATACCCTTCGATACAATTCATATGAAAAACCACCCTTCTCGAGGCTTATACATATGGATGACGCGAATAAATTTTCACAGCGTCCCTCGCTTGAATGAATTCAAGGAAATATGTAACGGAAAACGATCTTTTCCCTTTATATGTACACACATATAAACACACTCGTGAAAGGGCTGTAAACTTTACTCAAACAAAACTTTAATTCGATAATTATGTTCATTCTAAAAATACCTTCGAAAATTATAAAATTTTATATTTAAGCAAAAATGTTGATGAAAAAATTATGAGAATTAGTTTTTATAAATTCAATATTTATTTTGACTGTAAATTATTGAAAAATTACTATGGAAATTGAGACTTTAAAAACGTATAAATTTTTTTTTTAATTTTAATCAGCATAAGTGATAAAAATTCCTTTACAGTTCACACATTTAGGCTCGCTCTTTATCCATACTAAATAGTGCTCTATCTCACATGCTATATTTATCTATTTATCCTGCTCATTATAATATAATATCTCACAAAACCTTTCACTTGTTAATGTCACGAAAATTGACATTATTTTAAATGAGATTATACATCTAAACTATTTTAACATACTTCTAATCTGCCTCGCTATCAGTAGTTTCAGATCCGTTTATCGCAGTTAGCTAAATTTTACATATCTAGATAGCTAAGTAGTTTTTTTCTATACCTAGAATTTGACTTTGAAAGTTAACAAACATGAAATAGCAGCTGTAAATTCTATAGAAAAAAAAGTAACTCAGCTAACTAAACCTTAGACAACAATCGAAAGATCAGGTTTTGATCAGATTCGTATATGATTCTTATCGAATCTTCTAGTAATAATAAAAAATAATTAACCTACGCTACAGTCAAAGATATAATTTTGCAAATATAACAATTACATTTTACAAACTGAACACTCAGCATACATTCCATAACCCTTGTAATCCTTATTCTCCTAGAACCCGAAACCAGCGACGCATATAACCGCACACAAAGCGCAGACAATCGCATACAGAAGGTAAGTGAAGGGAGGCTTTTGCAAATCGGAGGCACGTAATAAAGCCCTTTATGCACGTGCCGGAAAAACCATAAAACGCAACTGACAAAAGATGCACGCCATTCCCTCGCACGTGCAATATTTTCCGGAGGCCACATTAATCTGGACCCGGTAATGGCCAACCCGAGTCCGCCCACCGTAGCACGTGAAAATACGCCCTACCGCCCACTGGGAACATTTCCTCATACCATGGGAAATTTTCCTCATCCCATTGGAAATTTTACACAACCATAGGAAAATTTCCAAGCCCCATACGATTTTCTCACCGTGTAGGAAAAGTGTAGTGGCATGGGTTTTGGGTAAGTCGTTTGAATCGGTCGCGATTGTCTCGAAGTGTTTCGGATATTTTTTGGTGCTTGAGGATGTTTTTTCAAATACTCATTCCTTCATTTAAAAACTGTCAAAAATCTAAAGGAGAGACAAATTTATGTATTTTACATATTTTTGTCTCTGTCTTTCGTCACTCTCATGGATTATTGTAAATGAATGAATGCTTGTAGTTCATTCCCTCGCTTAGATTTTGGATTTTTTTTTAATGATGATCGTAATAAATTTAAATTTCAGTTTCTTTTTTACTTTTAAGGTACATTTATATTTTTTTTATCTCAAAATACGTTATTATTAAAAAAAATGAATCAAATTAAAGTTTCATAATTTATGTAGGGAAAAATGATATATGCAATACTATTATTATTCATTTATTTCACGAGTATTTAAGGGCTTATTTTGCTTTTAGAGCCTTCAATAAGCTACCTTTTCAGTCATACATTTTTGATTTAAAAAAATCCATTTTAAGTAAAAGAGTAAAAAAAATATTTAAAAAAATATCAAATTGTGTTCAGCTTACTATCATCTGAATTGTTTATAAATGACATGAAATATGTAAATTATTCAATTTGAATTGAAAATAAAACTCTAAAAGAAAAACTGTACAAGATATTTTTCTAATAGAAATACAATTTCTCTAAATGAACATTTACAATTAATTAATAAATCATGTTGAGTTTTTCTAAATGCATCATTATTGATTACGCAATTGACAATTTTTTATCCAAATCACTACAGATATTCTGAAAAGTCGCCCATTTGCGCTTTTCTAAAAATTTCCATCCAATCCACTATTCGTGGAAATTTTCCAGAACCATCCACTCACCTAAGCATTCATTCGGGGAAATCTGCACTATCACATTTGGGGAAAATTTTCACCCAACTCCACATGCGGATTCGGTAAATCCCTTTCCCCGTACTGCGGGACAGTTACGTATAAATGAAATCTGCTGAATTTTTACGGTCCAGTCCCATATGTAAAAATTCGACCGTGTGATTGTTCGGAATAAATGAATAAAAAAGTGTCTCTGGAAGTGCGCAGCAGACAGAAAAAAATGGCACTGAGTGCTCAACGCTCTGTGATCGATGTAAAATGGCAGTTGCCTGAAAATTCGTTTTGTTGCTTTCGGCTATAAATTTATTTTTTAGTTTAAAATTTTTCACATTTATTCCAATAAAATATATTTTTATATCAATTGTTTAGTATTTTATATTTTTTCGGATTTTAAAATAATATCATGGATTGTAAAGTATAGGTGAACTGTCCTAAATATGCCCTATATAAATATTTTCCACAAATGAATAATAATTAACATTCTTAAGAAATAGATTGAGGCCAAATATACTTAGTTATTTGTTGATTATGGCAAAAGGAAGAAATAATCACTCAAATTTGAAAAAATCGATGATTACTGAAAAATGTTTTTTTCGTCATTTTTTTATGTGTCTCAAATATGGAACTGTAGTGTTTTAAAATACGAAATATTCAAAGGGTGGCAAATATGGAATACTGAATTTCATTTCAAAGTAATGTGTTTTCAATACAAAAAATCGCCAGGCAGTTATCTCATAACATATCCTAAAAAAATATCACATTTCAATGCTGATATTGTTAAAGAAAACCTAATAAAATTTCAATCCCCAATATTTTTAGACTAAATCGATGTTGATTAGAATAAACTTATCGATGTTGTTATTTCTTTTTTTAAAATCTAACAATAATACTATTAGTGACTGATTTTATGCAAAATTAGCAGATTGTCGAAACTATAAATAATAAATATCGTGGTGTTCCATAATTTGCGAATATTTCATATTTAGGACAAATCTTCTAATAATAAAATAGCATTCATACTCACTTCTGAATGAAGAAAATGAATTGCTTGATATCGTTCATCTGATGTGTACGTCGTTAATCCAACAGTTAGAAGATGCCTATCTTTTCTTCTTATCCAAGATACCTGAAAAAATAATTCGATTCATATAAAAAAATATTATAATTTACGAGCGAGTGAAAAATTGCGCTCATCATATCACAGCGCATTTCGCGCTTCAATTAAACCCGAGATCATTCATACGCATTATAAATTATGCTGAAATACGTAAGATGTCATCAGAATGGGGAGAAAAAATGAAGATGGGAAAAATAAAACGTTGACCCGCTTAAATCGCGAGCTCGTTAGAAGCGTCGCCTTGCGAATGTACCTACGAATAAATTTATGTCGACTCATTCAAATGACGCCTGTTTCAAATTATCCACCCTCTAGAGAGCAAATTAGAAAATGTACGAGACAATTTTTCATCCATAAATTTATTTAAATTAACGCTCCGATTCGGACGCTCTCAACATTCGTCTTGACTTAAAGGAAATTTATACGCACGCGTTTGCCTTTTCGCGGGAAATGTTTAAATTATCATCACAATCGCCGAAGATTAAATTTTCTCCACGCACACGCATATTTAAATGCAATATAATGAGATAACGCGAATCTGATGCTGATTTATGCTCGCGTTATTCAAATTTTTGTTAATGGGTTATATTAAATATTTAAATTTCGCGCGTATCATTAATTATTTCGAACGCGCGTGGAAATTGATCGCGATAAACTTCGTGTGAGGGAATGTGTTTGCTTAAATTAGAATTTTTTTCTCGATCGACGAAAGTCTAATTTTCTGTTCGCTTTGAAGCCTTCTCTTTTGCAGGCGTTCCGTATTTACCGTTATCTTCTATATAAAAACTTATTCGCAGTCGTATACGAAAAATACAAATAAGAAAAGGCAAACACGGAGAAGTATAATAAAATACTTAGAAAGTTTCTCTAACATCGCTGTTTAGAATGTTAAGTACTCATTTATATGTCAGGGACCTTTCTCTGGGATTACAAATGCTTACTTTGTTTCCCTGCGGGATTAAGCTGCGATTTTTTTCAGATTGTTTTTCATATAAACGCGAGATTTTTTTTCTGTATACAGATTCCAATCGGATACGCAAAAAAATATTTGTTTTGAAAACGAGAAAATATTTATATAAATCAGAATATCATTCATTCGTGATACAACACAACGTTTTGATATCGAGATATAAAATAAAGGAAAACAATTCGAATGATTGTTTCTTTAATTATACGTAGACGAACAATTTTAACCGCCAAGTTATCGAAACCACCTTCCGACAAAGTCAAACTTTTCGAAATGCGTACGGGCGAAAGTTAATTAATTTTATAAAATGATTTATGAACTTCGGCTTAAAATTTTTCATTATCTATCACGATCGAGTATAACGTTCGCTTTCAGCTCTGATGAAAAAGTACTAGGGCCGAACGAATCCGAATTTTAAACTTTGTCAGTTTCGCAGATTTTTATTTCGAGATAAAAAAAGGGGGCAACAGGAGCTATTCCGCTATTATAATAAAGGACTTTTTAAACTAAATTCAAATCTTGTCGATAAATTTCGGTACACGACGAGAGCAGTTTCAGCGGCGAAAACTTACTAGACCCGCTTTCGTACCTCGCCCGGGGCTAAGCCGTAACTGCGGAGGTTCACTAATGTGGTTTTAATTTTTCGCCCTACTTTTTGAGGCCGGGTAACCTTTTCCGAGTATTCAATGGGCTTTGTGGAAAAAGGGGAGATGCTGCCGTCGTAGAGCCGAGGCCATCTTACCCTCGCGAGGGTAAGATGGCGAAAGCTTTTCTGATAATACGCCTGGAAACACATCTGAACGGACCATTAAATCTCCGCCGAAATTTTCTTCTGATCAACTTTCGACCTTCTTGCAGGCGACATATTAGAAAAGGCAAACTTTTTTCCTATTCTTGCCGCACATAAATTTCCTCTTTCATAATTGAACGATTGGGTGAACAATCCGCTTTCGCGAACATCAATATTTCCCTTACAACGAATACAATGCAGCGCAGATATGGAGCGAAGATTCTTAAGAAGCTTTTACTTGCCATTGTGCGATGCTAGTTTTTATTTCGTTGTTTTTTTTTTTTAAAAACTATCTTCAATAGAAAAATTCTTCATACAAAATTTTCAATAAATTATTTTTTCAATGTAAAATTGGCATCTCACAATGCAGCAATATTGTATAAGCGTTTATGCATACTATGTTTGATCAAGTGTCATTATTATTGATTAATTAATTAATTTCAATAATGTATCGATTAATTTATATAGATATGTAGATGTTTGATTATTTCTTTCAAATAATGAATTGAATTAATTCAATTAAAAAAATGCTTTATAGATCGATTTCTCAAACGAGTCCATTGGCTTTACTTAATAGTTGAATTAAATCAATCAATTCTAGTAGAATCTCGCGTTTTATTTATAAATTTTCTAGTTATTTCTATTATTATCTATTATCTAACTATTTCTTTGTTTATTGTAAGATGAATTAATTAAAGAATTTATGTAAAAACCCCGAGTTTTGCTATCTTTTAGTACTTGTATGAATTCTAACCTTGTGGATGATTCTTTACTCACATTAAATGACCCCATGATATATAATATTTGTACTATCGATATACATATTTACATGAATGTTTTGTACAAAAGATATATATGTAAGTTAATAAAAATTAAAAATTAAAAAAAAATAACTGTTCGACTAGATAAAACCTGGTTCTCTTTCAAGTCGCGGATTAACGATACTTCCAACAAATTTGGCCAATGAAAATTGGAAAGTTCCCATCTTCCTCTCGCCTCGGGCCAAACTCACCCCGACATCCCCACATAACCGCCCACTTTCGTTCAATCCGCCAAAGTATCGTAAATTATCTCGCCGTTGTTAGCAACGCACAATTTATGGCTCGGCGAAACTTTCAAGACGCACGTCGTAGCACCGAACCGATGCAAAAGGCAAGGTAACCGAAAAACTTCGTTTTTGGAACTTTTTTTTGTATTTTTCCATTTCGCCCTTTCTGTCTATTTCTGCTGGAAGACGAAATTGAGGCTGTGTTTCGGCCAATTTTCCGACAATTAGTCGAAATGTCGAAACGGGCTTTTAGCGCGCCCGTTGACGAGCTTAACACGTGTTGGCAATTTTAACTCTTCGTGTTGGGTGTGTATGAAGCGAGAATGAAAACAGGAATGAATTTTATAATATAAACTTTTGATATATATAAAAACATTTTTATTAAAATAAAAACAAGTTTTTAACAAGAAAGCTGATTGAAAAAAAAATGATATCAAATTCTTATTCAAATTGTATAAATTATACGATAAAACAAATCATTTCAACTACCCCAAATGTTTGAAAAAAAAATTAGTTTATTAGAATGTAACTAATTTTAAGCGAATTTCCCTTATGCGTTGATATGTGTTTTAATGGATGAAAATGTAAAAAATGCTCAAGGCTACATCGTGATGGTTCAAATTAATTCCTTTACATTTCACGTTTGTATATTTCACCATCTGAGTCATTAACATTTTCCAAGAAGGAGCAAAATTAAAGCAAATTTGTTTCCGCGAAAAAGACACTTTTCTTTATCAAAAACATCGTTATGCTTACACGCACTTCAATATTTAAAAGAGACGAATAAATCAAGCCTTGCCGTTACATTCAAATACATGAGTGTACTTAAAAAAAAAAAGTAATAATAAACACGAGAAATAAATGAGATGCTTCTACGAATAAAAAAAATAAGAAGATATTCTCAGAATAATTAACATGAAAAACTCGAAAGATTCATATGAATTTTGATATTATTTAGACAAATTTTGAAATTGGGATTAAGAATAGATTTCTGAGACTCAATTTAAAACATAGACGTTATAGTGAAAATGTCAATCCAAGGGCGACGAATCTAATTTTGCCAGGACAGCTCGAGAGCGCGCAAATTGCTAAAAAAAAGTAATTTCGCAGCGAACATAATGAATTTTTTTAAAAACTTGGCTTCGGAATTCACGATAGGGTCACGCAGGGCCGAGACCTCACTTTAGCCGAAGGGTGGTTTTCGTCTTGAAATATCAGAGACGAGGATCTCTGAGCGTAACCGAAAGCCTCTTTCGTCGAAGGGCTCGAGGACCGACGAGAGCTGAAGGTATGAGGTGGATTTGGTGGGTGGTTGTTAGTCGATAGCGTAAGGTTATGGGCCCAGGGTTCCAATCTTTAGGTTCCACTATTAGCGTTTTTTCTGGTATTGTGAATATCTAATCTAAAAAGTTAGTTTTTCTTTATGAATTTCTGCTATCTATTGTGCTCTGTCTCATGCGCTGCATTTATTTTGCTCTATGAAGATGATAGGTAAAGATCAGATTATAAGAGAAAACGCTTATCATTTGTTTAACTAGAAATTATTGCCTTTCTTGTTACAGTGCTTACATCTTGGGCAATACTAGAGTCTAAATAGGAAAGGAAAACGTTTTTCTATTCAAGACCTCTCTAATTGGGTTTGATAGATAATCTATCTATATTATAATTACGCTAACGATGCTCGAAATTTTCAGCCACAGCCGTGTCTAGAACCCGCGCGTTCAGTTTATTAGCCCACTGCCTTACGCTCCGAGCTACAAGTCGTAATTACGAAATTGCAACTTTTAACGTATATATGGGATATTTCACACATAGATGGCAATACGAAATTTGATTAATTCCGAACAATTTTGATACACATGCGCCTATGGTAATGTAAATGAGGAGAAGGGAGTCAACTACGCAAACGCTGCTTAGACAGAGTTTCATAGATGACAAGTAAAACTAACTCTTCATTATGTTCATAGTAATATACTATTTTCCTGTATAGCCTTAAGTAAAGTACAAAGGTGTAAACGTTCATAACTTTACTTTAAGAGAATAATGAAAAAAAAAACCATCCTAAAAAACATGAAAATTTTCAGTGTCATTTTCAGTAGCAGCGATATTGGAATATCTAGTGTTACCAATACTAATCAAAAGTAGATACCAGACATATTTACATTTCCAAAGTGACTTAAAAACACTTCAGATTCTCATCTATTACCAAAATCCCAAGATTGGAAACCCTAGTTACGTCTCTAAGGACGATCGAAAGTGGATATACTACAGTACTTGGATAATGTGTGACCAGAGGGTGACGTTTAATTTGGCTTCGAGGACACTCACCACTCCGTCGTCGAGGTTCCTTATGACACAAGGCAGAAGAGCGTTGGAGCCTGTTTGCGAAGTCACAGCTGTGTTGTTCTCCGTGGCGAAGAACATTCGAGGTGGTGAGCTGGGGTCTGCTGTGTCCAGAGGTGGAAAAGTTGCAGCCAGGTCGTTCTCTTGGTGTTGTTGTTGTTGCTGGATTGGCTTTTTGGTCAGGATGGCCGTTTGGAGGGCTAGGCTTGATGGTGATTCAGCCGCTAATGTTGATAGACCTGAAATTAAATTGAAAAATTGAGTTTTTTATTTGTACAGGTTTTATTATACAACTCTAGTGTTTTCGTGAATGTATAATATTGATTAAAAGTAGAAATATTCAGATAAGAGATAAAACCGATCATAGGAACTCGACGTATCGAGAGATTAATTAAGAATCGGCCATAAAACTAGAATTAATGCAAGCATCGTTTTGATTTAATTCAATTTTCAATCCAGAAACAATTAAAATATTTTTATGCGCCAGATTGTATGAGTATGCAATCCTCCTTACACTAGTGTCGAGAAACTTGCAACATCGTTAAAATGTGAAGTACTTTCCAAAATTAAATAAATTTGTGTAAATCATTTACCCATGAAAATAATAAGTTGTTATAACGATCTGTGAATGAAAGGTGTCGTTAAAATCAATCAATTTCGAACGTGTGTATACTAGAAGTTGGATGAGCTAAGTAATTCAAACGAAACAATATTGTCTTTTTATTATTTGATCAATTAAAAAAAATATTATAATTCGTCAGTATATGCTTGGACTTCAATCTAATATTGTGAAAATGTCGAACCCAAAATAGCATGCGAAAATGACCATATTGCTGTGCTATAAGCATGCTATTTTATTATCATCATTCATTTTTTTATTTATATAAGATATATGAGTAGGTAATTGAGTGATGTATAAAAATACAGATTCCTTTATAGAAAACCATATCGATTCGCAGGTGAAAAGAAATCACAATACATATTCATCGTCTTGAATGATATTTTTGTCAACATATGTATCCAATATAATTTATTTGCTTTCCTTATTCGGGGCTACAGATGAATTTATCGGACGACCCGAAAAAAGCCCGTATAAATCTATTTAGAAAAATATCCTTTTTATTGTGCTATCTGATCCTAAGAAGACATTGAATTTATTGAAAGGCGATAAATCTCTCATATCTTTGTCAGTTTTTTCTCCATTGCAATTTCCTCGAGAATTGGCGCAGATGGATGCCCCGGTTGCTTTTTATACGTTGGCTGTCATATTATACTTTATTTGACGTTTTTATATTCAATATGTTACCGAGTAATGAAAATAATTCAATTTGTCAAAACATATGAACTATATTATATCAATTTTCAAGTCAATTTTTATAAATACTTCACATCCAAACTAAATTAGTAATTTTCTCTTAATTTAATTAAGCAAAAATTTCACCGTTCCAATTTCAGAGAATTTCGTTTAACTAAATTAAACACGATTTTGCTCGGATTACCACGGGCAGCAGAGGTAAACCGAATCTAATCAATAATCCAGAGTAATATTGGATAGTGTTTGTATATTCTAAAATACTTCAATATGAGGTTAATTTAATGAAAACCGCATTTTAACCGCGTGCGTGTTGAATCAAAACGATTTCAATTTATTAAACAGAGGGAATGGAACAAATTTCAATACATTACAATCCATTTTTTTTTGATTAATTTAACTTCCGTATTTACACAATATGAAATCAATTATAAAAATATGATGGAATAAACGATTGATTTACAAATATAAGTATATTATGTTTACTAACGACAATCGATAGTCGATCCTTTATTTTGATGGAAAATGTGTGACAGCAATTTATTTCAAATTGAAACAATTAAATGTAAAAATCTTTATTTATGTTTAATGTAAGTTTCCTTCCTAAAATTTTGTAAATGTGCTTATATATATAATTATCGATTCCTATTTCTCAAAAACGTGTTATCAAGTTAGTTAGGAAAAAAGCTATAAAAATTCACTTAAAACTATCTGCACTTATTTTATTCAATCATATAAGATCAGTGTAGAGCAAATCGCAACTCAAACGTCAAACAAACAAACAGATTGACTCACAGACAAATTAAGGCTATTATTATATTATTTTTTTACCAAAATATTGATAAAAATAATAATTATTATTATTTTATCTAATTATAAGTAAATATAGATAAAAAATGAGAATTTTCAGAATCAGAATCAGAATTTTCCAAATGTAAGGATGGTTAACAATTTTTTTCTAGCCACTCTCGACACAAAGTTGAATGAGTCAAAAGAGTTAATCATATTATTATTATATATGACGATTGAAAAGGCCAAGGGGTACAAGTGGCTTTGCGGCGATTTCGAGAAAAGTGCGTTCAAAGTTGAGCATGTATCTACATGTATAATATTAGGATAAGGTTGAGTAATTTGATGATATATCTCAGCGCACGTTCCGAATTCGTTTATATCCTTTTGCCATCAAATAAATGAGCGTGCATAGAAGCGATTTCTGTGCATGACTCAATTTCGGCAAAAATGTCACTTGTACCAATATATAATATCCAATATTATAATGAATCAATTTCGAAAATAATAAACGGTAAGAAAATACACAAAGCAACAATCACGAGAAGCAATTTGTACATTTCCGATATATGAAAACCTCCGTTGGGACACAAGCGAGGGAAAATCGCCGAAGCACTTAAGTTCCATCCTCGACTCGAGTGGAGATGGATCATCATCGGAAAATCGCGAGGGTGTCGAGTGTCAGCAGAAGCCTGGGATCGACGATGACTTTTTAAGTGTCTGATGGTGAATATGGAGCTTTCGTCTGCTCCACAAGTGGGATTGTCCCCAGTAAATCTACCCCACTTGTCATAAACACAGATAACGCCCCTTTCTTCTTCTTACTTTCTTCTACTCGGTGACAGACGTTGTTTTATTGCTCGGACCGTTCGTTGTGTTCACCGGGAAAAAGTAAAAGTCGTGTGGTCAATCGATTCGGATTTGGGGTGGTTTGGTTATGTTTTGGGGATAAGGTGGTGCGGTGTTGGCCTTTTGTCGGGGAAGTTTTAGGGTGAAAGAGAAAAAGATTTGATTTATTCATGTCTGGTTGAAATTGGGTTTTAAGTAAATGGATTCGTGAATATTTTAAACGGTTGTGTTTTTTTCGTCGAGACGTTGTTTGGCGTCTGCGACTTTGCTTTGTGCATAGGTTTTTTAATATTGTTCGAGAATTGAGTTTTTTTTTTTTTGTTAGAAGAATATTGTTAAAGGAATCGAATAATTTATATTTAGAAATGTAAGAAACAATTTGAATTGTGCTTGTTTCAGTACGAAGTTAATTTGATCGCATCACGCAAACAAACTTCGAAATTGATTTTTATATAACAAAAATTTTTTTTTTTGTAATAATGATTATTATCATTTGTTGTATAAATAAGTTCAAATAACGGCAATTTAGTCGTATAAAACGAATCGATATGAAACATCTAAAAAGATAGACACACTTTTTTCATTCAAATAATTTGTTTACAATTTCACCAATTAATATCATTCACTTTAAAGGGAAGAAGTGAGCCAAAGCAAACACTCCGGAGAGTAAGTCAGAGCGCACACAGATGTCACTAAATAAATCGAATTATATCGAAATACATAAAAAAATACATATTATATTTCCAATGCCGTACAACTCATTAACATAGAACATAACCGGAATTGTACTCGAGCGAAAAATGACTAATAAAAACAAATCCTTTCACCTCGTTCAGGCCATTAAGTCGAGGGTTGTTGCAATTTCGCGCAGTTTACACACGGTCATCCCTCACCGAAAGTGGACAGGGAGGTTTTGCGCGAAACAACACAACATAATACGCGAAGGGGTTGTTTAAAGACCGCGAAAACGACCCCGCCGACGTTTGTTACCCCTGGCGCAATCATATAACCTTAGACTAACTCATATAACGCACAAGAGACTGAGAATTCGTAAAGATACGGCCACACAGTTATGTAGTTGCCACTACTCGTCTTCCTGCTCATTGTTCTCAATGTCTAAATTTCTACAATTGTTTGTCTATGATATGATCTGGATTCATATTAAAGTACCACCCGTATAGGTAGCGTTATAAAATGTCTGTGCATGCCGCTTCATTTCAGCATGCTCGTATTTCTGGGTTTGAGTCCTGTCATTTCTTAGAGAGTCATATGTCGTTTTTCTTAATTGATCAATCAATATCGATAATAGATAATTTTATTTCAATATGTGATAATTTGATTTAAAAAAAGTGCTAATTTGATGCAATACGAACATCGAACATACGAACTATACGAAACAGTTCTTAAAAATAAATCACCCGCCTTGTCTGTGACTTTAAATTCGATCAATTTAGCTAATATTATCCTTTTGAGTTTCTAGTCTAGTAGCTCTATTTCTTCACTTAAAAATAGATGTTTAATTGAGAAATACACCCAACTCTCGTTTAACACGGTTTTTTTACACGGTTTCAAAATAATACCGTTTGAAAAAATGAAAAAAAAAATTTTTTACACGATTTATTTGGTTTAACACGGTTTGTTTGAACTGTATAATGAATATCGCGCAATAAAAAATGTATTTTTTCTTACACGGTTTTTGCTGGTCCTTATCCACCGTGTAAAACGAGAGTTGGGTGTATATGATGAAAAATTATTGTGTAGCAATATCTGTACCAATATTACAATCAAATGTAAATTTGACGCTGATGTAAACCTTAATTATCTTTGATTAATTTCATTTTAACTTCATGTGATATTATACATTTTTTTTACTATTATTTTTGGTTTGAGTTTTGAAAACTTAGCATTTAAAATGATTTCGATTATAATTAATGATAGTTTTGCAATTTAGATTAAATATAAATGGTTCTTATTTAGCCGCACCTTATGAAACTCAATGGCAAAGTTGACGGGTTTCTTGTTTTGATTGCACGTGTTAGAATAATATTTGCTCCACAAAATAGCTTCAGTTTCTAAACCGAATATCCGCGAATGTGTAAATGCTAGGTGTGGAAATATTATATGTGAATTGTGTTAGTTTTCAAAACCTTTTCTTTAGACGATATAATGTGCTTAATACGTTTCAACTGTATTTATTTATTGGATATAATATTTTTCATTTGCGGTTATTCAGTTTGTTTTCAGTGCGAAATCTTACAAATATAAGGTGTTATGATACGGGAAAGCTTTTGTATAAATATTGTATCTGAAAAATAAGAGAATATTTCGATATCTCTTATTCGATGTGTATACAAAAAGCCTTCTTTTTTCCTTGTGTTATTTCATATTTATTTTCATTTATATATAATAATACAATCGAAAGAATTCAATTTATAGATATTCAATATTTTCTTTCACGTCAAGAATCGCTGCGAATAACTTCTAATATTATACACGCATCACGACACGAAAAATCATAATTTCATTCCATCAATACAAAAATTCTTGGAATCAACCGAATCCTTGTAATAATAAACTAATACTCGACAAGAAAATTCGAACTTATGAAAAACACAAAATTATAACAATACATTCTCGCATCAAAATCAATCAGATTTTCCAATATGCGAATATGAAAACAATCAAAAACGCCAAATTGAGCTCGTATAAATGGCGTTGCCGAAAATTGAATCGAACAATCAAAACGTATGGCGATATTAATTCGTCGGTCAATTAGGTGTGGGTTTGTTTGGATTGCAGGTATATAGCACCCAAAATATAGCCCCATCGACCTGGGCGTTGATCGAATTAATCCCATAACAAAATTCAGCGGCCGTAAAGCTGCCTGGAGAATTGCTTTATTCATTATACGGTCTATTAGGGTCGACCCACACCACGTTCGGTGGTAGGCGCAAACAAACAAATAATAATATTAAAAAAAGCCACCCCTTTTCCGAAAACAAGTATGCAAAGCGACCGAAGAAAAACAGGCGAGCTTTTCGCGGTTTCGAAGCGACGAAAAAATATGAAATGTGGCATTAGCGTTTCTTTCAACCCCTCGGTTTTATTTTGTTCGGAGGTTTTTTTTTTCATGGTAGACAGGGTTGTAATGGGGTTGGGTTTTAGGGTTGCGATTTGTAAAGATGGTAGAAATTTAATACGATACATGTTTTATGTTTCAAATACAATGTAAATCGGATTGGATTTTCATAAATTGAAATCATTTGATTCGATATGTGAGTTATATTGAAATTTTATTATGTTGATTCATTAATGAAGTGATGAAATGATATTCGAAATGAAATCGTATTTGAAGCATATTAAATTTGTATTGAAATATGAAAAAGCACTCATACATAAATATACCTGCTAGATAACCGAATTACTAAAAACGTAGAGTGAAGTAACTCTTCCAATCAATTTCAATATGAAAATTCATTGAATAACTAAATTGTCACAAACAATATTAAGTTTACGAATCAAAACAATTAATTTATCAGAATACAAAAATAACAACTAAAATCTAGTTCACAACTTTTGAATGAATCAATTATGTTCGAATAAATATTGTATTATTTATATGACAACTGAATTTCACAAAGGGCACAAATGATCTTTTTTTATCGATATTGAGTTAAGTACAGAAAATGGTTCTATATACATATGTATGATACAGAACCATTTTCTCTACTTAACTTAATTTCGATGAAAAAGGTCACTTGTGCTCTTTGTGAAATTCAGTCGTAATCAATGTTTTAAAAAAATATATTTTCAATAAAAATTAACTTTTTTTCAGTCACTAATATACCTGAAAACGTCCCTGCATGAAAATATACATACACATGAATATAATAAAATAGGTTATGTGTGTTCTCGCGGAAACCCGAAAGCTTTATGCGTCACATTAGCTTAACGCGTAATTAATGCACGGGTTTTGAATTTTTTTTCAGCAATTTTTACATTTCTGAACATTCGCTTTCGAAAATCTGCATTTCAGATGTTTTCGAACGAGTCAAGTGTGTCGAGGTTGACTCGTCTGGTGGAGACAACGGAAGAAATGTTCTTTTTTATGGAACAGTGCAACGGATCACCATAAATTTTCTCGCGCTCGTGTCTTTATAGAGAAGCCTTTTATCTGTCGGGGATGGTATGGTAATGATCGTTGTGTTTTCGATGGGTAAAAATTAGGAAAATGAAAGAGAAAGTTTACAACTCGTATCATTCGAGGCGGTTTTTTGATGAAATATTATTTTTTGATAAGTATTTTCATCGTTTTTTGAAAAATTAATATGTTTTACAATGCGTCAGTATAATTATAATTGAAATATTTCCACGAAATGTAGTCTCGTTTGCAATGTTAAATCTTAAGGGAAATATATTTCTTGGTAATTTTAATTAAGCGATTCGCGAATCCTTCGAAAATTTTAATGAAAAAAAAATTGATTAACTTTAATAGAAATATTATATTATTTTAAAAAATAATACTTTTATAACAATATTTTTTTATTTCTGAATAAATAATTCGAAAACAATTTGAAAATCTGTTCGCTTGTTTTCATTTATTTTTTTCAGTTAGCGATTTCGATTTCAACGTGTGGTCGGAAATTTTTGTTCCGCGGTTTCAAAATTGTTAATTTTTCATTTCTCGAAACGATTTAATTTCAATATTCATTACAAATTGCATTTAATATAATAATAATGAATAATAAATATGTACATATGATCGGCATGTAATATAAAATAATGTTATACCTAACATAAATTTTAATGAAAGTGGGAAGTTTACTGTGAAAAAAATAATGCTAGAAAGCAGAGCAAAAGTGATGTGTATAAAAAGCAGTTAAAAATTGAAAAAATTAAAGTGCATCAGTGTTTTTACGAGGAGTCAGCGCAATATTTTAATTGTGTAAAAGGATTCTGTAGAAATTCGATTCGCAAAGCAATTTTGGCTGATTCGCCGAGTTTCAAGTAGGTGATTTTTTTCTTTAACGGTCATCGATATAATTTTTTTTATTAAGATAAAATGACAAGCAAATTTTAATATCAATTCGTATTTTAAATATTTAATACATATTAGAATATTTTAATGATTTTAACTTAAATCAATAATTAATTTATTTACAATTTCGCGAGAATTCATCTGCAAAGTTACCGAAAGATGATATTACGCCCTTTTGCTGATCATTTTTTTTTTCCATAATAATCCAGAATCTTCTATTATATGAATTATTCATAAATTTTTATTTTGAATTTTCAATATTATATTCATAATAACGGCAACGGTCGTTTATGATACTTTTCATAGTTTGACGTGTTTAAACAATTGAATTCTACATACAAACGTATTTCAAATGAAATTAATTATCTAATTCGAATTCATAAAAATAGAAACGCATTAAGTTGATATCGCATCGATAACATTTAATACTAATTTTTTATCGTTAAATGTTGATAATAAAATTATCAATAACGAAATTAGCTATTTTTTATTACTCCGCGAGTCGCACTGTCTTTAAAATAATCTTTATTATCATTTGATTATTCGAATAAACCGAATTCAACGAACGTGTTTCAAATTAAATAAATTATTTGAATTTATAAAAACAAAGGCATGTACTATAGAGTAAGATTGTTGACATTCAAAACTTCAAATAATCTTATTTAATTTCTGTAAATCATTCGCATTTATCGAAAAAAAGACGAAATATCTTAATTTATCCAATTTTAGGTTAACTTAGCCGAAATTATATCCACAAAATTGGCCTAACAAAGTGATAGTAGTTCACTTTCGTTATGTATTTTGAATATAAATTCATTCGATAGCCTATAATATATTATCATGATGACATCACATCGAGAAAAAAGTGATGTCGATAGTATTAAAAATGATGAATTACCTTGTGGAAGTCCAGTGGCGGCTATGAGCAAAAGTGCCGCCGTGCAGAGGTGGGCTCCCCTGATCCCGGGGGCCCCGGGGCGCAGCCCCCGGGTGACCATTGTCCCCTTCTCGATGGAGCCCCCTTTTAACGGTCGGCCGACATTTATCGGCCTTTGATTGCTTCTCGATATAATTTCACGAGTATTACGCTAACCCCATATCGCGGGTCGTTTTCGACAATTTTTATTTTTATTGATCTGCTGTTGTATCGGTGGTTGATGGTGTTAGGTCGTTCGCTTGATGCATGTTTTTTTAGATCTGAAACAAAAATTAAATAATTGTTAATAAAATTTTCGATATGTTACAGACTTAGAATGAAATTGTAATTTTTGCAGATTCGTGATTTCATTAAAGTTATGATGAAATCACAACCCTTTATTAAATTTTGATGTCACTAAACATTATCAATGAAGTCATAACTTTTGAAATTTGAACAGATTATTTTACCAACAAAATGTTTCACAATTTGACAATTAATCGATATCAAGTATGATACATTATTAGTGATGAGTTAATCGATCAAAGTTTCAAGTTCAATATATACGTGATTTTACATGAAATGTCAATTTCACAATAACAAATATATAGTAAAAATAGTTTTTCCGATTTCATTTTTCGTACTGTGATAAAAATATACTGAAGCGTTAAACTTAAAATGTTGCCTATTTTTATTCACGCGTTTCAATAGAATATTATTGTGATACACGGACACAAAAGGTTTTATATAGAAACTTCTACAATGGAGACATTTCTAACTCGGCCAAAGATATTTCGAACGGGTCCAATTGAAATCGAGGTGTGAGCAGGAAAATATATTGGAACGGGCAAAAAGCTCCGAGGATAGTTGATGCAAACAATCCGACCGGATTTTAATGAATAAGGCAACCAAGAAATCCGGCAGCCAAACCCAATTAAAGATGTCCGATTCGGGATGTAAATCCGAAATTTCCCTTTTCTATACGTACGTACAATTCGTGTTTACACATTTTTGCTCAAATTAAATTCGGTCGAATTGCGAACCCGTGGCTAAACGGTCACAATAGTCCCCTACCAACTTCGTACTTTTCCCCAACTCGACCTTTTATATATGCGATTTCATCCGCATACGAGCGACTGATAATTAAATGCGATCATACCCATATACATATATAATGCATTATATATAAAAATATATACTGAGTGGGAATCGCAAATTGCTTTCGTCTGTAATTAAATGAGAAGAAAAGAAACGGTCTTGGGCATAGGAGGGAGCACAATACAACTCGGTCGGTTCATATAAGTTTTATCGCGAGAACGCGAAACAATTTGCATGTTAACAATGAACAATATCTCCGAGCATGAAAAAAAAAGGACGGCCTTTTTTTTGGAAAGACTCGGAAACGAGGAAAGTTTCCAAATTGCATCATTGGCGTTTCTTTACCTCTCAATCTTTCCGCTATGCATGTAAATGCGCCAGTCCGTCTTTATGAATATGAGACGAAAATGTGCCTCTTATATACTCGTCAAATTCAATTTCGTTTCAAATTAATAATTTGCAAAATCGATGAGAGAGTAGGCTGTTTAAAGGAGATTAATTTCCTATAAAATGATATCGATTCGGTATCTAAATATAAAGCAGACTTTCTCAAAAATTTTCTGTGATGGAACTCTTCGCGAATTCGATAATTTTCTATCAATATTTTTAACTTGATCTAATAAGTATTATTAAAATTTTGTTCTCAATTGTTTTTCGTTGTGTTTTTCTCAAATTAAACCTAAATCTTTATACAGATTCATGACACCCAGTTTGGTAAACCCTGCCATAAGCAAAAGACCCAAGCGAAATGTAATATATTCAGAAATCAGAGACGATTCATTAATTTCAATTCGCCGACACATAAGACAGACTTTAGCAAATTAAACGAGTAGAATTAAAATGAAAACAAAAAAATAACAACGAAAGAACGCACAAACACGAATCGAAAAACGTCCACTCGAACGAACGGCAGAGACGTCTACGAAAACAAATATTTATTTTTTTCATTCCGTTTAACGAAACCCTTGTGCAAGTTAATAGCACTCGGACAGTTAATTTATTTATTATCCAATAAATGGGTCACAGGTGCGCTTCCTTTCGCTTCCTCTCCACTTATTTTTTCCGACGGAATATTTTCGCGACTCAGCTCCGCTTGTAATTAAATTTCTGCCCCTTTGTCTATTGCACGAAGTACACAAGTGCGCAAAGAAAGTACGCACATAGGCCCTTTGCGAAAAACGATCCTTTCCGGTCCATAAAAACGGTGGAACAGTGGAAAAGGGATGAAATCCGCCGGATTTTTACTCCGACGAATGACGCCGAAAAAAGCAATTTCAATTGATTTATCTCAAATTAAACAATGGTTCGAATAGGCGATTAATTCATTTTAACGCTACATTAATTTTCAGACGGAGGTCAAATCAATTTTGGAGGTTTTTTTCGTTTTTGCGCTCTTCGGCGAGTTTTTACCTTTCGTTAATTAACGCCGCCAATCGTCGATGGAAATTTTGAATTTTAATATCTGAATGTTTTAATCTGTTGATGTTCGATTTTTTTTGTTGAGAATAATCGATTGGTTAATCTTTTTTTTATAAAGATTTGAATTTGATTATGTTTTATCGAGTTTGTGAATTATTCGAATGAAATCGTATGGAATAAAAAAGTTTGAGATTATAACGAAACAATGTTTACAGAATAACTTATAGTTTCGTTTATATTGAACCGAATTAATATTCATTCATTAATATTGAGAGTTGTGCTTTGATTTGAATTATTAGTTTTGTATAAATTTTCTCAATGTTTTTACAGATATTCGTTAATCTAAAATTGTATTCGGAGGATTCAATTAGTGAAATATTTTAATTAACATTTTGCTCAGTAATATAAATTTTGCATCAATAAAATTGTATTTTCCTAGCTGAAATTTCATGTTTTTCATTTACGAGAAAGTTCTCCTGTAATCGAACTTCGCAGAATCGAAGTAGAAAATAAATTAATTAATAAATTTTAAAATAATACAAAATCGGATTTTCAAACGAATATTTTTCGGAAATGTATAATTATTTTGTTATCTAATGTTTTATTTATCATACTTTGAATAATTAAATTAAATATTGAAATTTATTATTTAATATTAATTAAAGTTCTTATATTTCAGTGATATACATATTTCACATTGAAATTCAATATAGATCGTTTTTTAATTTTCATGACATATAAAAATAAAGTTGTCATTTTTTATGTATGAAAAATTTCATAAATATGAGATGTCACGTTAGCGGAAAAACACAGAACATAGAAATAGATTTGAAAAACATGCTCAGTACAATACAAATAAATGAAAAACTCATACGTACGGATGACAGTAAAAAATAACGCAACAAACATTTTCAAAAAAAAAATCAGACTACGATTTCATATAGGTAAAATATACTACATTTCAAATCAATATCATACGAAGACGAAGTAGGCCAAGGGAATCAACAAACCATTTTTGAGAGCAAAAATTGTTTCTTTACTGTGTAATAGTATCGAATTTTGTTTTGGCCGTACTTGGCTCTTAAGGCAATTAAACTGCATATCTAATAGTTTCTATACATTTTGATGTGTTTGATGGCAAAATGATATAGGCGATTTCGGAAATAATAATATGATAGTTCATCAAATTACTTGGACCTCTCTCAATACATATACACAGACACTCAACATTGAACACATTTTATTTAAAATCGCCACCATATTCACTTGCTTCCCTTGCTCTACACATCGCCAACATACGATATTCCCAAACAAGTTTTTCAAACGATGAAAAACCCCGTCACTAAAATTCCACCGAAACCGCCCCAGAGAGCGAAAATCCGTTTAATCACACGGCTCCCTTCATACACAAGGCGAAATAATTTTTAAAGCACCCTCGTAAATTGGGCAAGCAGACGTCAAACCCAGCAGAATCCGAAACGACCGAGATTCGAACATCTCCAAAGGGGCCTTTGCATAATTACACGGTTAGCGGATGCAAGCGGGCGTCCCCCCTCGTAATTCAACGCTCGCCTTTCATCAAATTTCACTTTAAATATTTCGCCTCTCTGAGGCTTTCTAGGCAATGGGGAAAATTCACGCGAAGGTTCGACACCCGGTCGAGTGGGAATCCGAGTTTAATCGGTCGATGGGAAAAATCGAATCGATTAATTTCGATTGAAGCAATTAAAATTTTCAATTTAGAGTTTGGTTTCTATATTTTTTAGTATAATAATAGCGTTAATTTGTTTGAGAGTCTGTTTAGTCGTTCGAGTTGCAATTTACTGTACACTGCTGTTATGAAAATTGTGTGAAATGGGCTCAAATGATATTGTGCATGTATATTGTATAAATTTAATTTTAATACTTTATTCTAACCCGGCGTTTGTTGATGTTTTCAACGAGTATGATTTCTCATGAATTAAATTTTGTATAGGATATTCACATTTTATTTTGTGTAACTCATAAAATTGATAGATTTTGAAGTATCTGTACGATAAAAATTATTTAATAAAGGTATACGCTTTCAAATTCAGTCTATCAAACTACAATATAAACTTAACTGTAGCTCTTTTTTTTCTATTGAATTCATCAAATGTAACTAATAGTTATTGCATGAATGAAAGAATAAGTCTTAATTTACAATATTTTTACTGTGATTGTACTTGTGTAATCATTTCGACTGATAAACTACAATACATACATTAGTGTAGCTCTTATTTTTTGCTATTGAATTCAACTGATGTAACTAATAATTATTGCATGAATGAAAGAGTAAGCCTTAATTATCAATATTTTTAATGTATTTGTACTTGTGTAATCATTTCAACTAATATTTTTGACAATTATTTGAAACTCATTTTTATTTTAATCGGATAAATATCGAGATTTTTTTTAATATCACAGTAATACACATCTTTATTTTCATCTAAAATTTTCAAGGTGTATTTATAACATGTAAAAAATAGCTAAAATTAAACAAAATACAAAAATAGACTTAAAAAAGTCATTAGCAGGGCGTGCTTTTTATTTTTTTATCACTTGAGAATACTTAAAAAGTTATAGCTATTATAAGTTGCATTAAGATTCTGCGAAATCCCCGTGCAAATAAAAGTGTAAGTAGATAAAAAAATAAATTGATGGGGTGGTGGGCTCGTTTAGAATGCTATGCGAGAAAATTTGCGGATGTGCTAAGTGGAGGTTGAATGGGTTTTTTACTCGTGCGAATTAGCGAGGCGGGCTAAGAAGTTTCTTAATTAATTTAATTAAGTCGTGTGAATGTAGAGTTTGTGCTTTGGATGTGGGTTTTCTTGATGTAGTCAATCTGGGTGTAGTAAGTTAGTTATTTAGTTGATATTTGTTGTTTGAGACGAGTTGAAGTGTGCTGACTCGAATTTGATTTCGACGTTCACCAAACATTAAAACGAGACATTAAAATTAAAAAGCAATTACAGTATTCAAACACTTGTGAAAATCGCAATTTGCCCCCAACAACCACCTATTTATCCAGCGATCTAATTGAATCGACTTGAAAAAAAAATACACCCGAATCGCTTTACATTTGATTTCGACAGTAATAAAAATAAGTGCGCAATTCCCCGGAGATAATATTGGGCCGTCTACTTTTTAAAAGGGGGCGAAATCGCCTCGGAAGGCCGTTAAATAAGCGTCGACACGGTTAATTCAAATATAAAGATTATCTGGCGGACTAATCTCTTTGAGTCGGGGCGCTATAAAGCAATGAAACTCCCGCGGGACGTTCGTATCTTCGAGGGAGATTAGGACGTGTCGAAAGAATACCGAACGATACTGAGGAATATTTTATGCCTCCATTTAGATAAAACGCAGATCGACTCGGAACGACCCCGTGGAACAAGCCGTTCGAAAACGACGGAAAATTCAATACCTTTCGATAACTTATACACAAGTGGTGCCTATGTATTATACCTATACGAGATCCGGTTCTGGAGTTTGTACGGATTCTGCGTCTCGAGACTTTGTGTAATGAATTCTCGATGATTTTAAAATTTTCGATTTCTTGGTTTTGATTCACTGGATATTCGAGGGTTTTTAAATTTTGTGAAATTTAGTGAATATTTCGTGATTGAAAAAGGTCTAAGTAGGCCTGTAGTGCCGAACAAGTTTGTATTTTGAAATATACTTTATATGATTACCAAATCGAATTCATTGAAATATACTTTCTTTTCACCCAAATAAGATTCATGTTATTTTTTATATGACGACTGAATTTCACAAAGGACACAAGTGATCTTTTTTATCGAAATTAGGCGAAGTACAGAAAATGGTTCTGTATCATATATAGAATCATTTTCTGTACTTAGCTCGATATCGATAAAAAAGATCACTCGTGCCCTTTGTGAAATTCAGTCATCATATGAAAAACTTACAGCATCGAACTCTATAAAAAAACTGCTAAATTAACTAACATGGGTATTACAAAAGAGTGAAAAGATCGGCTCAAAATGTGTGTTTTTTTTTCATTTTGCCAATAAATTGTGAGTTATTTTGATTTTTTTCTCTGAAAAATAATCAATATTTCAATTTCCGAGAATTGGAAAAAATCCGAGACTTCAAAACCCCTAGTAAGAGAACAAAATTGTATTATATACGCTGAAAAGTCGATAGATCGTTGTGTAATAGTCTGGAGAAGTCAAGTTCGAATTATGAGGTTGACGTGACGTTCTTTCGAAAGTTCGTGAAAAAAATCTACCCTCTTTCGCCAAAATGGAATTTCTATGTGAATAGTCTTAACTTTATTTAGCAATAAGAAACTTGTAGAGAATTACCAAAATTGGGTATTAACTGGTCGGGCGTGAAGAGGCGTCTATTTAAGTTTTTAATTTTCTTCTCGTTTAAAATTCTGGCGCAGTTTCGTGATGAAGTTTGCCTCACGATGTATGTATTTAAGTGCTTGTGTCTACGTGCATATAATACGTATAATGTTAGATCTCAGGGCAATGTCTGGAATTTTGACGTTTTGTCTATTGTGGCAAGTTTACTTGAATTATTAAAGTTAAATTAAGTACAAGTATTCTACGAGTTTCAAGTACGAAAGTGTTCGTTAAACAACAAAGTCAATTTTGGTTTAATATTTGATAAACATGTTGAAAGTTCCTATGAAATGATTAGTAATTGATAAATTATTTACATAGATGGAAATAATTTGTAAACTTTGAAAAAATTGAAATCATATTTTAAGTAATTTTTGTTTTATATATTCAAATACATATTACATAATTGTAGTTTAATTTTGAAAACGTTAATATCTTTTACGTCACGGAATCATTCATCTTCTTATCCATCATATTCATCCAGTCTAAACGAATAATACGTTAATACACGTCAAACAATACTCAGATATAAATTGTGGCGTAATTAATTTGAATCCTCACATTTGGCATTAACGACACTCTGAATATATAACGTACCTTCATATATTATAATATTATATCGCAACGGGCTCGAATCCAACATCTTCATACTAATCGTAAGAGAAGAGGAATTTCGTCCGTAATTATTGTATTATATACGTTCTAATATATTTTTCGAGATGAATTTTAATTCGACCGCTTGGTTTAAATATTCCACAATGATAGAAATTCCTCGAAGGCCTGATAAAATTCGCGTTATTCATTAAAGCACAATATAGTAGAATATATTCTCAAACAGATTCAATTAGATCATTATCTGTTTTAGGCTAAGTTAATTAAAACAATTATATTTGAAATTAAAATAGGGTCAGCGACAATGAATAGCTTAATAACAAAATCTTTGAAACTTATTTATGGAGAATAATTTTAATAATTGATAAAAAAAAGTGCTTAACTTTTGAAGCTGTTTTACTAATGCAAGTAAAATTAATCATGTCGGGGCGATATTTCTATTATGGGAAGATCATAATTTAAATTTTATGTAAAATGCAAATATGTATTAGACAGCTTCAGACTTTTTTATAAACTTCTTCACGATACTGTTCTTATTTGTAGTACTTGCAAAGTAAAAACTACATAACCTAAACTAAATCGTAACTCAATCTCATCTAGTTTAAAAACCTTTCTTGTCTGATCAGAAACATAATTCAATTTTTGAATAACCTATCGAGTGTCGCGTTAAGGATCTGCTCTACAAATAACAAAGCGTTACCAACAATCAAACCTTATTGTATGAAATACGTCAATTTCATACATAATTTTTTTCAAATGTAAATTTGAAAAAACTTTATAATTTATATCAACAGAAATAAAATTTTCCAAATTGAGACAGAGAAAACGCTTCAACATTAGAGCACACACATCCCCTTATCGGATACGTATTCGGCGCGTTATAATATAATATTTCCAGCTCCGTTCACATTAATTGTTGGCGTACATACGTCGAGAGGGCCTAGGCCAGATAACGGACCCTCGCTACATACAAATATATAATATAATATAATATAATTTGAATAACGGCCGAATTAGGCGCACTCGGATCTCGCAGAACGTACAGGCGCCAAAAAGCGCTCGAAACGAAACTGATTTGAATATTTCGTCCGACGCCTAAGTCGTAAAATAAACGATACAGGCATGGCACTTTAATTTGATGCGATGAGACTGTGGCGCCCCAATTTCGGACCGAGGCTCAAATTTCGGATATTGACTCGAATTTGTATGACGAAGAGGGAATAAGCTAAAAGATTTGTTTGTTTTAAGTAAAAATATACGGAAAAAGTTATCGTATACCCGAGTAGGACGATAGCCGAGAGGTAAGCGCGTCTGCACCAATTAGTAAAAATAAGGTTTCTATTTACTTTGATCAATTTCAGTTAAATGTTTGTATAGTGATGCATTTCAGTGTTTCCATTTTCGTGCATTCAAGCATTTTCATACTTGGAAAATTCTAGGCGTGAAAATGCTTGAAATTTGTGCATAAATGTTGGAGCAATTAGGCACATCGTTTTTCTTATGTCTAAAATGCAAAATTTTCTCAGTCTTCAAGAAAATCAAAAAGAACTCTCTATGTGTATTTTGCTGTAAATTTATGATTTATTTCAATAAATGGATTTATCAAATTCGTTGTATTGAAGTCTGTACGTATGTGTTTGAAAAAGGATCTGGTTTGATTACATTGTGTGGGTGAGAAAATTTAATCTTGTGGAGAGTATCGATTGATTGTCGAATATGGTTCTCGAAATTTCAATCGTAGGTTTTATTGTATTCGACTTGATTGACAGAATTGTGGTTGGTCTATTATCTAGTTCAATTGTTCGTTGATTTACGAGTAAGTACAAGTGAAACCTTGAACTATTCACCAAGTTCTCGGAATTATTTTCGAGAAATTCCATTAATACTGCCTAAGAATTTCCCTCGTCTATCATAGATATAACGTATTCAAATTTATTTATTTAAAGGAAAAAATATTCAAAACGTGTAAATTATGTTTTCGAGTGAAACGGTGAAAGATTTGTAAGCTTAAGTAAAATTCTAAAGCGCTTTATTTTCATTTTTGTACTGAATTTTATTTTCGCTGTAACCTATTAACTTTTTCCGGGTCACCGAATATGAAACGAATGCGAATATTATTATATTGAAGTCGCCTTTTAATGGAAAATTTCAAAGTGAAAACATTTTTTTCCTCTTCTCACATTACAGGTGGAAAAAAAATTAACGATTCGAGCCTTGCATTACGAAAGCTTTTTCTCAAAAACGAATTTTTTTAATGTTAATCAACTTTAATTCGATTCCCTTTTGCGTCGAACGTTTCGAAGGAAATATTACATAATATAATCAGAATAGGTTGTTTGAGGAAATCGAATTTCTCAGGATTTTATTAGTTTGAACAATGCCCGTATAAGAATAATTCAGCTTCCTTCAGAGCTTCTTTTTATTTCGCTTTTATACGTCTCGAGAAAATTGCGTTTCGAAAATGCGAATACACCGACAAGTATCGAATAATAAAATAATGATGATAACTGCAAATCAAATCTCGAAGCTTACTACGATAAATTAGCGGACACATAATTCGGTCGTTTCGGTCGTTAACTTTTAAGTGCATGTTTATTGTCATCGTGTAAAGCCGAAAAGTAAGAAACAATTTCGAGTCTCCCACGGAGAGATACATAATATTTATCGTAGTTGTGGCTCGCCCTGAAACTTTTTAATGAGCTTTTTCTTGTTCCTGCGGCATGAAGAAGCATATAAAAAAAATACACAACAACACAAAAAAAGAAAGTCTCTTTTTCCTATCGAAAAAACGGCCACCTTCAAATTTTTGTACGTCTATACGGTTAATAACGAACCGTTATCCTGAAGAGCTACATTATCGCCGACCGAGATTATCCCAGGGCTTTATATTCGCGCCCAGCGGTTTCCCCGTATAATTTGAATTGTTTTAATATGGAAATTTGCCTATCCCTTTTAAGGCGCCTCAGTTTGAGATAGTAGTTTCTAATTTAGTACGACTTGTAAGCCGAAAAATTACTGCGCACACCTTTGTGGGCGCGATCTTTATTCGCGAACGGTTTTTATCCCATTACACTGCGAATTATTGGCGAATTGTAATTTCTCAGCGGGATTTTACGACTTAATCCGCTATAAATACGAATGAGTATTCAATTAGATAGAAAATATTGCTTAATTAGAAAGTCTAGATAGAGTTTAAGACCAATTAAAATTGCGGTTGCTCCAATTTTTTTTCGATAATTAATGCAACCCTTACGTTATTTAAAAGAATCAGTCACCCTAGAAAAAAAAATCTATTCAAAATATGCTCGACGACGAAGCCAAGTCCTTGGCGCTCAGTCGAGCTTAATTAAAACGTCAATTAGCGAAAGCTCCGATATAAAAACGCGAAAATTTCCGAACTTTCCGATAATAATTATATCCGGGATGCGAACGAGAGATTGCGAGGGAAATTTTTATAGATCGCGCTCGCTTGTTACAAGGAACAATAAAAGCATTGTTGTGTTCGCCTTCATTACCATAACAAGTGCCCTCGTAATCCGAGCAAACGTGAGAAAAATAAGGAAAAATCGACCGGTAAGAATAAAGGAAACTTCATCGGACTCGAAAGGGGAGTGTGGGGAGGGCTCGGCCACGCAACTGTGTCATTTCGAATATTATTTATTGTATTGAACTTTTCCTACCGAAGGCTCCGGGAAAATCAGCAATTGACGTCGTTAGTCTGAAACGTATTATTACTGCTCAGGCTCTTTGTTCGTGGATTGGGTTCCTTTTTTTTATTTGATGTGAGGTCTTTTTAGTTGCGGCTTTATCGCGTTCTGCCTTTTATTTTATGTTCTGTAGTACGCTTTTATGTTTTAAGTTCTAACGATTGTTATCTTTCAATCTTGTAAAATTGGTAGTGATTTTTAAATTTGATTTTCCGATGTCTGTACGGAATGATTTTATTTTAATTTTCAATGAAATAATAATGTGGATATAATTTTAAAATTGAAAAATTGTTCGTGTCGTGCAATCTTGATCGCGATTTGATGTAAATTTAATGTACGTACATTGTTTTTAATTCGATCAAGAAAATTTCTGCATATTCATGGCAATTTAAAATTACACACGCCACAATTACATATTCGTAAGCACAAGAAAGCCGTTCTTATGACTGTACAGAATGTAGAATTAACCGCGTCTAATGATTCTGATAGTCGACATGCAATAAGGAAATTTTCAATTCGAATTTCTTATTTTCATCCGATGCTTTTCTTTTCGTTCGGAATATTTCCGAGGTTATTTGAATTGGAAAAACGAAAAAAATCGATCATAAAATATGATGCTTATGGGAAAATAATATCTGTTTCCTTTTTTCCATCGAAATCGATAAACATTATTAAAGATAATGTGGAAAAATAAGTGGATTGAAATACGATAGAGATGAAATCAATACCTCTTTATTCAATTTATTCTATAAAAATAATTCAGAACGCGAATCTTTCGGTTTCGTTTCTTCCTGTGGAAAATAAAATTCTTTTTATTGTTTACGAATGAGAAAGAATTACTTTTCTGCGAAAACTTCAATCAACAATAATGGAACTGTCAATATTTTAGATAATGCTTTTTGGATTTCTTTCATATTTTTATGGATTGATAAATTTACGTTATCATTAACAACGAATAAGAAGCCAGATAACGAAAAATATTTCTTTCGAATAAAATCGAAACGGTTCCTTTCGTGTACTTTTTTATGTATTCTGAGAATTAACATATAAATCGTTAAATATTAAAGCGCCAGTAGTGTAATTGAAATATTTAACGAGGAGTCGCTTTATAATATTTGTGTGAAGTTTAAATTTCAATGAGATATGACTTTAGTGAAAGGAAATTTAATGTTTTAATTTAATATACTTCCTCATTAATTTTCGTTGCTAATGTTTGAATTAAATTTATTACGAAATAGAAAAACTTAATTTTAATTCATACGAATTGAATTAAAAATTGAACGAATTTTACTTCAAAGAGGAATCCAATAATCATTAATATGTTAACAAACAACTGTAATTCTTACTTTTAATATGAAACAACAAGTATTGACGACTTAATTTCATAAAGGGCACAAGTAACTTTTTTTATCAAAATATAGTGAAGTACAGAAAATCAAAGTATCATGTATAGAACGATTTTCGGTACATAACTCAATATCGATAAAAAAGGTCACTTGTGCCCTTTGTGAAATTCACTCGTCAATTAATTTCATTCGAAAATTTCCCAAACATCCTCACATTAAAATTCAACTACCAAAACGATCTTAAACAGATCGAAAGCTCATCCCAAAACTCAAACTCGTCAACCTCACCACTCGAACGAAACTCGAACCTAGTATTTTATACGATAGTTCAGTTTATCATATAATATTTTATTGCGGCCAAAACACACGGATGGAGACAATGGATATACCCTCGTCGAATATAACCTCATGCCCGAAGGCATCGGCGAAATCCGAGGGGTTTACATTTATTGCCAACCGGAGTCCTGTCGCACTTTCGGCAAATACTCGAATAATCGACTCCACGAATATGGCCCTACGTGTGCCGAATCACCCCAAACTCCTCTCGAGGATTGTCTGAAATAATTACGCGGCGCAGTTTCGCCAGCCTTTGTCTGGTGTAATTATTTTAAATACAAATTTGGCGGGAAGGAGGAGCTCTAGAGAGGAGCTCGAGGTGTTTTAAGCGGGGTGGGTTCGGTTTAAGGAAAAAATTGAGAGTTTTCTTTAGATTGATGAAGTTAATTTTGTTAGGAGAAATTGTCTTTGAAAAATGTCGGTGAAATAATTAACTTGAGTTTGAAGTTTTTTTTATTAGTTAAATTACGTCGGGAAGTTTTTCAAGATCGATCCGTTCGAATGAGAGGCTTTCGTTGAAGAATTAGTGTTGGATTACAAAATATTCGTTAAAATCAAGTATTCGAATATCGAAAATAAATAATTAAAAAAAAACTGTAAATTGAGATTTATCTGCAATAATTTGTACTAAAAACGTAGTTAATATAGATTTAAAAACATACAAGAAATTGATTATTTATGATGAATATTTTTTTCCAAAATATAAATACACAATTAGTATATATTCGAATAGTTAATATTTAGAATTAATGTTATTTGAATATTAACTGAAAAGGCCAAGGGGTAGAAGTGACTTTGCGTTGATTTCGAGAAAAATATATTCAAATTTGACCATGTACCTACATGTATTAGGAGAAAGTCGAGTGATTTGACGATATATCGAGGCACACGTTCCAAATTCGTTTATATCATTTTGCCACCAAATAAACAAGCGTGCATAGAAGTGATTCCTGTGCATAACTCAATTTCGGCGAAAATGTCACTTGTACTCTTTGGCCATTTCGATCGTCAAATATGCACAAAAGGAACCCTATATTAAAAAAGAAATGGTTTTTTATTTGTTCCATTTCACTGTCTAAGCAAAATCCGTTGCTTAACTCACTAAACGTTTCTGTAACTCATCACCACTCTAACTTTTACATTCAACAATTGAAATTTCATCCAATTATAGACAGATTAAGATTAGCCTCATTTATTTTTTCTATCGAAATTCACAGCACGTAACCGTTTTAAACGAAAGAAAACGCATTTCTCTCTAAATTCTCCGACTAAGAAGTTTCGTCCGAAGCAAAAATAAAAAAAAATGAACAAAATTGTAATTAATGTCTCGTTAACCAATTCGAGACAAACAAACGGCCGAACTCGAGAGCTCTCTCGCGACGACTTTATTATGATTCAAGGGACCATTTGCGCGCCGTCCCCATTTGCATATTTGAGCCGGGGAAATTTTCAAAAAAAGGCGGCAAAATAATATAAAATAAAATGCAAAAAAAAAAAACAAGAGAAATAGGCTCGAAAATGTCTTTGTGGCCTTCGTCGGCGACGTTTACGCGCGTAACGCGCAAATTTTCGCGTACATTTGCCTTTATGCTGAGTAATAACGCGGTGTGTCGGTGGTTAAAATTGATGAACGACCGTAATGGGTTATTTTATGCATGTTTGTATAGTGTGTTTTGATCGAAAATTTGAATTTGATGTAGAAAATTTAATTTTTGAATCAGATTTGTAAAGAATTAATGAAAATTTATAATTTATAATCGATATGTAAAATTGATAAATTTATCATACTACTTGAATTTTTTTTTTATCAGGGGTCAGTGAAAAGTTAATTTTTACTAATTTATTCATATTAAATCAATTAATTCATAAGTGACAAACATTTTGTTCTCATTATAAGATTTTCCGATTAATCGACACGTAACATTTTGTCAGTCATATGTGATTAAATGATAATATGAATTCTACAAAAATATGAATCTAAAATAATCACCCTTAAAATTACATTTACTTAGTTTTTTAATAATTTAAAAAAAATGTTTTTTTTAATTAAATTAAAAATTATTTCGATCATAAATAACCTTCACGAAAAAACTTTATTGAGTCACTTATTACAAGATTTTTTTATCTTGAGCTACTAAAATTCATCATCCGTAAATGTCTCTTTATTGTGCGTTGAATACATTATATTTTACAGCTCAATGCATCATTCGATAATTTAAATTTATCACAAATAAAAAAAATAACGATCCAAGAGTCTCCGAATATGAGAAAATATCATCCCAGCGGAGTCATTTCGGTGAAAGCTTTCGACCATACGTAAAATATAAGATTTTAAAATAAACACACAGAAACACTTTTGAATATATTTAAGCAAAGTCGAAATGTTTTACGTCTCGTCAAAAGCGAAGCGCACGTAGTGACGCGATTTGCATAAAAGCATCATATCAGCGCCGCGGCACATTCTTAAAACCGATACTAAAACGCGATTTACATGCAAATGGAAAAGACGACGAGGTTTAATTAGAAATTCTACAACAGAAGCGAAATTATCGCGACAAAGTCCGCGTTAATCGAACGCCGCGCAACGACTACCGAATAATCTACGCACGTGTGTATGTTCCTTAAATTAAGGCATGTTGAGTCGTTTTAATGCGGATTTATTGTATAAGACGAGATTAGCTTAATCGAAAGATAATTCGAATTTTTTCAATTACAGTTGATTTTTTTTATTAGATTTATTACGCTTAAAAAAATTAAGTATATTTTTGATGTAGATCGGTGGGTTAGTCTTGCATAACATTGATGAAAATTTAAGCTTAATTGAATATTTTTTTTATTAAAAAGTTGAGTATCTTAATTGATATTAAAAATTGAAAAAATAAAATGAATCTGAAAGCCCAATTTGATATGAAATTGTAATCGTGTAATCAAAATTGATCGATAATTCAAGTTCGGATAGAAGTCTAACTACAAGTGTAATATTGGTTCTACGATTTTCTTTTATATTTTATTGAGTACAAAGTTTAAGGTTATAATTAAAGTAATTAAACTTGTGTAGATGAATATTTACTTTTATCCTTCTGAATTGTTGAATTACTGAATATTTTTCAATAATAATTTAAAATACATTCACTTAATTCATTTAAATCAGCATGCATTTAATTCGTCCATTCAATTTAATGCTTCGAATTCATTACAAAAATAAGTCAAAATTACAATACGATAAACTCTTAACATTTTTTTTTATTTGAAAGGAAAGCTGATTTTATTCAATTTTGACTAACAAAGTTGAATATTCAAATTTGAATTTAGTATGACAGTCGTATTTTCACAGCACGTTTTCCTAGAATTCCTCAAAGGAGGATCGACTGCAATATAAAAAAATTGAAAAAAAATCAAATCTTTTTTATTTTTCTGCAAATATTTTTACATCTTAAATATATATACGAGAAAGAGAACTCTTTAAACTAATTTTCCTACTGACGATTCCCGTTTGACACCGGCATAAACGGCACCCCGTTGCAAATTTGTAATTCAGAACGTGAGTCCTCTCAATATGGAAATGTTATTTATACGAAGCGGATAGAATCTCGTAACAAATGGACCCAGAAGAGCTTCAGCAGACACATATATCCTTAAAAAGGAAAAAAAAAACCTACCGTCTCCAATTGATCGGAATGGAATGGAATCGAGGGCAGAACTGTCCGGCGCTGAAAAGTCGCGCTCCGTGAATCGAAGGTTCGTCCCTCTGAAGAAGCTGGAGACGAGGAGGGTCCGACGATTGTTCAGGTTAAACGTATTCATTTTTCAACGAAGTCTGGGGGACGTTTTTCACAGGAAAAGTGTCACCGGCGCCTTTGGTGCTGTTCGGAAGCGCGCGCTCCTTTCCGAAGATCTGCGTTTCATATTGAGTAAGGTCGATTCGTTTGACTTTTTTTATCTGTGTCGGATGGTTTTTGGATTCTTTTGACTTTTTTATTTAGTTTGACTCATTTTTTATACAATGGTATATATTCTGATATGATTTTATTATTAAATTATAAGGAAATGGTTATAACTTTGACCGTATATGTGTGTTACTTTGTCTGGTTTTTATGAATTGAATAAAGCGATCTCGAACGTGTTGGTTAAAATTTTCGATTTGAAACTATTTTATCGCTGAAATTTTGAATCTAAAGGTATTTTGAGATTGTTTAATCAATTTATTTTGAGATAATCTAATGAAGTTACATATATCCACAAAATTGACCCGACGAAATTATTATAGGCATTTACCATGCTATTTAGAAATATCCTTAAATTGTACCGACAGTGAGTTTTGTTAGTTTGAATGTATTATTTTTGGGTAGTCAATACTAGAATATTTAACAGAGTATCAAGCTCAAAATATGTCGATATAATCAAAATGTTAAAAATCAGGTATTTTATTTGATCAAAGCTCAAATTTTAATAACTTATTGTGAATATCAAATGTGAATTCATTTTGAAACATTTGTAATGAAAAATTAAATTCTGATTGTGAATGTTACGCGTTGATGTACTGACAATTTTGTACTAATATTAATCACATTTGAAACGAATTCATTAATTTTCCTCATTTCGAATGCGTCAGCTGTTTAAAATGTTAATATTTAATAAGTACTCAATTCTGCGCTCGTTTTCAATATATTTTGATAATACAAATTAAATTTCAATATGCCGAAAATGCGGTTTTAGCAAATGGCAGCATAAATTTCGATCGTCTGTAGACATTTCAATAGCAATAATCTTCATCGTTCTGTTTATTGTTAGGTGTCGATTTTTTCGTGTATATTAAGGGCTAATGTAAACACAAAGTTTCGGGTCGCCCCCACATAATGATCGATTTTTTGCGTGAAACTTTTATTATCCTTAGTTTTTCTTGTTTATTTGCCGAAGCGTCTGCAAAGTGCCAAAGGGAAAATGGAATCCCAAGTCAACACAGCGTGGAAATAAAATAGACACCCCAGACCCTTGTACAATATATTGGCTGCATGTGTGAAGGAAAAGCGTATTTTTCATTTGATCGATTGATTTATTCGATACGAGCCAATCTTATATCCCATTTTCATAATAATACGTTAGCGAATACGCTAGAGAATAAAATCCATTTAAATCGTTTTGTTAGATGATATAAAATTTATATCGTAATGTTGCATGAAAGAAAAAAAATGGGTTACGTTGAACTCATCACACTGAGCTTTCCTTTCGATATAATAACAATCGCAAAGCTATATTTTATGTGTTTTCCTCGTGTTTTTTTCCTCTCTTAGGGATTTCTTATAAGTGACGTAAACATCCACAAATCCAAGGAAGCGGAGCCGATATCCTAGTTTGTGTGTTTTTGTATGTATTTTTTCCTTCCTGTTTTCATCCTTTTGCCTTAGATTTCCAGCTGCGATGAAACACAAGACGCCAATAAAAAAGACACCGAAACGTACACAGGTCGATACGTACAAACAATATCTTATTCCATTCTTTCCAAAAGCCCCTTAAGAGCTCAATTAGTAACAAATTCGTTTTAACTAGCCGTTAAACTTTCTGTCTCTCGTTAAAACTGTTCGCGCCGAATTAACGGAGCATTTGCATACTTTAATGTGTCGTTATGGACGATGAAAATAAGTTTTATAGCGCATTCGAAACATGAAAAATATACGAATCGAACAATACAAACGGCGTTTTCAGCAAATTGAATTTTCCGCAAAATCAGTCGGTCGGAAACCCAATTTACTGATAGCCCTTTTACTATTTTCTGCTCTCTTGTGCGAAAATTTCGCGAAATCAACGGCCATTTTGTTTCAAATCTTTTTGAGATTATAATTTCATTTTTTTGCACGAGTTTTGAGGTCGAAGCTCGCGAAAGATTGATGGCAGTTTAATGCGACGGAGAAAAGTTTCGGTATTGAAAATCATATTGGTATCTAATCCGATTTTTTTTTCGGGAGGGTTATACGCGAGAGATTTGAATGGATTTTACTTGCTTTTATCATTTAATATAAAGAAAAGTATTAAAGAGGAATATTTTTAGTAGTAGTAGTAGTATATTTTTCATGATTGAAGTAGTTTATTAAATATCGATTTTATCTTTAAGACTAATAATTTGGATTTGAATATATTTTTTTCATAATAATGCAAATGAGATTATATTGATGTGAATAATCGAAATATTTTTCAAAAATTCATTCTAAAAATTCTATACGTTCTAATCAAACAAAAAAATATTAAAATTCGTTTTAATTAATTAGCAACTTGTATTTCTAAAGTTATCGAGATTAATTTTTATCGCAACACAAATGCATGCAGACTTTTGATATACATTTTATAATTAAAACTAATAAACTAAAAAAAATATGAGGAAATAAAATAACAAAAGTTTTAAAGATATTAAAACTTTTAGACATAAACAATTGACTTAATAATAAGTTTCAACTCTAAAACAACTCAAAACATCTGCGAACAAAAATCAAAACAAAAATGAAAAAAACATAAACAAATCAACTCACATTCTCAAATCGAAGCCTTCGACAACCTCCAACAATACAACAGCGTACGACAAAAAAAAAACGACACTAGTAGATAAATAAAATCCGACTCAAACGAACTGCCGAACTTAAAAATATTTTTTCCGGAAGCGAGTTTTGAAAAGTTTCCCGCGCGGCGCGGGAAAAGCGCTTCCGGCGTCCGCTTTTCCCGTGGAAATGCGTGCGTGCGTGCCGGCGTCCGTCCGTCCGTCCGTCCGTGGGCGCTTCCCTCGCCTCACTGGAGGCCGGAGGGGGCGCGGGGCGGGGCCGGGGGCGCGCACGCGTCACGGGAGCCCCACCGGGGGGACTCCGCCCCCACTTGGTGACCGTGGACCGGTTCTTATAGGATGTGCGCTTTAGCTCGGACGCGATTGTTAGATTAGTACTGTGATTATTTTTTATTTTTTTTTAATAAGTTTTAGAATCTTTGCATTCCTGCGATTTTAATCGGCCGACTATTTTATCGGGCTCTAATCAGTATTGAGATGTAAAGAAGTGCGCAAATTACAAAATACTACACAAAAAAATATCCATTCGATAGTTGGATCCGATTAAAATTATAGATCTCTTAAGAACTTCATAGACAATCCGTTTTGATCCCTATTTTTGCCTACGTTTTAAAAAAAAACATGTTTTTATTGTTCTTATAAATAGAAAACTTTTTTTTACCTTATTGTAATCAGTTGTACGATAAATCGTATACGTATACTTTAGAGTTCCCGCATACTTGTGATTTTAATCAGGCCAACTATTCGATCGGGTTCTTAATCAGTATGGAGATGTATGGAAGCATGCAAACTTGAGCGATTCCAACTCTTTACAAATACAGGGATTACAACTCTATACAAAATAAGTGCACATAGGATGGTTGGTCTGGCAAGTGTTTTATCATGATTTTAAGGATTTTTCAATCTAATCAGGAAAACATGGTATATCCCAGAAATATGACTTAGTAAAAAAATGTTTATGATTTTGAAGGCTCACTTTGAATGAAGCCTTGTTGTGTTCATTTGATTTCATTTTATTCGTAAATACAAGCCATTTCATAAAATAAATTCTAATTAATTCGTTTTCTAAAGAGGATAGTGTTATATTTTAAACACTTTAAACTCCGTACCGAGTATGACTCGATAACCACAACTTCGCATCGAGTTATACTTGACATTTCAAATTCAAAATAATTAATTAATTAAAAACATTATTTAATTTAAAAATGAATATATGGAAGAATGTAAAAAACCTAATTTAATTTAACCTTGTCTTACAATTAGTCTGGTTAAGTCTTTAGTCTTCGATAATATTAAATGATTTCCGAATTATTATATTATCACTTCAAACTGACGAAGCATATAAAATCAGAAGCCTTTATTCAACATTCGATTTGAAATCCATTTAAAAAATCGGCAACGAATACGTTGCAAATGTAGTATTAAAATGGCACACGATTGTCCTTTCAGTGGCAACATCTCGACGTCTCCATCAACAAAAATGTTGCCGCGAAGCAGTTAACGGCCAACCTGGTTTAGTCTTTAATCTTCGATAATATTAAACGATTTCCGAATCGTTGTCACTTCAGACTGACGAAGCATATAAAATCAGCAGTCTGTTCAACAGTTAAAATAATTGATTTGAAATCCATTTTAAAAATCTGCAACGAAAACGTTGCAAATCTAGTCTTAAAATGGCACACGATTGTCCTTTTAGTGGCAACATCTCGACGTCTCCATCAACAAAAATGTCGTGTTCCATCGTTCGCCGCGAAGCAGTTAACGGCCGACCCGATTAAGCCGGATTAAATTCAATAAAGCCTGCTCCGCACTCTCCCCTCTCGGCTTACTGGGCCGTTGTTTAACGACGAGGGTTCGACGAAAGTCACGTGCATTTGTGTATGTGACTTTTTCCGCTTCCGACTTTGGGGATGCGGTTTAAGCTTTGATGTTTGCGAGCGTATGTTTGATCATCGGTATATGTATTGTGACGTCGCTATTATAATGGTAGGGTTGTTTGAAAATTGATGAATAGATTATTTTCGGTTTATATTATTGTATTTTTTGTAAATATTTTATACTTTTGTAATTGAAAAAATACACTAGCATAAATGTCTGCTATAAGTATGCTCAAAAAATTAACAATAATTGATAATTTAGTTATAAAATTCGAGTTTAAGTATTCGTTTATCTTATTTGTCCATATAATTGATAACTATGATCAAATATGAGTGTTAATTATAAAATGAACAACAGTGATAAACGTATTTGAGTGATTTGCATTGTCGCCTAACGGCTTCTTCCCTGCACACTGTCAAGTGGTCACTATGCTAATAAGAAATTATATTAACTTTTTATTTAAATAAAATTTCAATAATTTATTATAATATTAACAAGTTTATCAGCATTCATGCATATTACCGACGATCGTAAACTGTCTCATATATTATCACTTTGACCAAACAGGTTAAAGTTATGAGAGTATATCTAGCACTTATTAAATTTATCATTGTTAAATGTAATTATTACTAATTACTGGTTATTGTGAGGTATTTTTGTGGGCCGATCCCGGCGGCACTGCAATGCCGGGCCAACCCGCGACAGGAGTGGAGCAAGCCCCGAACATCCCGTCAATTTCCAAAAATCAGTTTAATATACTGGTCCCGCGATGCGGGAACTATCAGATATTAAGCTGATAAGAACAGATACTACACTTTGATCTTAGCCAACAGGCCGAGAAGCGATAACTAGAAATACAATTCGACCATACTATAAGCACTTTCGATACGCTACTGCATGTATAGTTTAGAAATATAAAGCGACATCTATGTATGTAAAATATAAACATTTTTAAATTTTTATTTATTTTAATAAATAATAAAATATTTTATTAATTAAATAAATAGATAATGTTAATGTATTGAAAATATATTTTATTGTATTATAAAAAATAATTTATTCGAAAAAAAGATTGAGGGCCAACGGCACGCGGTGTTCCCAAGCGGTCACCCATCCAAGTACTGACCGCGCCCAATGTTGCTTAACTTCGGTGATCGGACGAGAACCGGTGCATTCAACATGGTATGGTCGTTGACGACAGTTCGTATATTATATTTTAACCACATTTTTATTTTAAAATTAAAAATAATTAAATATTTTAAAAGTAAAAAAAAAATGTTTAGTAACCGCATTTATTATTAGGTAAAGCAAAATAACAATACATATCTTGAATCAAAATTATATTATAAGTTATACATGTTATTAGCTACCATATAATATATAATAGCTACTTACATGAATATATTATATTTCTTGTGAATAAAATAATCAATTTTGAAATATTTTTTAAATTAATTCGTTTTCGTTTCGATATATGTTTGGATCTTAAAAATTTCTATCTTTAGAATCCATACGTCAGATTGAAATTTATTCTCTCCTCAGAGATGATGCATAATTGATTTCGGTTCTAAATAAAAAATAAGAGTAATGGTAAAATTTAGCTTCTCGCATGAAAGGTTCGAGTCGTAAAGCTATCAAATTTCAAATCAGATCGTAAAGTTGCCAAATACGAAGATAGGGGCCATAAAGTTCTGTGCAACCTATCGATAACTATGAAATTTTCACTATCGCTATCGACCAATGCGGCTTTTTTTCTGCATTTCGAAACATATTTTATATTTTTAGAATTTCAACGATTTTTGAATAGCTTATTTATTCGCGTATTCGAAAGTATTTTCGTTCTAAATTGAGAGTACAAAAAAATTATAGGCTTTTTATATCGTAAACATTTATATAATATAACTTCAACATATAAAAATTTCGAAATTGCTTTGCGGCGTTTTCTTTTAATTATGAAATGTCGTCATTCGCAAAAATTTCAGTAAAGCCTTTGTTTTCATTCAGAAAATCTTTTAAGTATTCTACGTAGTTATAATTGGAAAAAAAAACACTTCTGTTCAGCAATCAAAACCACACAAAATTTCGTGATTTTTTTAAGTCTTCTTGTAAATTTTCTTTGTTTCAATGATTGAAACATTGTACATATGTTTAAAAGCGACTAAAAATAAATTACAATCAAAATTATTTTGATCTTCTATGATTTTATGTGATTTGTAACAATGTCTGTATAATGTTCTCACCGTGTCACTTAAGGGCAAACCTATGTAAATTGGAAAGCAAATTACAATCACAAAGCAATTTGCGTTCAAAATCAACATTTACTATTTAAACAGATTCATCAAGGACTAATAATCAACACGATGAGCATCAAAATGTCCACAATCTTTAAGGGCAAGAAACACAAACAGGTGTTTCGAAACAAACCAAAAACCCAATCATCTGATTGTGAACCAAATCTATTAATACCATCAGTCTTAAAGTCAGATCGGGCTGGCGTCGTCGTCAGCTATTAACACAACAATTAACTTAATTTATCGCGCTCCGAAATTAATACAAGGTTTACGCAGCCGCAAGTAAAACCTCATATTTCACCAGGATCCCGAGCTTTCAGCATTCGAAATTGAACAGCCCTGAGTACGGTGCGAAACACATTCGAATGTTCATTAATTTTCATAATAATCAAAATTATATTAAAAATTAAATATTTCCCATTTCTTAGAAATGTAAAAAAAATTAAGCGAAAGTGTAAAATTCAAAGAAATCTTGTTTGATGTGTTCCAGACTTAACTCAATCTATATTATAAATACGCTAACGATGCTCGAAATTTTCAGCCGTGCACGTGCACTTAATTGGCCCGCCACCTTACGCTCTGAGCTACCATCATAATTACGAAAGTGCACCGTTTAACGTATATAAGGCGTAAAATCCATTTCAATAAAAAAGTCACTTGTACCTTTTGTGCTATTCAGTCGTCATATGATATCAGGCGTATATGGATATTTTAAAGTCTGCATGCGTTCATTCGGGAATTTTTTCAATTCTATGTAACAAAATATGGATGAATGGATACACGCGGAAAATGTGAACGAACTGAAAAATATGGAAATGCTGAAGGGTAAAAAATATGAAAATATGAGCAAACATACCGAAGTGCACAACGCAAATACAAAGTATTAGCATTCGAATAAATAAATACGAAGACGAAAAAAAACAATTTTTGAAAATTTTGTGTATAATTACACCAAACTCTCATTTTACACGGTGGATAGGGACAAGCGAAAACCGTGTAAGAAAAAATACATTTTTTATTGCTCGATATTCATTATATAGTTCGAACAAACCGTGTTAAACCAAATAAATCGTGTAAAAAAATATTTTTTTAATTTTTAATTTTGAATCAGTGTAAAACGAGAGTTGGGTCTATAATTAAACATTAAATTCCTTGTACGAGTCGAAACAATGTGCGCCGAAATTTTCGCAACAAAACCGAAATTAACTCGCGACAACCGAGCGAAGAGCATGAATGGAAAACTAAAAATAAAAATTCAAAACTTTCTCGTCACAAAAACAAAAAATAAAAAAAACTTTTAACACAACAGCATAAAAAACGAGAACATTATCAAAACGGGGAGATTCGGCTCGCTTTCGCGGCGTCGGAAGCGACGGCAACTCGAAGATGAAAGGATAACGCCGCGCCGCTTTTGTGTTTTGATAAATACAAGAACAACAACGGAGAGCCTGAAAAATCTAAAAAAGCGAAAAAAAAACGAAGGGGGTTGTAAAAAAACCCCCCAAAGCCCCCTTATTCCGAAAGTCGTGTAGTAACATGTGGCGTGCGTGTTCCGCAGCGCCAGATAAGGGTAGCCGAGGATTAATAAATAACGCGATGCCTTTTTAATGTCGGCCGTGTGTTTGTAGCACATATTATAGCCTCATCCCAACTTTTAGCACACCCCAACTCGCTGAAACTCAGGAGGTTTTGCTTCTAATATGTCTGGTTCTCTTTGGAACTGAGGGGGTTTTCGTTGTGGGAAAAAATCGCGGACGTGTTGTGAAATATGTCAGGGTTGGTTGTAAGGGTTGTGTTTTGATTTGATTCTTGGATTGAGTGTGTGTGAGTTTAGTTAAGAAGGGCTAGATATGCTGTGGTGTTGTATTATATACGTTTGTATATGAAGAGTGAAAAGGCCAAGGGTATAAGTGACTTCGCGGTGATTTCGAAAAAAGTGTGCTCAATGTTGAGGATGTAGGTACCTATCTGTATTAGAAGGAGGTCGATTGATTTGATGATATATCTCGGCACACATTCCAAGTTCATCTGTATCCTTTTGCCACCAATACATAGAATCGATTTCTGTACATAACTCAATTTCGGCACAAATGTCACTTGTGCCCTTTGACCTTTTCAGTCGTCATATAGGGTTTTAATTATGATCCTTAGATTTTCAGATTATATTCGATGACTTATAAGGTCAAGGGGTACAAGTGACTTTGCGGTGATTTCTAAAAAAACGCACTCAAAGTTGAGCATGTACCTATATGTATTAGGAGGTCGACTGATTTGATGATATATCTCGGTATACGTTCTGAGTTCGTTTATATCCTTTTGCCACCAAATAAATGAGTGCATAGAAGTGATTACTGTGCATGACTCAATTTCGGCAAATATATCACTTGTACTCCTTGGACTTTTCGATCGTCAAATAGTTTCAATACAAAACATATAATTATGACTCTAGAAACTTTAATTCGAATATGATAATTGAAAGTATTATATATTTGGCGCAGTTTATCTAGATTTGTGACTTTATTTTCGATTACCTATTACACAGATCAAAAAAATACAATTCAAACATAACAGAAAATTACTTATTTAATTCGATTTTAGATGCAAAAAAATTGACCACAATTATTGTAATATTATATTGTGGAAAATAATGACTTTTTCCCTTTAGAAACGCGTCCCTGAAAAATTCGTCGCGGGAGTAAAAAAGCTATCGCTTCTTCTTTGGCAGTTTTCGTTTTTGTGTATGTCGTAATGGCCAATTAGGAATATCCGTGTATTTTTTTTAAGTGAGTACGTTTTGGTTCTTTGTTGTACGAAATTAAGATGTTTATGAAATAATATAATATATTTAGGATTTAACGATATAATAACGATTTCAACGAAAGTGAACATAGCGTACACTGTGCGTTTTCGTGTACGAAAATCGAAATTCTCATTACGCGAAAAAGATTTTATATTGTTCTTGAACATTATTATGTAAGCATGTAATATAAAATTATATTCGAATGAATTTTCAAAAAGTCTCCCCAAAGCGATTATCAATGAAATTTGAACTTCATAAATGAGTGATTAAATAGTAATTTTCGTATTAAATGACTATGATAAAATACAATCAACGAAAATTAAGGTTTTTCATTTGACAGTTCAACGATAAACGCATTTATAAATGGAGACATTTGGTTTTCCCACAAGCAGATAAGCAAATGTACGTACTCTATGTTTTGCTAAAATTTCGGAATATGTGTAGTTCAAATGTTAAATATAATATTTGCCATTTGTGCGTCACCACTGTGAGCTTGGAACAATGCCACCAAATTATAATTGCCGAATTTAAACAGGACTACTATATTCAGTATAAATATGAATTTTGAAAATGTCATACTGCCTATGTATGGTTATTGTAATTTTAGATATTGTGGTTATTGTAACAACATTATTTTGTTCAAAACGACGCAGACATCTGTTTATTTAATTCGATTGTTAAAAAATGAAATGAATATTAAACCTTTATTCATTATTAGATTTAATAAAAGTTAATAGTAAAAATTTTATATTATTTTGCCCAACAATATATGTATAATTTCTAAGAGCACAACCTTTGATGACATTACATAGCGAATTCATTTGCAATTACCTAATGTGAAGTTTAGTCTGGACCGAACAACGAATATCTATTACAAATAAATTGTGATATTGTAATCAAACACGAAATTTATTTTGATATCTGTATCGATTCTTCGAAAATTATGATATTATATTATAAGGCTAATATATTAAATATGTATTCGTACATAATATACCAAAAAAACAATTGCTGGTTTTACATATTATTCGGCATATTAATCATTTCCATATGTACTTTCGATAACAAAATTATGAATATATGAAAAACAAATTTCCTTAAACTGGCACAAATGGAGTGCTCTACCTAATAAATATTATTTTACAATGCAACAAAAATATAGCTTCAATTCAAAATATGATTTAAAATTAAAATCGTTAAAAAACAAAAGAATGTATTTTTCTTTTCCGATCGGTGTACAGAAATTCCGGGGCGCAAAGTTTTGTCGCACCTTTACATAATTATTGTGACCTTGAACCGCGTTTCGGAGAAAAATGCAACGTCGCACGATTCGCACACGCATTAAGATCATAGCGAGGTTGCCGATGCCAATTTATTATTAGTCGTGAACATAATCAGTTTATAAAAAAAATGTTTTTTCGTATTGTGATTAAAATAAAATATTAAAAATATATCGGTTCAAAACGTTTTTATTGTTGTTCGGACATTAAATGTGAGAAATGAATTTTCGGTCGATCTATTTATAGAATTCGTGTTTCGAGACGCGACGAAAAAAATTACCGAAAATAATTGTTTTCAAAAAATAATTATTATATTTGAAAAAATAAACAAACCGAACGTCGCCGACGATGAATGACCTTGAATCCGAAAATGGTAAGACAATACGAAATATAATAATATACATATGATGACTGAATAAAACAATTGGTTCAAGTAACCTTTTTATATCAAAATTGTGTTTGAATCATATTCCTATAGAACCATTTTCTGTACTTAACTCAATTTCGATAAAAAAAGGCTACTTGAACCAATTGTTTTATTCAGTCGTCATATAATATAACGAATTGTGAATGTATGTACTCATTTACAGATGCAGTAATTGTCATATTACTAGTGATCAGTCAGTTGAAAATATCAACGCATATTATGTTAGAAAATTATTTTATGTGGAAGTATTTTTTGTAGTGTAAAACTAGCGTAAGATTTGCACCGTATTTGCTCAAAATATAATTATCCGAATCGAAATAAAATTGGCCGAAAAGTGAGCGCTCACGGCTACCGCCAGTTAGAAATGTTAGTCAGTGCAGAACGTCAGTTTTTAATATCACTACCCATCGCGAATTGCTGAATATGTATGTAAGTTATCGAAAATTTAATTGAATACTTGTTTTGTCACATTTTTGGAGCGTTCACTGAACACACACGCAGAATAGCGCTATTATATAGTTAGATATAATACCTAAATTTAAAGATAAACTCTTAAAATTTTCGTTATAAGAACATTTTTATCTGTGTATGTACAGTGTAACGCTCCAAAACTGCGATCACACATTCAACGAATCGATCGCTATAAGAACATATATCTTACAATATTCTCAAAAATCGGCTCACATCTAAACACGACACATCAAACGAATCATAATTGCGACCGATTCGAATCAGACCCTTCATTCATCCTAATTCAATGCCCCCTAACAACAATCAGCCACGCGCTCGCAGCGCAAACAACTCTAGACCGTGATGGAACTCCTCAGACAATGGAGTACGAAACGATCATTGTCCGACGTCGGAATTAGAGCTGGTGGAACCTCGTGGAACCTCGCAGACAGGTCGTAATTGCGAAAGGGGACCCTTCGACCGCGGACTGTTCCCGCGGGAACCTCGCCTGCGGAACCGTAACGGATCCGAAGTGACAGTTTTGGCGCGAAACGGGCCATTGTTGCGTCTTCCTTCGAAGATTCGAAATTAACTCGGCGTTTGATTTATGTGTGGAACAGTGTTGTAGTCGAGGGGGAGCGCATGGGAGCGCGCTCCCTTACCTCATTTGGGCGTAGGAGCGCGCTCCCCCATGAAAATTTCAAATATCAAAATAGCATCAAAGTTTCAAACATATTGAATTCAAAAAATCTAGACAAAGGCAATGAAAGGACATAAAATTCTAAACATTTGCTGCACATAACGAATTTTGTAACAACGTCCATTGAATAGTCATCTTTTCATTCTCTCATTTCCGGTTGACAAAATTTATTGCATGTTATTGTTTGGTGAGTTCGAGATCCATGTGCGTTTTCGCGACTATTTTTTTTTCATAAGTATTGTAAATATGGTTTCCATAAGGATGTGCAAGAAAAAGATGTATAGGGGGGGGGGGTGTTGAAAATCAAGCGCTCCCCCACCTCAAAATTTACCACTACAACACTGGTGTGGAAGTTGGCAGCGCTGCGGTCGCGCTCCGCAGATTCGTCAAGCCGTTTGTCGTCGTGTGCTGAGCGATATTTTATATTGTGGCGGTTTGATTTGAGGTTGAAGTTGCGTTTTGGGTAGTGATACAGGCGGTAGGTTGCATGCGGCACAAGCCTTGAAAGGGAACAATGTACATAGTTTACTTTTTGGGGTCCCAATTGTTTTCATTGTTGACTGGGGTTCATGCCGCGTGCAGCTTGCTGCTTGTAGTGGTACGCGAAAAGTAGCTTAAATTGGTTTGAGTGATATTTTGAGCAATTAACATGTTTTGATCGAAAGATCGGAATTGAAGTTTGATTTTTGGTGTTCTCATAGTTGACTATGTAGCGCGACGCGTGCAGTTTGCTGCTTGTAGCGGTACGCAAAATGTAACTTAAGACAGTTCTAGTAATATTTTGAGAGGCAACGGCAACGGAATGGTCGGATTTGATAATGTTGATGATTCGGTAGTTGAAAATTATAGAGTAGGATATTATTCTTCTTTTCGTGTCTTATTGTTAGCTGTGAATGAATTCATTAGTTTACGTAGAGAAACTGTGTAAAATCAAATAGGATTTTATTTGACGGGTAACTCCTTTGACATTATAGCACTTTAGATTTATAAAAATGCAAGTATTCTAGTCGCATAGTGAAAATCGTTGAGTATTCAATGTCAAATTAAAACTAAAACTGAAATTGACTGCTTTTTTAAATTATTGTCAAACATAATCAATCTTGATATGACTACACTGCTGACTGTAAATAGTTTAGTTCCAATTCGATTGATTGATGTTTCCTAAAATATGAACTCCACTGTATTCAACTCTAATGTTAATTTTATGACATTACTTTCAATTTTATATATCGTCTATCAGTATTTATTAATTCTATTTGTCTATGAACTATTTCTTCCATTATAATATTATATACACGTGAAATGATAAAACAGTATTATTTTACATATAAATATTCAACGTAAAATCTCCTTTCAAATAACTTGAATAAAGTAAAGAGACACTTCAGATCTCGAGTACAGGAATATTGAATTACTCGACAATAGTAAACATAACTCTCGACGAGTAGAAAGCTCGAAATTACTTATAGCTCGGTCAAAAACGTTCGTGATTCCCTTGAATAAATATTTATACAAGTCGGCGAGCTGCCTCCTCGCAAGATTTGAATTTCTGCAAATTTCCCTATGATAATAAAAATCCGGAACGAACATTCGTGGGAATAGCCCCTGTTTCACTGATCGAATATGATTTGAAAAAAGACAGCCGCCCGTTCCGCAGGTCATATAAACGTCATTAGGCTATCGCAATAACCGTAAAACGACTAAAATATGTTTCAGACCTCCGAATAGCTTCCGATATTATAATTTTAGCTATCGAATCTTCGAAAACTTCGGTCGAATCGTGTATAAATATTTCACATTCTCGCCAGATTTGCCATATCTAGAAATTTTCAACTCATCCGCCGTAAATTAGTTTTATCTTTCATCGCTGAAAACGGATATTTTAATCGATTCAATCGTTGCTTATAGATGTTTATGGTGGTTTCGCGCTATTCTGTGTTTCGAATCACGAAAGGGCGATTTTTTTCCCGAAGATATATGTGAGTTTTATGAATAATGTTATCTATCGGTCTATTGAATTTGTAGCTACTTGTAGCCTCGGGGTACAAAAGGCGAAGTTTTATTGTGCCTTCGAATAATATATCGGAGGGGTTCAATCACTTTCGTCAATATGCTAAAGTAATATTCTTGATTCTAGTCATGTTTCCGTCCGTGTTTCGTATCATATCATAAACCGTTCGATATTTATTTTTATTAATCTCCCACAAAAACACAATAGATGTTTTCGCAATTTTATCAAGAGACACACAAAGTTCGCACGCATAGTAAATCGTTCTCGATCGTTCCGATAGCGTTCCTCTCTCGAATTAAAATGTCAAGTTGTTCAGTTAACCTTTTGAGAGAATTCGAATAACAGCCTCATAAAAATTCAGTGGTCGTGCTGCGATCTTGGTGTAAGTAGATCTTTGGCATGCTCGCCACCTCGAACACCGAACAAAATGCACTGAACTGCATTATGAATGACTGCAACTCCTATTGCGGTCAAAGGTTGCAACTTCCAGCTGTGGCTTTGTGAATGAACAAGACCCTTGGCGAATACAAATTCTGAATACGGCACGATTGATAAATAAACAAATTTTTCGAAATTATTTTCTTCAATTTATACAAACAATTGAATATTGTATTATATATTGTGATATTATTGTAAGTAATCGATTCTAGGTATCCAACTATCATCATCAATACTATAATTCTGCTAAGCGTATTTGTCGTTTGTCGTTTGTCGTCTGTTGCAATTTTTGTATGGAAATCGCGTGTACTTTTGTTCGAGAATCGATACATATGTGACGACTAAGATACGCGAATTTGGATCTTACGACTGACGCTATAAGGTTAACATTCGTGTCTTCTGTTATGTTTCGGAAAAAATTCAGATTGATAAATAAAAATATTCATGCAAATCTGACCCTTAAGACCCATTATCGATAAATACATTTTTTGGATATCAAGGTCACCCATCGTCTGCGGCATTCGCTTTGTTTATTTTTTCAAATATAATAATTAATTTTTGAAAACAAATAGTTTTCGGCCATTTTGTTTTTTGTCGCGTCTCGAAGTACGAATCGGATCGGATCGACCGGGAATTCGTTTCTGACCCTTCAATGCCCGAATAATTAACACGTTTGGAACCGATATATTTTTAATATATTTTTTTTATTATATTACGAAATTTGAATGGCATTTTTTTTATAATGACTAACAAAACTTTAAATTGATCATATAAATTGTATGGTTTGTTTATAATAACCGAAATATAAATATGTATTATTTAGTTTTGCAGCTCAATGGACTAAATGCTGTTCCAGAGGTTTATTTCATTTTTACTTTTTGAGTTCATTTTAATTTTGTTTTTTTTTTTCGCGTCTATAAATATGTAAATTGACCGGAAATTCGTTCTTACACATTAAAAACTGGACAATATTTTAACTCATTCAGACTTGATTTTTTTTTTCAATATTTTTCATGTAAATTACGATTACAAACAAAGCCCGAAAGTTAAAGTTGAAAATTTTCTCGGCAAACGGATCAGCTATTTAAGAATTATTTTCAATGATGTATTAAATCAGTACTTAACTATTATAAACAAAAGATATTCAAATTATTTTCAATATATTAGGTACGTGAATTTCTCTTAATAATTACAATTTTGGAATTTTCGAAATTGTGAGCGAGGGTAGATATAGATCGCCTCAAAAATTATAATCTTAGGTACTACTGCTAGTATACATAATAGCGCTATACTGTGTGTGTGCCTGTATGTGTGTGTGTCCATGTAACGCTCCAAAACTGCGCGTTGATAAATTCAATGGGTCGAAACTGTGATGATATATTCAAAAGTTAATTGCTAATTAGTCTACATATATTAGAAAAATTACAGTATTGAGATGATACAAGTACAATGATGATTACAAGTATAATAACATTTTTGCCGAAATTAAGTTATGTACAAGACTCGCTTCTATGTTCGCTAATATATTTGGAGGCAATAGGGTATAAACGAACTTGAAACGTGTACCGAAATATATCATCAAATCATTTGACCTATTCCTAAAACGCTTTTCTCGAACTCACTTGTAATTCTTGGCCTTTTTAGTTGTCATATGAAATATCTAAATTGTTTCAAATCAAGAAATATTGCCAACGTATTCAAAATTGTTCAATTTATTTGATTTTACATAAACTTGACGAGTTTATAATACAATGACAAGGTTATAGATATATGTATGCGTATTTATCGATTATAAAGTTTAGTATCATTTCAATATAATAAATCGTAAATGAAATTTTTATGCGTATTAAAAGATGAATTAAGAAAAATATTTATGTATTCGTTCATAAAATTATACGAGGTTCAAATAAATCATCAGCATAATTTTATTAGACTCGTTGGATCGATCTCTTCTCCCCATAAATATCGGTAATGTATTAATTCAATAAATTACTTTTCGCATATAAACATCAGCATTTTATACGTATAAAAGTGAGTACGAAGCCCGGTTCGCAAAAGTGCCATAACGATAAAGTCTAATACGAAAAAGAGAGAGCGTCGGCATCTCCAGTTGCCGACTTCATAAATACAACACTTTTGCTTATTTCTTTAAATTTGTCCCTTTCGCATGGGTCCATCCCTTATTCACTGCTAGTGTCGATAGTCGACATTAGCATATAAAATACAGTTGGATGTAACCCACGGTCGGATTATATGAATTTTTATCAAGCGGGGCCCGCGCGCGTATCATTTCATATATTGAAATCCGTAATTTTATTCATGGCCGGACAACATGGGAACTTATTACGGTAAAAATATGCCAGGGCCGTACCACGTGCGCGGAATGGGTCAAAGGCCGGCTCAAAATTGGATTTGTAAAATGTGATATCATGTTCCTTAAGGAGAGATAAGGATAAGGAGGGCGGGCTCCCTTCCTCCAAACATATGGAACGTTTAATCAAATACCGTTCCGAATGCCTGCAGCAACTCGACATAACAAAACTGAGAATTTTCCGCGGAAAATATTCGCTTTTCATTGCCCTAAAACACTCTCATTCAAAGCTGAGAACACATCCATTCTATTTACTCACGAATTTCTATGAAGCTATCGATTTTATGCGATTCACAATCGTTGTGTGTTCCCAGCTCTATGTCGTTTAGTTTTCACCTACGGCCGAGGAAATTCGGCGAGATTTTCCGACTCGAGTGGAAGTTATGTAGATGGCATTGCGACACGGCCGTGTGTAAAACAAGAATATGTGTGTCCACTAGAAACTTTTCCAATTTATATACTCGAGTGGGTCTCGAGCGAAGGATTGTGGCTCAATCTAGTATCTAGAATTAGTATAGACAATACTTTTATTAAATATCTTCGGAAATTATTTCAGTATTGACATCGCAAACAAATTCCGCAAATATTATCGAAATATGGTAAATTTAACTTTTCTCATAGACTCAATTTCAGTTTCAACTTCCGTTCACTACAACATTCATAAAAAAAGCATACAATTCGAATTCCCTCTCTAAAAATAGAAAAAAATACCACATATTTTCAATAGGCAATTGGAAAATCTGAAAACGATAACCGTTCTCACGTTATCCATACGTATTCCAAATGCGATATCCCGAAGCGTATAGTGCACGACCGACCTACATATCGCGGTCAGCCTTAGCATTTATTACATTCCACAACTTCAATTTCAGTCTAAAAGACAGACGCTTGGAAAACACACACTATTTCATATGAAAAACCTCCTAAACATCACCGAATTGCGGTTAAAGCGAACACACCCCAATATGGATGGGGTGCAAGTTTGATCGCGCACCACCTTGTAACACTAAGTGATACACGCCGTTTTGAATGATCAAATTAGGGGCGAAAGGAAACACACTTCGCTTGACGAGGATCTTAACCCATTGACTGCGTAATTAATTTCCCGACCTTCGCCCGGGAAACGTCAATTACGCTTGCCGAGGTTATCAATATTAATTCCGAGCATCAACGCGGCTTAAAACGTAATTTTTCGCAAGATGCCCCCGTTTTGCTTATAGCGAAATCAGCGATACAGTACAATATCGAATTAATGAGCTTATAATTAAAATCAATTCATTCGATTTTCTATGAAATTCATTCGAGATTCTAATTTAAACGGGAGCATTTAGAATTGAATCAAATATAATTTCATATTAGTAAAAACGATATGTCATCTACGTTCGGTACGATAGTCGATGCATTAGGTTAAGTTACATATTTTTCTATTTTTAAATTGATTCAGAACAGATTAGATCATATTTCATTTTATGTAAGTTTGGTTGAGTTTTGTACTGTTGATATATTTTACAAATGCAGAAAAATCTTTAAAAAAGTTTAAATTATATCAGTCTGACGCAACATTGTGTTAATATTTTTTTGTCAATACAAACGACTGAAAAGGCTGAAATACATAAAACGACTGAAATACGGACGACTGAAAAGGCTAAGGGGTACAAGAGACATTTTTGTCGAAATTAAGTTATGTACAAGAATCACTTCTATGTATGCTCATATACTGCGAAGTCACTTGTACTCCTTTCTTTTTCAGTTATCATATGTAAAAATATGAATTAGGTAGGTTTGAGTGGAATTGAACTAACAATAAGTCAAGATCGTGGGAAGTACCTAACAAACAAGCACAAAAGCTAATAATTAAACGTTTTAAGAGCCAAGTGTACACGTACTTTGAAACAATGCCTCGCTTTATATGAGTGTTTATACAGAACAGCAGTTCTAAACCTAAAGCACGGAATTTTTTTTCGAAAATATTTGAAAATAAAACTATTTGAAGTGTAATATTTTCATATTCATTTAAATTCTAAATAATAAACAGAAAAATTCTAAAAATGTACGAGAGCTCTAAAAGGATATCTTAGATTCAAATGAGTGTCATAACTGAAATTAGTGATTGCACTATCAATTTTCCGATTTTTGGATAAATAACAACCCCCAATCGAAACTGTTGAGAATCTGAGACGCAGAATAATAATTTTCAGCTCTCGAGCGATCCCTTCCGATTAAATCGCTCTATATTCATTATTTATTGTCGGCGTGCTATAATATTTGGAAGCGATGAGTTTGGAGTCGATTTTGATAAATTCCTTATCGCAACGTTCGACATGAGCCCAACTTAAAAAGGGCACGGCCCGCTTTGATTCGGCGCAAATCTATTTTCAGTAGAGCCTTTGATGCAAAGAGTTTTCAGAGTGCGATGAAAAATCTTGTTTAAGAAAGGCTGAAATGTGTATGTTTACTACTAGGGGCGACAAGTCGAATCGGCAAAATGCGAAATTTCTTTCGTGGCGATGGCAGATTTTCGTCTTTGTTCTGTGAATGAATATTTAATTTAATTTCAGTTGATGTATTAAATTTTTATTTATATTAAATCTGTATTTGAAGTTTTTTCAAAGGGTTAAGTGCTCAGTCGCTGAAATGAGATATAAAATGAGTTGTTAATACAACTATAGAATCGATGTTATTTTCATTCGATTTACTAATATGATTCAGTTACAGATTCACTTTGTGATTTTAATGAATGTCAATGTTTAATTATACCTATTGAAAAACCTTATTTTTTTTCTCAAACTTATTGTGGACGGGTCCAGCGTTTGTATATTATTTCTAATGTTAATCTCAACACTATTTTTAAGGAAAAAACATGTTTTTTTCGGGATGAAATTAATTTCACCCGTACATTTGATTTTAAATTTGTTCAATTCCTATAGCATTTGAATTCCATTTTTTTTTAATTTCTCGCGCATACCAGGCGAATATTTTTTGAAATTACTAACCGTCTTCAAGGTATCAACATTTGACAAAAAATCAACAATATTCTAGTTATTTAAGGTCGATTAAGCACTTTGATAAATCATAGGTTTTTTTTTCTTAATATTTACGAAACATGAAGAAAGTTTTTATTTTATACAGTTTTATCGAAAATTAAAGAAATTTCTCGATTTTTTCACACATTATGTGTATATAGAATGTGAAAACCCTCAAATTTCAGCATGTCGTGTTTCGTTGCGTAAACATCGTCAGTCTGGTTGATTTTGTCGCTTCTATGTGATATTCCCATGTGCTCACCATATAGAGGCTGAGGAGGTGACTTCTCGCATATGTAATTAATTGATTACCTATTACTATTCTGTCTATGTTCAAGCAAAGCTCGGTAAATATCTTTGATGCTAATAATATGTTATCGATATTGTGTAATGCGAGTTATATTTGATGTGTAACAGTTGAAACGTTTATATCGAACTATTTTTATTATTCTTTCAGTTAATAAAGTCTAATAATAATAAGCACTTTATATAAATTATACTTTTCTGCTTTATCGTTAATTGGAAAACGTAAGTCGATCCTAATTTAGATGAAACCTCTTCAATTTTATACAAGAGTAGAAAATTGCCAGATACTCGATCATAGCTTATTAACTTGGTTATTTCTAGCTAAGTCTCACTCCAGACTTCATTCAAGTCAATTTGAATTTAGACTCAATTTAATGCACTTACACTGACAATAGGTTTATGCGAAGACATTGCATCTATAAATAAAACGAAGCACTCCCATTCAAACATTCATTGCTCCCGAACGAAATCCGCCTACACTCACATTTCTCAGTAGAAACTTCCATCGTTCCTTTCCAAATTTCACTATCGATTTTCCACTTTCGGTTTTCATCGCTCATCTCACACTAGACGAGTCTAGCAACCGTCAACACGACGTTTCGTGTCGATAAACTTCGATTCAAATTCGCAAGGAAGGAAACGGCCTAGGAAGGAAGGGAAGACGGAAGGAAGGAAGGAAGGAAGGAAGGAAGAAAGCCTCCACTGAGAAGTTTTCCAATCTATTTCGGATGTTACTGGTGGTTCTTTCTTTGTGGGTGGCAAATCCACCGCCCACTCACATAGATCGAGTTGATCAAACGCCTAGGGCGTTTAGCGGCCTTGATTGTGTCTCGAATTTGCTTAAGCCGGGAATTTCCCGGGAAATCTCGGTCCGGATGGAGTTTTCCGCTCGGCGGTGGTGTATTTTGTTTTTTCGCTTCGAAAGTGTTTTTCCGTCGATTATAATATCTAGATCGTGTTCGGTGTCGTGTGGAACTCGCTCGAAGATAGCAGTTCGATCGGTTTATTACCGATTTTATCTCTTTGAATAAATTTGCTTTATCGTTTTATATGCTCTGGTACATTTTTCGTTTATGGCCGCTAAGCTGAAATTATTTCGCAGAAACAGCACTGTTATTAAAATTATATGGAATTTAATCGATATTAACGCAAAGCTCGCTAAATTTTCGCAGTAACTGCATGCTCTTTTTCGGATTAAACAATAGATAAAATTCATAAAATTATTCATCGAAGACAGATTATTGTTTGTATGCATTGAATATTATTTGCTCATTGAATTATTAGTTAGAAACTCGTGCTTTTGTTTTATCGAATGTATTGTTCATAACACCACCATTCATAGATTATGCCATTGTCATTAATGGATTATTGTTTGACACTTACTATTATATGCGCTGTTATTCTCGGCGAAATAATCATTGTGTAAACGTATAACTTAGCGATACAAATGAATTTTTTTTTAATCAAATTTGAATATTATTTCAAATCACATCGAAACGGCACATAAATAGAATTAAAAAGCTGATTTATAATCGCATTACGACCGGGACTAAACTTACCGAATTTCCATTTTCCCTCGTGATTTACAGCGACCGACTATCGCGTATGCTTCTCAAACGAAGAAAGAAACTCCCCGGCGCTTTCTAGAAAATAAAATAAAGAGCAAAAAAACGGAAAAAAATCAACGTTCAGATATAAATCAGCCGGCTTTATTTGAGCCGGTGCGCCTTGGTGTCAGGTAATTATTATGTAGGGGCGCTTTAGACCTCCCATGCCCGAAAAGTGCCTACTTCCCTCAAGGAAACCCACTGAAATATTTATAAGAGCGACTGCTGGGAATACGTGTGTTTTCGCACGAGAAGCAGACAATCTTGACAAACAAGATATCGCAACAATCGTAAACATGTTTTGGCGCGAAAAGGTGGATCGGCCCTGGCGAAACACCTTTTACCCCAGAGTATGGAAAAAAGGGCTGCTTTTGGTTGCAGGGAAAAAAAACATTGGCCCTATTACCGACGAATGAATTCATCATTCGGCGAAACCGAAAAAAATCTCATTTCTCCTTTGTCACATAACGTCGTGACGAGGCGCGTTTTCGCCGAATTACATTGACGTGACATTACATAGGAGGCGGGTTTGGAATACGTGCGTTGAAAAAATGCAAGAGGTTGAGGATCGATTGTCTTGTTTAGGGTTTTCCTTTCGAATGTCGAAGGTATTCGGATATTCGTTCGTTTTTTTGCTATTCGTTATTCGTTTGATATGATGGCTTCGTTTAAGTCGTACGTTTGTAGTTTGTTAATGGAGACATCTATGTACGTTTGTATATAACTATCATATGTAAATGACTAATTGTTCATGTACATGTTTACATATCTGTATGTATTAATAAGATATTTTTGGTATAAATTTCAAATTTCGGTTAACTGTCACAAGAATAAGTTGTTTAATTTGAACTTAAGAATCACTTCTCGTCGAACTATTTGAATAGTGTTCGTTTGTTTAACCTATATATTTTTGGCAACTTACTTTCATTTTTAAAATTTAAACTACAAACAAAATATATTTTATGAAATCTTACATAATTAAGAATTTTAATAATATTTTCAGTATGAATTATTGCAGAAACGGAAAACAAATAATGAATTCGTAGAAAATATCGAACTTGTTACCCTGGTAACAAGTTCGAATCCTGATTCATTTGCAAATGTTTCCATGACTTCCTATAGATATTCAAACCGCTTTTTATCACAGACTTTCATGAACATAGATGAGTTCTTAGTAAACGTTAAAAATGTAGATATTTTCATATGTAGCCCGAAAACATGAAGGCACATTTCTCAGAAAATTTCTTGCAATATTTTCGCAATGTGTAGTTAGACTCACATTTAACAAACATTTCGAAGTAATATTAACTGGTAAAATTCATACTCATATTTTTTACATAAAAACACCCACTTGATGCAAATTATTTTTTAATATTTTTCATGAAAATTCAATTTTTTTCATACAAAATTCGAACAGTTTGAATTCGTCGAATATTCGGTAACCCTAGCTTGTATGTATTTAAAGAAATTCTCATACACATGTGCTCGTCTTCTAAAGGATTTTCCAAGCTCGATCTTACGTAGTTGCAATTAAATGATTGAATTCTGTCGAGGTTTTTATGTAGGTTCAATTAGTTTGATTAATCGTACGATTGTCGCTTTAGATGTGGCGTGTGTGCATGAGATGTTCGTGCGTCATTGCGATATTATTATATGTTATCGTCGAAGATTGTTATTTGAGTTAAAAATGGATTTTCATTTTGTATTTTTTTCGAGTGTCATGTCAGATGAATCAGACGTTTGGTTATCGCGGCTGCCGAATCCAATTTATGTTACTGGAGTGCTTTTATTTTTATGTGGAATATAAGAGAAAATTCGTTTTAATCGATTCCAATTATTTTCATTGCTTTACTTTATAAGTTTTTTTTTCATTTCGTTCATATTTATTGAAAAAAATATTAAAATTTTCATTCATTTTCTTGAGTAAAATAATTAAAACTAATGAAACTTGGATATTAATATTTCGACTGAAAAATTTCATTAAGGTAAATGGCTATATCTATGTACATATATTAAGCAATTTCACATTGTCTTCCGATTCAAAATGTCAGCGTTGAGAAGATAAAAAGTAATTGTTTCAAGTCGAGAAATATAGTCAAGATGTGCGAGATATATTTCCAATTCTCTTACACTCTTTTTTAATTTGAAACGGCCACAAATTATTTGGAAAGTATTTTAATCGATTTTTGTAAGTATTAAATTATTAAATCGCAAGTATTTATATTTTATTGTAAGTATTGAGGTTGGGTTAGGTTAAGTTCAGGGCAGCTTAATCCTTGAAAGATTTTTACCTCCGCTCGCAAAAAACGAAAAAATATTGGTTAGGTTAGGTTAGATATTGCTTTAAACACTTATAACTTAATATTAATACTGTCAAAAGTAGTATAAAATACTTACAAGTAAAATACGAGCCATTTAAAACTAACACATGGATATTATTTATTTTATATTCAATAAAATTTGATAACGAAAATAAATATCCCAATGAATTTATTATAATCCGTATAAAATCGAATAAAAATTATCAACAAAAGCTACAGATGTCCGAAATTACATTCTCCCCTAGCATAAAATTCCGATGCTGAAAATTTAGAAAATCGTCACCACTTCCAGCTCATTATCATAATTCGCTCGTACATTTTCAGAGCATTTCCGTAACGACGTCGCAAGTGTATCATTATGTGGCGCGCATCGCTCGCCTCCTTTGATAACAAGCCATGGATTACCGCGAATGTTTTATTCATTAACATGTCTTAGACAAAAGATATACAAATAAGCCGACGGTAATAAGCTAAGTATCCGATGCGTGCCCGCGCGTCGAGCTGGCAGCACACTCTGGCCTAATTTACATTCTCCTATGTGAATATTTGTAATTTTATGTTGCGGTGTGTTCTTTCGAAGGATGTGTTTCTGGAATGGGTGGTCTTATTAAAGACGTATCCGCGGGCCAATGTAATGTAGGTGCTCCTTCTGCATTTCTTTGTGTTTCGGATGTTCCTTTTGGAATATTCATCGTCTTGTATGTGTACTTTTTTGGTAATGTGAGAATTTAATTATGAGATTTGTTGGATATTTTGTGCTGTCAGTTGTTGAATCGAATCTAGTTTGAGTGAAAATATTCTTATTTATTATTGTAGGGTGGGACAAGATGAGTGGGAGTACAAATAAACGTGATTGATCTTATGTTTTGCCCGATTTTTCGTCTTACCCCATTTTCCCCCATATACCAGCTGCTTTTACTTTGTGTTGCTCAAAACTATCAATTGTAAGTTGATTGTGGATAAAAACATAGGGTGATTTCGGTATAGATGGCCATATGGTATAGGTAGACGATAGTCTTGCCCAAAAATTTGCAGTAATTTTAAATTTTTAGTCTAATGATCACAGGACATCTAATAATAACAAAAATAATATTTTTTGTCGATTTTCGGTATAAAAACCACTGCTTACAATCGTTTCTCACATGGCCATCTTTACCAGAATTACATTTAGGTCATCACCTTATTCTAAAACAGTTGTAATAATGCAAAAACCTACTCAGATATGTACATAACTTTGATATTATTGAACACAATCGAATGAACACTTCAAGTGAACACACAAAAAGACCCACAAACATTAATTTTCATACAAAACAATTCAGATCGAATTTTCGAAAATTTCAAGATCCGCTTCATACGGAGCGCGTTTAAAGAGCTAAGCGAGGAGATAAATCGCCGCGTTTCTCATTGGAACGTGATTTAAGTTTTTGTCCGTTCCAGTGTGTGGCATATGCGAAACAACAAGTTTGTCTTTCTCTCGGGCTTGAACTAGTGTGTTGGCTGAAAGCCATCGTCCGTTCTCCTCACTGCAGCAGCTAAAAGGATTATCTCACCTGCAGCGACTGTAATACTTCGCGCTAATGTCCCCTGGAAAACAGCGGCGAATAGGTGAATGTCGCACTTAGTTTGACGCTAAAATGTGTACCCTGAGAATGGCGAATTTATAATTTACCAATGCGAATATTTAATTTGAATTTCGATCCCAGATGAAAAAATGTATTAGTCGTTTATACGAAAATAGAAAGGAGCGTTTTCCGTGGAAGAGTTATATAAATTCCTACAAGGGAAAAAGTGTCTTGTAAGAGGTTATTGCGAACGCTTTGTTTTTGTCCGAATCAATTTGTAGTCGATACGTCGCCGGACAGGGTCTTGCACGCATGAAAAACTTTGCTAACTGAGCGAAATAGGAAAATTGTTTTCCATGCCTTGTTTATTCGGTTAGAACGCGTTTTTCCTTGAAACAACAACGTCGAAACACTATTCTGCGTTCGAATGAGAAACAACACGATTGTAAGCTCGTACCTACGCTTTTACATCGACAAAGTCACAATACTACCTTAGATAGTGACCAACTTTTTTATTATATTATTGATATTATTGAAAATAATCAAGTTCATAGAATTAATTTATAATAATTGATTAATCTTTGTATTATATTATTTTTCGAATGTTGCACTCCACTTGAATGTTTTAGCTAAATTATGATTATGTAGTTTGAATGTCACTAGAGTAGATCATAAAATTCATTGCATGAATGTCAAATCGATACATTGTCATTTGATTTATATAGTAGACATAACTTCATCCTACACAAATAATATTCAGCATGAATTTATTGACAATGCTGATTCAACTATCAGTATAATTTAACATTCGATTATATAAACTGAACACAGCTCGCACTCAATTTTTATATCTTTTATTACGTCTGTTGCAGTCCGAGTAATCTCATCCGTTTTATTATTTTGCTACGTTTTCTTCGCTTAATCATCTACGTCGCGATCATTCTGCTCCAATTACACTTGTCTCTCGTTCCACGTTCAATAATATAATTAGATACGTACTAAGAGTCGACCTTATCGTCCTTAACATCTATCGATTTTCCACGACAGAGTGTGCTAATCAATCGCGACTTTAACGCGATTAAGATAAATGCGCTTCAATTACTAATTGCGACGCGTTAGAGATAACTGAATGTAATGCGGGTATCCTTTCTTCTTTTTCGAGTTGATTTCGATCATTGTGTGATTTTTCTTCATGGACTCATTTATAAGAAATGTATCTAATATATGTAAACATTTTTATCAAATAATTATTTAAAATATGATCCGTTTAGTGCAAAAAGTGATAAACTCCATAAAACAAAATGTCGTGAAAAAATATGAAAATGGTTAAATGTGTTTTCGAAATTTTATTTTTATTCTATTTATATATCTATAATAATAAATTTTGTTTTTATTGAGTTACGGATATAGTCAATTTACATTAGCGTACAAAATTAATTAAAATGGCGCCTATGAAATAATTGATTCATTATTCGATGGACAAAATAATTTTCAGATTTAATGGTATTTATCTTTATTATTCAGAAAATTTATTTAACACAAAAATTTAAGAATATGCCAAATGCTTTGACGATTGAGGGTCGGTATTTTCAATACTCTAGTCAACTAATCATAGTCACAATCAGAATTTCAATTAAGAACTGTCGAAATCCATCTCAGTGTCGCGAATTTCCGACAGTTCATAGTTGAAAGAATAACTGTAGCTCTCAGATTAGTTAACTAGACTAATAAAAGGACCGAATTTAAATCTAATTATTTATCAAAAAGTGGAGTTAATAACTTTATTCACAAGGTGGTCTTTATACAAATCTATACGCATGATTTTTATATTAAAAATTATTGAAAAATTAATCAATGGTTTGTAAAAATTATGTGATATTATTCTATCGATATTTATAAATATTTTTTTCGTATAAACCAAAAAGCAACACGTAGCACAAAAGTCAAAAAGTCTCCGCACCGCAGGAGGTTTGCACTAGCGCTAGGAATTCGCTCCGGGATTTTTAGGTGCGAAAAAGCGCTCATAAACTTTGTTTACCGCGTAAAAAATGACTTGGCACCGTATCGTCGTTCCACAGACATGGCTACTAATGTAAAAATATAAAGTTAAGTAGATCTGCGCGTGACACCGTAGGAAAAATAGCCCGCCTTTTTGCGGCGCCTTTTTTTGAACTTGACTGCCAGCAAAAGGGGACACCGGGGTGTGTTCATGCAAAAAATTATGTCACCACGCTTGATTTGCTCGATGCCATAGTCGTGGTCGCTTTTCCATACATGTTTTTCCGGAAAATTCTACGTGAACGATGCGCGCCTTTTGAATTTTCCACTTTGACGTGTTTGCGCCGATGGATGTGCTGATTTGTTCGATTTTTCAATTTCGAACGAAACAATAATGCGTTTGTCTATTTTTTTGAAATTTCAATAGATATGACTTAAAATGAGTAAATCAATTTTCACTTATTATATATAACGACTGAAAAGACCAAGGGGTACAAGTTACTTTGCAGTGAATTCGAGAAAAGCCCGCTCAAAGTGCATGTATTAAGAGGAGGTCGAGTGATTTGATGATACATATATCTTACAATTAGTGCACGTTCCAAATTCGTTTATATCCTTTTGGCACCGAATATATGAGCTTACATAGTGCGATTCCTGTACATAATTCAATTTCGGAAAATATGTCACTTATACCACTTGGCCTTTTCAGGGGTCAAATATAACGCGAAATAGTTGCCTTAACAAAAGAAAAATTATGTAAAAAAATTGTTTCATTTTGAGAATTCGTGAAACATTATTATGATTTATGCGTTTTAATCTCGATTTATTTCTTAATGTGACAAAATTGAAATAATTCAGACGCTCGTATTTACTGAAAACAAGTGTTGAAGCTTGGAAGTTTTGAAAGATTGCCTCGAAGAAAATGTTCGTATAATTCACGCAAAAAATTGTGAAAGATGCGAAAAACCGGCACAGGTGTTCTGTCACCTGAATAAAATTAATACTTTTTATCTTCAAACCGGGTGAAAATATGCGATTTTCCGCTTAACGGCTCCCGAAAATATTCAGAAGAATATAATCACATAATACGCAGAAAAACCTTCAGTATACATTTCATCTAATAATATCTAACACGACAAACATTCCATCTCGCAAACCTATTATTTCAACACACAACCGTTACCTTTTTTTTGAAAAATCCATTTTTTTCGCAGAATCTAAAATCGAGCCGTTATAAATCGTCGATCATCATTCAAAAAAAAAAAATATATACATATATACAAGCCGATATAAGCGGGGAAATTTATTCGCGCGCTTAAGTCAACCCCTGCGAGTTTCGGCAATTTGTCATTGTCTGGTCGCGGCTCGACACACTTTTGCGGTATTGACACTCGCTTTTTACCTGCGAAGGTTTCTCTTTTGAAGGTCTCCGAGTGTCTGTTGTCATGATGATGATGACGATGGTCGTGCTCTCTAATCGGGTCGAGTGCTTTATTGTGGGTACGTGTCGTGTTTTTTGCTGAATGCTTTATATTCGTTGGAAAAGTTCATGATAGGGTTGTGTTTGAAGTTTTCAATTTTTACTCTAACGTGTTGTGATAATTTAAGATGCTTTAGTGATATTAATTGTCGATTATATAAGACTAGTGATCAGCCCGTTGAATATATTGTGGGCGGAGACATCTTGGGTCTTGTGAATTGAAAGACGATTCAATAAGGACTAAATTTATTCACTATCGATATTGTACATTAATAATTAATTACTCAATTATTGAATCACAGATTGTCAGACGGTTTTCGAAATACGTTACATAAAATAATCAATTCTAAATTCAGCGACAATTTGTATGTGTCCCTACAATATCAATGCAGTCTCAACCCGTTGAATATATCAATGAGCATTTTTAGATCTTTATATGGACACACACATATACACAGACACACACGCAGAATAGTGCTATTATATAGTTCGATACGTTTTATAAGAAGATATTTTGAAATGCAAATATGAAATTCACCGAGTTACATTTTTAAATGTATTAGTAAGTAAATTTATGTATGCTTCAATTATATTTAACTGTAGGAATATATAATATTTGACTATTTTCGCTAAGTTATGTGTAAGTAGTAGCTTTTAAGATTTATTTAGATTATTTCAGGAATTTCATTTTGTTTGTAATGAAATAAATGATTATTTTTCGGGGAAAAAAACAAGATATAAAGAAGTTCATAATGTAGGATAAGTATCTTAGCAACTAAAATAAACAAACTTCAATATGAAATTTTATAGGAAAAGTTTAATTAAAAGATTTTTTTACTCTTTAAAGGTCATATAAATAATTAAAAAAAGCAAAAACTTAAATATTTCTGATGAAAATTTTCTTTTTGATGCTGAATCAAATATATCGAAATTGAAATCACTTAATTTATCTATAAAACTCATTATTCAATCGATCAAATTATACACTTGAAAATTATATAAAATATGAGACAATGACAAAAGTACAAAGCTTAAACGAATGAAAGCCTCGCATTTCGCGACTTTCCCACAATCGCGATATCGACATTGTTCAAATAACGAGCTACTAACTATGCGTAAAAGGCGTTATTTTCTTGCGTCGGTGTGTACTACACACAGAAGAGACAGACTTTCAAGTTTATAATAACCGGTGGATTGCCTTAAACGACGAACGACGAGATAATGGACCGTTTTGCGGCACAACAATGTGTGCTCGTCTAAAAACCCCGCTTTAGTTTTGCGCAACGCGAAACTTCTGTTTCGAATTTGAGAATTTGAAAATTTGCGAAAGGTTTCGTTTTCGGCGATAATAATAAGCGTTCTTTTCGCAGGAGTCGACAATGGTGTAACTTTTTAATTAATTTGCTTTAATATTTTATTGGTTCGGAAACTGTCTCACTCGTTCGCGTAAGGAACGTTTTCAATTACGCTTTCGTAACTTTCGGGTTTCGGTTGGTATTATGATTTTTTTTTGCTCGAAGGGTCGGTTTTATGCGAACTTTCGATGTTTTGTTTTCTGTTGAAAATGAATTTCATATTTTACGTATTTGAATTGAATTAATTTCAATACGTAGAATTTTTTTTTTCAGTATATAAACTAGATATTTTAGTATATTTTCTTTTGTATTGCAAACAGTATTTATTATATCCATTTGCTAATTTTTCCGATCAGATATTATGATAATAGTAAATCATCACAGAAATATTTGATAGCATCCATGAAAAAATGTATAGATTTTTCGTATAACGACATCTCTCCACGCAACGACAAACACTAATCTATTATAGACTTCAATAGAGACCCACTCGACACGAACTACAAATAAACCAATAAATTAATATTCTTACAATAATCAAATATTAAAAATGAAAATTAAGTTTTTCATTAGTTTATTAACTAAAGTAATTAAAAATTTCAATCGAATAAAATTATTTTACATTTAAAAAAGTCAGCATTATATGAATTCTACAATACAGTCCAAGTGGAAAAAATCCGAATCACATATATTTACGATTATCTTTATGGCTCATGAGTTATATTATATATGATTACTTAAAAGACCAAGGGGTAAAAGTAACATTTTTTTTTCCAAAATTGAGTTATGTACAGGAATGGCTTCTATGTACGTTCGCATATTTTGTAACATAAACGAATTTGGAATGTGTACCGAGGTACATATATCAACAAATTTCTCGATCTCCTCCTACAACATGTAGGTAGATTCTCAGTTTCGAGCGCGTTTTTCTCGAAGTCACTTGCACCCCTTGGCCTTTTCAATCATCATATATTTTGTAGCAAAAGGACATAAACGAACTTGGAACGTGTACCGAGATATATCATCAAATCATTAGATCTCCTACTACATGTAGGTACATTCTCGACTTCGAGCGCGCTTTTCTCAAAGTCACTTGCACCCCTCGGCCTTTTCAATCGTCATATATAATATTTAGCACAATCCACCCCCACTTATATAAAATCCTTCAGAGACACCCTTCTCACCTTTCCACCCCTAGATTCCGGGTGTGCGAAATGAAGTGTCATAAATTTCTTCGTTCGATACATTCGCCATGTTTATGCGGCAAATAAGGATAAGCTCCGGAGCGCCTTACGCGGTTGGGGGTGGCATCGCATTTAAAACACCCACCCATAAATCAAGGGGTTGACAAAACCGAGGAAGGCCGCAAAACGCCAAATCCAGAAGTTCCCGCTATCATTGTTCGACGGGCGACTCAATGCTCTCGCACACCAAAGAATAAATCTTGCTTTTGGGCGTAAATCATTTCAACACCGATGTGCGTATGCTCAGGATGTCTTTGACTTGGGTGCTCGGTGTGACCTTCGAATATGTTTTCTTTTTGTACAAAAAAGTGTTTTTTCGATATGAAAAGTGTAAGCTTAAAGAACAGTTCGGAAGGATATCTTTGTGTGCCGCGAGTAATCGATTTTGACGGAACTAAGAAGAAATGTTATACATATAAGTTAATTCCGGTATAGATGGCCATGTGGGGGATGATAGTCAGCGGTGATTATTAAAAAAAAATGACAAAAATTATTATTTTCTGTTATAATTATATGTCCACTAATCACTAGACATTCAATTCAATAATAAAAATATTAATTATAACCAATTAAAAAAAAAAATGAGCGTTGACCAGCGTCTTCCATCTGGCCATCTATACCGGAATAACCCTAAATAGATATATACGAGATAAAATGCAGCTCTCAATGGGTGTTGAAGTTTAGTACTATGCTGTTAAAGTGTTCACAAGTACGGTACTATAGTTGTATATAAGACTTTCACTTCTGATTTTCAGTGAAGCGTTGAGAGTTGCATTTTCTCACTTAACCACAATTCATTTTCCATTTAGTTGAAGTCTGTGATCGAAGTACGCGAGGTCTTCTTGTGCAATTTATTGTAGAGAAATGTGAGTTAAACATGATCCCTTTCTTTTGTTTTTTGCCTTTAACTCCAAATACATGCCAAAGTATATCATACTTACATTTGAATAAGTTTACTCGATTTTTCTAAGTATGATTTTCCAAAAAGGAGTTAGCACAAAAAAAAGAAAGGGTGAGATCAAGTTTCTCTAATTTTTACTATTACATCAAATCATTGTATTTATTCTATTAATAATACGTCAATACTTATTTAACAACGAAAACAACAGTGAATTGTATTAACGTTCTCAGTCCAAATTTATATTAACCAACCGTGCGTTAGCCGAGCAAACTTACAAATAACAAATTACATACACAAACAAAACTTTCGGATTCTAATGAAATAATGATGACCGAGAATTCGATTCCGAGAAACTTCAATTATTTATGCGAATAACTTATGATGTAGTACGAGGCAGAAAATCAAGTCGGTTTCACTAACTATCGGATATCGGATATTGTGTTCGAAAAGGAAAGGTTATCGAAGGCTCGACGTCGATTTTCGTCTCTTTGGATCTCCCAAGGCCTCCAATGTACACAATCAGAACTGAATTTGCTTCTATATCACGCTTCGAAGGTTCTATTTCTACTTTTGACTTGAATGTATCTGTGTGTGGTCACAGAATTGCGTATGAGGGTAGACAAAGTCATCCTCCACATTTACGTAGAATATATTCGTTTAGTTCATTCAAATCAATATTAAATATTTAAACATCGATATTTAATATTTTCAATACAGTTTAGTAGAATCGATATATTATTTGGGACGAAATAAATCAAATTCGACGTACACACAATCGATACTCCCCAAGGACACATTTCATATTTTGACTTTTCCCATACGAATAAATAAACTTCGATGTCGATTCGTTGAAAATTCTCCTGGGGGTGTATTTTAGGAATCTTCGTTATTATCGCCGACTTGGGGTGGTAAACGATTTTTCTCGTCTGCTGTGCGTTTATGAAAATAAAGTGTCCGCCGTTCGTGTATGGCTTTATGAAATTTAAGTAAACGCGTTGTAAATACATAAATTCATATATAGCGACCGATATAAGTTATGGGAAGAGGCTTTAAACAGCTCGGCCTCCCCCTAAGCCTATCTGTGTCTAACATTAATAATTCATTGTTTTATTTGACGCGAGCGAATCTTACGCTTCGGGGTGGGTGTTTTTAGAAAGTGGGGAAAAATGTTTTTCACACCGCCTTCAATACAAAAACTCCACTTTATGAATTATTAAATAGATCACACATGCTCTCCACGCTAAGTGTATATAATGCTCTTTTTTCCCCGGGATAAAATTGAAACGGAAAATGTGCGAGTTTTCGTCATTCCGCTTTCGCCTGTAGGTACGCGATGTGAGAATATGAAAAATTACGAATCTCGTATAATATATGAAGGGGAGAAAAAGCACGGTCAAGCAAAGTGATATAGATAATACAGTTGAAGCGCAGTTTCCCATAATGCGATTATCTTTGTTAGGCCACGACTCAAAGCCTTCGCGTAGCCACCTAAGATAATGTGCGAGGGCTTTTTGTTTTCGTCGAGCTTAGGAGGTTGTATAAATATTTCCTTTACCCTTTTTCCCCGGTAATCGATCACATTTCGACCTTTTTATAAAACAATATTATGCACAGAAAATAACAATTTTAATGCTTGTATGACGAACAGTTTACACTAAAAAAATGCATCGACCCAAATATAATCCGATAATAAATATTATTCCAAACATTACATAGGAAAGGTGATTTCTAGTACTACACTATGGAGTATAATACGGAGAAATTCATATTGTAAGTACCTATACACTGTTTCCTTGCGTTATATGACACAGAAAGCCTTTACTCTAACAAGGATAATCGCATTAAGGTAAGTATCCTTTTCTAGGGGAACGTATTTCACTCGTGCCGTTGCGGTTCGACTAAAACTTATTGTGGCTAATTACCATTCCAGATTGCCACAATTTGAAAAATTTAAGCTCTTTTCCGAACTTCGCAGACTTTTCATAATTTTGAAATCGTTTTCCCGTACATAATGCCGATAAGTCCCTGGAACGACGGAACGGACGGCGATCGTCGTCGAGATTAAATTGACTTTTCGCTACACAATAAGAAAATTTATCGTGTTTCATATACCATGAAACCATTTTATTAAAAATTAAATTTATGATATAAAACGTATAAAAACCGAATATAATTTGATTAAAAATCAAATTCGAACAAAATATTTTATATTTCTATATAAATATAACGTAATTACAGACCAATCAGAATCATATAACTATTCAAAGCAAAAGACATAAATTACAGTAGGTATTTAAAAAAATTTAGATCATCATGCAAAAAAAAGTTGAAAGTTAGTTCAAAATATGGAAAATAATTTTAAGATAAATCTACTTAAACTGAACTTACGTTAAGTGAACGTACATTCAGTTTGGTTAATAGTTGAATTTCTGATGTTAAAACTGTAACATGAAGACAAATACAGATAGAAACAGTTTTCCTTTACAATATTATGTTTTTTTCTAAAAATCTATACCATTTTCCTCATCTTTGAGTAGTTAAATTGCATGAGAAACCCAACTATAAACTTGATCGAGTAAATTTCAAATCAAAGATTCTCATGCGCTATTCAATCTTACTATGAACTAACCACATACATAACTAATTATGCATCAAAAAACACCCATAACGAAACCCCATATTACCATAAAAACCACAAATACAAAAACAAAGATCGCTCCTCAGATGATCCTAGTCGCCTATACACACACATATGACTACTGAAAAGGCCAAGGAGTACAAGTGATTTCGATAAAACCTCATTCAAAGTTGACCATGTATTAGGAGGAGGTCGAGCGATATGATGATATATCTTGGCACACGTTCCGAATTCGTTTATATCCTTTTGCCACCAAATAAATGAGCATGCATAAAAGCGAATCTTGCACATAACTCATTACGAGGGAAGCCCACCATCCCGCATTTTAACTGCACCCCAATTCTATGTTAACTTGTTAGGCCAGCCTAGTTAGGTACCACCAAAACAAGGCTAAACTACTAGTTAACAGGGAACTCTGCATTAAATCATCATAAAAACTATCGCGAAGGACAGCTTTCTAGGGAGCATGCGGAATGCCAAGGAATCTATGTACATAACTCAATTTCGGCAAGAATATCATTTGTACCACTTGGTTTTTTCAGTCGTCATATATAACCGTATACACTGTGCTTTAGATCTGGGAAAGGGCGAGAGCGACACGCGTGATTATGCGGTCCGTATTCTATTAATGTTAAGGCAGGGACATATGCAAATTCCTTAAAGGGTCAGCCTGAGGCGAGCTTAGATCACGGGTCCGCATCATGCTCAGTATGCAAATGGCGACCGAACTTTTGGCGCGAAAATTGCGCGGGAAATTGCGGCAAAAATTCGAATTCCGCGCTCATTATTACGCTTTTGATTTTTGCTTTAGGCTGTTGTGCGACGCGGCAGGTAATTATGGATTCCGGGATCGGGTTGTTTTGGGATTCGCGTGTTGGCCAAAGTTGGTTTTTCTTTTTGATGCGAGTGACATATTAGAAATTAGTTTAATCCGGGTTGAGTTCGAATTGTTTTGCGGTTCAGTTTTTGCCGCGTAATGAAGGTATTTTTGCTATAATTGGATTCCTCACTAATGCATATAAATATTGGATATTTTTGAAAATAAGACTTATCAGTGTTACTTGGATTGTTGTGTGCTTATACAGAACGATTCGGTTGACATCTATCGGCGGCCAGATTTTACTATTTGACTCAATGTGAGCTATTTGTCGATGTGACGGAACTAATTCTTTGCCAATATAATGTTGGTTCTGAAATTAATCTCCTTTAAATAAAAAAAGAAATGAGATTAGTAGTTGCTCGAAAAAACGGAAGACTATGTCTAATTCAAACTTTTTTACTAAGAAAAAATACTAACAATAATAATATGATTAGATAAAAATAATAATTTTAGTCTAAAATGTAATATGATATTTCTCTTGGTGTTTTTAGTGTATGTAGAGGTCTATTTTATATTGGGACATGTACACGATGTCGTCAGTTAGTACAAGGGTGCTTTTTTTAAGGGGACAGCGTCGATAGAATTGTATTTTTCTAGAAATTTTCCACACACAACGTACGACAACAGTGGCTTGGAGCCTCACAATGAGGTGTGATTGTATATTTGACGGGCCGTCATCGACAAACGGTCTGGTCCTTCGTCAAAATCTAGCAAATTGACAATGGAAATCAGAAAAAAATTGTGTACTGTCGTCGAATTTTCTTTTGGCGACTTCTCCTTTGTGAATTTTCTCAAGAATGTTTTAATTTTCTGTGTTAACGCGTTTCAGACGCAAAAATTTCGATGCGACAAATTGAATAATATTCCCTTCAAATGGCTTTTAAAGGACGACGTGAATTGAATTTAAAAAAAAATCTCTGAAAATCAAATAAAGTGACAAGTCTATGTATCTTTATAATATAATATTTCGATATATCTATTTGTAAAATTCATCTTTGCAAATTTTATATAAAATATATATGAAAATCACGTTTTTATAAGTGAAATATCGATTAAAAATTGAAAATTCTAGTAAATAATTTTGAAACTCTTTTTCTTTTAATAATCTGTAGACATTAATAATATACAATGTTGATGCAAATGACTTCATTTTGTCGAAAGTCGCACGATTACAAACAACCATTATGTTTTGATTACTCTCTTTAGTCTACCGAGAAAATAAACACTTGACTTTCAAACAATAAAGCTTTAACATGGCTTAAGTAAAGTAATTAAATAAGTCTTAATAATGAATCTCCATCAATTTTCCGTATCGCCTAAAACATAAAAAACATGTGGAATTATGAAAAAAGCCCGTTTTTTTGTTGAATTAATTTTTTTTCCTAGAAAATGACTATAGTAGCAATTTGAGTATTTTGTGCTAAATAAAAAATCCATTAGTCATCATTGAAATGTTGATCGTGCATATAATTTGAAATCTACTCTAAAAATGAGTACACACGTAACTTTCTCATTACGCAATTGCAATTTTTCATCGAACCCCTCTTCTTTATATGCATAATTTTTTGAATATCAAAGAAATTCTTCGCTAGTAAATGTTTTTTTTTCCTCATTTGGTAGACGCGTGATATTTGAATTTCAATGAAATACGGAAATTTCGTCGCCGGCGGCTAATGGACGTCACTTTTTCGCTTTCTTCAAAAAGCAAAACTATTTATTCATAAACTAATGCGTTTCGGGGTGGGTTGGGTTGGATAAAAAACGAGCTTATGTTTTATTTACGACCACAGCTAAAACTTTCGCTCACGTAAAACAAAAACTTGAGTAGAAAAACAAGCAGGTCTCCAAATAAATCCACGGAGTTATTCATCAGCATAGATAAGAACGATATAAACAGCAATATAGAATCGAAAATTTATATTTTTCGTTAAATAAAAATGATAAATTAAATTGTGAGCATATAAAATAAATAAATGTCGTGTTGAAGGCATTAGTGAATAAATGAGAGACAGGAAAGTCGGAATCCAGGAATACTTTCTTCTTATCTATTTTTCATATAAACTAGGCTAGAGGCAAGTGGACATTAAATTCCGCACATATTTCCGTTCCTTAAGAACGTTTGCGATAGAAATAGACTCGTAGCTTTGTTCCAAGAATATAGAACTACTAGCAACGCTGCCGATTAAATTGAATCGTGTCCCCTTGTTTAAAAGCAATCAAACTCTATTAATGCAAAATGCAAAACTCTAGAATTTTCCCAGAGCTTTCCACTTAAATTCAGCGGAATTTGAATTCGAAACAGATTCAAATAAGGTGAAGAATTCGAGCAAAGTTGCGTTTTTCCGGAAAAGCACTCGAAAAATCCGTTCGTCGTCGTCTACGAAAGTTTATGATGGAACAAGAATACCCGTTTCTTGCAATCTCCTGTCAATATCCGCTTACAGTGTTGCTCTGAAAATATACAGTAACCATACGTACAATGGAAATTCCGTTTCGTTCTTGTTTTTCAGAGAATTCTCATCTTGCTCAGTTCCCGTCTACGTATTTATTCTTCCGCTCAAATTCGTCATTTGTCGCCCAACTAAATATTTTCCGTTCGAACTCTATATGCAAATCCGACAAAATTTCGAAAAGCGTGGTTGTATATTATTTTCATGGAGCGATGAAAATGTCCATGCGATTGTGTTATTGAGCCAATCAATTCTGAACGTTGTCATTAAGCGCCGTATAATGGGTGCGTTTACATATTGTTTTTAGTATGAAAATTGATCATCAATTATTTCCTTTGTTGTGTCAAAAATGATTATCTTTCTGAATTATTATTCTATCGACGCATATTCGTTCGATAGAAATTGAATACCCGTTGTGTTCTCGCAGCATTAGAGACGCGAATTTCTAATAAATAATACATTCTATTACGTATTGGATAGATAGATTGTTTTCGAAGCAATATCTAGTGTAACGAAACGTTACTGTGATTTGTGCTTGTTTCTTATTTATGATTCAATAGAAGTGTTTTCCGTTTCGCAGCATTCTTATTACAATACGGAATGAACGTAAAAAAAGCTCGTACAAGGCAACTTGCTAACACCAGCAATTTTCGTAGCATAATTCTTGGCAAGTAAACGGATGCAATATTTTCTAGAAACGGGCAATTTTCCTCGCTGGGAAAACCGAGCAACTATACGCTCTGCAGTGCATGAAACATACAAGTTTTACATCATAATAATAAAAACGTTATTCATTGTTGATATAGACATATAAACGCAACGGACTTTAAACGATCGCCCGTTTTTAGCTGAAAATCCTATCCTGCGTATTTACTTAAAGGTTGGAAAATTACGTCGAAAACATCGTCGTTTCGGGAAGCATAAAAATCTATTTTCCGACAGAAATAATGAAACCGTTTGATGTTTCCAGAACAGTATATAAACAGAATTTAACAACAATCTTGAATGTAATTTGCTCTTGCCAATGACCAGGTTGAGAGAATGAACTTCGTTAATGAATTTTGAAACAAATTGGAACACAAAATAATGAACAAAATTTCAAGATATAAAATATCTTGAGACCTATGGCCAGCGAGCGTATTTGTAATTGACGATAAAAATTTAATTTTGGCTTTAAAATACGAGCATAACGTGCTGGCAATTTCTACTATAATGGAGCTTTTACATCGTTAAACTTAATATAATTTAAATACTATTAATATTCGATAAGAGCATATCGATCTCATCCCAATATTTGAGCAGTAAGCGAACAACACTTACATATGTATACACGCTGCAAAACTGAGGTAGTTTAATAACTAGTATACATATTTAACAAAATAATTTTATCAATTATACCTAAAAATATTTGAGTATAAAATATTTAAAAGCGATTCTGTTTAAAAAAAACATACGAATTATTTACACAAGCAGATACACTGATAGACATTTGCAAGCAGATTAACTGATTTATGCATCACTATATAACGTTAGACAATCTATACATCATACAGCATGTTTAATATCAACAAATCCGCTTACAAATCCGCCTACAAATCTTGCAACGAATCTACATACAATCTACCCATACAAATAACTCCATCAAACTCTTTCATATTGAAGAATCTAAAACTAAACTGCACATATTTCATATAACGATCGAAAAGGCCAAGAGGTGCAAGTGACATTTTTGCTGAAATCGAGCTATGTACAGGAATCGCTTCTATATACGCTCATTTATTTGGTGGCAAAAGGATATAAACGAATTCAGAACATGTGCCTCAATATATCATCAAATCACTCGACCTCTTCCTAATACATGTTCAACATTGAGCGCTATTTTCTCGAAATCATCGCGAAGTCACTTGTACTCCTCGGCCTTTTCGGTCATCATATGATATAGATTCATACATTTTCACATCAAAATCGGAACACGTCCATAAAATCGACAGCCATTAACGAACCTGAGATTACCATAGAAAGAGGTCCATCTGATCGAGCGACCCGTTCGTTTTTCCCCATAAAACTATTTGCCGATGGAAACGCATCCCCGTGACTAAGCCCTGGGGGGGCTTAGTCAAATGTATTCATACATTCGCGGGGTAAGCGGTAAGCCTCTTGTCGCCTGAAAACCATTCATAATCTTAAATCCTCTCTGCGCGATTCCAGCCTCCGCAGCGAGTGCAGTGCAGACTGTTAAGCCGGTGCTGCACCAGCATCGAGTGTAAACAACGGTGTTGAATATTTGTCAAATGCTCGAGACGTTGGATGGTCGCTTTGTGTGTGCGATTTGTTGCATGGCGCGGTTTTCTTGTGAGGGACTTTCGGAGCGAGTCGATTTTAATGGCTCGTTGTTCGGAGAGGCGATTCGATTTAGATTTTAGTAGGGTTGGCTAATATTTAGGTTCGAATATCGAATAGAATATTCTTAATTTCAAATATTCATGTGTATTTTCAAAATATTGAAGTTTGTTGATTTTGTAATGGATCTGTAGGGTCGAATTCTAAGACTGCAACCTTGCATGTAAAGTAAAAATAGTTTGATTTATTGATGTTTCTTTAGCTATTTTTCAGTTATAAAGTATGTTTATTTATTAATGAAGTACTTTGTTTATGTTAATTATTCATTTTTTAATAGTCAACTATTTTCCATTTTTATTAAACGGTTTTAATTAGCTCAGCCCGTTTGTTTTTTTTTTTTCTTTATTCTTTTTTCTTTCTTGGATCAAATTTAGTAATTCAAATTTCACCCACTTCCTGTCAACCGATTAATCTGAAATTTTGTATACACTTTGGATTTTGGTGACAATACAATTATGTTTATTCACTATCATTATAAATTCAAGATGGCCGCCGCTACAAAATGGCGGATGATATATGTTTTATTAATCCTATCAATATGGGTACCAAATGAAAGGGCTCAACAAGCAGAATACAATATAGTATAAAAAATTGAAATCCAAGATGGCGGCCGCTATAAAATGGCGGATAACGTAGGTTTTATCAATCCAATCAACATGCGTATCAAATGAAAGGACTCAATAAGCAGAATACAATATACTATAAAAAACTAAAAACTAGAAAATAAAAAAAAATAGGTAAAAAAACTTTTTAAGTTAAACGGTTTTATGTTAAACATACATTGCAATGTTTAAGATAAATGTACTAAAAACCAAAAAATAATAAAATAGATACAGTCGTAGGAATTATAAACATATGCATAGACTAGACTAAAATTAAACCGTGGGGCAAGTCAATTGTCTACAAATTATCGACTTAATGTGCGATAGAAGAATCGTTTAATTCGTCGTTAAATTCGACGTGCCCCACGGTTTAATTTTAGTCTAGTCTATGCATATGTTTATAATTCCTACGACTGTATCTATTTTATTATTTTTTGGTTTTTAGTACATTTATCTTAAACATTGCAATGTATGTTTAACATAAAACCGTTTAACTTAAAAAGTTTTTTTACCTATTTTTTTTTATATATTCGTAGTTGCATGTCTCTTGAGAATATTCTCACTAGTCGCTAGTGAAGTAGATTAAAAATATAATATTTGTTCATCAAAAAATATATAGAAATTATATTTTAAGAGTTGATTAAAATTTACGAATAACGAATATCAAAAAAAAAAAAAAAGAATATTCGAATGGGAACCCCATTTGACGACTGAAAAGGCCAAGGGGTACTAAGGGGTATTTTAGTGAAATTGAGTTATGAACAGGAGTCGCTTCTATGTACTCTTATATATTTGGTGGCAAAAGGATTTAATCGAATTTGGAATGTGTGTCGAAATATATCATCAAATAACTCGATCTCCTCCTAACACATGTAGGTACACGGTCAACTTTCTCGAAATCACCGCGAAGTCACTTGTATCCCTTGGCCTTTCTAGTCGTCGTTTAGAATTTAAACTCTGAATAACCTAGTTTAACGCTTTATATATATTTTTTAAATGTGAAATTAAATTCTAAAAGCAAAACCGTATAGTTTTAATAGAAAATTCATATGCAAACTTTATACCTTTGACGTTAAACACAATTAAATATTATATGTGCTTTAATACTAAAATTCGCAGTACGGACACGAAATACATTTTGTGCGTCGTAAAAGTTCGGCCGAAAACACCACGAGACGGTCGCAACTAATAGCGGTCAAATTCAATTCGAGCGACCTTTTAATTACGAGCGAAATTTGTTTAAAGGAAGCACTCTGTGTGCTTAGCGTAAAATTTGCGTCATACCTTGCTAAAAACGATGCCTTTAAATTCTTTTAAGTGTGTACTTGTTTTAATGAGTTTTTTTTCCGGCGTTCCAACGAATCGCGGACCCGACGTAAACGTGTTTGCCGTTCATACGACGACTTCATATACACATTTCGTATGATTTGAAATAGTGCGATGTTCGTTTGCATTTATTATTTATATTAGTTTTGAAGCCAAATGGCTTCGTTGCGATTGTGAAGCCCACACTTCGGATTCACTCCTTCGTCGATTGGCGCAGAATTATATTCAGACGAACTTAATTAAGGGCGAAAATTGTCAAAGCGTAGCTCATGTATATTTCTAACGATAAGATTTAAGAAATATATAAAAGAGATTAAAAAGAAACGCTATGTCAGCGTGCCAATTAAGAAAGCTCATTACGAGAGCTTTGAGACGCCCGTATACTTTTTTTATTTCAAATTTGACCTTTTTCATGCGAAAACATTAGTGTGTCGGTATTTTATTCGTTTTTTCTGTCTCGTTTTCGTGATTTCCTTTTATTTGTTTGCTGGAGGGAAAAAACTACTGTGTAGCCATCGCTGTATTGTTAAAAATATGACAAAGCGGAGCTTAAAGGAGATTTTTTTGATTCTTTTATCCTCCGTTGTTGCGTTACATTCTTATTTTTCATCGGATAATAAATGGACATAAATTATCATAATAAAAATTAGTTCACGGTTTATCGAAAGAATAGAAAATTTTGTATAATACATTTTTTTTTATAAATGCAACGATATACCTTAACATATTTTATATTATCGCTTCCTTCCTCGAAAAAGGATTTCCTATTTAAAATAATAAACGGCGTTTTTCCTCTTGTACGTTGCTGAATAAATGTACGTTCAGCTAACAGAATGAATACATAGAAGCATTCAAACAACTCGTAACAGTAAATAAAAATTCAATAATGCAGCACTCGTTCGCGCGAAGATGTTTTTCATCCTGCAATCTTGTAACACAAATAAGGCTGAGAGTTTAAAAGTAAAAATAAAATGAAGATATGGCATTTACACAAAAATAATGCCTAAGTATTTAGTTAAACAAGAAAATCGACAATTATAAGCTGTAAATAAGTAAAGGTGATCTAAAATGGCGTTTCCCAAACCATGGAAATTTGATTCGTGTTTCGTAATATTAGTGTTGAGCAATTAGCGATTGAAAAATCTAGCATACAATTAAATAAAATATCAAAACTCACTTGAAATTCTCCAAATCTGCAAAATTGCACGTTGCATTGTACACAATTTTAAATTAACACCATTGCACTTTCACAAATATAATTACACATGTTATATTTTTTTATTATTATTGTGTCCGATTTTTAATCAGTTAAAAAAGTCGGTTATCGCTATCGGACGTTCAATTAGATTTTAATTTAATTTTAATGAAAATTTCGAGCGAGAGTCACAGTGAATCGGTACAAAAGGCTTCATCTTTAAGGCATACAAGGTAAAATTTTATATTATTTTTAATACACTCCTGTATTCACTGATTATACACTATTTTGTCGTAATAAAACTCACTCTTATCGCGAAGTTAATTTATGCGTAATTCGAAAATAAACGAATTATGATACGCGTCTTTACACGAAAAGTAAACGACCGATATTGAATTAATATTGTGACAATTTTACAACAATAATTAAAATGGTGAAATATATAATTGCTCTGTTTATCGATATTTTAATTACGCGTTCTTTCCGGTAGATAATTTCGAACGTTAGCATGTTTATAAAGATTATAAAAAAATATATTTTGATTAAAAAAATTCTAATATTTTATCGACAGCGATTTCTTATCATACAAAACTATTTGGTTTATACGGGCAGATTTGAAGGAAATTGAACGGATCGTTTGCATAATACACATTATGTGTGTTGTTAAGGAGACGTATTTCCTAGAAGATTGTAGAACAATAAATAATGAAAGTAATGGTTGTGGATAAGACTTCCCAAGTGCCCCATAATAGGACTGCTTGATAACTCCGGCACGCTATTAACCTTGAATTATAGAGATAAGGCTTGACAATATTGCTGTAGTTGTTAAAAGTTGAGATGGAAAATTTTCGCGTGCCATCGTGATGTAAAAGGAGGATTCGTACTTTAGAGCGACATTTTCTTCAATACGATTGAAGTAATCCGGAGAAAACTCCTAAAGATTTTCCTTCAGTTTCTTTCTTCGTTCTTCTACACAACATAACTCTCGCATTGTACCCAACTCTTTCTTCAGATTTTACATCGAACACTTATAAATATCATACTGAATTTCATGAAAATTAAAACTTTACTACTCGATAGATTCAATACGATATAATATCAATGTTATTAACTTCATTCATCAAAAACAATAAGAATAAAGTTTCCCAAACAAAACTACCCGATAGATCAAAAATCCTAGACAATCCACCTTAAACCTAAACGTCCATACAAAAGTGAATCCCATACAAAATTCAAGGTACACACTTTATATAGACGTAACAAGTCGAACCGTCGAATCCGATAGTCGAGCCCAGGATAGCGGTTCGGTTAATCTTGATGGATGAAGAACCGGCTGACTCTCGGATTATGATGATAACTGTGTAACCACCTGTAGGTTTCCCAACCCTCGAAATTTCCTCAAAGGTGGTGGAAGCTGGAGCCGAACACCACAACGTTATGCGGTTTTGCTGCTTACACCGACCGACTTCTTGTTCCCCTCCGCTGAACGAGCATCCACAAAATTAGCAAATTCGGATAAGGTCTAGACAACATCCGCAACTTGTTCAATATTCTATTTTTGCCGAAGATATTCCCTGATCGATCTAGGGGTGGTGGGTTGTTAGTCTTGCGTGTAAATTACTCGTGAATCCTGGAGCTTTAGGATAGATATATTAATTGGAGCATGCCCATACAGTTGACATTAATGACTAGTTTCGACCGTATTTACTGCTGCTAGACAATTATTGGCGATACGTGCAGACGATCGATTCTGTGTTTAAATACAGGCGAATTCGTTTTATTGTTCCGCTTTGAATTCGATCGGTTTGATGTAATAAAATCGCACTTTATACGTGTCATAAAAATTGTGTTCATTTCTCGATAAAAGAAAATAATCGGCGTATTTTTCATGTAATTTAAGCTCCACGAAAGCTTAATCAAAATCTCGAATTCTTTTAGCACTATCGTGTTTTTCTTTTCTCGTTACAGCGTAACGTAAATACGGATATTCTTCTTTATCGAGAGTGTAGGATGAATACTAGTTAGATCTCAATTAGGTACGTCGAAGCTTTTTCGAAACAGGATATTACACGAGCTGTAAAGGCGGACGCCATTAATTCTTCATCTTTTCGAATTGCCATCGTTTCCCGTTCCATCGAAACAAATTAATGGACTTTTTTTCGCAAATAAAAACAAAATGGAAATTTAGCTATAGATTCGCTTCTATGCAAGTCGAGTTGAGGCCGCCAAATTGAATTTCGAACCAAGCCAAAGAAGGAAGAACTGAAAAGCGCTCCGAAATGATTACTGAGAATAGATGAAACGAATTCACTCCTACGTGGCTACGCAAAGCATCTTATTTTATTAAGATCTTTTAGCGCGACTCTTTTTTTTATATAAAATTTAACAGATTGAATAATATAAAGCTTTCTAATTGCATCAATTTAATTGAATACTTATGAAAATCATGAAATGTTTTTATATGAATATTGTATTTTAAGATAAAATTAAATGATGCCTAAAAAGGCCAAGGGGTACAAGTGAAATTTTCACCAGAATTGAGTTATATACAGGAATCGCTTCTATGTACGCTCATTTATTTGATGGCAAAAGGATATAAATGAATTCGGAACGTGTGCCGAGATATATCATCAAATCAGTCGACCTCTTTCTAATACATATCTATAGGTACATGGTCAACTTTGAACGCACTTTTCTCGAAATCACCGCAAAGTCGCTTGTACCCCTTGGCCTTTTCAGTTGTCAAATATTATAACTAGCCAAAACCGTAACATTATAAAGGTTTATGCATGCCACGTCGGGCATTTGTCTTTTTGGTGCTGAATTCGAAAGTTTTTGGATCCAAATGAGAGTCAAATGTATTTTTTTTTTCATCGTTTCATTTGGAAATTTTATTCATTTGATTTAAGAAAAGTGTTGATTTACGCTTTACAAAAGGGTCCTTATATATAAATCTATCGACTTTTTTTGTGTCGATTGAATTAGATCGATTTTATCGCCATCATCCGTGAGATAATTTAACTTTTAAGAGCCTAGCAGCTGCATTTTTACCCCAAAACAATTGAATTACAACATTTATAAAAATAAAAAGATATTTTTTTAAACATATTTTTCCAACATATTCCAACAACATAAACACCTCTTTTCCTAAGTCGCCCCGACGAAAAAGCCTACACGCCCACGCGATACCGAAATTAGCCGAGCCTCCCCTCATTTCGCATTCCCTCCGCGAAAACCGACCGACCTGTTTTCTTTCCGTCAAAGAAATATTCGATACGAAAACATTTCGTATGCCCGGAACACAAACGGCCGCGAATAATAACACGAAAGAGATACGGCGAACACATCATCGACGCGGAGCCGAAACGAAGCGGACCAAACAAAAAACCCTCGCCCCGAGGGTCGCCATAAACGAATATAACAAACGAAATTAATCATGTTTCGGACGGCGGGCAATTTGGCGGTTAGCGACCCCCTTATGGGGGATGATGTTGTTTTCTAAGCCCCCGCGGTTATCTTTTGCTCTGACAAACAATAATGGAGGCTGTCCGGTGCCGAGCGGAGCGGATTCGGTGAGTCTATTTACTGTCGAATTCATATAAGGATGCGAAATTTTCAATTGTGCTTCAGTCCGAATTGGATCTAGGTTTCCACTTTTCAACGGTTTCTTAACTATGGTCTAATATCGGTTAACTCTTTGAGGCACGGTGGTATGAAATATGTATGTCCCACGTTTTTTTATACTTTAGTTGCAGGGTGGGTCAGTTTTGATCCTACCTTATAAAAAAATATCATTTGTTTTTTTTTTCATCAAATAATATATTTATTTTAGTTTTGATTTTTAATAATTAGATTTGTGGCATTTTTCAATATTTTTTAATAAAAAAAAATTGAGCAACATGGGTATTTTTTTCCTGAAAATCCTGTGCTTCAAAGAGTTAAGGGTGGTTAATCCCTAGATCAATCCTGTATTAAAAATAAGTAGCACAATTTTTATAAGGACAAAAAAAATGGAAGCTATATCATTTTGTCGAATAGAAGCTCAGGTTGCTGATAGATGTCGCCCAAATCACTCACAATCAATCTAATTGTAAGCAGATTAATGTTCATACCTACACCGAAAATTGAATTGCTGTTTGAGAAACTGTTCCAAAATGCATTAAATCAACACTTTTTTCGAATTAAACGAAATAAAAATTCGATAAAAATAATCGAGACTCCATAATAATGAATTTATTTAGAAAAACGACATGTGACTCTCGCCAGGCCCCGACACCATTCGAACCCAACATCATAAGAATTCTGAACCCAACGCGGCATGCACAAAAGATTTATACCTCTGTACCATCGGTTAAATATTTGAAATCGACAAATTGAATCAAATCCATGACAATCAGAATGAAAATACATAAAAAAATTGTATCATTCGATTTGAAATTGATCAAAATTTTTATTTTTTCCTCTTACAATCCCCTTTCTTCCCATCGCAATCACAAAATGAATTCTATTTCCGCTCGCTAAATCATTCAGATCAAATATTCTTTGTATTTGCCTAACTTTATCATTAAAAATAACCGAAGTGTAAAAACTTCTGGACGAATTTGACAGTCGACAGACTCGCCGAGTTCGCTCCGCTCGGCAGTGGACAGCGGGCATAATCCCGGAAGGGGAGGCCGTGTTAACAACGATTTTATATATTGTATGGCAAATTTTCGGGTTCGAATCACGTATCCCGTAAATAAGATACGAACGTATGGGGTCGAATTGATTCGTATAGTATATACCCCATCGACGGTCATCCGATCCGTATCTGGAGGCTTCTCGGCAAATATCTCATGGCCTCTCCAAACCCGATTAGTCGAAATCCTCTGGAAATATCGTATTATCGAGAGTGTGTGCCTTTTTTCGCAATTTTATTTTTTTCACCTTTGAATTCGTTCGAGGGTTGTGAATTTTTGAGTCGTGGATGTTTTATGGGTTTATCTATAGTGTTTCGATTGATTTTTTTTTTATAAGAATGCGAATATTTTTATATTGTATGAAAATATTTTTTTTAGGTTTAGCTGTGATTCATTTTGCGCTAAGCAGATTTTGAGTGAGCGTCTAGGTAAATATGCTCGTCTAGCGATGAAAATTGAAATTGCTGTCGGGAAAGATGGCCCAAAAACTCGTCTAGGATTATATATTATACATAAGTAATATTTTGACACAAAGTGTATTTATAAAACGACATAATCACAAAATTTAAGCCGACATTAAAGTGAATGTATCGATATTTAATTAACATGCAATTCCGCAAATTGCTATTTCATACAAACAGAGCACACTCAAATTCGAATATCACTATTTTCACAAATGCAAATTAAGCCTTGCGTTCGAAACATTTTAATAATTTCACACATGTACATTTCACATTCACCGCAAACATACATTTATTTCGTTTCAGTTGAAATTCAATTTGAGAACTATGAACTCTTTCGCTGAATTAAACTTTGTCGTATGCATCGTAAAATAAACAAATCCCAGCAAACAAATGAAACACTGTTTTAAATTTCAAATAGCTATATAATTTTACAATTAAATTAAGAAATTTAAAAAAATGCGATAAAATACATTCATTTATGCGATGAATATTTTTTTACAATGGTATATTTTTTAATAATTATATGAACATACTAAACAAATTCTATATTCTTGCACACTTATACTTGAGTCATACACATCTCTATGCCATTTCCCAGCTCTGGGCTCAGTCAATTTACGTCAAAAGTCAAAGATGTACACCTGAAAGTACACACAGAAGTTCTAGCGAATCCAAGTCTAGCAAATTCAAACCGAACCCATCGGTTGCGGCTTTCAAGTTACGCACACGTCACTCTCGAGCATATTGATCATTTCTGGAATGTTGAGGAGATGTTATTGTCGGCGGAACGTCAACCGACTGGCCGCAAGCTTGGCTTCGTTATATCGAAGAAGTTTCTTCAGTGTTGAGTTGAGAACATACTAAGTCGACAAGATGCTTAAAATTGATAAAATTTCATATGAAAGTTAAAAAAAAATAATTGAAAAATGTTGATTTTTCTTTAATGATCGGGTCGGATCTGATCCTCTGCATTTTATCAATTTCATGATCATGTTATTTTTGGTTAAGGATGATTACCTTTAGACTAACGTTCTTTTCTCATAAGAATTACCGAATTTACTATCTGTTTATTAAGTGAAAATACGTCAAATATTATCAGTCTTGCACACATAGTTGACTTAAAGTGTTACCGAAAGACTATTATTGAGAAATCTCTTAAGAGCGTATTTTTTCACTGCTTTAGTTATCTAATCATAAAGTTAAAGTCAGTCATTTAACTAAAAATTATCAATACATCCGTCTCTATTTCACGAATTTTTGATAGTTTATAGTTGTAGGACTAACTTTAAGTTTATAGTTATTCGATTAAGCAGTCATAAGATCAGCCCTTGAGGATTGTCAATACTTCCTCTAATAAAATGGAATTAACATAATATTCAATGAACAATTTTCAGTTACGAAAATCCACTTTCACCAAGTATCAAAGTTAGAATCGAACCTTAGTATTCTAATATATTTACTCTATCAAATCTTAGTATAGACACATTTGTATGAATTCACAATATACTACTATGCTACCAGCTCAAAAAAGTTGATTTACATCCTTAAAAAAGACAAATATGAGAAAAATTTTCAATTGTGTCATTGATGCACTAAATAAAATATTATTTTTTCATTAATTACATGTGAATGATCAACATAGTGTGTTACCAGCTCTAGTTAAACTTTCATCGGTTACCTGAGCCACATCTCTCCTGTCTGTGTCTCTAGGAACTCGACGGTTTGGGTTTTCAGAGATGTTCGGTTCTTGGGGAAGTTCAAGCCAAATTAAAAACCGTTATGGCCAGGGGTAAGTGGGTGGGTCTGTTTTAATTTTTTCGGTGCTGTTAATGAACTTCTTTGGAGTTGGAAGTTTTAGAATAGGAGTTTTGAGGTTTTTGTATTAAAATTAATTAAGGTCGTTTGGAGAGATTGAGGGTTATCGAGGTATATAAGCGTTGTATACTTCAATAGTTTTGAGCTTAATTATTTTTGTAGTCGAAATAATAAGATTTATAAGTTAGTAAAAAAATAATTAATACATTTTTGCGAAAGTGATATTAAAACGTATTATTATGTTATCAAAAACAAAAAGGTCATAAGCTGATAATTGATATAACAAGCAGTTTGAGCTGTCTACGAATTGCACTCAACAAATTACCTACATATTCAATAATTTTCTAGAAATTTGTCGAATATATAAGTACCTGAATTTATATAACAAGGTATAATACTATGAGTGATTTTCGTTGAATTTGATGAGATTAATTTTATTGGATAAAATAACATACTTACAATACGAAATTAATATTGTTTCATCGCGTTTTCCGTTATTATTCCATATTAAAACACGCGTCTTAATTGTTTGAATAGCACGTGTTTCAAAATACGAAGCTCGAATCATATACAGCGGAATCTAGAAAATTTAATTAAACCACCATAAACCAGAGCATACCGAACTGTGCTGATCGACGGCGATAATTACAGCCAACAACTATGAATTCCGAACGAAACAATTCAAATTTAGAACAAAAATGAATTCAAAACTCAACTTTGAACCAATAAAAATTTAATTACCGTCATAGAAAGCATTTTTCGAATAGCTAGTTTGAAAAACACTGCCGTTATGTATAAATTATATTTCGCAAATATCCAAATCATTACTAGCAATATTTTGCATGCAGAACGCGTCTAGTATTCGATAATTCGGCAATTACTTCTCGATTTTCCAATGAAACCCTTCGATATGACGAATAATGCTATTCAAGATGCCAATTTTCTTCTGAAGCTATTCGCACTCGGAAGAAAATTTCCGTTTCGACCGCACGAGATATTAAAATGCCGAAATAAAAAAATGTGCATTTGCCGAGCGTAAAATGTACGTATTTCCTCCACCAGAGAAACATCCTTAGTATAATGGAAATATTATTATTTTCAACGTTTTCATTTGTATATATTATGATGAGTGAAAAAGGCCAAAGTACGCTTTACATGCTGGCACTATGTGAGATGCACCTTTTGGCCTTTTAAGTCTTCATATGTAACTATAAACCTAAAACATTGTAATATAATTTCATATAAGGTTAGTAAACGCAGTCTTAGTGTGCATAAATATATTACATAGTATTACAAAAATTTTTAAGGTTCGATTCTAGCTACGATTTTTTGGCGATTTAACTGAAAATTGTCTACTCGGGTGCTTCTTCTTTAATATTTTCTCCATTTAATTCGAAAAAAAATTTTTTGCATGATAGGAATGTGATCACAGTGAAAATATAAAATTTTCTCAAATCGCACATTTGTAAAAAGTGGAATAAATTCGATTCGAGCGAAGCCTAAAGAAGTTTCGCATCAAAAACCAATTTCATGCGAGACGAGGCGAGATTTTTCAAGAGGCATTAGCCGGTCGGCGGAGTAATTTGTTTTGGGGATTTTTTCCCGCCCATCGACCGAAGTTGTTAATTTTATGGCGGCAAACAGTGCGACTTCCACTTGCTTGGCTAGTATGCGAAAGACGCCTTGAATGGCTACGTTTTCACTTTACAATTTTTCTATTTGAACACTACTTATTGATGGTCTCTCATATAAATGTCACTGCGACGCGAAGAGAGGAAAATCCGAATCGATACATCGGAAAATTTCTTATTGTTGCCTTCAAATAAAACGCATTGAAAATTCAAATTTTAATATAATTGATGACTGAATTTCATAAAAGGTACAAGTGACCTTATTTATCAATATTGATTTAAGTACAGAAAATGGTTCTATATTCATATGATACAGAATCGTTTTCTGTACTTACAATTAAATCAATTTCGATAAATAGGATTAAATTCATTTTCGATGGATTTATTAATTTAAATTTCAATAAAATGCAGATATCAATATGATCGATTTTTCATGATATTAATACTTATATGAGATCTAATTGAATCTATTTTTCGAACTAAAGTATTGCACTTTGAAGCTCAAATCGATAAATATGGAGTAGTTTCAAAAAAGTTATTCCATTTTTTATTTCAATTTTAAGAAATCCGATCATTATAAATACTATAAATACACAATTCCAATATACATTAACTTCGATCGAACACATACGAGAATCATAGCACCAACTTAAGACTTTCAGACTCCTCAACAACAACCTCAAAACCATCATCTATTAATAACTCAAAACATCGATTCCAACAACAAACTACACCCAACAACAATTCCACATATGTCTAGTATACATACATATTTCCAATTCAAGCCGAACAATATGAACTCAGCCGAAGGGATGAAGTGCGACTAGTCCGCGCAGTTGAATCGCCGCGATTACGCAAATAACTTCACTTATACGGAACGACTTCACCCTCAGGAATAAGAAGATGCAAACATTTGCGCATTTCGAATCAAACTGCGGGCCAAATATGCCTCGCGGACCAAACTTAGATTATACAGATGAGCCGCCAGAAGCAGCGGCGTCTTTTAGACGTTTAAACACAAGATACGCCTCGCTCCGATGGACTTTATCGTGTTTTAAATTGAGTTTTTGAATTTAATTTGCAATTTTGCCCGATTTCTAGACGGGCGAGCTGATGGGTCTTTGGTGCTGTTTGAAATATTTCGATGCAACGATTTTCTTTTATTTAAATATTTACATAGAAAAAACTTAATAATAATCATACATAAATATAATTACAAACTAGTTCAAATATCGAAGACAATGGTAGATTAACTACACATTGAATAGTCTTCTAAATAAAGCAAGGAGTCGCTAAGGTTAAACTTGATTAGATCATAGATCTCTATATATACATTTCAAGTGTTTGATGTTCATTTGTTCAACGATTAGATTTGGAATATTTAATTTGAATTAATCAAATGTTTGAAAATATGAAAATTATTAAATGGAAAAAAAATCTTTTTACTGCACTTGTATATTATAATAATCTACTATGTTATATTTGAAAATTTCATTTCGGTTATCATTCTCTGCCGCAGAATTGAATTTTCGTGTGTAATTAACAATTAAAGTTATCTTTTATGCATTACGTTTCTGAGAAGTGCCATTTGAACAAATGTTTAAATAATTCAGATGAAAATTGAAATGGGCAGCAGAAAATCAGAGAAGTAATTTATACTAGTGTTAAAATAAAATGTTGTTCATTTGATGAAAATATAAATTTGAAATTTTTTCATAATTTTTCTTTATATTTAAATTTCACTGAATACTAAGTTTCATTAATTTTAAGTATTTGTGACTTACTAAAAATTTAATTTCTCGGCTTTTAAATGCACCAATATATAGATTACGAATATGATGTATTTCCTTCAAAGAGCAAAAGTGATTCCCGTGTCGGATATAATATGAATTCAATAAATTGATCGAATCAGAATAAATCAAGAGGTCGTCTACACTTCGACATCGCGAAACATACGAAGAAGCAAAACACACACGACTTCGAACATTTCAATTTTAATATTAATGCGACCGAAGAAGAGACAACTTTACTTCGAACATCTAAAATACGAAAACTTTATAACGAATGGAAAGAAAAAGGGGAGGACCGAAACAAATAGCCCTCGAGCGCTTTTCCCGACACACTTCCTAAGATCACCTTTGCAAATTTCTAAAAAACCTATCGATATTCGAATCGGAATTCCAAGAAAACTAGAATTTTGTAAACCTTCGACACGAAGCACGTATAAGCAGCAAAAGTCGTCTCGTTAGCGCAGTCAAAGTTTTTAATTATTAGCCAGCGAGAACAGCGCGGGCGGGATGCTTCCACACAGTTTCCGCGCTGTTTCCACTCTAAACAACGTGGAGAATAAAAATATATATAAAAATAAAGATAGCGAACACGAAAAAAGACCACATCACGCGAAACTTCCGCGAGAAAAGCACACAATTCACTGAGATGGCTTTATTCCTGAGGTAACAACGCCGGCGTGCAATTTCATTCACGTACGACGCCGGGGCACAAACACACGGTCAAATCCGCAAAACCTCATTAAAAAGTTCACTATACGTTGTCGGGAATGCTTTTTAGCCTGCAAATTGAAATTTTCCGTTTTTATTTCGAATTTGTGCCGACGGTGCAGTGATATAAAATGCTTGTGCATGACGCGACTATTCGGCGTACTTGGGAAGTTTCGATTTGAGTTCTGTCGGTTCTGATGATAGTACACATGACGATCGAAAAGACCAAGGAGTACAAGTGACATTTTTGCCAAAATTTAGTTATGCACTGGAATCGCTTCTATTTGGTGGCAAAAGGATATAAACGAATTCGGAACGTGTGCCGAGATATATCATCAAATCAGTCGACCACTTCCTAATTAATGGTCAACTTTGAACGCACTTTTCTCAAAATCACCGCAAAGTCACTTGTACCCCTTGGCCTTTTCAGTCATCACATATGATTTTTGATATATCAATTGATTTGGAAACTTTATTGGTCCTTTTAAATGTTTGGATTCATATGAATCAAAAATAGTATTTGACTCTTCACGAAAGGATTCCTCAAATGAACATCATCTACTATATATTTATCGATTAAATTCGATCGATTTATTGTGTGTGTTCTTATTTACCCTCCAAAGTCTTTAGCAGATTCGATTCTTAACTTTAAAATTTGATGATATTAGATATACATATTTATTGATGTAGATAGTGTTGAACTGTCTGTTAGATCGTTCGATGTCCCAGAAATCTCATATTGAGTGTCACGTATCTTCATTTAATGTTGCATGAATCGAATGACATTAGTCACTTGCAGATGCATATCCATATTCAAACATGTAAATGAGCTCACTTCATGTTCATTCAATTGGCAGCGTTCGAGATATTCCAATTAGTTCTACGGTAAGGCGAATATTATGTCCGTTTAATTACATATCATTAATGTTTCGTAACTGTGCAATTTATATGTTTTGTGACGATATGATGACATGAAAATTTATTGTTTTATACAAATAACCTGTGACATATTTGAATAAGATTTTGTTCACGATTTCATTTCGTATTGAATCCAATAAAATGAAACGAATTTCATTTGAAGTCTGCACCACAAACAAAAATCATTCGATAAAATTATTCAATCAAACGTTCAAATTACAATACAAAAGGTATAAAAGCGAACAAAGGCCTCTTTCAAATTTAAGCAAACAAAAAATTAAATTGTATTTTATCGATCAATACTGTTTCCAATTTGAAATATTCTCATAATAAAACAAATAAAGAAAAAAAGTAAAATTTAATATATTCTGAGAAAATTCAAAACGAATGCAAATAAAACTTTCAGAATACATTAAGATCGCTTTATATTACCAATCATGTTTGAACTTTGTTTTTTCAACTAACTAAAATATACCCTGCATCAGTTTTCTTTGAAATGTATTCAAAGCTATCCATGTAAATATTCTACTGAAAATGCAAAAGTATCATCAAATAAAGTACTGCCACTCTCAGTCTAGAGAGTTCCACAAATATTTATTTTAGTAGCTAGCTAATAAAGTGATTATAAATGTATCTTTCGTAATATCCATAAGCATGTATCGATAAACGAAAAGCTGCTTTTTGCATAAATTTGTGTTCAACTTCAGCTACGAAATATGTACCTTCCGCAGGAACAAATACAACCCTCAATTCACTTTTTTACATTGCAAAGCAGATCTCCTTTGAACGCATTGACCAACCTTTAAATATTTGAATTATAAACTGTCCGTTTGTATTTTTTTCTTCCTATTTATTTCTTCGAAACTTGTGAAGTGTAGCAATCGTGTCGATACGTGTGTAGGTTTTCCTTTTCGTAATTCGGCTTTGACCTCAACCCTTATTTATAGCCGGATATCCTTCGAATTGATACCATAAATCAAAACAGTCTAGCCACAGCCGATGATGAATAGAAAAAAGTTTGCTTAAGAGAGGAGATATCTCACCGGCATAAATTCGCAGAAATTTGTAAAGGGACCCACACACGAAAAACTGAGATTCTATCAAAAACATTTTCCGGTCGAAATGATTATCGACGGATTTTACTTTTCATTGCGAGTGCGATATTTTCATCGCAATTTACACTACATTATTCATACGCTGTTCAATACAAGGATGAATTTTAGTGATATAAAAAAATGGACAATATGAAAATGCATGATATTTTCATAGAAAACTCACTATCTCGCATATACCATGCACCACATTCTATGTCAGTGTCACACGACCGACCTAGTTGGGTAACAGCAACACTAGACAAATTTTCATACCCGACATTTGCATACATATAAGCATATTTTTACAAGGTTATTGAAGTTAACGTTCTAATATTCGATTTTTTTTCCATACGCAAAACTTATTAATTTAAACTAAAGTGTACGAATTCGCATCGTTAATGCGCGAGCTTTCATTCATACGTCTAAAGCTCGAAAACACTACCAGCGTATTATGTAAAAGATCTCGCATATATATGAAAAAATGCGTCGCGTCACGGTTTATGGAGGTCGTAATTTTTATTATGAGAACAACAAAAACAAAATTGGTTTCTTTATCCATTTTGCGAATCTGGGTAATTTATTTTCGGGCGGGACTAAGCGGCCTCCTCCACACAAAAATGGATACGTTTCGGGGCGACAGACTTTATTTTTCCGCAAAACATTCATTATTTCATACATACGTATCCGTTTTTATATTTTGTACGAGGGCATTGCACCTTAAAAACGCAGATCAAACGACAAAGGTGCTCACCATATTCAAAATAACGCCGCATGAAATTCGAAAATGCGCGATTTCTATATTAATTATTCAAACCGTTTTATTATTACAGATGAAATAATTTACATAACGACCCCCGCATATTATTTTGCGTTTTGTTTCCCGAGAATATGCTTCAAACTCGTTCCAGTGAAAATTAATCGCGATCGTTAGCCGAGCGTTGTATCTTGCATAATGATCGCACAATTTTCGTGCAAAAAAAATGCATCGCTGAATGTAAAAGAGGGCTCACTTTGCCGATTATTTCGTATAGCAGGGGAACGCAGTGAATTGTATAAAGATGAAAAATGTTCGTAATTTTTAACGTTTTTAACGGCGGCGTTAATTTCGCACGGCGCGGCTGACTCGTGAGATATGCTAATTTGACGGCGACGTGTGAAAGAAGAATAGGCGATGAATTTTCTACGAAACAAAGGGTTTTTCCAGAAAATTCTTTTTGAATTAGCATACACGCTACCTCTGTTTAAAATAAATCGTCATAATGTGAAGGATTCTCTGTTAATAAAATGATTTTTTAATTTCTTTTTGGCGTTATATCAAAGTGGCATACATAATGAGTCGCTTAGTTAATTAAATGATAATCTTCACTTTTATAAAAACAAATGAATTTTAAATGTCAAAGCACTTACAGTAATAAATTTTTATTTGTGAAATATCTTATCTGAATAATAAAGATAAATATCATTAAATTACAATTATTTTTTAGTCAACTAATAATGAATAATTTATTTCAATGATTATTTTAATTAATTCTGTACTGTAAAGAGAACAATATGTGTAGCTTGTAAATAAATTTTATAAACGAACAATATCAAATAAAAAACAAATGTAGTGGAATTCGAAAAAGGCGTAAAATTCATTTCATCGTTTTTCTAGACTTTTTGCTTTATATATTATATAATAGTAAATTATTTTTCAAACTGAATGGTTCGTTTGTTATTAGTATGGTAAGGATTTTCTATTTCATTTTTTGATTATAATATTTCAAATTTGAATAAAAAATATTATAAAAATATAAAAAAAAAATCTAAATTTTCATTATTATTTTATTCTATTAGATATATTTGAATATTATATTTAAGAAGCAAATCGACAATAACAAAAACATTATCGGGAAATTCCCTGAAGACAATAGAATTCGAATCCGTAAGATAAACCCGATACACGTGCCGCGTTATATTTAATTTTCCCTAAATCTGACACATCGAACGAAAAAAAAAGGAAAAGACACGTGGCAAAAATAACCCATTGTTTTATACAGCCATTCCTCCAACTACGAACCTTCAAAAATCCGCAAAATCCGACAAATACATATGAAGACCGAAAAGGCCAAGAGGTACAAGTGAATTTTTTGCTGAAATTGAGTTATTTACAGGAATCGCTTCTATGCTCGCTCATTTATTTGGTGGCAAAATGATATAAAGGAATTCGGAACGTGTGCCGAGATATATCATTAAATCACTCGACCTTTTAATATAATACATGTAGATACATAATCAACTTTGAACGCGCTTTTCTCGAAATCACAGCAATGTCACTTGTACCCTTTCAATGCATATTCAGTCGTCATACGTACTGTAGTAAGTCTGTTTTTTTCTGCGGTCGTTACGACAGTTCGTAATTGGAGGACTGGATGTATTCGAAAGGCCGGAAAAACCCGGCCATTGTTATTTTCGTTCGCATTCTGCGAAACCTGCAACGTGCAGAAGTTGGCACACTTTTTTAATCACCTTTTCTCGAATTAAATAGGGCGAGCCGGAGTTGAAATCAACTTTTGTGTCCATTAAAATGTGTTTGGAGCGAGTTTGAACTCGGTTCTCCCTCCGGATTTCCCGGAGCTCGGACGACATTCGCTGATTTCGTACTTGATGCTTGCTTTTCTCACATTAGGGCTGTACTATACTATTATAATATAATATTGCCGCTGCTAGTGTGTGTGGAAAGTTGGTTCTCTCTACCGAAATTATATTTGCGTTTTTCGTTAAAAATTTTGTTTACAGTTTGTTTCGGACTAATGTGAAATTAGTTTTTCGGTTGTGTCATATCGTATTAGTATTTGGATGAAATATTATATAAACACGAATCAAAGTTGCATATATTAATTTCTAATATCTATTATTTTTTTGTATATTCGATATTTACACACACACAGAATAGCACTATTATATAGTTAGATAATTGGACCGTATTCTATTGATTAGTTTCGATAATGTCGAGTTATCTTTAAAGGTTAAATCGAGTTTCGTGCCAATTGTGTAATTTATAAATACCTGAAACAATAATAAAATGTAAATTTGTTTTTAACAGATGAATAAACAGTGAGGATCGTGTTTATAAAGCGCATAATAAATATACAATTTCCTAAAACATATAAAATAAATTTCGACTCAATAACAAAATATTAATTTTCAGACAAACGATTCCAAGTAATTCATTTATTATTGAATGACCGCAAAATTTGAAAACAAACAGAAAATTAGTATATAATGAAAATAATCTAAGGAAGCGATCGCTTCGAGTGCAAAACATGTTTTGAACCTCTCGCATCGAGCGCGTGTCGTTCATAAGACTTTAGCGTATTATGAATGTCCCACTAAAAGGCTCTCGAAGATTATTATGAAAGGAAACTCGTAATATCGTCCCTGGTGACCCACAATTCACCATTAACCGAGGCAAAGTTGATAGCTTTGAACCGCACGCACGTTATCGTTCAACGGAGGTTTCCAACAGCGCGAAATTCAATTTTGCACCTAAACTAAAGTTTCCGACAAAGCCGTGTTTCAGCACGGGTCGAGTTGCATTGTGCATTTGTGCACTGGAAATAAATTTCGACCGACTTTTATTCAAAGTTTCCAGACCGGTGTTAATCTGCTTGTAGAAGAAATGAGCGAAATCCGTTTCGTTTCGATAATCGAATTGCAGTTTGGAAGATGTTCGCTTTGCGACGAGAAGCGTTCGAAATCAATTCTAAGATGAGATTCGGTCCTTCCGAGGATGCAGTCCTTTGAGATCTGTACATTTTAGTTTGCTAGCTTCGAATCGGGAAAAGGATTTTTCAGGCTCACATCCGTAGGTGCTTTGTGAAGATACGCCGAGGGCGCTTTTACATCCATCATGAATAAATTACGCTCGTTTTATGTTTCGTTTTGACATGAGCCTATATTAAATTTTCGGTTGAAATAAGTCGTTGCCTCAAACTTTACTACACCGCGATGTGTAAAATTAAATTTAAATATTACATACATTCTGCCGAAGACGCTATGCGTTAAAAGGTTTTATTTTTGGTGCTGTATTTTACGATAAACGTTGTCGTTTCATTTTAACATCCCATTTTCGTGTACGTATACTCATCCTTTGAGCATCACATAATAGACATATGAATAAGTTAACGAATAATTCAACTGCACTATAGTAGATAATAGTTCTGAATTCCATCATCAGCACTATCACAATGGAACAACCGCACAACTGGACAGCAAGATCCGATACGTTGATAAAGCAATCATCCGTTCCGGAACTAGCTTGTCTACATACACCAACCAAAACAATATATCACCATCGAGCCTGATAAGGATGCCATCTGGTAAAGCAGAACAATGAAAAAGATATACACACTATCCTAGACTAAACGCATATACGATTTAAACGGAACAGAAACATTAAATAAACATGCTGATAGCGTAAATTGGTATGTGGATATGCGTTTGCACATTATATGTATATTAGACTCACTATTATTATTCTGAGCTCAAATCTTGTGAAATGATAAAAAAATCACGTTAATTTTCGTAATTGATAAATAGTATGTTATCTTTGGTTATCCTTTCGAATATTCATTTCATAGCTCTATGAGATAAAATTCAATTACTGGCATTGTCAGAGTCAATCAAAATACAATTATGTACATTATTAATTCATCGTACGATATTTCATCTATTAAATTAGCTTTAAATTTGTAAATATAGTGACATCTGTGATTAGACAGAGTTCCTACCTTTGCAATGCTCACCTAGGGCAAGTTCACGTTAAAATAATCAAAATTTAATCAAGACCAATAAACAGTGACAGTCCATTATATGCCAAAAAAAATGCTATAAATACTATCTCATTTGCGAATATAAGTCATTCTCTGTCTGTTTTGATTTGAATGGTGTGTGAACTCGACACATAAGGTTTACATATGACGACTGAAAAGGCCAAGGGGTACAAGTGACTTCGTGGTGATTTCGAGAAATTTGATCACGTCCCTACATGTATTAGGAGGAGGTCGAGTTATTTTGATGATATATCTCGGTACACGTTCCAAGTTCGTTTATATCCTTTTACCACCAAATATATGAGCGTACATAGAAGCGATTCTTGTACGTAACTAAATTTCGGCAAAAATGACAATTGTACCCCTTTTCAGTCGTCATGTAATTTCTTCTTTATTTACGTGATTACTTCATGTTTTCGTCTACCATTAGTGTTTACATGTTAAACTAGCGATCAGCCCGTTGAATATGTCGATGCAGTTTTGAAGTACTACATGGACACACAGACAAACACACACACACACACAGATTAGCGCTATTATATAGTTAGATTATACTATAAAAAAAATAAACTTCAATCCCCAAAACATCCAATTTCCACCCTCAGCGTCCTTTAGCTAATAACGTCTTCAGGACTAGGGACCGAACAGGACGTGCGTGCCACCGAATCCTGGACGAAGACGGATGTCGGCAGCGAGGTAAGGAGATGTTGTCGTGCTCAGTTCCTCCTGATCCTCAGAAGATAAAAAGGGCTTACCAGCTCGAAGGGGCCAAGCCCCGGCCCTAAGCCCGCCCTTATCGCCGGGGAGCCTCAGAGGGCCCAGGAAAAAACTAGGGACTAGGGAGAAGCAGTCGAATATCGATCCCGATACGTCCGACCAACTTTCGGCTTACGGGCTTAACGTCGTCTCGGCGCTCCTCACTCGTTTATCAGGTGCGCCGCTGAAAATATTATAAGTTCTCTTATATTTTTCTGCTTTTTTTTCATTCTTGGGGAGTCTTTCTGTTTGTTTTGTGCGTTCGATTGCTTCGGGGAGAAGTTTATCGCGGCAGTTTCGCGTGATCCGATCGCGGCCGCTCTAACTGAAATAATAACGAAAGTTTTTCGGGGGGGCTTTTCCGATTTTCTTCGAGAGCTAAGTATATTCTAGTATGAGGCTATCGGTTTTGATAATCGTGTTTGTTATGCTTTTTTATTGGTTGTTTTATACGTGATCGAATCTGTTCGCTGATGCGATTAGATTGTAGGGCCCTTATTTATGACAGTGATATATATAATTTTGAACATTAAAAAAAATAATTCATTATATCTTTCAGTTCTTTTTATATTAAGCCTTTATATTTCAAACTAATATAATTGGTAGAATTAGCTTAAGGTGATATTTTTGTATTCATAAAAACACGAAACATTCAATATCTTGAAATGAAAGTATTAAGATTAACATGTTTTAATAGGGATACATTATTGATCTGTCGATATTTGAAGTAACAACTTAATTTGTAATAGTTGAATGAAACTTTCAATATTGATACATAATTATAATTTAATTGCAATTAAAAATATTAGCACAAAGAAAACGTATTATTTATAATGTTTGCATATTTAACGATAGGTAAGGGGAAGCAGGAAGCGTTCAATATTACCATAGGACCCCTAAACCATTTTGTAACACCAGGTGCGTATGAACACACAAATAAGATGAAAAAGTACACATGCTTACAGGGTCTATTATGCAGAAGTGCAATATTTTATATACCTACAATATATATAAGTCTTAGAATATATCAAAGCCGATCTTTAGATGATCAACACTAGTATTATGAAATAGGAAGTCTCGTTTAATGCAGTCATTATTGCTTATTCGTTAACTCACTGGGTCTAGATATATGTACAATATAACTAATCTAACAAAAGTTTAGTTAAATACCAAAAGATTGCCCCTTTTGTGATTTTATGTATAAAAATTATATAAATGAATCGATAAAAGACCCGTATCGAGCGCATTTGAGCGTTATTCGTCGAAATCATCGAAACGGCATGGTAACGAAAGGAAGGCTCTCGGGTGTCCCAGACTCAACCCTTATAAATTATACGGTGGTTCGTTATGTCCGAGGTGGCGGGTGACGCAGACGTGAACGTGACACCTCGGGGGCCCCGCATCAATTACCGGAGCCCCCTAGCGCTGCGCCCCCCAAGAGCCGGCCCTGTCCTGTGCATCCTGCCTCTGCCTCTGCCTTCGCTTCGGACGATGCCATTTTTCATGTGTGACGTTTTAGGGGAAAAAATTAACCGACGGCTTGAGGCGCATTCACAATTTCCCACGAAGAAGTATGTGCTTTCGATTTTTCTCCAATTTGCATGGATTTAATGAAAAATTTAAGTTTAAAGTAAACGTCATCAGATTTCATAAATTTGATCTAGGGGCTAACCTTCACTAACTGAAATAAACCGATGATTACGAAACCGCTGAAAATTGGATGCTCAGGTCCAATTCGAAGTGTAGTGTTAATTAATAAAAAATACAAATAATTATATAGTCAAACTGATAAGTTAAAAAAGTTATGGAAAAATATTTGCAGAAATGTATGAATTTTATGGTGTAATAACACCCTTAGATAGCACGCGTCGAATTTCAGATTTCACGACTTCCCAACGCCCTTTTTTATTTTAATTGCTTTTTCGAAGCGATGATGCATTTTTATTTTTTACACAACATTCGATCAAGTGTTAACGATATATGATGAAATAGCAAAAAAATGATAAATATGCCTGTATTCGTTTTGATATTTCATGTAACGTAACCTACTCATCAGCTCCTATCGGTTTTTACAAAATGTCAAACTATAATTTTTCATCATATAAATATTTGTATATTCATCAATATATCTGAAAATATTTCACTTATCACAATGCGTATGAATATATCCACTTGTATGTACTATTCAGTGAAGTATCACGTATTCGCTGCAAATTGCATTCTGATCGGAATATTGATTTTTGATTACACTGTTTGAAACACACATTGTTCTCCTTTTCGCGTCAACTTAATGAAAATCTAATCACAAACCAAAATTGGCGTTTTAATCAATTTTCAATAGTTTAACGAGCGATTATTATATTATCAATAAAGGGCAAACGCTAGAAATTTAAAGTGGCTTAAGTATAAATTGAAAGTTCGTCGTCGGGAAAGTTGCGGTCGTATACCTCAATAAAAAAAAAACTTAATCTCTGCGGATGAAACTCAAATTATTTTAATTGCCTATTGAACGCCTTGAAATTATTACGCATAAATTTGCATAGTGAAAAAGGCTAATTCCGGTGTTTATTTAACGACCTTCATTAAGCGCACATAATTTATCTGTTCGGTATAAAAATTTATACGTTTCGCCGAATTTGCGGTTTTATATTCGAACTCTAAAAGGGTGGCTAACGTCCCAATTTCGTATAATTTCACATATTTACCCGCTTTATTATTTCGTAATCGCGTTCGGTTTTCAGCTTATGGTATCAAGAATTATATTACGATAATAAATTAACTATCCGTACAATTAATCAAACACCGACTGAATAATTATTCAATGTCATGTAAGAGTTTTTTATATGAGATTAATTACAGTTCTTGAAATCTATTACACATATAAGTAGATGTTTACTTGAGAGATGATATTACTTTTAATGAATATTAAACTCATGATTAGAATAACTAATCATTTTATTAGTATCTTTAATTTGATTGTTAATTCTGTGACTTAACAATGATCAAGACTTTTAAGACTTTATGTCGATTGTGAAATGTGAATAATATTTTCCATTTCCTTAGTAAATCTTGTAGTGTGTTGTGTGTAGACTTGCATTATATTTGCTTTAATTTTGGTATGGTTAAAGCATCCTCTGTTAAATATTAAAGTACAAATTCTGTAAATTATGAAATATAATGATACCGAAACCTTCCCAAACATACGTATCATATATTGTCAAAAGGTCAGCTGTTTAAGAGTCTATCGAGCACAGACATATATTTATTAAATTATTAGGCTTATTGAATATTTTATTATAAGATAATTAATAAATAATACAATCCCATAAATAAAACGAAGAAATGGACAAAAGTTCAACTCGAAAGCGACTAAAACGCTCTCTGCTACGCATCGATAGACCGGCGAAAGACAACGCGCAAAATTTATTGAGCGTCCGATTATATTTGATTTACTGCTTGGGCGATAAATTTAATTCTAGATTAGTAATATAAATAGGGCGGTAATTCGACGAAACGTATCATCTTCGCGGCTTTCGAAGGCTGCCGCGGCCGAATTTACGATAAGGCCCCATAAACGCACTCGCAGCTATCTGGATCTTTTGTTCGGCTTCCTTACATCTAAGGGACCTAAGAGTCGATTTCACACGAGCAATAAAGAAATCGTGTCCCATCTCGGGAAAATCCCATAGAATGGCCAACCAGAGGTGAAACCTCGGAAAAATATATCGCGCGGTTAAGGGCGATGTGAAATCGCCGCGTGTTAAGGGTGAATGTTTTTTGGATCGGTTTTATTATGTGGGAATTGCTAGAGATTGTGTCTTATTAAGTGAGAGTTAGTTGAATGAAAATATGATATTTTCAAGTCGATTTTGTATGATGTTTAAGGTGCTTGTGCATGCAGTGTTAGGTTTTAGTGTCGTTGCTCATGTGTCCGAATTCTGTAGGATTACTAAAGAGAGTAACATTTCGTTTTTATAATTGATATTATAGCTCAATCCTTTCTTTCGAATATTGGATTCTATAAAAGTATTACTTTGACGCTTTACGAAATATTTCCTAAAAATGGATTGCAATATAATATGTGTATATGTATTGAATTCTTACGATTCTAGCGAAATCTTTCAAGTACTGATTACTCTTCAGTGTTAGTAGTTATAGCAAGAGTGTTTGTACTTTAGAGTGAATGATTAATTGAAAAAATTGAAAAATTATACCAATAAGTAAATACGAACATAGGAATTAATGTGATATGACCGCGATATAGAATATTTAGATGTGCTTTCGTGCAAATATATGAAATTTCTCGTGCATTGGCGTTGTTGTGGCACGGTTCTAAAACAGAAAGTTTAATATTTTATGGTTTGTCATACATACGTTATCTTTTATACAATCATATTTCGGTATGTGCAATATGCTTTGCATATTGAACCACAGTTGGTGAAGTGAGTTCCGTATGTTATGGAAATGGTTTCGTACATGTCCATGCATTCATGAGAAGTTTGCGATATAAACATATAATTCATATGAAACTTTAAGCATGAATTAATAATTATACATTTAACATAAAATTTTATATTTGTTAATGTAAATATGTTAAATCTGAACATCTAATCCCTTAAAGGAGATTCAATCATTTCACATTAAGCATTACGCAACAGCTTTACGACGACGCAAACCATTAGCAATTCCGTTTCGACAATGCATCCCATACACTCACATATATCAGACGAATTTCCATCAGATATACAATATAGAAAAGCGTTCTTTCCGAATTTGTCCTTAGCCGTTAAAAAGCGAGAGGCAATTCACGCATCATCAGTCGCCGTAACGACCGTTCGCATTTAAAACGGTGGCTCGCGAATAAATTCCTGAAAGCGAAAAACTGCGCCTAATGGCCGCTCATCAATTCCAAAACAACACAACGTTGTGTTCGTTGTAAATGTCGTTGTTCAGGTCGCTGAAAAACTCCCGAGCTTCGGATTTAGCGAGCGTTCGTACGTCGGAGTGCTATTCGAATTAGTGCGGTTGCTTAGTCTCGAAAATGGGAGGTTTATAGTTTCAATTGTGAGAGCATGTAATTTTGGCATATGTGTGGTTTTTAATCGTAAATTTTGATCTAGAAAGAGGAACGAGTTTGGGAGGTGAGTTTAACATCCACCCTACAACTTTCAATGTGTCCGATTGTGGTTTTATAAGTTCTCAATATACATGTCATTTAAGGTTGTGAAATAAAGGTAAAAACGTTTTCCTCCGTCTAGAACGAATTGCACGATTGATTAAAAACTACATGTATGCCAAATTTTATGTTTTTCGTCAGCTAAATTTATAGAATTGACTAACTATCCGGACTCAATAGTTTTGTAGAGTGCTTTAAAAAACAATTTCAAAATAATAAATTAAAGATACGTAGAGAAGGATTCAATATGCGCACGGCTTTTGTTTGAATGAAACGTATGTAAATGAATCCGTTTGATTCGGAATATTGTACTGTTCGAAATTCGAAATAACACTGCGGGGATACTATGTTATTTTGATATTTTCGCTCGACTTCTCCTATACCTAAAATCGGAACGTTTTGTTTTTCCTCGGCTAGATTTTATTCATAACATTCTGCAACTGCGATAAAGATATTGGAGTTGTACGTTTGCTATCTTTATTAGTAAATGCTCATAGATTTTATTGTATTCTGATCATGTAGTCGTTTGGCATGCGTATGTTTCTGATAGGATTGAGCATATCTCGTCGATAGAAGCATAATGAGGGTGAACGTATCGACTCAATTTGTTCGAATATCCAACGGAACTTACTTTTATTAACATCGAGCTCGACTACGGCACATACTCTTTAGATTTCATTTTTTTTAAGATCCATTTTATTTATTTTTTAAAGCAATTCAATCTGATCTAGGATAAAAGTATTATTAGGTAACTTGAAAAAATAATTTCGAAATGTTTGATATATCTAATTTATATCGTGCAATCCTACGAATTCAGGTTCATTATTTCAAACAGCCAACTTCCATAACGACTCTCTGAATCCATACAATTCGAAATCTCACTGACATTCGAATGCTTTTCAACTCCTTCAATTTTCTCGATTTTTCTCTCACCGAATATGGGTCACTGCATTATCGCGAGCCATACATATAAATTACATTTAATGTACCGGACTTAAGCGATGCGGTTATATCGTCTAGTGAAATATGCTCGAATTTTTTTCGCGATTATTAAACTCGGGAAATGAAATGAAAAAAGGCATGCACTTGGATTATTCAACTTTCGAGCTAGGCCTGTGCGAGATTTATGCCTGTTTGAAAGAAAACGGTTTTTGAAGAATATACGCCCTAGGCGGTAAACCGGCGATTCGAAGCGGAAAAGATTTGTGATCTGCGAAATGCATAAGGGACAAAGATTCGGAAATTTAACCGTCCGGTTCGATAATTCTCACCGTTTTCATTCTAGGAAAAGCGGAGCGTTTTCGCTCGAAGGTGGTAATAATTCTGTGAGCATTGTTGGGAAAAGTCTCTAAAGTCGCCGGATTTATAACGTATTTCAGTGTATAAATATATTTAATTAAAGAGTTTTAGATGCATTCTTATTTAAATACAATTGAAAAAATTGGGTGTCGAATGTCATATATGAGTCGTTCAGTACAGGGTGATAAGATCCCTAAAACAAAATGTTGAGAAAAAGATGAAACACATTCGATTCAATTTTCTTTATTATCATATTTATATGAAATTGAAAACATATGAATTTCATTTCTAATAAACTTTAAAAGTAGTCTAATAACATTAAAGTACAATGTCGATCAAAATAGCCTGATTCAGTGTCCAAACGAATTTCGTCATTTAATTGTATTTAGATACATATAAAAAGTTACGACTTTACCAATTACTTCGCTTTCTTTTAAATTGATCAATTTATGCACTAAACTGTTCATATAGCTGTCGTTTAGTTATGTCGCTGATATAATACATTACTGATAATTTTCCAGCTGTTCGGTAATAAAGATCCTAGAGCCGTTTGTGCCCATTTTGACAAGGGTTTGTTTCGCGCACCAACCCCTATTCGAACGCGATTTTATGAACCGTTAGTATCGATTTCGCACAGCCGTCGTGCACAAAGGCTTATATCATTTTACCTCAACAATCGTGGCTATAATTAAAACTATGATGATAGATCGTTAAGCAGCGAAAACGACACCCCGTTACGCAGGAAAGGCGAGATTCGTTTCACTATACGTGGTGTACGTATTTGGAAGCAAGTTCGCCTCTGAGACGATTTTACGCTTCAGCTCTTCTGAAATTTATATTTTGCAGTTGAACCAGCAACCGCATCGTTTCGTACGAGAACCGTATATAAATAAATAAATAAATATTTATCTTTTGTTCAATGGTGTGCATTAATCTTCCGTTTGTGTTCGCAGTTCGTATATATTAGACTTCTGTCGCTCGTGCGACTTTTTTCATAAATTTATGACAACGGAATGCTTTTCGATTCTGCCGACGTGGATAAATTAAATTTCCTCCCCGCTGTTAATATGTAAGACGGAAGATCAAAAATGTGCGATATACGAGCACAGATTTTGTGCGCGTTTCCATAAGTTTTCGTTAGACGAACATTACCGCAGATAACGGCTCTTTAATTACTTTAGCGGACGTCCGGCCTTATCTCAGACGTTAAATTAATAGTTTTCCAACTAAAGTTATTCAAAGTCACACACTGTGTCATATTAGAAATCATTTGGGGAGCACATCATAAATAAAACATTTTTCGTGTACACCACTCAGCGTTCATATCTCATAAGAATACAAATGATAATCTCGAAGGTCGACTCTGAAACAAAGAAATATGTTATACGATCAATAAACAGAAACAGACAAGATTGTTTTATGTGAGGGCTTCAAGGGGAAAAAGTCTACACACTCGTAAAAAAAAACATAGAAAGTCCGTGTTAAATGTGTTGAGAGCAATAAAACCACTTTTATACAATGGTTGCCACTGACTAGTTCACTTTTCAACGTTGCGAATCGTAAGCACTTCCGTTAACACAAACGTCCACATAAAAGATTAGGCAACGACTGTCAAGTTTTTCGCAAATATGAATTGGAAATGTATAAACGATAGATTACACACGTACTTTTCTTCGTATTGTATAATATTTGAACAGAGTACGATCTTCATTCACATTTATGGCGATTTCGTTAGTTCGAAACGAACGGATTAAGCACGATTTGTTGTTTGCAGATCTTACACGAATCGCCGTTTTTTTTCCATATTTTAGATCATATTATTTGTATTCGTGTCAGAAAATAATTTATAAAAACGATCATCGCGATGGGAAAACTTCAATTTCCTCTTTGCGCATTTTCCGTTGTGAACGCGTCAAAGGCTTTATCGCCAACGGACCCGAAGGTTGTATTTCTTTTGTGCTATATAGTAATAAATATTTTTTCAATATGTTTTTAGTTTTTTTTTTATTTTATTTTACGACCATCGAAACAATTCCTTTCACCAATCGTAAAAAAAAGTTGCGTTTTTAAAAAACTTTTATTGATAATTTCGCGAGAAAGGCACCATAAAATATCGATATCGCTTCGAGTTATGCACATCTAAATTTTATTTCTCAATATTCACCCTATTTTGCATATCGTTCGCATGCCCGTTTCATATAAAAAATGATATATTTATACTATATTTTATTCGCATATTAAAATTTCGTAGACACGGCAGAAATTCTTTACATATACACTAAAAATATAAAATTTTTATAAAAAAAAGTACTTGAATTGTAAAATTGACCATTGGCGTGGCACGCGATAGATTAAATTGAATTAAATTAAATCGAATTAGTTTAAATTTCAGAATAGATTCATTTTATTAGGTGTTTTGTTTTAAATTAGGTTAAGTGCCATGTCGATAATTTTTGGGCATTGTTTTAGATATAGATTCAAAGACGATTTATTGCAAACTAATTAATTAAAAATTTATTTTATCAGTAGTATAATTAATATTTCCTAGTGTCGCTTTATTTTTATCACACATTACGACTAAAATAGCCAAAGGGTACGAGTAACATTTTTGCTGAAATTGAGTGAAGTACAAGAATCGCTTCTATGTACACTCATTTATTAGGTGGCAAAGGGATATAAACGAATTTGGAACATGTACCGAGATATATCATCAAATCATTCAATCTCCTCCTAATACACGTAGGTCATGCTCGATTTTGAGCGCACTTTTCTCGATATCACTTGTACCCCTTGACCTTTTCAGTCTCTTCCACAAATATTTTGAAAAAATCACAAATCTAACAAATATTTTTTTTTTTCGAAAAAAAAAATATTTTTCAATTTCAATAAACGATTCCCAAACATTGCCCTTATTCGAACGGGGGCCACGTAGACCGGCAATAAAGAGCGTCTGGACGCAAACACAGCAACGGCAATTCCGCTCCCGAGGAAAGTTTGACTAACTAAATGTCCAAATGAGCGATTACGGTAGCATCCCATCCATTTGGCTGATGAGGATATAATAAACTTAGACCGCAAGCGCCCAGAACCCCTCTCCTTACATTGTAATCCCGCCGAGGGCCGATCTTAATGGCGGCTATTACCGCGACGCGCCGACTACAAGCTCCGGATTTAATCTGGACCTCCTCAACGGTGGAAGGTGGAAAATCGAAATGCGAAAACAAAAAAGAAGATCCTGAAGATGCGTCCACATGAAGATTTTTCCGAAAATATGATTTTCGTTTGAGGAAAATCGATTTTAAAGCACGAAAGTTCGTTTAGTCGAGATGAAATTCGATTTTTTTGTGAATATTTTATATCAAATATGATTTAATGAAAATGTTGATAGAGAAAACTGAAGTAGGTTTTTATCTTGAGATATTTCGATTCAATTGTTTGATGATGAAATATGGAACACTTAGCCCGATATCCTCTGTTTGTCGCATGCATGAAATTGTTACGTGCTTAATTGACGACTGAATTTCACTAAGGGCACAATATTGATTTCGATATCAATATCAATTTCGATAAAAAGGTCACTTGTGTCCTTTGTGAAATTCAGTCGTCAATTATAATATAGATACTAAAAGACTTCTGTTGAACAGATAAATATTAGATTAGGTTATGATATTTTTTAAATTATAACATGATTCTGTGATTGTTAGAGACTATTTCGATTTTCACCCGATTATGAACTTTTACATAGTATTTTCCATTTCCGTTTCAATTACAGTCCCTATTTTAATTCCTGTTGTAAATCTCATTGAGTGTGTAAGCTTTTTGTATTTGATACAGTTAAAGGTCCCCTTATGAAATCTCAAAATTGTAAAAAAATGTAACGATTCAAAAACATTTCCAGATATGCTCACAATTATCCAGGAAAGTTTTACAGCTAAAATATCAACTGTATATGAATCTATAAGTTACTTGCGTACATTTATAAAGAAAATCATTTCGATTAGTTAAGTACTTCGAAAAATTATATACCTATGTAAATAGTTTGAATTTGAACATGATTGTTAAGTGCGTGACCAGAATGAATTCATCTCATGCGAATGCAACCTTAGTAGGGTGACCTATTTTCATCTTTCTATCGGCGGACCTTTCGGCCCCTCCGAACACACATATTTAATCAGACTTTTGCCTATGGCCGAAATGTAGACGTACTTTTTCGTATCTCTGCCTTTCTAATATGTGTGTATATGCACACTCGTTTTATACCTATGTACAGGGAACAAATATCGGGACCGTTTCCGGAAAACGATGTACACGTATACAAAATGTACGCTTCCTTAGTTAATTAACGACGCAATTACGTTACGTCGTACAGTTAGTACTCCCTGTGAAAGTTTGCTATACACGCACCGAATACCTTCGACATTTTCCCCAGAGCTATATTTTTTTTTGTTTTTCGATTAATTACAAGAAAAACAATAAATGAGCGCTTTTTTCGTTTAGCGTTTCGTTCGATATAATAAATAATTTCATTTGCAAAACGCCCACGGAAGCAATAATGTTATATAAATAGGCGGCATAAATGGATTTTACATGCCAAGAGTGCTTCAAATACGCTGTACTTTGCAAATTTATTAGTCGCTCATTCAATTTGTTGCTCGCTCGAAATCCTTCAATATATAAATTGTCTGTGGAACGCGACATCAATCTGAATTCTTATTCCAGGACTGGGCTATTAGATGAGATGTGGACTTTCTAGGGCCGGTTGTCTTCTATCCGAAAACAAATGACGGTCCCACACCACATGCGGTAATAAATAGTTGTTATTAAGGATCCTCTGTGTGACCTAGACCTCGTAGATAAACGTATAAAGGATAAATTATTGTATGGGGCCCATTCAGCGAATAAAGCGAGGTGAAAGGTGATTTTTCCACGCATGGAAACGTTTAAACATAGCCGGCTTTGTGCTCGTTTATTTTCGAATTAACGCGACTTTTGTTTTGAAACGCTTGTCTTAAATTAGTTTTATTTAAGTTTCGAACTTGGAGTTGAACTTGAAATCTAAATAAATCAGCAAACTTCTGAAGCTCTATCGATTTTTTTGCGTATCGAAAAGTTTTTCACTTAAATTCAAGCAGGAATATACGTACGTACATATTATCAATTGTAAATTGATTGCTTTATAAATATTCACTTATTCCGCTCAATAGAGTTTCATGGCAATTGATTTTAATATTGTATTACAAGTAAAACAAACAAAGAAAATATAATTGAGTTGTCAATCTAAAGAATGATCTCGTAAAAAGGATATCGTATTATATTTGAACTTCACTTATCCAAGCGTGTAGCGATCGTATGACGAAAGAACGCAAATATTCTTACATGTAATTTTGATTATGATACATTTATATCATAAAGAAATATATTTATTTCAATTGTTATATATTAATAATTAATTTAAAAAATAATCGTAAAAGAAAATCTTTTAAAAGATCAAAAATCGTAACATCGCAACACGACCATTCGAAACGGAATAATCAATTAAATCCGCATCGTTGAGCTTTCATCTCATGCCTGAGGACATTCGAAATTCATACGGAACCTTAAACACAAAAATTAATAACCTCACAATCCGTTGAGCAAAATCCTGCTGAAATTATTAACAAGAAGCGGACTGCAATTCATCACGCGGCCAGAGGTCGACGTGGACCAGAAACACACTAAGCACAACTAAAGGACGATACACACGAATCGCTTTGATTAATTTTTTTACTGATTAATAATCAATTTTAAGTCAATTTATGTTATTAAAATAAATTTTATATTTATTTTTTTTATAAAAAATATATTTTTTAATTCTCAGAAACTAGCAGTTAGCTCGATATATAAATTAATATGACTTAAGTAGAACCTTTTATTAAAACGGTTCCCAGGGGGATACAACCGCGCTAGGGTCGTTTTCATATTACACATCGGCCGCTCAGTGGCTGAGCAACATCCTCATATTGTATTTATCCCCTCAGAAGTGTTTAATTAAAAATGCTCGTCGCGACCGAGCTAAAGCTCACAGCCGTACGGAGCGGGATTACAGACACGTTTTGTATTGCTACAACACTGAGCCTGAAAATGGGCAAAAATCGCAATAGATAACGTGCCAAGAATTGTTTTGGTCGTTGACATGTTGCGGTGTTAATCCGAGTTGTCGTTTGGTTGCGGGTGACGCTTGATATTGTCGTGTTGAATGTGTTATTTGACGACTGAATTTCACAAAGAGCATAAGTGGCCTTTTTTATTGAAATTGAGTTAAGTACAATATCAAACACAATATCGATAAAAAATGTCTCTTGTGACCTTTGTGAAATTCAGTTGACATTTGTATGTGTGGAGGGAAGGTGACAAGTGTTGACCAAAAGGAGGAGGAATGAATATGTATGATGGCCGGTCTTATCACCAAATACAGGTGAATTTTAGATTGATTTACTCATAATGATCCTAAATAAAGGTAATAATCGTCTTCGATCCCAAAATTATAAGGGTTTGTAAAAAGATACATATATAAATCGGATTAGAGCGTATGATACGATTTATCTTATGACAAATTTTGATGAAAATCCTATATTTAGGGTGAATATCTCAAATGGTGATTCACCATGAAAAAACTTATCAATTTATCAATTAAAATGGATTTGAAATCTTACGTTAATTTCATTATTTATTAGGGACACTTTTATCCATTCTCCTTTAGGCCAACTCTAAATATCGAATGAAATCATGTGAATGATGTTTAAACATACATCAGTAATTATTTTATGCATAAAATAAATATCATAGATTCAATATGAAATTAAAAAGTGGTCTAAATTTAACGGTGATTCATATTGAAACACTAATCTGTATTTGTCGTCTTTTTCTCTATATCTGAATGTAGTGTTCCGTTTGAATTTTATTGAATGCTCAGTTTTTCATGTTTGATGTTTTTCATTGAAGTTTTTCATTCGGATGTTATTTATCTGTAGAGATAACTCTATTGAAAATATTTCATTTTCAGTGTTATTTTTCATATGTTGAACATGGCCAGATATTGTTTTGATAAAAAATAAACATGAATTCAAATATTGACCCGAATTATTATTGAAAGTTTCGATAGTTCAGTAGTTTGCAATGTGTTATTTTGTTTTTGTAGCGGTTGTTTTGCATTTTGGATATTTTACCGAACGTATTTTAATAACACACAATATTTCGACTATTTTCCAACAATAATTCCGGCCATTATTTACATTCGATATTTCACATGAAAATTTTCATAATAACATTAAAATGTTTAATGTAACGTAATGAAATCATATCTGTTTTTAAAACAACATCAATTCCCGAATACCAAGAAATAAATTCAGGATAAAAGTCCATCGCATACATAATTAAGCAAAGAGCTCCAAATACCCAACTCACGCATCAATACACAATCACCCATCCGTATCTTATTTCCTTTACATTTTATCCCATTACTAATTCACAATCCGCTAATTGAACACGTTTACATGAGAACACTACGACCCGATTTTTCCTACTCGCTTAACGATATCAATGGAATCGGCTCAACCGAAACTGACCGACCCCCGAAAGATATTTACGATTTAAGCATCGGGTGGAAGGCATTGTTTGGACTCTAGAAATTATTATTCACGTCACTTTTATTATTATGGAGGCGTGTAGCGAATTAAACGCGACGTGCAGCGCAAAGCGAAACCGCATTAGTCCGCCGGAGGTGACGGTTAACGAATGCACGGACACGCGTTCAAAATTTATAAAGTTTGTGTCGTGTCAAAGGATTAAATCACGGTGGTTAGAAAGAGATTTCGAAATGGTGTGGGTCAGGCTGTATTCTCACGTGACGTCCGGTGGATGCTGCAAATTTACAACTTGATTCTCAAGAGATTTAAGAGATCAAGTGTGTTCTAGTTTGATGACTTCAATTGCATTCAGATTAATGGAATTATTATTGAAAGATTTTCATTATTTCTGAAAGTTTAGTTGGGTTTCAGCTTCAGCGGTGGATAGCAGCAGCGAAAAGGTGCGGCAGCTCGGTCATAATTGCGTCTTAATTGTTCGAATTCTTATCAAGGTGTCGCATCATATCACTGCTGCTAATCGTTTACTCTTTAAAATAACGAATATAAGGTAAAATCTAGTTTTGTATCTATTTAAGTACATATATATATACGATACATAGTTGCAATTGCATTGAATCGCCTTGAGCTCTATTGAATGGACACGAGAATTGTAACACATTTTATGCATTTTCTAGTTTCTTACGACTTTTTTTATTTTTCCGAACTACTAAACATTTAATACCTAATAATTCGATTAAACATATCTATAGATTTTAGCTCTTGTTATTCATACAAAAATGAATAGATTTTATTTAGCGATAATGGAGTAAGTTTTTATTTGCAAATTGACGTTTATGTATATGCAGACTATTCTAGAAAGAACGTGTATGTGAATAGAACGGATTCTTTAGAGACAGTGAATAAAAAGTTCTTGTATCTGAGAAAGCGTTTATGTGGAAAATGCAGTTAGATGAAGCAGACAAGGAGAATATTCTGAAAGGAAAATGTGAAATATGGAACCAATCATATAGTTATAAGCAGAAATATAAGTTGAGTCACTTGAAAATCATTTCTATGGTAAAAATATTGCTTCACGAGAAAATGTTTAAAGAAAAATTCGATTAATGTACACTCATCCCTTGATTTACGCGGTACCCATTTTACGCGGTTAGAAAAAAATACATTTTTTTCAAAAATCATTCATATTTTGTGGCACGCGTCGCATACGGATAATTTACGTCGCATAATTTACTCTTCGGAGTAGTCTTTGCCATAATGGCGAATTTTCTTCACTGTATGGTGAATGATATTGATTGATGTGGAATTGGACCTAGGCCTGTTGTGAGATAAAAAAAATATATTAATTACAAAAAAACGTATAACTAGAACACAACCTCAGAACAGTGGAAATGTAGGTTGAAAAAGTGGCGGAAACCGTCGAAAATGGCCGAAGTCGGAAGCAGGAAGCGGCGAGTCGCGAAATATGGCCTCGCCAGGATTAAAGGGGAAACTGGCAAAACGCTGCCTGGTGATGCAAGGAAGCGGATCTTGCAGCTTAGCAGGAAGTCGAGGTCGCCACTGGCTTTATTCTTTCATGAGGACCCCGACTGGCCGAATGTGGGACAGGGTCCGCCAGAACAACCTGACACATTTCCGAACCGAGCTGTGGACGTTTGTGCTAACGCGAGAGAGAGCGAAAGCCTTTTCGATGCGGATTAAGTGTGCCTTTTATTGCATTAAGCGATTTATTTTCGATTCGAGAAAAATAATGAAGCGTGTTTGATGCGTTTTAAAATTTTGTGTTAATTCATTATTTCATTTGACTGAAATTGTAATAACATATGGCGACTGAAAAGATCAAGGAGGATAAGTGACTTTGCGGTAATTTCGAGAAAAGCGCGCTCAAAATTGATCATGTACCAACATACATGTATTAGGAGGTCGACTGATTTGATGATATATCTCGGCATACGTTCCGAATTCGTTTATATCATTTTGCCACCAAATATATGAGAGTATATAGAGGTGATTCTTGTACATAACTCAATTTCGGCAAAAATGTTACTTGTACCCTTTGGCCTTTTCAATCATCATATAAATTCAATTTATAATAAACTACGGATACAATTTGTTTACATTAGAATATAGAATTAAATAAAATATCAATTAAAATAAATTATTTATTTTATTTTAAGCATTGACGAAAAATTGTATTCATTTTTTTTATTCAGAAAAGATATTTTTTATTTCAAAAAGAGAATTTAATCACTTTATGCATCGAGCGACTCAAATGTGAATTTGTCAAAAGGTCGCGTTGTGAAAATAGACAATCACGTGACGTTTCTCGTTATTGAAAATCGACTTGTATTATCTATAGTATGAGGTTTCAGTTTTAAATTAAGTTAAATATAGCTCTATGATATCGATACAACAGTAGGTTTGGGCGTCGTAAAAATACATTGAGGGTAATGTGATTTTTTGAGTCATCGATCTGATGTTGCTTAAAGATATTGTTGTATTCAATTTAAATGCTTTCAGCGAATTCTATTATTAAAATGTGTCTGGTGATTTTTTTATTAAATCAGATTTGAATTAATATTAAAATAAAGAGCTTGTTATCTGCATTGAAGTACATATCATACATATGTATATTTTATTCAAAGCAATGTTATTTTACTGCAATAAATTTCGATATAACATTGCTTATTGGAACGTAAATGGTTTATTTTTCAATTGAATGGATTTAAAAGAATAGATATTTATAAAATCTCTCTTATTGGTTTGTATTGGAAGTTTTCGCAACAAAATTGAAAGAAAAGTTCATTCTCTGTTGAAACGGTTCAATCTTAAAGCTAAACATCAACAATTCATTTTCATTCTTTTTCCAGTACAACATTTGAAAAAGAAAAAAAAATACAAAATCATATTTTTCTTAAGACATAAAATATTTCGCTCGAAAAACTTAGAAACACTACATAATTTCGCTGAGTTATTATACTGAAAAAAATATAACTCAAGTCTATTTTTTGAACGCACTCAACGACTATAACGTCCCTATTATTTATTTACGCCGAAAAAAATTTCGCCGAAAAATCGCCGAGAGAATTTAATATTCCGCCGAGTTATGGCGCGAACTCTCAACAATCTCACTATTTTCAAAATATAAAAAATACGACACGTCAACGATTCCACATCGAGACAGACAGATATACAGACAGACGTTTCTGTTGGAGAAAAATCTCAGTTCGGTTGTCGTAACATTCAACGAGAGCTAATCAACATCGTTACGAAAAGGGGCCACGAACTGTTTTGACAAGGGTATTTTTCGCATTGTTCACGAGAGATGAAAAGTTCAAACGGTCTCCGATATACGTACAAACGTGACGCAGGTAACACACGTATTTTATTGTGGACATGTGCGAAATATGAAAATAACGATAAAAAAATATATATGTGCATGAGGAGAACGTGCGAATTTGAAATATAATATTCGACGCGCCCGTAGTTTCGGAACGGCTCTAATTAAATTGTGAAACGGCACTGGTGGAGGATGGAAAGGTGGAAATTTTTATTTTTCCGCGGAAAACTTCCACACTGGACGGATTACCGCCGCTTTTATCTCCGGCGATTTTATGTCTGGGGATGAATTAAAAGGTTAAAATTGGTGAAATTAAAATTCAATATTTTTCGCGCCGAGGCATGGGATTTCTCTCGTAATGTATCCCGACTATGCATTCAATATGAAATATATACATATATATAAAAAAAATATTTTTTGTTTGTTTGAATTAATCTTGTTCGATTGATTCATTTGTCTAGGAATGTTTTTAAATCATTGCAACCATTTACAATATAATTTGATTGTATAATATAAAAAAAATCAAATATGTAGAAGGAATGTTCTAATGCTAAGCGATGTGCATGCCTTTGTTTTTCAAATTCAAAAATGAATAATTAAATACTTAATTTATATTTAATTATCATTCAATAGAAGCTACGAGAAACTATGAGTAATACCAGCTAGTATTATTTTTTATTGATCTGTATTCAATATTGATTTAAAATGCCTTATAATGTTAAACAGCTAATAAAGTAATAAAACAATTGCACAAACTATAAATTGTTATGAAAATAAATTAAAAAGTGCTTCTAGACGTCACATTCATGTCGTCTGTTGTTGAAGGAACGATCTTTACATACTTTGCAACCATGCATCTGAACGTTAAATTGCAGAGCAGAAATATCGAAACGAGCGATACACTTTACTGAAAACTTTAATGTGCACTCTTATTCAATTTATTTCATACCAAGGGATCATCCAAATATGTAATATAAATATTTTTATTTAAATATAAATATAATTGCATTTATTTATAATATGATTGTTATTTAAGATGCAGAAAATTTTTATTATAAATACGCTAATATTCGAAATTTCAAGCGTGCATGCAAAATATCGAACGTGCACTGTATCGATGCAGACACACTATCCATTTGGCCACGACGGTACTTGAGCAAGCGTGTAAATTTTACCCAGAGTTCTATCTGAGACGTATCTTTTTATCACACTTTCATACGTATTTATTTATATAAATCGATTAGTTAGCCAACGAGGTAATCAACAGCATCACATCTCCAAATCAAACGCCATTTGAACCTCAACTCCATACATAAACATATCCAAAACTAAAAACCCACTTTCAAACACACTTTATAAAGACAAAAACAAAAACATTAGTCTCACTAAACAAAAAAAAAAACAACCATTTCGCCCAGACGCCCTGGAAAAATGTATGTGTTCCCCAAACGAAGCGAACGAGACGAGCCGGGGGCCCCATTCCCGTGGAGTCGCGGGGCCCCCATGGAGTCGCGGGGTCCCCATTCCCATGGAGTCTTGGGGGCCCCGAGGAGAGCCGAGGGGTCCCATAAATAAGCCCAGCATCCGAGTTATAAGACGGGAGTGATTCATCAGAGATAACCGTGGCTGGCTGCCGCAAGTGCCCCGAGCTCCTTCTGTTGCTCCAGATAACACCAACTTATCCCGGCCCCCCTTTTCGCCCCCACATGGCGCGACGCCCTATCTGCGAATAAATTCTTGCCTGTAATTTTATCTGGGGCCTGAAAAAGATTCGCCGTCCCTTCTTCATCCCTCTGGTCTCCGGGATAGGGACGGATGAAAAATGCCTGCACTTTTTCATCCGTGCACCGTTCCGCTTTTAGCGCCTTCGAAAGAAGTCGGATGAGACGCGTCCGTTTCGGATTCGGGGTGCATTCGTTTAATTTTTTTTTTTTGAGGGTTTAATTTTGGGAAATTCAAATTGACTTTTGGGGAAAATGGGTTGTTTTATTTTTAGTTATTTATTCATTTTATTTGGGTGATTGAGTGTCTATGTATCGATACCACTAAGGGCCCTAACCAAATGTATGTAGGATCGAAAGTTCAAGATTTTCATAATTCGTGTATGATAAGAAACAAATCAAGAACCAATACTCATTTTTAAAATCATTTTATTTTTATATTTGTTTCACTAATAAAATTTATATATAGTTTAACTGAAATTTCACTAGTATATGACAGTAATTAACTGTCAAAGTTCGCTTAACTATTGAAAAGACCTATACATAATTAAATACAATTTCTACAAGTGTTTTAAAATTCATTCATTTGTGTACAATCTCGTTATAAAATATTTTTAAATTAAAAATTATATGATTACACTTCACTTATTTTTTTTAAATTTCTAATCAACTTGTTTTTTTATGTAGAAAAAAATCAAATTTAAACCTGTTTGATTAATATAAAATAATTTATTCAAGTATATACATACAGTATGATGTAAAATATATATTTCGCTTATGTTTTTATTATTTTTTTCATTTTATTGTGGCGCTTTATATTTTTCCTTTGTGGGCCATCAAAGAAGTTCCAATCAACTTTCTTATTAGCATTAATATTTTTCCTCGTTGTCAGACTTATAAAAAGGCGGTAAATAGGTCAAAGAAACGATTCTTTTATAAACGAAGTTAAAATTAACTTCCTAAAAAATTCTATCCGATTGAACATGTAATATTTTTTCGATAGTAATTATCGCATTAACGACGTTAGCTACTAAGAAAATAATAATCATCTTATTATGTGAAAATCTTTTAAATATTCTTTACACAACATTTTCAATGAGTATAAAAAATAATTTGGATGGATTCGTAGGATTGAATACCACTGTCATCAATATTTCAGAAATTAGCAATTCAAGCTTATATCTTCATGGGTGGATATAACTTCGTAAGATTTTCTTAAAATGAAATACATTGCACCATCTAATACATGTTGACTACATTCGAATTGTTTCAAATCGATAAATATAGTCAATGCATATGATATTACTTACGATTAGTTTATTCAAATTTAAGAATGCTAATAATAATAATAATAATAATAATAATAGTAATAATAATAAAAAATAATAACAACAATAATGACACGGCAAACAATGTGCATATTGTCACGTATAATATATCTAATACACATGCGAAATTATTTATTTTTTAATATTATCATTAACTAGCAATCATCCCGTTAAATATATCAGCGCAGTTTCAACCCATCGAATATATCAACGCAGTTTTGGAGCGCTACATGAACACACAAACACAAACACACACACACACACAGTATAGCGCTATTATATAGTTAGAATTCTATGATATTGATACCAGCAGAACATGTCCTAAGTAAAATCCTTACTTAACTCCATCCAATCTATATTATAAATACGCTAACGATGCTCGAAATTTTCAAGCATAGCCGTGAATCGAACCCGCGCCTGCAGATTATTAACCGGCGTCGTTCATTCCGCGCCACCGTCGTACTGAGCCAATGCGTAACTTTTTACGTACATAAAGCATGAAATCTTTTTTTATTTCACACATAGATGGCAATACGAATTTGATTAATTCCGAACTGTTTTAATATACATGCGCCTACTGCTAGTCCAATATAAATTCACTAAAAATCCTTAAAAACCACGCGACGAAAAAATGAAAAAACATTTTGATAATATTAAAAAATCGCCACACATTTCATCGCAATCAAAATGAAAAATACACTCGTCGACGACTCGATTAATTCGATTTTTCCGCGGAAACGGAAGTAACAGAGAGAGAGAGAGCAAAATTCACCACGGATCGTGCGTACAAATCTTCATCAAGCCCTCGTCCAGATCTTCATTCTGATAAATCGCGGATGATCTGCGGCCACGGAGCAACGCAACGGAGCATCGCACGGCCGGAGCAATCTCGTATGCGGAGCACGATCCGTAGCCGAAGCACCGCCATTTCGCTCCGCCCACCTTATCTACGTTTCGGATTTCCAACACCGCAGAGCGGACAATAAAACGCCTCTTTTTGGCAACGGCCTGCCAGCCCTTTCTATTGCCCTTTTGGCCTCGCTTTTGGAGCGGATCGGAAAATGGTTCGGTTCTGAGCCAGTTGTATGGGTCATGCTGAAGCGGGCTGCAGGGCTGCAGTTTTCTGTGTGTTGAATGTTTTGTTATGATTTTTAATGTTTTTTAGCATTTTTTAATATCAAAATTATGTTTATGAAATTAGTAATTATGAAGAAATTTGTTTTTTTTAATACTTTTCGTTAATAATCAAAAAAATATAATTTGGTTTTAAGTCTAGGTATAGGTATTCTAATTTTGATACAAAAACTACACGAAATATTTTTATGGAATTTCAAACTTATTTGATGTTTTATCACTTTGTTGAATTAATTATGTATACTTCTATGATTTAACGTTGCTCAAGACACATTGGACGTAAAACCGATTATAATCCATTGTATAGTATTTCCCCTGTCCCGTTTTCTTAGTAAACTGTGCAGATTGTGTAGGCTGAAATAATATTTTCTACGTTTGTGCTGTGAAAAGGCCCCCCTCAAAATTTTTAAACAATATAAATTTACTAATTGTAAAATATTACATGTAATGATTCAGAAACCTTCCCATAATAACTTTAGAAAGTTTCACTACTCAAAAAATCAGCTGTTAATTAATCTAAAAATAACATACCTAACATACATAAAGACATATTTACATATATTGATACGTATTTTTATTATGATTCTTTTTTATTTTTCGAGCTATCACTGCTCTGAATTGTACTAAAAATGAGTGCATCGAAAATATTAGCGAATAAATACATTTTAACTTATTCCGACATTTTCATAAGAAATATTTTATTACATGGGAATAAATCGAAAATATGAATTTAATCAATAATATAAAAGTAAAATGTGTATTTTTTCTCCCTCATACTTTAGAGCGGTTGGTTTTGCTAACATAAAGGTTTGAGTTAAGTTCGTCCTGAACGTGCTTTCTAATCCATTTGCGACTTTCGAAAATAGTCGAAGAGTGCACCCGCATTCTCGCTAAATTGATATGTGTATCTGTATAAGTGCACATTCGCTTTTCCATATAAATATGTGTCTACAATGCGTTTCAGAAACTTAACTCTCACTAAAGAATATAAAAATTTTCGACTTTTAAAAATATTGAACTTTCATACAATTTCCCGCTAACCCGTATTTTTTCCGAGTACATAAACTTAGCTGTGCATCGACGATAAAGAGGTCACCATAAGCTTTCATAAAAATCTTATAGCTTTTATAAGAGCCTGTGGAGACGTCAAATGATAAGATACTTATCGACTTTATTAAAATTATATATTATAACAGTGATCATTAAATCAAGATTATTACATAGTTATAGTCAATTAATTAATTCTAAATATATTTAATTGATGGATATTTTGCTTATTAAATTTTTTAATATTTTTATATCACACTGTATCCATAAATTATTGTGAGAATGTAGTGTTTGCTAGAATAGCTAGATGCACACCCGCATTCACAATACGATCAGGTGTGTTTTTAGATCAAGGTTTCATCGTGAGTTTGGCCAGCTTTTTAGTGCATTAGAGAAATACGTTTTGTGCAATCTTGTTTATCCGATACAATCGAATTTCAAAATATAAAATAACACCGAACGAAAGCACACAATAGATAACATAGATTTATATCTCGACGTCCAAAATCAGAAATTTAAGCCATTTCAATTTGGGCGAAATAACAATTTATAGCGATTTATTCGAGTCACAAATAGACTACGGCGCAATATTACTACTGTTTTTATGTCTATCTACACGTATTATGTACAACGAAAGGACAGAGAAAGGCGAAATTCATTGCAGGCGGACAAATTTGGGTCGCTTGATAGTAAAGGACGAGCAGGGAAAATGCTGGATTATCCATCCTGGTTTGGGACATTTAGGCACTTTAACCTAGAAGTCGAAATTTATAACGCGGTTCCGTGCGAAAAAGTGAGACCCTTTTTATGGTCGGCTACCCCGATTTACGACATTCGTCCATTTAATTAACACTAAATTCGTCTCCTATCTTAATATCCACGATCGATCCGATGAATCGACACCGTCGTAATGTACGTATTTATACTACATCTAATTTTTTATAGTGGTAGTAGTATTTTTATAATCGATCATTTTTTTGCTTAATACAATTCGTATGATATATGTAGATCGTTTAAGATAGATCATTTATATAAACTGTGAGTTGCAAAATGAAACCCTTGCGTTTATATAAAATAAGTATATTATAATAAAGTGATTGAAAAGAAAGTTAAATGAAGCGTGCGTGAAAAATTGTTCAAATTAAACTTTCTTCGTACATTCTTTAATTTTCGTTCGCAGACTTCTAGTATTATTTTAATGCGAACAGTTTGATAATTCAGATGAGTTTTTGATAAGTTTCAAATAGTGTATTTAAAATCAAAGAGTTTAAAATACATTTCATATTTGATTTGATATATCAAATTCATTTCTACGCTATGATCATAAGAATTATTGAATACATGCTATGAATATATTTCCTATAATTGGGTATGACTGATCTTACAATCTTCAATTACTTAGCAAGATCTTATTTATTTTTAGCAACGTGTTGACTTTTTTTCTTATAGAATTCGATAATTCTAATCGCTCACGTTCATATCAATTCAATAAGAAAAGAATTCGATACATTGCTGCATAGCCAACGATTGAAAGATCGAATCTAAACGATTTATATTAAAATCAACTATCATTTTAAGCAAAAAATAAGAGATTTTTTCACATAGATCAATTGAACGATCTTTAAGTAATATTTCCCTTTCGCATCCGCAAACTGCGAACGGAGAGAGACATATGCGTGCGATTTTTCTTTGGTTTTTCCCGCTAATCTCTAGGAAGGCTTCGTCTCTCTGAACACGCCCATCCCGTTTTATATACGTTAGTCAATACACGGATTTTCGGATTTTCCGTAATGGAGTTTTCTGACGTTCGTCAAGGGAGATTTAACGGACGCCCGCGCCCAGGGACGGCACTAAAACTGTAATAATAAACGGCTTTCGCGTCCGTAAATCGAATGCAGCGATCCTTTTTTATACAATCCCCCGATTTTATTTTTATTTGGGTACAATTCGAACGAATCGAGACACTTTTCGGGGGCACAAGTTGTTCGGAACATAGTCGCGAATTAGCGAAATCGAGCCGCTTTTCGACAATGTATATTCCGAGTTCTGGGGGCATAATATAACGAGCGTGTAAAATTATAACAAACTCAAACCCAACTGCCGAGCGAATTAAATGGCTTGCATCGCACCGAATGAGAAATATTGCGAAATTTAATTTACGGAATATTCATAAGCCTCTGTCTTTATTTGAACTGCGCTAGAAATTAACTCCGGGGCTGAAATTTTATAATGTCGCCTCGCAAATATTTAAATGATCTCGTTTCACTATGAATGGAAAACTTAATCAAATATTGAAGAGTTGTGTGAATGAGATAGGAATTTAATATAATATTCTCGCGACGGTTCATTATCGATTGTTTTGAACGGTTTGATTGCAGCGTCTGAAGTTTCGTTCGAGGCTATTGTTTTAGTTTGTTATTTAGATTGGATTAATTTCAATACATAGTTTTGTTTGTTTTCATATGAATTAATAATAAATTCATTATTTATATTTTGACGAAAATAGAATTGAATATTTTTTTTATTAAAGAAAATTCTCAAAATCGAATCAATTAAGAGATTCTCAAAATGAAAAAACATCGGCAGGAATTGACATAAGTACATAAAATAGGTCAAATAAATGAAAAACAATCGTCTTTTTTTCCTTCATCGTGTTGATTTCGAAGATTGCGCATTCGTTCGCCTCTCGCACAACTTCGCAAACGACTCTTGGTCGACTCTAGAATAATCCGTAGAGACTTTGGAATGAATTCTTCATAATCCTCGTTTTTCGACGTTGTTGTTTTAATTGGAGAGGATAATCCGGCGACAATAGCGCCACGCTTAACGTGCGCACACGTACTCTGATAAGTACAAGATCCGTCGCAGCAACCTGATCTATATTTGAGTTAATACATTTTTAATCATTTATTCATGAACTCTTCTTGATGTGTGAAATCTTTGTTAAAATAAATATAATCGTTTGAAATTGTGAAAGGCTTCCTTTGGAGAAGACTATTAATATGGTATTTGATGTGTTAGGTTAAATTAAGTTTTAAGTATACTTTTTCTTGACTTAGGTTGAACATTGTATCTATTTTCTATGAGTCCCATTAAAATATTTTACTTCAATCATACTTGGAATCGTCATATTTGATATGTGGTACTTTTATATACATATACTCCAGTATTCTCGTAGATTCGTGTCCTGTCAGATTTTAGCAAGAGTGACATCTTATTTTTATTAATTGAGATGATAGTTTGATCATTATTTTTTAATAATTCATCTATTTAATTAAAATAAAATGTTAATTTAACCCTTAAAAAATCGACCTAAATGGTTCCTAAAAATGAATCTCCACCATAATTGTGTTGATTAAATTCGATCGATTTTAACGACATTTTTATATTCTGATGTTAATATTCAGATTTTCTAGTCAAGCAACTGCTTCTTTACATCAGAGTGAATAATCAATTCATAAATTTTAAAACGATAAGTTACCTGTAAGAAGAAAAAAAACATCCCTAATTTATTTTTTTATGAAAAGTGAACTAAACAAAAATGCCTTAATAATACATAAAATTTTGTTAAATTTTAATAAATTAAGAAATTTCACATAAATAAGCCATTATTATCGATTTGAACCAATTCAAATACATTTTTATCGTCTCCATACTGACATTTTGAACTAAAAGACAGCAAGATTGCTCAATTTTTGTAATTAAAAAACTAAACCCAACGAAGATATATTCTCTGACGAAGTTATATCCATTAATCTTAATGTCTAGAAAGCAACAAATTTTATCGTCTGATGCTGTACAAATTTACACGTCTGAATTCGCTTGTTTGCTAACACATTCGTCAACGGCCGTAAGCCACGTGTGCACACACAAAGATAACGGGCCACTGCTGAAATTAACGCCACCCATTAAATCCGCTCTCCGTTCCAATGGAAGTTCACCGATCGAAAAAATACACCCGAATATAAACTAGAATCGAAGCCTGAACGATTTTCTCGATTTTGAAAAAAAATTTTGCAGATACGAATCGGACAACGGAGCTTCAAGTTTTCGGTCTGTTTTCGTTTCACGTGCGTGAAAACGTTTACTCGTGTTTGTTCGCGGACGCGTATCGACTGTTTGTCAATAAATACTTGTCAACATTGCCTTTGTGCAAACGAAAATCGGCGTTTCGTAAATGGTGTTTTTTACTATGTTATACTCTCTACGTGTACGTACTTCGATCATTATCTGATACAAACATGTTGGTTTATAAAAAAAATCAATGCAAAATTCGATTTGTTTGCGTTGCTTTTCATTTCGATAGTTTGTATCTGATGAGGTTTGAAATGTCGTTTTTAATGTGTGTGTATGACCTTGGGTTATTAATTGAGTCAATGTTGAAAATAATGTATTGACGCTTGATAGATTCACAAATATTTGACAATCGATTTGAATAATTGAAAAATAATTCAGAAAAACGACAATTTTATTTCAAAGCAATAAGTACGTACCTGCATATACTTTTGAAAACACTTAATCTGAACATTGATGCCAAGATTTATCGTTAGATTTATCAACAGTCTGAAAGAATGATACATGTACTTCTCTCTCTAGTGGCTGATTTTAAAAATTCATTAGACTTTCAGATTTTTAAAACCCATTGCCCATCCGTGCAAGATAAAGAGACATATCATTCTTGCGTACTTTCTCCAACTAACGATATATCTCACGATAAATCTCATCATCTGTGTCTAACTATACAAACGCTCTCCCTACCAAAGCACGATTTCCAAAAATCAAAACCCAAATATACAACATTTAAATTCTTACGAAACACACTTTGAAAGACACAGTCAAACACCAATTAGACGCTTCCGATTCGAGACGCGACCTCCATTTTTCCACTTCCTCGGAGTTAATTTCGCCTTAGCAAAAATTCGCTGATGCATTGCATCACGCGACGAAACTCGTTATCGGCCATACTTCAGCCCGAGGTCTTTCAGCATTGTCTGAAGTGTGTTTGTGCCCGGGCCGTTCATTAAAAGGTCCGAAGGTCCCGCTCGGAATGGCAATGAGCCCTCGTAACCGCCTCTAGTCTAACCCTTACTTTAAGAATAAGTAAAGGATGTTGCAAAATTTAAAGAAATAAGGTATTATCGATAATCTGTCAAATTATTGTCATAGAAAACTTCGATTATTTTCTGTGTTTTGTTTATTTAAGTCAGAGTGCACTCTCGTTTGGTTTGATATACATAGAGTAATCGATAATGAAAGGGATTTTTTTTTTCAATTAATTGATGAAAAATGTATATATGCTATTTTTAGAATATCTTCCCAATCATTTTCGAAATGTTTTCTAATGCTGTCATAGTAAAAAAACGACCCTATCTAGAGCTGAATGAGCAAAAGAGACTTACAATTAGCTACGTTGACGTTGAATCGTTCAACTTCTGATGCATTTTTCAGTAGTCCAAACTTATAATAGTCATGAAACGATTAATTAGGATTATAAAGAAACTATTCTGGTATATTTTTTTTTTTTTGAAAATAAAGACGATATCTCTATTTTTATTTATTTAAATCTACAACATTTCATATAATTAAAAATCACAATAAAATATGATAAAAATCAGCTATCGTAGATCAAACATTAGTCGAGATTATACCTTAATTTATCTATAGATCACACTGTAAAATACTTCACTGATTTGGAAATAAAGATCTTCTATAATATCGGTAAATCGGTGAGTTTGAGTAAGTGTCATTATAAAGAGTTGGTAAATATTAATTTCCTTTGAATAATAAACGCATAATCATTGGAATCATCTCCGCAACACCCTAACAAAACTAAGCCTATTTTCGCTCAGGGAAGACTGCGCAGTTGTCGTAACCATCTTGAGGCCTAGAAAGACCTAACCCTATCCTAGCCGCTTAAGAAAGAATATATAGACGTCGTAATTACCCAAAGTCTAACCCAGTCTCGCTCAAGGTAAGAGCAGTATATAGACGTCGTAACCTGGCCGAATCTTCCGAGAGCGAGTCCTCAGAGTGTGTACACTCGCGTAATTTCACTTAAGCCACGTAAATATAATACGCTTCCAGCGAGGTAAGGTCCAGGTGGTCGTAAAACAGTCGTCAGACCTCAAACTGTGGAAATGGCCAACCACACCAAAACGTGCCGAACGGATTCTTTCAGGGTGGCCATACGTCCCGTTTTAGCCGGGACTATCCCGTTTTCTTCGGGACTGTCCCGTTTTTGTCGGGACTGTTCCGTTTTTGTCGTGACTCGCGTTCGTTCTGTTGTACTCGAAAAGTTGATCGTTTCATCTCATTTTGTCTATTAACATTTTTTTGATATTCGTTGAATATGTTATTTCAGACGTTTTCAAAATTGGTAAGAAAAAAATCAATACACAGTACGAGAATAGGGATTGAATAATAATTACAGCTGGTTAAATAATATTTTTTTGCCAAAATAAGTTTTCAGAACGTCAAATTTTAAGAAATATCAGAAATAACGAGAATATTTTTTAACTGCAGCACGAATTCTGTAATCAAAAGTACAGATCATTTGTTAAATGAATTGAAATTGTTTCCCAAAATGAATTTCCCAAAAATATTTATTTTTTACTGTTTAAATATTACAAAAAATATATTTCTGAAAATGGTATTTCAAAGGTTTTTAGGTTTCGTGAAAAAACAGTTTTCTCTTGCGACGCTATTTTTATTTTTTAACCTGGTTTTTCCACATCGGTTTCTTGACACATAGAGAAAAATATAGTGCATTTTTTCAAATATAAAATGTTCTAATGTTTGTTGAGGAAGAGGGTATTAAAAATTCTCTCCAATTTCGTTATGGATCTTAGAAAATATGGTCATCCTGATTCTTCCAACCGGGAAGATGTATTTATTTAATGCGAAGCTTTTTTCCCCGTCGAGTGTTCGGCGTATTGTATTAAAGTCGGTCGACGCGAAAGAGCGCCTATTTTTTTTCACTTTTCGTTCGTTTCGAAATTCCGACTTGTGTATTATGTATGAGGCGGTTGCGAAAGTGTGTTTTTTCATTTGATTCGTTTTTTGGCACAAACTCGTTTTTTTATTTCGCACGAGCGCTTTTCCAAGTGACGATTCGTAAAAAGTGCGCTAATTAAATTTAATTGCGAATTAGTGCTTCTTTGAATTTCTCTGTTTATCGCAGTAATATTTCGCGCGATTATTCAGCGGATCCGTTTTCAAAGGTCGTCGTGAAAATATGTATTTCGATGAAATATTCTGAAAGATGTTTCGTTTGAGTTTTTTTTTTGTGATGAGTTTTTCTGAGAATTTTACGACTGATTTTTGAAAAGGTTGAAGATCATCGATTTAATGTGTGTAGCGTGAGTGTACGCATAAATCGCTTTCGTGTGAATTTTCTTCGCCCCCGCAGAGAGCCTGTCTTGACACTTTTCCCCCTGGGCTCATATAAGTTCACATATTTTCAATTTCATAACAGCCTCCGTGAATAAGATGCAAAATTGAATTTCAGCACAGTTTTCAAATTTAAAAATAAATTTAAATATTATATTCCATGTGATATTTCACGTATGCTGATTTATCACTCACTTTAGAGATCGGTTATATGTAGTACTTCATTTAGTACGTACGTCGACGTGTTTTTCTTTCAAATTGAATTTATACACTCGCTTGTACGTAGATAACGTATCCAATAGGGAAACATATTCTTGTCACGGAGGAAACGCGACGAAAAAAAATACACGAACAGAACTGGAAAATATCAAAGAAACTAACATGACAAATTTTCGGCGCGTACACAAACATTTCCATTAGTAAGTACACAAACGTTCCCTTTTAAAATAAACGTCTTTATCGAGCTCCGTCTGCCTCGGCTCGATCTCGAACATTCTCAAGGATAACATTCGATAGATCCACTTTGTATTTATATTATCAACCCGAAATTGTTTGAATAAACAAGTTCTCTGTTGCAAATAGAAGTAAGTACCCGCGAGCGAATTCGTATGCTCGATCTGATTGCCCCCCGTGAACCCTAATTGACCCAAATATAGATATTCTTTTGCAACATGAAGATCTTCCATTTAGTTGGAACGACTTCCCGTTACAGATGGAATTGGAACATAAGTTCTGTTTTATTAACATTTCGCTCGAAATCTCCGCTATAATCCCTACTTGGCGTATCTTCTTAGGGCGCTTCTCGGATTTTCAATGCTTACACGAGAGTATCAAAAATACATAGCCGGTTTTCGGAATAATGCTCTTTTTTTTAAATTTCATTCTTTTTTAGTGTTTTCCCGCCCAGATATTTCCATTTTCCGCCTAAAATTGCTTTACGCTTATGTATTTTTTCTCGAAGTGGCATACATTTCGGGCACTCTTTTTCCTTTTAAAGCTTTTATAGCTAAGGTAACGCTTGAAGTATCGATCGTTCATCCAGTCAAAAATACGAATAAACATGCACATGTAAGTCTTATGTACGACGACGTTATGAAAACTTTTCAAATTTCATGATACAAGCAATACCGAAGTTATTATCTTATTCAAAACATCCGTGAATAATAGTGTTTGCTGAAAACTTCCGAATACACATACGGTTGCTTATCTATTTTAAAACATTCGTTATATTTTCAGAACGAATGAACTCGTTTATGTAACGGTAAAAAATGTGAACCATTTTTCTTTTTTTTATTAATTATCCTACAAACATCATAAATAATACACATTCGTATCATTTTTCATGTGAAAAATCAACACGAAAGTTAAAATCATTTCCACGTTAGCGGTTGAAAAAAAAGTGCTCGTATGATCGGTTTGGGAAATCAGATTAGTTTTTAGACGTATATCGTTTATATTTTTTTAACGACATCGTAAATTCGAATATAATCAGATTCGACTATAATGAATTTTGCGAAAACTCGTACTAACGTGCTAATGCGTCAAAAAATACGATTTTCCTTAGACAGTTTTGTGTTACAACCTGAACCGGCGGCAATATTAGATTACAGCGAGCTCCATTATCTCTAATTTTACTTTCTCAGAATTCGCTACATGAACAAAATGTTTGTGTTTTCATTTTAAACGCATCGTGGCACACGAGAGATTCGTCTTCGTTCAGAAAGATAACGTTTATTCGTCGATACATACGTATGTTACATACATACGTTAAGAAAGACGAGAACGTGTACAGTGAAAACTCATAAATAAAAAAAAATGTAATTAAATTAAATAATCGTATTTTTTGGTAATTTTAATATTTCATATTTAATCTAAAATTATTTCGAATGAAATATAATACAGTTATAAAATTTTATCAAAGTAGTTAATATTGATCAATATTTGTGATAATACTGTTTTGTATGAAACTAAATCTGATATTTGCTTAATCAAAAATTCAAATTGAGCCCATAAATACAATCCCAGTGTATAAATCTCGATTCAAATTTGAAACATGAACTGAGAAGAAGGCTTCACAGCATCCGACATACACGTCCCCGACATTCGCAGCAATAAAATTGTAGGCGATAATCTATACGCCGAGTTGTAAAAGCCACCCATAAAACGAAACGAGCCGCGATGCCGTTACTACCACTTCTCATCCCCTCATTTTCAGCTGAAAAATCACGAAAAAGTGGCTGAAATTTCAAGCCGACAACAACGTACCCTTCAGGATCCGCGGACCAAGGCTTCTCAACTTAGGGGGCGTGTACCAATAAAAAATACCCTTGACTAGTCTTAAAATTCGTCCCCTTTTGAATACATATTTACTTGTTAGTTCATTTTTGTCAGATTAAATAAAATGAATATTAATTAAAAGTGATCTCAAGTGCGTACTCAAATGTATAAAATCGATTTTTGTCTGTTTGCTATATGAATTAATAGTGTCTTTAGAATTTGTCTACATAATTATTATAATTATTTTATTGCTATAAACTATTCACAAAAGTCACAAGTGATCTTTTTTGTTGATATGGAATTGAGTACATTTTTCAATTTTGTCAATTTCAATAACCTAAAGATCACTTGTGCCCTTTGTGAAATTCAGTTGTCATATGTGCTCGATATTCTCTCAAATAATTCGTCAGATTTCAGTCAAACTATTCGAAAGAATTGTATATATATTTGCAAAAATTTCTGTGTAATTGAATTTTTTTTATAAGTTACAATCAGAAAAAAAATGATAAGAGTTAATGATTTGAAACTACGCTTTGTATTTGTGCATTTGTTTTAATGAATTTGAATTAATATTTTTTCAAATATAATGTTTGTTGAATCTGGTTGCTCAGTTACAACAAACTAAATGAATATTATGATCGATCACATGTGTGACGATTTTATGTAATAGGGGAAGATGGGTATTCTAAATCCTTTGCGATATTTGAACATCCTCTATTATGTTTTTTTCCTCTAAGTCCCTTTGGGATAAAAAAAGTGTCAATACATTTGGAATGCTATTAGATTCACTTGATGCTGCAATTTAACAAAAATATAACGCATCTGATATATTTTTATATAGATATTAGAAAGGGCATCAAGTAACTAAGAAGATCAATCATCGTCCGTTTATCGCAAGTAATTCAGTTTCGAATTCGATTTACATTTGTTTTACGATTCATAATCAGCTTAAAGTCGATAGATTCAAGCTGCGCCAACTCAAAATAAATTTGATATCTTTTATCAGAAAAAATATCGAATCATAAAAACATTGAGAACCTCAGCCGCAGACGATGTTTCCATGAAAATTCCTATTTCGCAGCCGAATATGTTTGCGAAATAATTATCGCGCGGGGGCCGGCCGTTACTTTCGTTATAACGACATAACGAGATCGCGTAACGGGGCCGTTATGAAAATTCATTGATTGTGTTGCGACGACCTGTCAGCCGGGCTCGAGATGAGCCTCCTTTGTCGGCCGATCTGAGAAACTCGCAATTTCGGAGAAAAACCTCCGAAACATGCTCGAAAACAACTTTAATTAATTCCGAGGCTTTTTCAGGCCGGTGCTGAAGCGAGAAAGTGAGCAGTTTTTTTTTAATTTCCTCTCGTTGATGGTTTCATCTGTGATGTGATTTTTTCGATGGGTTTATAAATTTTTAGGTGTTTATATTTAGAAAATGAATGAAGTTGATACAATGTGAGGAAAAATAATATTAGTACGGGAGTGAAAACAAAGATGGCAGACGGAAAATTCTTGTCGAAATAAGAAAATTGAATTATTTTTTCTTTTCATTTCTTGTAAATTTTATAAATGCAAATGGTTTATTTTCGATTGGTGTGCGGGTATATAATGAATTTTGTGTATACCGTATTGACGTAGATAGCTTAAACTTTGTCAACTTGTTAAAATGTATCAAATACCTACAACGTTAAGTACCAGTATACTGACCGAACATAACGCAATCACTTTGAAACTTTGCGTGTACGTTCAAGTTTATAATCGCTTTAATAGACGATCCCACTTCATTAATTGACTTTTTCACTTAAGAAACTAAATTATTATAATCTGCTTACGATTTATTTCGAAATAAACTCGGTTTATTTTTAGCGGAATTCGATATAAAATTTATCATCAATTCATATTTTATATAATTGTAATAAAATATCGATTAATTTTACTAGATATTCGATTAAAGATGAATCTAATATCTTGCTTATAACATACATAACAATTTAATATTGTTAGGCCTAATCAAAGAAAATTAAATCGTGCTCCCTTTATTGGAAAAAATAGACAGCTGAACAATACCTAATCAAATATTAATTAATTCTTACCTTCACCATCGAAGATACTTTTCATAAGACATCGAAATATTTCACAAATCTGACTAAACAACAACATAACAAAACTGATTCTTCTCTCGCAGATACTGCACACACAACGAATTTTCCGGGTCGCGCTTTCCGCGAATTTTCCAGAATTTTCACACACGCACACAGCCGAATTTAATCTATTGTTGAAGCATTTTTATGTGTTCACAACGCGTGTACATGCCCCCCTAAATTCCTAATCAGGTTTCCTTCTACAACAGCCAGAAGCAACCAATCAAAGTCACCTCATCCCCATTGACCTCCCCTAGTATTGACACAAAGTCACGCCGAGAAAATAAACAGCCCTCGGAAGGTTCTTTCTTCTCTCGTCTTCCGGACACCAATTTGAGGAAAAAAGCTCTACGCGTGTTCCGATTTTATTCTTAGAATTACATAAATACACCGTAATATATTTAATTCATTTCCATCTGATTGTGAGATGCTAATGTTTTTTTTTCAGGGTTCGTTTTGCATGGCTTCGATGCGATTTTGTTTTGGGTTCGATTGTTGTTCTTAGAATTAGTCGTTGTCGAGAGGGTCTTTGTTGTAAGTCAAGTTTTCGGCGAATCGAATTAATTTTTGTCTACTTTATTTAGACATTTCGATGGAATTGAATGTGAAAATCAATTATAGACGTCACTTCAACGAAAGAGATTCTTGGAATAAGATTGAAATTGATATGAGAAAAAAATAACGCCGTCTACAAACATCGTTTCTTATATTTTTTCTAAGATTACCTTTTTTCTATTGATAAAAAATATTATATTTTCGTTGGATATTATTCGCTTAGTGTTAGGTTTAACTATTCATTGTATACGTACATATTATTCGCATGAGTTTATTTCATTTAAAATTTATATACCAGCTCCCAAATTTTCAACGAGCATCTCAAAACCACACAACAGACTTAATGACCCGTGAGCAGAATTTCGTAATGGTTTTAATTTCAAAAACTACGCAGAAAGTTAAAGGTGAATGTGATTCGCGCGAAAGCTATTATTAATGCAATGTACACGAACAATGTTGATACGTTAAATTTGCAACATTTAAGCGATAAAACGTACATAGAAACGGAACGATACGATTTTTATTTCCAGCAGCTACATTTATGCACTGTAGAAAATCGGTACGAATATCGAAATCCATAATTCGCATTTCCACCAGCGTACGTGTTGTGTACGGGAAATCTGGCTTTCAATCTGACTGTTTTACATTCAAATAGCTTCCTTAGGATTGAAAAGATTTCCCTCTATTCAAATTCGAGAAAATATCCGTAAAAGTCGGATAAAGATCTCACGTTCACAGGTGCTGAATGGTATCTGATTCCGGCCAAAGGTTGAAATATTAACGTTTAGGAGTCGAAGAACGGAGAGCCTTCGACTTCTAGCTTTCGTGGATATGTGTGTGGAAATGAAAAAAGCACACGTCTCAAAGTCGAGAAATTTCACAGTCGCCTTCGACCAAAGCGGTGCAATCTTGCACTTCTTTTACAAAGTTTTCAGAGCGATGCTTTGCCGTTTCGTACGTACGTGTCAAGCTTTGTGCGGTTTTTTTCAAAGCTTACGTAAATAACCCGTTTAAAGCAGGGATGAAAATTTATAGAAAAATTCTGATATTTTTCAAAAAAAAGAATCACATAAATTAATTCGAAATTATCTATATAATTCATGTGTGAAGTACATAATAATAAAAACACAAAATTTCAAACATCTGTTTATTTCTAAACTCCTAAATTCAATCTAATATTTTGATTAGTTTATGTTCATTGAAATCCATATCGTGGTTGGAGCCGAATCTGAATATTCGAAATACTAGCGGTATTTTCCTCGACAACCTTACAGCCCTAGCTTAACCGTTTCGCGTTGCTTGAAATCATCTTTCACCGGTTCAAGAATGGCTCTTGAGGACCTCGTAAAGGGGCGGAAAAGTCGCATTTCGTCGCCGGTGTTGAGAAAATTGCGAAAAAAATATTCCGAAATGCCGCAAAACTCGACCTGAATAATCGATAAAGCGCCATATGAATGATTGATGGTGCGGTGTGAACAAAAATATTATCAATCCTTGTCATTCGAATGACAGATAAAATACAAAAGTTTATTCGCATCGGTACTACATATTTCGTGCACGTGGAGTACTTAAAATTACAATTTTGCTCACAGAAATTTTCTCCTTATCGATATATTTATTCGAGGTCGCATTTTTTTTCCATTTGCTTTATGGTAATAACACCAGACTGCAGAGTAATGAAATTTCACTATGCAAGTACACGCCGAAGCCACCTGAGTGTAATTCGATAAAGCAATTTGTATGACTTAAAATTCAATTGTGAGCCGCATCCGCGATTCGATAAGCGCACTCTATTCTTGCTGAAACATTTTGTTCGCCTTTATATGACGTATTGTATTCATAAATTTTCCCGTCGTTTAAACCATTGTCGTTTCGGTTTAGGAAAGCAATCTCGCTAATGGGAATCACCGCAGCACTGTGGACGAAATTAGTATCAACTCGTTAATTAAGCAAACTCCCGTTTTAATTAATACGTTGTCATTAATAAAATTAACAATCGCGCAGAACGCTAAGCAGACTTTAAATCAAACACTCGAAATTCAACTCGAGATTTCAAAGTTATCTCAGAATGTGTTCTTCAGCGTTTCGATTGTCTTCGTTGTGAGAGAACGATTTCTCATTTATGCACCGAACAGTTTTGTTAAGTAATGTGAGATTTATTTTAAACAATAATATAGAATATTTATGTATTTTTTAATCGAATCCACGTATTTTATTTAATACGCTCCGACCGTCAATACAATTTCGTCAATACAACAATAAACTGAAATAATGAAACGCATAATTACTTTGCTTATCAATTATTTTTTTATACACATCCATTTCCGTTATCGAATTTGAAAGAATCGATTTTTTTCATAATATTTTCGATAAGCAATTTAATTACCTATGTATTTTATCTTTTATATAATTTTGATAAAACTGTGGACAGTATAGTGTATAGTGTAAAAAAAATATGTTCATATTCTTTAATTGTATGCGTTATTATTTGATAAAAACTGGTAATTATCTATTATATTTACGATTATTCATGATAATTGCTTTAATTACTATGTTTTGTCGATAATAAAACATTATAATTTCCGGTTTGCGATAAGTGAATTTACAAAAATAGCTCTCTTATCGATTTTTAAATTCGATTTATTCTAAAAATCTTCATAATGATTTGTAAATCATGTCTATTGGAGCGGGTACCACCATCCATATATTTTTTCCAATGGTCATTTCTTACTTTTATACTTTCGAACACTTAAATTTATTCATTTTGAACCGTTTATAGAGTGCGGATGATTCTGCGTTTATTTATCTTTCTTTACGACCATATTGTTACGTTTAGTTCGTGAAGAAAAAAGTGTATCTTCCTCGAGCGTACGCATTCTATTGCGAAGGCATTATCGAATATATCGTTTTCGGTAACTCAATAACTAAACAATATAGTTTTACCGCAGATAAAGAAAATGATGTGTTTTGTATTGGTCGAGAATTATTGATTTATGTTTGGGCTTGTTAGACATTGATAGATGATCGTGATTGATGTGGTTCTTAAGGTAAAAGTTTATGTACGCATGGTGGATACTTTGCCTGACGACCTTGCAATTGCCATTTTTTCTAAGTCTAATTTACAACTGAAAAGGCCAAATGGTACAACTGACTTTTTTCCAAAATCGAATTAAGTACAGGTATTGGTTCCATGTACAAAAAATATAAACAAATTCGTAACATGTGCTGAAATATATAAGTAAATCATTCGTCCTCCTTCTAATACATGAAGTGCATGCTCAACTTTGATCGCCTTTTTCTCGGAAACACTCCAAAGTCACTTGTATCTTCTGGCCTTTTCAATCATCAATTATCGTTCCATTCAAATACGAAAAAAATAAAACAATTTGTACGAAAATATATTTTCACATCAATGCGATACTGTCACGCTACATTTTTATTTTTCACTTTGGACATTAACGTTTTATTTTCGCGATTCGTATTATATCACGATAGTATATGTAATTTTCCGGAAAACCAGCGTCTTGCTCCTCAAGTTCATATGATAAAAAGTTTCTTCACATAACTTTTCATTTAATGTAAGAGTAGCGATTTCGCCCGCAGCTGTTATAGATCTCGATATCGCGTGGCTGTTTTTACCGCAGTATTTTGCGCCATTTATTCTCTTTTCAAGTCGGCGATAAAAATATTTTTGCGCACTTCAATTCGTTCGCCGACGTATATATTTCCACAAAATATCCGTTAATTTATCAAACTTATCCATTCACCTCAGTTCGATAATTGAGATTGAGGTGCGTCTCGATCGATATCCTTTGGTATTGGAAATTGCCGTCGCTGGTTTAGTTAATTACAAAGTCGAGATATGTTATCTTTGAGCAAACATGGACACGTGTCACGTAATATACTTACAACTATGTAGATGCTCACGTTACATTATGTTCTACATCGCAAATCCCTTTAGTAATCATGGCACAGCTTATCAGCAAACTAATTCAATTGTCGTCGTTTTTCAATTACGCTACAAAGAGAAATATTGTTGCTAGAATTAGATTATGGAAATCAAGATGTCTATAAAATATTTTTAACGTTTACGTGTATAGTTTAATACTAAGTATTATATGTAAACGTGCGATAAAGTGTATGCTAATTTTGTAGGTACGTTCTTATGTGAGATATTTTACAGTAGATTAGACTTTACAAGAAGTCATTTTATCGATAAATCGACCATTACCGTATAATATCGAGTATAATGTAAAGATTATGTTAAAAATACTTCATTTTTTATACATAATATAATGAAGTCTATAAAAATATAAATCAAAATTCATTATACTTGATGAAATATTTCCTCTTTAAACAATTCGATTCCGATGAATGCAGACAAACCGCATTTACGACCTCGCAAATTCTATGAATGACTTCACACAAAATCCCGAAAAATACGACTTTTAATTTTCATCTCCATCCGTCCCCGAAAGCCTTGACAATTTATCCAGAGACAAAAGGTCGTCATTAAAACGCTTAAGAGCCGGCAAAATAAGTAAAGGCGAAAAAAAATTATATGGGATGAAAAAAAAAACAACCGAGCTAGCGTCCTTTGAAAAGGACCTCCTCTTGTCTCATCCCTTTTCCCTCCTTAAAAGTCGTCGGGATTTTTCAGCGTCTGCGTTTAATTGTTACAGCTCGGTAATGACTCTCTCAGATGAAGATAATTCCCGGACGAAAGTTGGTGGCCGTCTTTAATTTGGCCTTTCTGTCCGCATTAATCGAGACACACTCGTTCTAGTGCAATTTAAGCTGTCTTTGTCGAAAAAAAGTCTATTACATACAATTTTAAATTCGCTAAAATCTCATATTTTTACATTATATAGGTAATTAGCTTTGTTTTGCCGAGTTAACTCGTCAACCGCTTTTTATACCTTAAGGAAAAAATTGCCTTCTTGCCGACGCATTCTTCGCGTTCCTAAATTTTTTTTGACGTTAGCGTAACAGGCCTTGGCCCATTTTCTCGGGATCAATTCTAAAATATTCTCATAACGTTTTTGTGATGTCTCACACTCCGCTCTGCGCATTTTTCCGCATAAAAAAACGTTCGATTTATGTGAGAATATAGTTTGAAAAATTGGCGGTAAGAGTTATGATAAATCTTTTCAACAGTTTAGCGCTACGTTCGCGATGAATAATACGGGATCGGTATTTGCTTAGGACGTCAAAATAGGTTGTTTATCAAAATTGCATACTGGGCTTTTCAAATAGAATATATATTTTGTATTTAAAATAAATTCCTCTGAATGTAATAAAACACTTTTAGATACTTGTGTAGATTCTGCTTCGCCAAACATTCCCTTACTTCTGCATCGAATAAAAAATATACGAAAAAACGAAATATTACAATAATCAAATGCTTTCAAGTACAACCTTAATATGACGCATACTATAGAGCTGAAGTACATAAGATATTTTTTCATTCTACCCGTTCCTATCCTTTTCTGAAAAGCAGGCAACCGGAAATAATGTCAATTTCATTCTTTCCCCCACATGCAACGCAACATCCATTCAAACGGATAAATATACCGAAAAAATACATGAAAATTTCGAATAAACACCAATCGAAAAGCCGATATCGAATCAGCACATCTAAGATTGATTGTTACATCTGGAAAACTGGAATTGGATCACGATGTCACGCAACTTTCGCAAATCGTTAGTCGTCGTCGTCGAGTTCTTCGCCCATATATCATCCCGGTTCAGTTTTCCACGGTCCCTTCGAATCCCTTATAAAGCAGCGTTTTAGCGAACGAACTAACAATACACTTTTATTACGTCCCATTTGAGCGTCGAAAAACAACAATATTGGATTCCTCGGTGACGTCGTTTTCCATTTGTCAAGCGGAGACTCGCCCGAAACATCCCCTTCTTTCCTACAAAACATATAATATAATGTAAGGGGGTGTATAAATTATTTTCAGATTGCATATGAATTCGGTCCTTTAAAATTTTCTCGTATTATATTTTATTATGGGGCACTTGACGTCTTGTCTCGTCTCAATATTGACGTCGCATTGAATCATTTCCGAGAATCTTCTTCGGATTATATTATTGATCTGGGTTTAATTTGCGTAAATCCAAGTATTAGAGATGAATTCTCAATTTTTATTTCGAATTAACCGAAGATTATATTTTATTAGAATGAATGAATTTGTATGAAAAAATCGCAATTAATAGCGAGTTAAATTTGAATATGATGAAAAAATTCAATTCATTTTTTTTTCAGATAAACGAAAGAAAGTTAATTTGTTTTTTCAAAAATATTTTTTATTTTATGTCTATGAAAAAACTGATTCATTTGATTTTGAAAAATGAATTTAACAATCTTCAGTAAGTGCCTACTCATTACTATAATCAATCGATGTCATAGTTGACCTGAAGCTTATTATAATTTAATTTATGATACTCACTTTCAAGGTTCCTTAAAAAAATAAACTCATAAACATCACAAAATTAAACGAAACGAAAATTCACATTCACAATGAAAAATATATACGTACCCACTCAAACATATTTTCTTTCGTTTCAGATACAAAAAAACATAATTTATTTCCCCAACCACCCAAAAAAAAAAAAACAATCATCAATTCAAATAGTCGACAGGCGAATAACAAAGACCGAAGCATCATATTTCGCAAAAATTTAATTTCGAAAAGCTATCGTCCCCACAGTGGCATAATGCGCTCCTATATAAGAAGCCAGGCGACACACTCTCGAAGCAGGGCACACTCGTGCGAGTGGAAAAATACATAAGACGCGCACTACCGATTGCATATAAATTTGGCCGTAACAAAAGCCACGTAAGCCGAAAAGGGCAAAACAAACAAACACGCCGGCTTAAAGTCGGGAAGGTTTTGCGTCTTCGTCTTTTGCTCCGCGCACCGCAGATAAGTGGAGGCTTCTCTCATACTACTAAAGGGGAGACTTGCCTCCATCGAAAACCCGGTTTTTGAGGCTGGAACACACCTCGGCGAGACCCTTTTTATGTCACTTGACAGTCAGTCTGGTCCCTCTTCTTTTTTCCCTCCCGAGGGCCGGCCTCGACCCAAACCCTGGAGCAGGGTTTCTTGAACCTTTTCTGCAATCAAATCTTTCGTGAGCTCTGAAATTTTTTTATGGGAGTTCTTGTTGTTTTTTTTTTAGAATAAAAGATAGTCTTGCATACAAGAATAATTTTAATAATTTCTTAAACTTTTTTATAAAAATAAATGTTTTTCAAAAAATGAGACAAGTGAAGAAATCGTTTTATCAGGATATATAGATTTTTTTCAATCGTCTAAAATATATAAACGATTACTGAAAAGGCCAAGGGGTACAAGTGACATTTTTGACAAAATCGAGTTATGTATAGGAATCGTTTCAATGTACGCTCATTTATTTGGTGGCAAAAGGATATAAACGAATTTGGAACGTGTACCGATATATGTATATCATCAAATCACTCGACCTCCTTCTAATACTAATAGATACATGTTCAATTTCGAGTGCTATTTTCTCGAAATCACCACAAAGTCACTTGTACCCCTTGGTCTTTTTAGTCGTTAAATAGTATAGAAAATAATCATTTTCATTGTATTTGCTCTAAATGTATAAACAATGTCCCTGAAAAAGGCTTAATTCTAAACTTTTCAATGCCTAATTTGTATTTTTTCATAAAAAGAAAGGTAAAATATATTATACCTGTATTATTATTAATTAAACTAAATCTCATAGTAATTATTTACTTGAATCAACCAAAATCTGTTATTTATTCCTACTGTTACTTTAACCTTACAACTGCTCATTTCTGCTCCACTATTGAGGCATAAATTATCAATCTGAATTTATTAATTCTTTTATATCTGGCAAATAGGCAAACCTAACAGGTAATTTTCATAAGCAATCCTAACTAAATGATAAGTTAAGATAATTATTGGTATTTAAATCCCATTTCTGAAACCTTATTGTTAAATAGTTATAAAGCAATATTCCATACTAGACCTTACTATTCTACCTTACTAGATCTCATAAATATCAATGTAATATAAACGACGATCACCTTTCTCAGAATCCATTCGAACATTTACATTGAAAAAAAATTAAATCTGCACTTAAATAAATCGCGATAGAACCTTCGCGGAACTCAGCTTGAGAACTCCAGCACTATAGCGTATCAAGGCCCATTCACTCTTTATTCCGGGGGTTTCGGTGTGCGTCGGATGGCCGTTGTTTTAAGTTAAACTGTAAAAAAGCCCCGGTCTTTTTTCGTGGTTCTTTTTGCGCGTTTTCCGGACGAAGCCTCCACGTCTTTTCGCACGAAGGGAATTTCGGGAAGAGCCTGGGATGGATCTTATCCTGAAAACTTAGTCCGACGCGTCGCGGTGTCCGACGCGTGATATGTGGATTTAGGCCGTGTCTGAAAAAATACACCATGTAAAGGAAAAAGTGGCGAAAAATCCACACGTGTATATTTGCATATTAGGTGTAGTGCTCGGTGGACACTCGACGTTTATGATTTATGTCGCCGGTAGCCCGAGATGTGCACGACCTACATAATATTTTTTAGAATAATATTATTCCCTGATCTTGGCTTTATCAATGTCGCATACATTATGCGAGGATCGGAGAACAACGTGCACCGTTTACATAATTCAATACGATGGAAATATTTCACTAGAGTTCGCTTTTAGGGCGTAATTCGACGTCGAAAAAATGGATGCATAAATCGCGTTTATTATTTAGGTCGGAAGCGATATTTGTGAAATCTCATTAGCGATTCGTTTTAGAAATGATGTTCCCTTTCTTCGCGTTTCCTCCGTGGAAATATTTTATCGACATTTTTTTTTCGAACACGCAATCTCGAATACAATAAGAATAACTGAAAGGCAGCAAAACAAGCATCTGATTGCCGAAGCGATTGATTTGGATGAATGATGAGAAACATTGAAAAATCTGAAAAAAAAGGCGAGGCCTCGAAAAAAATGTCAGATAAATGAAAAAAAATCTCATCGCGGCGTTTATAATGCGGGTGAATAAATTCTTTCATAATTAAAATCTTCAAACTTTCTTTATCGAAAAATAGAAGTACTTGTATTGTTTGGGATTACAATTTTCTTTCACAAAATATGTATTTAAATATACTCGTATTATAAAATATATTTATAATTTATTTTATATAATATGTGAAGTGATTTTAATTTTAGTAATGTAACGAATTGTTTCACATGTCCTACTTTGTCACTATCGATTCTCCATTCGTGTTGCAGCTCACTTGAACCTTACGTTGGTTAATCTAATTAAAACCCTTTCACTTTATTACACCACTGATTTCAGTCCCGTTTACGACATGGTGAAAACCTCACACATTCAGCCGAGAAATTTATCTCTACCTCAGTTTATATTTACTCTCATAATTTTATGATTGCGATAGAGCGAACGCAAATTTCATGCTTGCTCTATCTGAAACGTTCTTTGCAGGCGTTGAAATTCATAATTATAACTTTTTCATTGTATGTTTAATAGAAGCAGACGTTTTTTGATATTTATTTTCATTTTGAATTATTTTAAAATGAAACACTATTGTTACGGAACTATGGAAATATTTAGGCAGATACTAACTTCCAATTTCTTATGAATCGATTAGAGTTGAATATTATCAGTGTATCATTCATATAAGAATAATCGGCTCGTTGAAAGTATTAACGAACATCTGGTTAAAATATAGTTATAGTACATATAAATACACTTCATTATATGCGAATATTTTATGCAATTTTCTTTACTGCAACGTATGTTAAATAGTGACCCGAGCGTCATCGTGATACAAAGACAAATTAGTGATATTATTATATTTGACGACCGAAAAGGCCAAAGAGTAAAAGTAACATTTTTATCTGGAATAGAGTTACGTAAAGAAATCGCTTCTATATACGCTCATATTTTGGTGGCAAAAGGATATAAACGAATTTGAAACGTGTGCCAAGATACAAGTATATCATCAAATCACTCGACCTCCACTTAATACATGGTCAACTTTGGACGCGCTTTTCTCGAAATCATTACAAAGTCACTTGTACCCATTGACCTTTTCAGTCGTCATATACAATATTATTTACTAAAAAAAAAATTCCAATATATTTTCATCCTCTATATTCTTGGAAACACTGGCTGCAAATATTTATCCAAAAAAAAAAATCATACACACCACCCCAACTTTCTAACAGATTTGCATTCACGTCACACACCCCACGGCCGAGTACATACGTGGGGTGTAAAAATAAGAGGGGCGAACAGCGACCGACATCCATCATCGCGGCCTCTGTCATCGGCAGCGAAGCCTCCGAACACCTTTCTCATTTGCCGGCTGATAGTTTTGCACTGTCGCCAATGAAATATTGCTCACGGATCGGTGAACTCTTCCGCGGAAGCGCGAACAATACGCTCGGACCGCCCACTGTCCGCCCACCCGCCTAACGTTACATACAACCGCCTTAGGTTGAGTTCACATGGTGCTATTTGCTTCTATCGGTAGTTTGATCTCTTTTTATTATATAAAAAAATCGGATTTTTTAAGTCGATTGAGTGAGATTTTGTTGGCGAGGTTTCGTGAGATAGAACAGGATATATGTATGTATAGGTAAATATAGCATCTAAGTTTGAGTACAATAGAGTATTCATGCGGAGTGTATAGTTTTGTGAAAACTTTGCTTCAAGTAATGCTCGATTCGTATCATGTTCTGTCTCAAAAATTCTATTATCGATCAATTATACTCTATTAAAGCGACTCTGAATGAGTATGGGATAAATAATATATGTCATTAGATATTCTATAGTGCTGCGAAATAAAGCATTTGTGGATGCCACGTTGATTCAGCATACTCGTGATGTACGATTTTAAATTCCATCTGGTCCTGGCTAGAATTATATAAATGTCGTTTATCTTAATTTATTGTTATGTTTAGAAACTCAATTGTTTTTTCAGAATATCGATTCATTTGATATGAAATAAATAAGTGTCGGTTTGATATTTTACGATTCGTAAAAATGGATCACCCACAGTCCCTAACAGTGAATGACGTTTGAATGATTAATTAAGAAAATATAAAATAATTGGATAACAATGCTTGTAACAGTTTAAAATATAAAGATGAATAGAGCACTTAAAACAGAGCATGATAAAGTATAGAAATAGACCATATCTATAGTTCCGTATAAACTTATTCTCAAATTTCATTCACATATGACTGTACGGTTCTTGTCATGCTCTGTCTCACTCTCTCTCTATCTCTTTCTTTTTATTAACTATCTATTCCACACTATCAGCTTCGTTGAAAAACTAGGATAGATGTAACTATAATCCAGCACATAAGACAGATAACAATATAATGGGAATTCGACCATAGTACAGCCCCGTGTGAATATAGCCTTACACATTCGTTGAAGCCGAAACGTTGGGCTATTGAAGCTGAAATATCCTCCGTTTCGGAGTGCATGCATATTTACGTTTCCACGTCGGGGATCGATTCTGGTTTATCGAAGGGCTTAAGTTTCGATCTTGCACATAATGCACTGCTGCGGTGTTGAGCTGATGCACAGTATAATTATGCAGTATTATATGTTCGCGATACATTTATCGAACACCCAGTTTAGTGCTTTGACGGAATCGGTAATAATCTCTTATCGAACATGTCGTATTATTAGTACTGAATGTAGTTTCGGTGAAATTGTACAGTACAGATTCTTTCTAGGGATTCATTTTATGTGAACGGCTTTCTATTGCATCGTGTCAGTGCAATTCGTATCGGTGAGTGCTATTGGAGAGAGCATATTTCGAATTTTCTAAATTCGCTCTTGTCGTACGTGAATCGCATATGCAAATGAACATGTGCCATTGGAGATCTGCATGTTCAATATCTATATTTTCACAGAAATGTTCAAAACGTCCCGATTTCATCACTACCTTTTGACGTATGCACTTCCAATAATATAATAATGAAAAAAATGGAAGCTATAAAATCTTTAACGATAGATTCAACGTATTGGAAGTCGATTAAAAACACATTAATTTCCTACGTATAAAATAATTTTACGACATCCGTCGATTGCGTTTCATGAAATTGTGTTTCTATTTCGAGGAATCCATTTGCAATCGTGAGCAAATTCGTTCGGAAAAGTATGGCTGTGAAAATCTAATATCCTTTCGAACTGCTCCTCGTCCAATACTCACGTTTTATGAAAGTGATTCTCATATTTGCAATATTTTGCGCGTATTCCGGCGACAGTACAGTCGTAAAAATATATTTGTTTTCTAGCGGCGTTTAATGCCTCACAGCGAAGGGCGGCATTATCTCTAAAGCGTTTTCAATAAAGTAGAGAGTATATTATTGAAATTCTTGAAACAATGTGAGAAGGAAGTGGAAGAGGAGAACGACCGTTCGCGACTTTAGTGCTAAAACGTTTTTCCGCTGTCACATTTTTTCCTTCATCCCATCTAAAGCGAGTCGCATTTATTGCATTTTATTTCTTCTATGGATATCAATTTCCTTTTAATTACTTTTAAAAAATATCACTATGAGACGATTCTAATTAATAAAATATGACTATACCGATAATTAGTAGATTAAACATGAATCTTGCGACTCTTGGAAGGATGTGCTGCATGAAGTTGAAATTCAATATCTCGCATCTGGTGAAATATGAACCTGCCTATATCGACCATAATAAATTGTTTTTGCCGACACATATTAATATGATTTACGGCTCTGGGCAGGAACGACTAAATATAATGTTGTATTGTGTATAGGAAACGAGAAGTTACAAATGCCGTATTAACTGCGCGGAACGCAAAATTCGGCGGCATAGTTTATCTTGTTGAAAAATTGTATCAGATATAAAATCTTCCCTTTGTTTCCTTTTCATTTGTAATGTATTGCGTTTGGTATGAAATTTATGCATCAAAAATATTATGACTTACATGATGGATCTATCCCTAGTTTTATTTATACCCAATATCTCTATATCTTTTACAATCTATATAAAATAGAAAATCAGTTTTCTCAATAATATTCCATTTTTTCAACTCGTAGAACAAAAAAAATTTAAAAATATCGTAATAATACTATTGATTTACAAAAATAATACTTACCTACAATCCTTTGTTTTTTCATTGTACGTGACAAACTATTAAAATTCAAACTTAAATTATAAAAAAAATAATAATTCACAAAATCCAAATGAACCGCAAAACTATTTTTTTGAAAATTAGCATATTCAATTATTATAAACGAATCTAAAAAAAATACATATACGATATGACGATCGAAAAGGCCAAGAGGTACAAGTGGACTTTTTCCCGAAATTGAGTTATGCACAAGAATATCTTCTATGCACGCTCATTTATTTGGTGACAAAAGGATATAAACAAATGCAGAACGTGTGCCGAGATATATCATCAAATCAGTCAGCCTCCTCCTAATACATGTAGGTACATGGTCAACTTTGAACGCGCTTTTCTCGAAATCACCGCAAAGTCACTCGTACCCCTTGGCCTTTTCAGTCGTCATATACAGTATGACTTAGCCATATAAATTCGACTCAAACTAACTCCATAAAAATTCTCATATTTCCGAAACAAAGAAACACAATACGTTTTCCTTCAACATCAAAACTCACCAAACACCATCCTTTAAATTCTTCAACAGTACAAATCATAAACCATCACCAAAACATTCCCATACAAAATTAGGTCAACCGTGGCGGCTAATTAAAGCCAACTCTTCGATTTTTCCACCGACTCGTAAATCGTTGGTCTCCTGTACCACGAGGACAATTGCCAAGCGCTCGACATGTAAAGTGGATGGCTAATTTAGTGCCAGGATGGGGAGAGTTGGGCGGCGCTAATTGAGAAGCCGTGTTCGGGCGGGGTTCGCTAAAGTGTACAAACATAGTGCTCGCCTTTTACCATGCGAACGCAATGCAATCGTTGCTTGTTTAGGATTTGTGGCTGCACTGTCGCTTTATTAAAACCGTTTCGGAGATGTTGAATTTAAGAGATTGTTGCGGTAATGGATTGCTTAATATGTTTATTTGGAGCGTCCTGAATGTGTTGCAGTTTGAGCGTTTTTATTGCATCAGAGTATAGGATGCTGATGCGTGCAGTGTTTAGTCTGGGTTCTTGTATAATTTTGAATGAATTTTTCGAAATATTAAAATGAAATAGTTTTAGAAAGCAATAAAATAAAATGACGTTTTCATTCGCTCCAATATACATATGTGCATATGGATGGACTTGTAGTGGAATAAATTGTGAACACTCTTCGTGGAATTGATTGATTTTCATTTTATTTGCCCGTTAAATTTTCATTAAATGTTATTGAAATTTCATTCATATTTTGAGAATAAGCAAGTAAAGTTTATTATATTGCACTCTATATAAACGTTTGAAATGATTTTATGAATGTGTGCACAGTTAATTCTAGATAATATATTTCAAGCGTTTTTATATCTAGGTAGTGCAATAGTATTTCATCTGAAAAATTCATTTATTGTGACGAATGTAAATATTGTTTTTCTTGATGTTTATACTATAAGTGTTCCAAAAATAAACAATTTATGAGGCTTTTACGAAATATTGATGAAATTCCAAAAAGGTACGTGAAGGATCCGATTAATTGAAGTGTAATTGAAATAAATGTAGAACAATAATAAGGTAAGTTATGATACTTTAGGGCAAAATACCTACTTTCTGTTTAAAAATGCTGTTATTATATGAAATTTATCTTTTTTTTTTCAAATTGACGATAACACTTGTGAATTATACATTTTAGTATCTAAAAGTTCTCTCAATATTGTATGAGTACCACTTTGATATAATATTATGAAAAACGCATCGAACTGTGCGATTTTCTGCTTGTTTTCCGCATATTTTTTTATCGTGTTAGAACTTTGAAAATTTGCTCACATTCTTGCGCGTTCGCATCAGTTATAAATTTTGCTTAATCGTACTTTTTATACCTTTTACTTTCGATATATTTCAACGTTCCGCCGAATCGCAAAAATCCACGTCTCCGTATTTTACATTCAAGCGTATTAAATGAGTTCATACCGAACTTTTTTCATACTTTGTCGTCATAAGTCGCAGAAATATCTCGATTTGATTATTTCGTTTTATTATACCATGAACTTGCATGGAAAATCAATATCGATAGAGTATTTCCCTCGTGGAGAATTTTCCATTCATTTTTCCAAGAAACGTATAAGATATGTAACTGGAATATATTTTTACAGTTTCTCAGGATCGTTTCAACTACGACGATAATTCAACTTTTTTTAAGTATTAATATTAATATGTAATTCTGATCTATCAGTATAGCACTCGATTAATCAGGATAGGTTAAGTTGAGTTAGATGTTATTATTATTAAATTACATTGGTTTTTTAATCGTTTTTTATGTAAGAAAAGATAATGTTCTACATTTTGTTATATAAGGTGAGTTATTATTAGATAAGGTAATTTTTTGTCGTTTTTATGAAAGGCGATGCTAAGTTTTACGTTTGGCTAGGATAGTTAGAGTGCCTTACATTATATTACATTACATATAGTACATTCAAATTTATAGTTAACAATAAGTGATTACTCCAACATAATTAAAATAGTTTACATTAAATATTATTGTGAAACTATATATCGATGAACTTGAAATTGTATGTAGATACATAGGTATATTTAACCATTCTTCAGAAAATTTATATTTATCGACAAATGTTTGCTCATAAAACCGTTTGTATGATTAATAATATCCAACATAAGCGATACAAACGTTCGGAATTCACACATCACATAAAATCAATTCATACTTCACACATTACGAAACTCACCACCTCACATTTTACATGCACTCAACTCATTCTTCACATACATAAAAACCGAACCCTCTCTAAAAATTTTCAACAATCCCATAAACAAACAGGAAAACTCCAAAAGAAGCACTCTATGCACAAAATATACGAACCGCTTTGCGTATTCGAATCGCCATAAGCAATGCGGCGTCGCAGGTGGCTTCAGAAATGCACTTTAGCACCTTATTAGCGGCACTCGTCTCCCCCATAAAACACAAAAGCTCCATCCCCATAGAACCACCGTGCCACTTTCGCAGACTAATCCTCGGCAATTTGGCGAACAGCTGCTGACGACGATGGAACTCCCCGTCTCCGAGATCAAAGGGCACCAGCTCGTCTCTTAGTCGTCCCATCACGTTGCAATCTGATGCAAAATGTGCGAGGGACTCTCGCCTCGTCGAATTCGACGTCGATTTTCATCCGGTTTGAGAAAATTCAAGGAAAATCGGAGGATTTTCCGAGCGCCTCACGTGGATTTTCCGCTCGCGAGTGCGACTTCGCCAACGTTTGCAGGATGTGAGTTTTATCGTCGATTGCTTCAGATAAATTTTGTTTTATTATTTTTAGAGTGATTTGAATAGGTTGGAGTATAAGGGAAGCTTTCTTGAATCTATTTACGTAAATTTGGTTCGATTTTAATGAAAAATAATATACTGACGCTTTGGAATTGCTTAAATCGTGAGTTTCTACATAATAAATTGATGAATATTATAATATTAATAAATTTAAATTTAAATAAATTATCGTATTTTAATCTATTTTGTGTTATTTTAGCTGTATTATGATACTTTGTAATGAAATAACATGTAAATTTCATGCAAATTTCTTTGTATAGATATTTAACGTTCAGATTCTGCAGAGTGTACGAGTCATATTCATATTTTATTCAACTTACATTCGATGAAAAAAAACACTATACATATTAAATTAATCACCGAGCCGTAACATGAAATCAATTGTAAATCTAATGTGAATGAATTTATTTATTTATACATATATTAAATTTACATATATGACAATAATATTTCAATACCTTTTTTTACATCGATTATATTTTCGATATTAAGACATCTTACGAATAATACATACTTAATAAATAAATATGTTTCACAGTTAAGATTACACTATACTATAAGCGTATATAAAAAGAGTCGTATATTCACACAATATATTGGAATCGCTTACGTATCGAACAAACTTTACACGTAGATCCACTACTTGAAACACCGAACACCTCAGATATAACAAAACGGAAAACTTGCACTAAGAGCGTTCATTCCGTCAGCTCGAGACCTGATGATGGAGCAGTGCACCGATGATGATGATGATCAGACTGCATATCCTCGGAAGACACATTTTCACGTGTAGTTGTTCAGCTCCGCTCTGCATTGCGGCAGGATTTTCCCCTGCAACAGAAAATGTGTATGTCAATAAATTTTCAAATCTCACACATCGATATGAGACTCAATACGTATTGGCGGAAGCTTGAATAGTTCCGCAACATCGTGGATTATGTATCCGCAACGATTAATATAACGTGTGAGATTCGTATCGTTTCCAATATATACAGTAAGAGTATCAAATATGCTATAATAAAATATGGATCTTTGTAAACTTCATACCACCTGTTAATTTTTTATAAAATCTATCATATTGATTTAATGAATATCAATTTCTAATATATCTATATTAGCGATGATTGATGTTATCCAAAATTAACAGGTGGTCTGATTTTACAATAGTTCATAACAAATCACTGATCCATATTAGTTGCCCTTACTTTACATCATGATACGTTTGTATTGTTTCGATATGAATTAAAATATAATCAGTTTTCAATAATATAACAATGAGTGATTAACGTGTTAACATTTTGAGTTTCTCTGAAATATTGTTTTAAAACGATAAGATGTTATAACATAAATTAGATTAATTAGCGCTATAGTAATATGAGTGTTACAAAATTAACTAAGCTTGCTTAGCTATTCTGAAGCCTCGAGTTTATGTTTACACGATGTTCTATAATTAAATGATCGAATAAAATAGAAAAATATATATTAAAATCATATTTTAACTATTACTCCGACACATTATACATACACATAAATCATAGATACATTTTCATAGTCAGAAATTGTGTTATCAAATTCAATTGAAAATTATCTTCATCTCAAAGCAAATGAAAACATATTTTTTCACAATATTTATACCTTTCAAAAATAATTTTATATCATTCAATTAATTCCGATATAAATATGAAAGAATGACTTTCAAAAACATCGAAAATTGTACAAACACATCATAAAACGCCCGATTAAACAGCCCACTTCTGAAACACATTGTATACGTATTAATAACGGCACGAGCATAATAAATATTCATTTGCTCGCGCTTAAGAACTGCTCTTCTTCATTTCGTTACGCACGACACTTGTAGGAGTAATTAATTATTCAGCGAAAGCGAAAGCACCGAAATCTTAGTTGTTAACCTATGAGGCGTGGCGCCCACTTCCTACCCCTTTTTATCTAAGGGTGCGTTCACAACGAAACCAATATTGACCGAATTCATTACGTTCAAAACCGGTAAATTTCGGCAGATTGAATTGAAGAATTTGCAGTGTTTTCCAAACCATGGGTCGCGACTCTAAGGGCCAGTCTTTTCACCTTTGGTTTGAGAATAAAACGAATTTAAACTTCACTCTATTCCTCTGACTATAAGCTGTTAAATCAGCCGCTGATAGAGATACAAATACTACAATTCGTACAATGATACATACATCCATCTTTATCCCTCAGATTTTGACAGTTAGTAATTGGAGTACCACGTGTAGTTTAAATTCCTTTCATTTTCAAACCAGAGATGTTAAGATAGGTTCTAGGTGGAAAAATCATGAAAAAAATTTTAAAAGAAAAAAAAAGAGAACACCAATTACACATTTTCATCAATTAAAAATCCACCGATTTTCAGAAATTATGAAAAAAAATTCGACTGCGGCACTTTTCTCTTTTAAATTCACCACAATACATTTTAATGCAAAAAATATTTAGCTAATCCTGCATTAATAATTCAGATTTATGGCTACAAAGTTCAATTAATTCAAGCAATTTAAGAAAAAATACCTGCTATTCCTTTTTTAAAACAAAATTATTTCAAATAATAATTTATTAAAAAATATATTTTTTCACGATTTAATTTATTAGAAAATATATGTTTTATAATAATAAAATTTGATTGATATGAACAATATTTTTTTGTCTGCGGTGCTTTTTCCGATATTATACGCATTATTGTTTTACAAAGACTTTTTATCTCATTAATGTAGAAAAAAACATTACTATCAATTTGAAAAAAAATATATATTGTTGTTTGGGGAAGAAAGGGGAGTACAGGCGATAGATAAAATAATAAATTTAGTGGGGTCATGAAAGATAAATATTGAAAAAAGTGAAGTCGTGAAAAAGAAAGTTTGGAAAACTCTGCTTTAATGCGTTTGATTCAATCTGCCGAAATTTGCTGAGTTGAATTCGTTCAATCTCGGTTTCGGTGTGGACACGCCCTAAGGGTGGTGTTGCACGTGCAAAGGAAGAGTTGTTGCGGTGTAGGGGATGTTTCGTCTGAAAAACTTTTTTCAGGCTCGTTTCTGAAGTGAGTATTTTCGGTTCGCTCGCAGTGAGGCCGAACCAATAAATAACCAAGTTTTGAGATAAAAATCGATCCCAGTCATCGGCTCGTGTTCCGTTTTTATTTGCTGGGAATTTTCGCGTTGTTGGATTGGGAATTTATTCAGATGAAAATACGGTTTGGTGCTGTTAGTGTTTAATGGAGATCGTTTTTTTTTTTTGCTCAATTTATTAAAAATATTTTTGATGGGAATTTAATTATTTTTGTTAATAATACTGTATACAAATTTTGTTTAAAAACTTACGACCTTGAGTCAAAACTTTGAGGTATAAAAAATTATCAAAAAAATCTTTAAAAGTTTCCTTTGATCTAAGTTTTCCCCTATTTTGTATCTACTTATTGAATTTTTTCTCGGTAAATTAAATCATTTAAATTTTCCATTCGATTTGAAGTACCAATTTTTTTTTATTATTGATAAAAGATGAAAAAAATCATAATAAAAAATTGCGAATTCAAATCAACAAAGTTTTCCTCGGGTTAGTAAAAATATTTTTTACCGATCCGTGAAGATTTTGAAATTTAAAAAAATACATATATTCAATATTTCTGAGTACTATATCAATTATTTAACAAGAAAATATTATACTCACAAGGGTTTGTTGTGATTCAATAATTCTGATTTGTTTTCGAAATATGACCCACGGGTGAAATAAAAGTTTAATGTATCATAAATTCCTTCGTATATGTGTACCAAAATTATAATTTCGATACATTCGATCATATAATAAAAATAATTTCGTAATAAAAAATTATACGATAATAGAAAAAGAAAAGAATAATATCGCTGATTCAATTATAACGTATTTTTTTACCGTAAATGAACCATCAATCATCGTCCGTTTTTATCAGATTTGTTATTAGATGAGCTTTCAAATTATTTGATCAATCAATCAAGACCCATGTTAAGTTACCAATTTGAGATAATTAATTGGCTTAAGAAGATTACGTGTATGTATTGAAATTGTTGATAAGAGAATTATTTGGTTCGAAAATGTAACACAGGCATGTTATATAAAATTATTACGACACATGAAAAATAAATTTTCCTATTATCTATCGTATTGAATAACTGAAAAATTCGTTAACAATGTCGAAAAAATACATTTTTTTTCCATTTCCAATTATTTTTCAGCGAAACAATAACAAAATGATGATACAAGAAAAACATGTTACGTCTATAAAAATAAAAACGAATCATTTTCAAATAAATTTTAACGAATTTCAATTTCATCCCAAATACAAAATAACAGGCATTTCCAACCGTATTTTTCCCAATACGAAATCCACCGCTTTGCGCTCAACATCAAACGAAAACATTCCGTCAACTAACAATAATTCGAACACATTCATACGAGTTTTCCAAACATCTGATTTCTGATTCGAACGAAATACCACACACTCGCGAACTTTTCATACAAAAATCCGAACGAGCCTCCATCGTTGCGGGCATTCCGCTCCATACAAAACCACCCCAGCAGAATATTATAATTGGACGATTTTTACGCACCACTATCGTCGAAACAAACCGAACGATTCACAAAACAAAACACACCACATCCCACATCTTTTTTTTTCCCAGAGCCGATCCGATCCGACATCAAAGCATTGCCGGAAGAGCCTCGTGCAAAGGGCGACAGAAACACACCATAGAACAGGCTTTTCCAAACTTTTTCTATATGGAAACCTTTCATAAATCTTAAATAACTAATAAAACTTATTATGCTACGTTTACATATTTCTATTGCCATTGTTTTTCTAACGTTTACGAATGCATTCACTCTCTTGCATATGCACCAGAGTCGTATGCAAACTTTTGATTGAAAAGGGCAACGGAATCAGGAATGGCTACATTAATATCGATACCTTAGTAGAAATGTGATATATTGCACTCCTGCAAACTCAAGCATATTCAGATGAAAACAGATTATGTAGTTTCCAATTATATCAATATTGAATCAATAAGTACATTAAGTTAGTTTCGTCTGACTATGTTTGCGTTTGTATAAACGTAATATTTCAGTTTTCCACTCAGTTATTGATGTAACTGCATATAATCGCTGCATTGGAAGTTAATGAAAAAAATAGAGCTACAGATAAAATTTTTATACTCATCATAACTGGAAAACTTTAAAATTTCATGATCAAAACAAGTTTTTTTCAAAAAAAATCGAATAAAATTTAATCCCGGTGAATGTAAACTTTTTATTATCATGACGAACACTTCATATTTAATAGAACACTACTTCTTGCATCGATAAAATATATCTGATTTCGCTTTATAAACATAAAAAGAGTTTAAATGTCCTAATATACATAAAATTTTTCATCATTTGATTAATTTCCGCTAATTTCGATTCATCAGAACTTCAAGCCTTCGTCGCAGCACAGCTTGAAAAACCCTACCGTCGAGCTTCAAAGCTCACACACAAGAGCAAAATCGTAACATACGTACACACATTACACAAAAGTACATCTAATTCGAGGCTTCCGTCGCAGTTTCGCACAAAAGAATCGCATGGTGTGCTTTTATAGTGCGGTGCCAACTGGTGCGGCTCCCACAAAGGTGCGACCGGCCTCCGGGTGTCGATTTGGCCCATCGGCCAAAAACTTGGATAAAGCGAAAATATGGTAGTGTGTCGGATGAATATGTATTAGTTGTGAGCGTCGGAGTGCCTTTGTCGAGGGGAATCGGAAAAAAAAGTATCAAAAGAACGATTGTATTCTGATAGAATGTATCTCAAAGAGTCGAAATGCATTGCGACGGGTCGGTGTTTCTAATGGAAAATTTGCAATTTGATAGTTGCGCGTTTTTTTTTTTTTTGGTGTAATGTAACTGGAGATGAGTTCATTCGATGAGAGTAGACTGGTTCAATGTAACACTCATTTGACATTAGATAAATCGTTCAGATTGGTTATCTATCGAATTAACAGAGTTGGAATTAATCACACATGTATACATTACAAAATTGTTATCTATGAATAAACTTGTAGTATTACGTCACACTACGAAAGCATTGTGATACTTCCGTCTCTTTCGCGCGCAGTAAAGCTTACGAGTGCGAAGGAGACAGAATTGCTTCGCTGTTGCTTCTTTTCGAAACTACACTTTCATCAAAAATAAGTGGTTTATTTCAACTCTGATGATTCAACCTATAAGTTGACTATATACTATCATCAATGCAAACCAGTTTTTACTGTTGAACTGATCGACTTTTAATAAGAAGCTATAATATGAAAATAATCATATAAAATATATCACATAACCTTCATAGCAACACGAACAAAACTTTCTTCTGCACTATGCGTTTCAATGCGTAAATTGATATCGATTTTTTCATGTTATATTATGTATTCGTCTAAATGAATCTCATTTGGAATATTGTATCACCTTCGTTTTCGAAATGTCAAAGGAACGACAGTTGTAGAACGATCGAGGCGGCTTTTATCGTACAATTCGAAGCTTTGTACGATTTCATTACGTGTATTATATATAAAACGTGTAGGTTGTCGTATTTCGTGAATGATTAATTTTTAATGTTTCGTTTCTGTATAGGTATGAAAGCGATTTGATTCGGTCGAATTGAAATTTCGCCAACGAACGAAACGATCGATTTACTTCGCGTTCATTGCGTGGGCTAGGCTTTATTAATTTTTTTTTCAATTCTGTCTTTTTATCGTTCGAACGAATTCTATTTATAACATTCTTTTTAACAAAATTACATCCGAGTCTTTGATAAAAATAAAATCACGTTTGAGGTAAGAAAGAATGGATGTAAATATACATCTTAATATTGTAATTAAATTTGCATGAAATATTTTTGTCTGGCGTACAAAAATACTTGTACAGAATTAAATTGCTCTAGTGAGAAAATTTCGTTTCTTCCACGATAATATTTTCATTGACACGCTTAATGTTATTACGAAAGAAATTTTCGAAAATTATATTAATCTGATAAACCTTAATTTAAACATCGCACTTACATATAAATATGATAAAATTTTACAAAAAAACATAAATTTCTCAATTTCAATACGCTTATCGCACGAAACGATTACACCGCTTAATACCCGAACTCTCGACTTTCATACGATTGCTAATGCCCGATATAAGCGATGTTCGTTGTTATGTTTATGCAAACGATACGAAAATTTATTACCGTTGAATATGTGGACGTATATACTGGCAGGATAAGCGTTGTTTGGCACACAGGAATAATTTCCGGCATGAGAGAACGTTGTAGAAGGAATCACCAACGATGTTATCCTGGCTGCGAGATCCGTACTGACGTTCACTCCTAGATTCGAATCGAAATTAATCATACGACTGTTGTGATACCTGAAATACAAAATAATATCATCAAACCGTTCCTAAAATAAATAAAAATACGATCGAATAAACAACTCACCAGAATATGTACAGTGGAGTTTCGGTCGCCTTCAGCACGACGCACTGTAGCCTCAAAGCGGAGCCGGGTTTTATGTATTTTTCAGGTGTGCCAGATATTTGAGCCTTCGCCTCTGAAATGCGAAATTCGCTTTAGTTTGATCAGGCTGAAAATAAATCGAACTAGATTCGAACTGTCCTTATACTCACCGACGACGTTCAGCTGAATAAATATGCTCGTCGGTGGATGCGATGAGACTTGACACTCGTACAGTCCCGCGTCCCTCTTCTGAACAAATTTAATTTGCAAAGTCCAGTCCTGAACAAACACGAACGATGTGAAAAATTAGGTGAGTTTTCATGCGAAGGCTGTTTGCCGCTTTAATTTGTTTCCTTTGAAGATTACCTCTGATTGTTCGACGTGGATGATTTGATATCGCTGGTCGGCGTTGTACGTCGTGAACCCCACTGTTATCAGGTGTCTGTCTTTGCGTCTTATCCACGATACCTTTTCGATGGAAAAAATAGGAAAGAAAGAGTTAAAAACAAATGTTTTCAGTTTTTATTGCCGCGTGCGCTATTGGGGAAGAGATGCTGAGCGTGGTCCGTCTATAAATTTCGAATCGAAGTCATAACTTTTGACGTTTCCAATCAAAAAAGAAACTATAAATCAATATGATAAAAGTTTTTCCATTTCGAAAGTAGTCATTTTATTATGGGGGGTTGTTTTGTTTCTTTCCACTCGAGAATTGTGTCTGCTTTCTCGGCGAAATTTGTTGAAAAGATATTCTGGAAAGCTTCGAAATGGATTTCGAATGAGAATCTTTACAAATGGCTCCACTTGTAGCACAACAATATAGAAATGACTCTCGACAACTTCTTCAATCAGATTACTACACCCTCGAAGTTATTAAACGGTTTAAATGCTTCATTATTTTTCAACGTATATGAAAACATCGCATTCTAACATCGATACCGACGATTATAAATTTTCATATATTTTTTTTATATTTGCAATTTCAAAACGCTATAAAGTAATAACTTATTATTTTCTCAAACATGAAAAAAAATCGAATTTGAAATCCGAACCTTCCATAAACCCGCACTGAGAGCACTTCGGAACGTTTACCATAAATATTTAAGCTCGAATCCTCCAAGTTTTCTCGCTCATTTTCCATTCAAATCGCGTCACGTCAAACAGAACACACATACACACATGCGTATCAAAGCAAAGACGAATGTTTCTAAAAAGCCGAAGCTGCCTTTGTTCTCAGTAATAACACATCAAAGATCCGTCTCGTCTTGCCTCTCGACGAAACGGAACGAGGTCGCACAAACTCGCACATTCGACAGATTACTTCAGGCAAATTCATTTTCACTTATCGCCGAAGGAGTGGTTTTCGGGCATTGTTTCCCCCTTTTCTACTATCGCTACAGTGTTGTAATACTGTTGTAGTGTATGTACATATGTGCGGCCGGCCATTGTGCCGAACCGGTGACAAAGCACTTTACAGAATGAGACCGTCCTAGGGGAAGACAAACAAAAATCACACACGCGATCGGCGTATTGAAGTAAGTCGTCGATTCGCGAATTCGCACCACGCAATTCTTTCTTAGATCAGGGACGGATTTAGAGAGTGCGTATCGTTTTTCAAGTTTATTTTGATATTTTCATTTGAAGAAATAATATATATTTGTAACTCTCCGAGATACGACGACGGGTTTTTCCGCATGAAATCTGTTAAAGGAAAACAAACTCAGTGCGTCTTTTCGAGATGTGTTATAGACTGGCAAGCTTTGAAATTGATTTTGAATGAGAATCTTAGTACAATATACTACACTTGTATATACAATATACACATGTACACTTGTAGTACAATATAGGAATGACTCTCGACAATTCCCTTATAGGATGTACTGTGCAAGTTTTCTAACTTACTATTTCAATTTTGGATTGTGTTATCCATCAATTCATTTCGAAATTATCTGTCCCTGTTTTCTTTATCTGTACATGTTATAGTCGATGGCCGAAATTGAAACTAGGTTAAAGATACACGATATTATTTACTAAATAACGAACACATGCTTAGCGAGATTCATTCATTTACGAACTATCAAATATCAGCGTGAGTGATGAAAGAGAAAGATGGACCTATGTACTGTCATTCGTTACTGGCACAAATATTTAAAAGTTCGCAAATGAAGGAATAAAGGTATTTTGTATTAATTTTAACAATGACTGAACTACCCGCAAAATTTCGAAAAGTCTTCATATTCAATTGAAAATTTTAAGTTCATCCGAAAGCGGCCGAGTCGATCAGCTAATATTGGAAATGCTTTGCTTATTTCGATACTTGTACATAAACCAGACTTCGAGTTCGTGAAATATGCTTAAATTTTTCCATCCAAAAAACGTAATTTTCTTTCCAAATTGGTTAATATAACAAAAATATTTAAATAACTAACTTTTCAGATATTTAAAATTATTTAATTGAATATATCTTATGATACCCCCCTCGAATTCGCCTCTGTATTTCTGATTGCAAGAGTACGTATAAAACGTTAGTCCTTACCGCGTCAGCTAGCCTTGCTCAGTCTGGACGTGAGAAACTAGAAAGAATAGCCTAAAATCAATATTGATTTTTTTCTGTTCTCTTTTTTTCTCCCTCGCTCTGTTTGTATACCTTTTTGGCGGAGGTCCGCCATTCAAGCACTAAATTGCTCGAAATTGGTTTGCCGCCGATGTCCGAATAATGCAGAAAAACTACGTATCTAAGAACGTGAAAGGGAAAATATATTGATACATTCGTAAAAGTAATCTTTTATATCGGCTCTATGATGGGTTTGTAAGTAAATTGGCGCAAATCTCAATATAACTCTGCGGTAATAATAGTCCGTATAAATAATAGCAGTTGGTGTTGGCTAATAGCTCTCTCCTATGAGCAAACCATGAAGATATATGCCCGCACATATTGTCTACACCGTATTTACAACCTGCCCTACTTCTTCGAAGAAATATTGCTTCGTAAGGAAAACGCGTTGAAAATCGACAACTAAACGCAAATAAAAAAACTTCCAAACGGACAGCAATAAATGTGACTATTTGAAGAAAGAAACGCTCGAATTATACGTGAATTCATTCGAATATTTTAAATTAATTGATTGTGAAAAAAAAGCGACTGCGACGTAAAATCTATGAAAACAAGAGAGTTGATTAATGGCGATTTCGTAAAATAAAAAAAAACTCCAACCGAACGAAAGGGTTATGTAAATTATGCAAAACTGTTCGTTCATCTATATCGGCTTTTCCTGTTAGCTTACGCATCGATATTTTCACCTCGATGGCAATTTTCGTGCGATAACTTTTTCCAATTTCACCATCGACAATTTGTGCGCCGTTCGTATATAGAATAAATCGGCACGTGTGAAAAATTTCACAGGCGAAAACTCTCACATATATTCTAAGATAATTTTCCCAAAAAATACAAATAGAACCAACCACTCCATCTCCGACGTTGTGAACGATGCACGGTAGGTGAGCAGTCGAACCAGTCTGCGATGTTATTACGGTGCTGTTTTCAGTGCCAAAATACATATGGCTGAAGTCCGAAGAGTCCGATTCAATGGTGTTCAAATTGGAAATGGAATCTGACTGCTTGGCACCCTGCAAAGCGGCCTCGTTTACGATGGAACCTGCAAAAGTCCAATTCGACACTGAAGGATCGACTCGAGAGAATTTCGTATCTGAAAATATTTTAAGTCGAATCACGCCGCGACAAATTGACTATGAAGGAAAGTAGGATGGTCTATGACTAAGTTAATATCGTAAGCAGACGATGAGCTTCAAGAGGACGAAGTTAAAACTCCGTGACGCGAATCCGAAGATACGGTTTTAATGCGATCATCGGAAAACTCGCTAATCTCGCGAGGGTGATTCTCACTTAATATTCGTCAATGGATTAATCGTCTTAAATATGCCTTTGAAAAAAAAATATCCAAAAAATGCATATTCATGCCACTTTAAAGTTTTTTGAAACGTCGATAGTAGATTTAACGTTCAAAAACTGTTTGCTAATGATTATGCCGAGCCGCAAATTGAAAGTAAACATTAAATACATATGTAGGTATAATTACTTTATTCAAATTTATATGGTGAAATTTTATGGAAGCACCCTCATAATTAACACCCGTGGTGCCAAAGGTTATAAGGCCATAAAATATTTCATAGCGGTAATGAATAAAAACAATACTCACCTGATGTTAAATTCGTAATTATGGCCACGAAATATGACCATAGAAATCCCAAAGATCTCATATTTTGACCCATCACGGCAGTTAACACTACGGCATTTTCGAAGTTAATGATGAATTATATGCAGTTAATAATGTTTAATATCACTTCACATTATCTCCAAATATTTTCGCACATTTTCTCGTTTTCATACAAGCTCTTATTGATCGAATAGAAAACTCGATGTTTTTCTTCTTCCCGTGTTCATTTTCTTCTGCTTCCCCAAAATTAATGTCATATTCTGAAATGTATAATAAATATTATTACAATGAATTTCACATATTTAAATAAAATTAAATTATGAACTTAAAAAATGTATTTTATAATAATTGTTATTCGTTTATATTATAATAAAAATTTTATATCATATTTCCATATAACAGAAAACGTACGCACATACATTTAATAAATACACAAAGAATGAGAATACAAATACACAGTCGTACTTTTGAAATACATGAATAAATATGAGAAAAAGCAAGATTTTCCTGAATAATTCTACTATTTAGCTTTTTGTCTCAGAGCGGAATCATTTTTTATACATCGCCGAATAAAAATTGTACATTATACATTTTTTATTTCTCTCGCGAAATCGCGCAGTCGGATTTCTTTTTCTTTGCTCGGTTTTAATTCGTCAGCAAACAGTTTCTCGGAGTTGAATAACGTTTCGGTATATTCCTAGAAGACGGAAAAAAAACTCACAAAATCCCGAAGCGATCCCGGGACAGCCAGAAGGACATATTAATCCCTTTTGTATTCAACCCAAACTTGATGGACCGAACGTAGTTCTGACGCCCTTTGCCTTGGATAAAAGAATCTCTCTTGTACCGAAGAGTTTCAACTGTTACAGAAAGGTAAAATGAAATTACTTGAACGAGTGTTACTGAAACGTTTAACCGTGAAAATGCTTGTCATGATCAGAAAAGTCAGATATTTCCATCATGACAGCCTTAAGCTGTATTTAATACAAGATCGCACTTTTCAGATAAGCGGTTTACTATTAACGCCTATCTCTTAAATTGCTTCGATCATCTAGATCGAATTTGCTATTAATTCTTCTCAAATATAAAAATTAAACTTAATTCGGTAAATTTAGTAATATATTAATGAATTCAAAATATCTAATATATTAAATCGTTATATTTTTATCTGCGGACACGATGCGATTTCATAATCCCAATAATATTTTTCGAGCGTGATTCTGAATTGTTCTGTTCTACCGTAAAGATAAGGGTCTTTTATGGAAAAAAAAATGAAATAACGAATGTATTTTTTTATTTTCGTTCTAAAGTCCAGAATTATCTGAGTCCGGTGTACAAAAACCATATCTAAATCGCTGCGAAATTGAGTCACGAACTCGACGCGCGTATGTGTCAAGATAAACGCGCACCCTTTTAAATCCGATTTTAATAATATTTTCTAAGTAAAAAAATACGATGATAATGATCGCATTTTACGAAAAAGGTCATTCCGTTTATTTATAATTTGTTTTATGTGTGTATACGCTTTTTTCGTTAAATTCTCTCGAGCTTTTAATGAAAAAAGTTGCTACGTTAGTCGACTATTCGAGTGACATGCAATCATTTCAAAAATGTATAAATATAATAGATGATTTCATCTAAATTTTGTACAATGAGAATAAACAATTTTCTTATAATCGAATAGGTATGTTGTTTTAAATTAATATTTATAAAATCGATCAATACTATTAATTCGCTAATATTTCATTACTATTAATTGAAAAATATAAGCAAAAATCAATTGTATTGTATTGTATGTATCATATTAAAGAGGTTTTAAATTTCAAGTTAAATATTTGCTATTTCAAATTCAATCATCTTCTTGCAATATTTTAAGAAAAATTATGCTTTTCGCCTTGAAATATAAAACATTCGATTTAATTTGGATTATTTATAAATTACTTGAAAATTCTTATTTATTTTTCAATTTAATTATAAAATAGTTAATTTATTTTCAAATATTGTCATTCTTTTTTTGAAAAAAAAACATACATATGAATGTAAAAATGCAAAAATATGATAATGCATTTTTATTATTCAATGAAATCTTGATCATTTCGATTTTTAAAATCCAAATCATTTAAAATTTAAAATGAGAATACGGACTTTCTTTTGTAAAATCATGAAAAATCGTATATTTAATATTGAAGTTGTATGTGAATATAAAAAATGAAAATGATTCATACCGGATTTAATCGTAAGCTCTTACAATTACATTTTTTCGATTTTCTGGATTATCCAAATGATCCAGATAATCCGAATCTTCATCTCTTACTATCCCAGAAACCCAAGTCTCTACCTCTACTGTATTAGTTAAAAAACTGATTGCATTTTTTTTTTCAAACAAATAAACTCACTTTTTTTTCAAATTTAAAATAAACGAACATTGAAACCAAACAAAAAAAATCACCTTAAACTCCCCAAAGTCCTCAGATCCGATCAACCGACCGAACATCCCACATCCTCAATCGTCACGACCACCGACCACACGTCAAAACCGTCCACAGACCCAAAGCCCCCTCCACAAAAACGGCCCTTCCCCTCGCGACCCCTCCCGCCCGGAAAAGCCTCCCGTTCCGGAAAAGCCTTTTCTCTAAAAAAATATAAAAAACGAAAATAAAACACAACAGTGGCGGGGGAGACCAACGGCGGACACTCGGGGAGATTACATCACAGTCGCCGGTGGGAAAAACCGAAGAGGGGCGGTCGGAAAAGTCGTCGGTTTTCCGCGCGCAGTGCGCATGTGCGGCGGTCGGAAAAGCGCGTCCGGCCCGCGCCGAAATGCCGACGCTACTGATGATGCTCCGAGGAAAAACCGACGCTTCGTTTTCTTCTGCGCCTGGCTGTGCGAGGCGAGCTTGTCTCTCCTTCGTCTCGAATCGAGAACCTAAGAACCAATACTGAACGATTTCAATGAAATTTCGTAAAATATAAGGTTTCCTAAACATTTTATTTTCGCAACCTCACTTTTTCTAATATCTATCCTTCACGACCCCACTAAATTCACGTGTACTCTTTCTCCTCACTCCCAAATGACGACGCTACTGATGATGCTACGAGGAAAAACCGATGCTACTGATGATGCTCCAAGGAAAAACCGACGCTACTGATGATGATCCGGGGAAAAACCGACGCTTCGTTTTCTTCTGCGCCTGGCTGTGCGAGGCGAGCTTGTCTCTCCTTCGTCTCGAATCGAGAACCTAAGAACCAATACTGAACGATTTTAATGAAATTTCGTAAAATACAAGGTTTTCTAAATATTTTATTTTCGCAACCTCACATTTTCTAATATCTATCCTTCACGACTCCACTAAATTCACGTGTACTCCTTCCCCTCACTCCCAAATGACGACGCTACTGATGATGCTACGAGGAAAACCCGATGCTACTGATGATGCTCCAAGGAAAAACCGACGCTACTGATGATGATCCGGGGAAAAACCGACGCTTCGTTTTCTTCTGCGCCTGGCTGTGCGAGGCGAGCTTGTCTCTCCTTCGTCTCGAATCGAGAACCTAAGAACCAATACTGAACGATTTCAATGAAATTTCGTAAAATATAAGGTTTCCTAAACATTTTATTTTCGCAACCTCACTTTTTCTAATATCTATCCTTCACGACCCCACAAAATTCACGTGTACTCTTTCTCCTCACTCCCAAATGACGACGCTACTGATGATGCTACGAGGAAAAACCGATGCTACTGATGATGCTCCAAGGAAAAACCGACGCTACTGATGATGATCCGGGGAAAAACCGACGCTTCGTTTTCTTCTGCGCCTGGCTGTGTGAGGCGAGTTTGTCTCTCCTTCGTCTCAAATTGAGAACGTAAGAACCAATACTGAACGATTTTAATGAAATTTCGTAAAATACAGGGTTTCCTAAACATTTTATTTTCGCAACCTCACTTTTGCTAATATCTATCCTTCACGACCCCACTAAATTCACGTGTACTCCTTCCCCTGACTCCCAAATGATGACGCTACTGATGATGCTCCGAGAAAAAACCAACGCTTCGTTTGTCTCTCCTTCGTCTCGAATCGAGAACGTAAGAACTAATACTGAACGATTTTAATGAAATTTTGTAAAAGGCAGGGTTTAATAAACATTTTTTTTTCTCACAACAGGTCAAGGTCCAATTCCACAAACATCATCAATCAATATCATTCACCATACAGTGAAGAAAATTCACCATTATTGCAAACTATTCCGAAGAGTAAATTAGTGTACATAGATGTCACTAAATAGTTCGAATTTAATCGAAACATATGAAAGGTGTAAATGATGATCATTTTATTTTGTTTTCGCAACCCATGACTTGGGAAACTATAGTGTAGGATATGGAAAGGCTATAAATATAACTTCATCTGGTTAATATCGTGGAAATAAATACGTCGTGATTTTAAGACTCTGCAAACATATGATTTTTGTCAGATCAACTATCCGATGGGCCCTTTTTTTGTATAAAGTTGAAGTCGATGTAGTGTGCCTAAAAAATATACAGAATTTGATCTATGATAACTGAAAAAATATTGTCTATATTATCATTATTTTTCTACTGAGTTTCGTCAAAATCGGGGTGGATGTTTTTGTGCTGTCTTCTTGTGAGACTGATTTTTTCGGGTCGCATTCGCAAAAAAGGAGAAAAAGCACCGTTCGCATCAGTGTCTCTATATCGTGTATGCTTGGTTAAAATCTATATTTCACAGTAGTTTTAAAAATACTTAGGAATATATATATATATTATTACTTATAGACATATGTATAATGAAAGTACTGTTTTCCTGCAAAATTTTCAAGGATTTGTTTTTTTTTATACCTGCTCGTCTCTGTCTCGTTGTCGGTCGTTTTTTCTCATTTTTCTCGTTCCCGTGACGTATTCACAAAAAAGGGAAAAAACTCCGTTTGCATATGCATGTATATTTAGGAAAAGTCTATCTTTCGCAATAGTTTTGACAAAATTATCGTCTGTCATGGATGCGTCTGTTACGTATGTGGGTTATTTTTATTGAAAGAAAGATCTGTTTTTCTGCGGAATATTCGAGGATACGTTTTTTCTGCGGTTCGAAAGTATGCATTGCTTTGAAGAAAGGGATCGTCTTTATTTCGTTTCTGAAGATTTTTCGCAGGATCATATTCTATATGTGAAAAAACACTCGGTATATGTATATTTTTACATACGTATTTTTATTGAAAACATATCTATTTTGTAATATTTATTCAAATTTTATTTAAAAATTATATAATAATACTATAAATATATGTGCACACGTAATTACGAGATTGAAGGAGTTTGTCAGTAATTAGTACGAGCTTTTTTATTTCGTCTCTGGTGATTTTTCTGGGTCACATTTAGAGAAACGGAAATTACTGCACGTATGTTTGTATACAATATATTACCTACATAAATATAAAATACAACTAAATAAATTAATTAAAAAAGCTTATTTTCAAATTTATTTTTTGGTATACTTTTATGAAATCTTTCATGGTTTTTCCATCGTTTATTTTCATTTCATCAAATGAGTAAAAAACGTGGAGAGCTTTTTAGACCGCTTCAAGTCGTTTTTCCGCAAACGCTTTTTATAAAGAAGGTCGTATTACATGTGGGGATCATTTTCGTTGGAGTTTCTCTTTCAATTGATACAGTAAATGTGTCATTTTTACGTGAAAACACTCAGACAATCGATCATAAAACAAGTAAAATGATATGAATAGTTACACACCTTGTAAATGTTTCGTTGGGGAATAATCTTGTTTCAGTTGTACTCACCGTAGCCATTCAATTTATGGGATTTAATCCTGAATGATTAACAGCTTAGAAATTTCATCAATTTGGATCTAAATTCGTGTTGTCTCTCTATTTAAATTTGACTATTGTTAATTCAAACCACGTTTCTCGAGTTGGTCAACCGTCGTTAACGTATATTACATTGTTTCTCAAGTGACTAAGATTGTTGACAATGTACATCTGCAAGATTAAGTACGTCGTATATAATTTTTTCTTTCCAATTTCACATTCAATCAAATTTTGTTTATAAATTATGAAAATAAATTTAAAAACTAATGAGCATTTTTATGATTCTTGTAATATAATAGAATTTCATTTAAAATCATCTTAATATTTTCCGTAAATATTCATTGCTCACATGTAGAACTTAGCATTGGGTCCATTCATCGTCCCAGAGTCTTTGAATATTTACTTAAGAGTCTGCAGCTTTCCTGATTCTACCATTCAGTTGAAAAGATTTCGCTTAAAAATAAAAGAGTTATTTAAATCTTTCTTGCGAATGTAAGACGGCCCTCGTTATAAGTTATGCATTTCATGCTTTTATGTCAACCACTTACACTACAATACCGCTTCCTTTATCTGCAATTATGAATATATTTCTAAACGTTTTCAATTACACGATTTTACAATTAATATATGTGATGATAAATCTTTCGAATACTGTGCAAAATTCTTTAATTCCATACAAGTTAGTGCTTCAACACATCTGTTGTTTCAAATTTACATATTTGCGAAATCTATACTGAAATTTCTAACAACTGATGCAAACGCGATCTGCATTTGATTTCTAATTTGACTTTCAAATCACAAAAGAATGCCGGTTAAATTTCACACTTTTGCTATTGTTTCTGTTTTTATTAATACATTTATTATTTTCCAATCCGAAACCTTTTCATTAAATTCAAAATAGAAGATATTATACACGGCTAATTTTGTAAATCCAGCGTTCTTAAAAATTTTCTTTTATCCCTTAATTTTGAATCGCGAACGAGCGAACACTTCCTTCCCTAAAAGCTTTTCTCGTAAGTTATATCACCTGAGTGTATCTTCTTAATTAGAGTAAATAGCGTCTTTGTTAAATTGGGACGAAATTTATTCCTCGAGTTAATTTCTTCAGTAAAAGTTCATACTTAAAGTGAATTACTTCATTTAACCTTCGCTGTTGTGTTCCATTTTGCGAATCGGTTCAGAAGGGTCGTCGCACTTTTCCGAATTTCCCAGAGACGAAAACGTGTGAAAAATTCAAACTCAATCATATATATTTCCCGTGAAAAGCAGGTGACTTTTCACCTCGCACTACGAATCGCTAGCAAATTCCCCTTTGTGCCTAAAGAAAATAAAAAAGCACCTTGGTGGGGAATTTCACCCGTTTTCAGCAGCCCCATGTCCAAATCGAATTATGTTTAACCTTCCGAAAAACGCTTTCCCACTTTTATTGTCCTTTTCTCAGTCTCCTCCGAAAGCCGCGCTTTAAGTTTTCCACCGCCTTGCATAAAATTGTGCAATTTCAATCGAATTACTTTCAGAGTCATAATTTTTGAAACACTTTCGTTTCAATTTTTTCGGCTAACTCAAGAGCGTATAATCCAATTTCGAGCATTAAATAAAATTCGCTCATATAAATCTGTATTTAAAATTCGGTCCAATTATTTTTTCCCATAATGAACAATTTAATTACGAGCCGAGGCCGAACTTTGTGACCGTGAATTAATTTAATGACGTTCTCGAAAAAGAGCCGTCCCTTTTTATACTGACATTCACGTTTTTCGCGGTCTGAAATTTCGACCGCTCTTCAATTAAAAATCAGCTTATCGGGTCAAATTCGAGAATACAAATCTCTATACGACCCAACGCTTCATTACAAAGATCTCTTCCACTCCGATTCAATTTATGATAATTCCCATCCATAGAATATATTAAATATATTAACAAAACGATAAGCAGTTTTATATTAAATATATTTTGGGAAATTGTATCATCTGTTTACCGACTTTGAGCCGTTGAGACGAGAAAAGCGAGAGCGTACGGAACACGAGAGGGGTTTGGGTCTATATTAAAAATCTTATGAAAAAGCATGAAAAGTTTCGTAGAATCGGCGAGCTCTCGCGTGAGATTACTTTCAGTCTTTTCACGATAAAGACGGGCCTTTAATTTAATAACATCCGCCCTAACAAAGGTGGACGCTGATCGATATTCGCAATATCCTCGCTCCTCAGGATATGGCTATGGAAAAGTTTCACTCCATGCAACTCTCCGTCTCCGCATAAAAATTATCCTCGGAGCTCTTTTCAACGCCCTCGAATTTATTTCGGATTCATTAAAATTATTTCGTCGAGATATTTTTTTCGGTCGAGGAAAAAATAAAAATCTCTATAGAAACGCGGAAGCCTCTCCTGCGGGTTTCGTCTCTGGGGATGTGTTCGGTTACTGGTTTGTCGTGAGAGATGTTAAATGAAAATGTAAACCTACCTCGTCGCTAGCTGATCGATTCCCTGAGGACTTCACTCAATCGCCATCACAATCGATGACGGGAATGTCGAAGAAATTCATTTTCCCATCATGCTTCGTGAAGTGTATTTTACGAAAGTTTCATCGCCTGTTATTTTTCTGATAAAATTCTACGTTCTTTATGTATGCTTATACGATCACTTATACTCTTTTGTCAATATGGATGGCCGTATTTTAGAAAAAAGCGTTTTAAACTTGTTTAGTTTATCCACAAATGGACCATAACTCTTCCTTAAAAAAAATAAAACTTAAGTGATTTTCTCCCTTTGAGAAACTTTTTCGACTCAGTCTCCCAGGATAATAGAGGAAAACATAACCCATAGTTTACACGAATGAGTTTTATTTCTTGCAACGTAATATTGTACCTACGAAAAACATCGGAGAGGAAAAAAAAGCTTTTACTTTGCGCCGAGACGAAAAAGTTCCGCTTTTTCTCGCTTATGACTTTAACGCTTCTGCCGAATTTCTCGGGAATTACTCGCGAAATAAAACACAGGTTTCGACCCACGAATTACGGATTACGCAGACGAAAAAAAGTGTATCTAAAACAATTTTCTGCGACCGTCGTGCTCTCCGATAATTAACTCGAGCCGAATTATTTTTTTCGGTCTGCGGCGTCGTCGTTAATGTCCGCTACATTTGCGCGCCAAAAAAAGTGCGCAAGCAAAAGGAAAACTTCTTATGGGGAATGGGCGAGGGGATGGGAGGGGAAGGGAAAGGGGATGAAATCTTTTTCGGAATATTCGATCTTTTGTCCTGTTCTATTCTTTTGTCCGTTCATCCGTCACAATTGTGAGAAACTTTTCGGCGTCGAATGCCATTTACGTAATAATGAGTAATTGAGTTAAAAAATTTCGGTCGATCCATTTTTCTTTTGAAGACAAAGTCTCAACTAATAATTGACTTTTCTCTCAACCCTCTTGCGCTCTAATTCGGCCGCCCTGCTCAGTGTTTTAACTGATCCTTTTAAATTTTATATAAAGTCTAAAGGATATCGCATATATATTTTAATAGAAGAAAAAAAGAACGAAAGATGAAAAATATTTGGAAACAAATCCAATTTATCTGAATTTACAATAAAAAAATTCAATATAAAAAGATCTCTTTCAAAATTTATCAACTTACTTCTTTCTATTTAATGTGTAGTATAAAATAGGCATTACTTTAATTCAATCAAGCCTGATCTATTTTGCTACTCAATCGAACTTACCTTCAGGTCGAAAAACTTCAACCTTTCTTTATTCAGACTCGCTCCTTTATAAATATTTAATACAGAAGGGTTGGCTTAAATTTCAGCTCACTCCCCGCAATAGCAGTAACTTCACATTAAACAGATAAATAAATATAAAAACGACAAATTCCAACCCTATAATCATTTCGAACTTCATTACGCGAAGCTAATTACAAAAACGAAACCTCCGAACAACCGACGCGCGCTCGTTCGAAATTTAATTGCGCCTACCCCTACATTATAATCGAGACACTTAGCAAACACGAGCATCCGATATTCGTACGCAACTACAACACAGTTACAACCCTCTAAGGATTTTCCCGTGTTTTCGCCAACGACCCTCGAGTGTATAAGTATTTCGGCGCTAGAAGCACCGATACAGCGCTTCGGGGAGCACAAGCCATGGACCGAAATAGTCGATTGTCTTTTAGCCGGGACCTTGGGCCTGGGGAACAATGGCCTCGGAAAATTGCCAGGTGGGTGTGTGTGGTGTTTCCGTTTCCTTCGGACAAAGGCCGATCGAAGGCCGTTAACATGAGAGGAGTTGACCGTTTAGCGAATTCTGCTGCGGTGTGTGACTGGGACGTATTGTCGTTGCGGTCGCTTTATGGACTTGAGGTTGATTGTTGAGCCGATGTGTGTTTTTGGGTTGGTGAATTTTGAGTTCTGATTTGAGTCGTGACGTTTGAAAATGGCATGTCTTGTGTGAACAATGGCAGGTATTTGTGCGTTTTTCGAAATTCATAATTGATTATTTTCATTATTTTATCCCTTAACTACGTTGACTTCCTGAGATACATAGTTGGTCTTTTATGTGAGGAAGATATTAAAGCAAGATTGACGTGTCTCAGGGAGTTCGTAAGTTTACTAACATGTGGGTTAAATGAGTAAAAGATCAGTTTTTAAAAACAGGCCTATATTTTTATCCATTTTAGGAGACAGTATGAATAGAGAATTGTACGAATTACGAATCATTTTAATCAATATCAAAAACATGAAGTACACAATTACCAGATCAGAGACAAAAGTTCCACTTTAAATCCTTCCAATAAATTCTTTTTTGAGATTCAATCGTTGTTATATTTTTTTGAGTTATACATTTGCATGAAAATCCCTGAGAAATCAAATTCTCTATGCTTGACCAATCGTAACAACGTTACATGATATATTCAGTTGCATTGAATGCTCTATTCTAAAATACAAACGAGACAAAACTGAATGACGTAGATGCTTTTCTACCGTTTCGCATGCCTCTCGGAAAACTGACTTTCACGAGCGAAAGCTATGCAAAATTATAAAAGCAGAGATACAAATGTAAATACGGCGCTCGTAGATTCGTTTAACGTTACTTGTATCCAACCGGATCGGCCATAAAGCATAACGCGAAACAGTGGACTTCCCTTTGATACGCTGAATACAATTATACAATTCCCTACCCTTCGAAATGATTTTAAAGCTCAAATATCAAAGACACATAATCGTAATACTCTCATACATGAATGTGTGATATAATGCCACCGCCCGAGGCGTTTAATCAGAACTTCATCAGCTTTGAGATCGTCAAATTTGCCTAAAAGCCGCGAGTCGGTTCCAAGACAATCGAACTCGACTGGATGCGGTTTCGTCCATGTTTGTCGATACGTGTCGGGGTTGCATGGAATTTCCATTTGCTTGTCGCCAAGGATGCATTTCCTTGTTTATCGATAGATGAGACCGGATCCCTTTGTGCTGAGAGCTTTGAGAGCAGAGCACATCTCTCCAGAACATCTAACGGATGGACTTGAGGAATATTAGCGTTCGACCATTATGCGCTCGTTCGAGTGTCTAATCAGCTCGTGTAACTGTCGTACTAATCGTCGTTCGTACATATGAGTCGTTCGAAGCTAAGTGTGACCAACCCCATAAGGCAAAAAGTTGAGAATAACGATTTTGATGTTTTTTTTCGAAACTCCCTTCATTATTCCATTTTTTATAAATTTAGTTTATATTAAGCATATTTTTGGTTATTTGGGGTTTTCTATCCATTTTATACATAATAAATCATTTCAGAGTGAAAAAGTAAGCCATGAAGCAAAATCTGTGGAGAGTAAATAAGAGCTCACTCAATATGTTTCACTAAATAAATCGAACAAAAACGATACTTATAAGGTATTATAGATGATCATTTCATGAAGCGTTAAATTAACACTTCTTTTCAAATCAAATGAATCTAAATATTTGAAAGAAACGACTTAATTTTCATATCAATTAATCGATTTAAAAAAAACGACAAAAGATATTACTCGACGACTATTGATGTAGTCAATTCACATTAGAGTACAGACTTAATTAAAATGACTTAACCGTTTTTTTTTTTATTATTAAAGAAATATACTTCACACATAAAAAAATATGACTACACAAAATTATTCGACAATTTTTGACTGAAAGTGGAGCTAGTCACGATTAGCTAAGAAAGGCTCATGTGCAGCTAGCAAATGAGCGTCTGATGTATTCAAAGGAGTCGAAGAACGAAGTTATGTTACGTCAGCAGAAGTTTTTCAATTTTCAGCATTTCTCGATGCTGAACGATACTTGTGTGTTACATTTTTGAAGTGGCAAAAGGCGTCTGTGAAATATTGACGTGCATGGACTGCGAAAGTTTCGCATTATTTATCGTGCACAATGTTCGATTCGACTGATAGACGCGAAAATCGGCCGTTATATTTCATTCGCGGCGCGATACGGAAGCTTTTATTTTTTAAAGAGCGAATAAAAAAAGTTTTATATGAAAAGTAAGGTCATTTAAACTTAAGACTCTGAAGTTGAAGGCATAAACTTGGCCTCGGGATAATTTCCGACATTTTTCTACGTAAATTGTGGTCGAGACTCGAGTCGTTTTCTTTGGCCTAGAAAGCTCCACTTATATTTCATTTCCATGCAGGCGTTTACTTACCGAATGAAAAGCTCTTCTGAATCATTATACCCAGACGTCAACAATTCAGAATTGAATTATTATTAAATTTCGTGACTGTCTTTTTTTTTCGGCGGCGCTGCGGCACACATTCCTATTGAATATGAAATATAATATAAATAAAACCCTTTTCTCTCGGAAAAATCTCAACAGAAAAATCTTATATCGGCCTGTAAGCATCCGGTTATTTCCTACGCTCGTTTATTTCACGATATGTGAGCATCCGTTTCCTTCGCATTGTTTGAAATTGTTCCTCTTTTACGGTTTTATAATAAAATACACTATTTATATATTTCGGTAAAATATCTACATTGTCATTTATTATTTTCTCCATACATTGTTTCCAACAAATATTTTATGAATTTTCATCCCATACTTGCATAACACAATCAAATTCAGTTTAATCAAAGTTCATATTCAAGTCGTGTGATAGATTTTTACTCTTAAATTCTTTCATACTCAAATGCTCGACTCTATACTTTTCTTTGGCGTTCAATTAAATTAACCCAGTAGATACTAAATTGAATATACTTTTTATTCACAGTGCAGATTCATAGATTTCCATAGAAAATATTTTTACATTTTGCTCAATAGATTTGATATTTGAACCATATGTAATATTTTAACAAAGCTATTTCGGACTGTCGCAAAATCTTTCAATTTTACGAAAATGTATGGCATGCAACAACAATAAAAACGCTTGATATGACATTCGCTTAGATCCAAAGTAACAAATCTTTCGCGTGTGCAAGCTTTATATACTAGATTCGATAGAACTATTATTCAATCGTTGCGCAACGATCTATCCACTTTCAACGAACTCACACTTCGCAACGATTAGGATTTCCGGATTCGATTCGATTCGAATTGGATTCTAATAAATAATGATCTAAATTCGAACTCTAGCCGAAATTCTAAGTCGAACCTGATTTCAAATTTGGAATTTGGAATCAAATATTATCGAATGCGATTATCTAAAATTTTAAATCTAATATAATGATAGTACTAATTTATTACTCTGTCTGTCATAGTGGCGTTAGTATTGCAATATATTTAACGTTGCTATTATGAAAATAAAATTTAATACAGTGTAGTATATAAATGTTATAACTTTATTCGAACCAAACATGTATTGATATTTTTGATGAGTTGTTTTTTCGATTTAATATAAATTATCATATGATAATTACATATTTTTCGTAAATGCATTTAAAATATTAAAATAATTATATACATACATGCATTTATATCCGTACATGTGCGAGTTTAATATTTTATCGTTCAAAAATTCTAAATTCTACTTTCGCTAGATAAAATCAATGCAATGCTCGATTGCACTGAAGAGCTGAAGACTGCAATGTATGTAAAGTTCTTTAGTTATAATTAAATTTCTTTAAATTAACAATTCATGAAAGAGACTTTGAAAGTATCAAATTTCTGGAATATTAATTAAAATCAAATTATCTCTTCCTTGAATCGTTCTTTTCGACTCTCGATCCGGATTCGCCAAACATACAAAACACCGACTTAAGACCGATCGAAACATGAAAACGCGGACAATCAAAATCTTCAAAATTGAACATAGACACAAACGACCATCGAGAATCTCGTTTTAAAAACAGATCCGACTGTAATCGAGCAAATAATTACATCCGAGGCGACAATTAGCACTCCCCTCGGGAGGCCCGAGCCGTTAAGCGCCAACAATTGCGGGTCAAGTGGGTGACACTCAAGTTTTCGCATAATGCCGAGTTTCAATAAAGGCAGGCCTACACACCCCCTACGCCCCCCGGAGGCCTAATTAAAGCCGGGTCGGTATGAATCGGCCGAAGGGATGCAGCGTAACTTCTTGGGGCCAGGGCGAAATTGCCGTCGGACCCGAGGCGTGACTTTCGTTTTATACGTGAGCCGTTTTTACGGTCATATTAACGGTTTTGCGCCATTCCGGATAAAGGAAATTCGAAATCCCGGGACGCGGGACTCGGGACGCGGAATACGGGACGGCGCTGTTATTGCGCGGGACGTCGTGTTAAGGGGCGCTAAACGTGCGTTGGAGTTGTTGAAAAATTGTTGTCTTCGCTTGTTGGTTTGTTTAGTGCTTTAATTGTTTGAAATCTGAAAAAATAGATTTTAAATTTCATATAATTTAATAATAGCAATAATTTGTCTTTTTGTGAGATGTCTTTGTATTGTAATCTGTTATACTTGTATATTGCTGTTATGAAGATAGCAAAAAATATGCGCAGATTATACAATGTATAAATTTTATTTTTACCGGATGTGCATTGATATTTTTAACTAGTTGATAGCAAATTATAATTATATATAATTGATAACAAATATCTAAAATATTTTTTAAATAACTGTTACATAAATGATAAATTGCTCCATGTGATTCTATTTATTTCATTGAAATATTTTTTTACAGTACTTTTAAGAATATTTTTCATTTCCTTTGTTCGAATTAATTTCAACTAAATTAAATGTATTTAATAAGTAATTTTGAAATTATATTATAAATTATAGTTTATTGAAATTTGCGTTCGGTATAGTTTGGGATCTGTGAACAATGAGCGTACTAACTACGGGTGCGAGAACATGTAAAGGATATCGTTGAACATTTTCTCATATAATTCGATATATAAATTTCAATATTGTATTATAAAATGAATTTTGAGCTATATAAATATTAAAATATTAAAATAGTAAAAATGTATATATATGAAATTACATGAAATCTCTTTGAACATTGACTGTCAAAAAAACTTTAATCGATATGATTTGCACGTATTTTTTTTAATATGATCATATATAAAATATTTTTCGAATATGTTAGATGTATAATATTTTATATGTGAATGTTCCCACTTTTTTTATACACATAATAATATATTAAAATCCGCATACGAGTAAGCTCAACGCAAAAACAGAGGGGCTTGATAAAACTTTCGTATGTACGTTTCTCATATCCTGCAACGAAATAGGATAAAAACGGTCACATTTTTCATTTTAATTAAAATAAAACATTGCAAAAAAAAATCATACATGTGTGTGTGCTTTAACAGACTTAAGCCACCTTGAAGGATATATTACGCTTGTGGCCGAACGCCAACCCTACACCCAGTATATTTCAGTACCAAAAGAAACAGATCCGATTTATTAACGCACACATTTTTATTTAATTCTCTTTTTTTCGCATTCGTTACGTTTGTTTATCGTCATTATATTTGGTCGGTCGCATTTTGTTTCGGTGCCTTATTTTCTTTTCAATCTGCGATATCGATCGACTTGCGCAACATTCCACATTAAGCCGTTTTTCCACAGATACGTTCGTGCCTCATTTGTTCTCGGTGCTCTAATTCGGTAAAATTGCGGCAATCAGCGCGAATCTGCATACGTTTTATTTCATGTTATCCACGAGCAAATCGTGCAGCATGCTACGAACGTAATGGATGCAATTACATGTCCTCCTAGGGCCATTTCCTGAAACTAATTCATCCATCCGCTGATGACGGTCGCAATATCAGAGAAAATTTCGCGCCGGAGTGTATTTTCAGTTTCGAAGATCGTTCCGTTTGTTTTGGCCGTTCCAGAAACGAGTTGATGGATTCGCCGTGTGCACTGAACCCGATCCATTTCAGATAGTAAATATTTATATGAACATCATAACAAGTTCTCGTTTCCTTTGTAAAGTCCCACAGTGTGACCCGAATCACACGCTCGGGCTAACTACCTTCGACGCCTTTGAAGCACTTATAAGTACATACTTATATAGACGGCAATCAATATTCGAAATTAATAACGATTCCCAACAAAATCAGAACTTCGAAAAGACGATAATTAATGACTTTATTCGGAAACAGACAACGCTAATTAACCGTAATAAATTCGACAGGACTCGCAGATGATACTTTCGGAAAATATCGCGCACTAATCCCCCCAAGTCTCCCAAGTTTCGCCCGAGATGTAATATTTTAAAATACATAAGACATTGTATATTCACGACACTGTCGCCGTTCCTCCATTCACTTTATACGACTCATCTGTCCGTTCTTTACGACCGCACCTAATATTAGCTTTCGATTGCCTCCGTTGAATGGAGACGCGGCTCCATTGTCTAGGTGGTTCGCAATTTTTGCCTTTTTACCTCGGACAATAACGGGGGCGGTGATTTATTTTACGTATCTCTCGCATTCTGCAAAACACCCCTTAACTTCTCTCCTCCATCCGCATAATATCGCGGTCTTTTTACCCTTCAGACGACAAAATGGCGACGCCGGATAACGCGAAGTTAATATCGCACGTCCCGCCAAGAATGCACTATCGCTTGCAATAAAGTACAAAAAACGTCAAGCTATTAAATTTCCATTTCAATATCGGAAGTCTGGAGTGGAGATCTTATAGTTTACACGCTAGATAACTGCGATGAAAAATTACTCTATAAGGGAAATTCTATGAATATATTCGTATGTACTTTATATTGAATAGTTAATTTTAAAACTCGGATTATTTTAACTTAATAAAATAATAGCGCTATTCTGTGTGTGTGTGTATGTGTGTATGTGTGTCCATGTAAGGCTCCAAAACTGCGTCGATATATTCACCGATATTAGATATTTTATCAATGTCGATAGGTTTCTTAGTTTGTTAAAAAAGACGAACTGATATGCAATTATTATTGCAATAAGTAATCAATACATTTGACAAATTGAAGATTTTTAAAATAATATTATCATTTTGTACTAATTGTTTATTATATCTATATAAAGTGCGATAAGAATATTTATTGTGGAAAAAAAACAGTCTAATAAATTGTCTGACGACTGTTTCATTTGTAATGATAAAATGGAGTGAATTAAACAAAATGTCTTGCTCTGAAATACGAGATAATATTCATTTTATCAAACTATTACTAATATTACAAAACTTCTATACAAAAATAATTACCTGATATAGAAGAAAAGACAATTTATATTATTTTTTTCACTTCGTCTATTCCATCTATCTTTCTGAAAACACGTCGCCTTAAGTTCGAATTGACCTTTCATTACATAATTTCAACAATTCATCACATTGAAAAAAAAATCAATAAATATTGTGATAGTATTTTCATCCGAAAGTTAAAGCTCTGAAAAACGTAGGTACAGATACAGAAACATTTTCAGATACGTACAGACACATTATCAAACCAAATTTATTCTGTACAAAATCGTCCTATGAAACATTTTTTCTAGATTCAACATTGAAAAGGTCACACATGCATAAATCGAGCACAAATTATACGAAATACGAGTCAAATTTCCGCCCAGCGAAGACAGCAGACGACAACGGTTATTTACGACGTAACCGCCGAAACCGACTTCCAGTCCGCAATTAAAATTTAATCAGACATGTGTAGGTCACGACGAAGCCGAACCAAGTTCCCGAGGACTTGAATTAGTAACGAGAGAGCCGGACAATGGTGTAACTGCGGAACCGGCAGGTGTTCCCGCTTCAGGTTCCCATACATAAGCCTCGCGTCTGGGAACCGCAATATTAGTTCGTGTGTAGTTTTCGCCATTAACGCGCTCCGGCCTCTGAATCATTTATCAGACGCTTACATAATGCATATCGTTTGTAATCTCGCCTCTTATCTATATCTCGTCTGTATCAAAGGATCGGTGATGGAGAAAGAAGTGGTTGCGTTGCGTATAAGCGCCCTTTGTATGTACATATATGGGAGTTGTATTGTGGGAGTTGTGGCATCTGTTTCTTTCGCGATGTTAATATCATATTTTTATTTTATTCGGATTTTTAAAACTCGGTTATTTTATATGTGAGTGTATTGAGAGGGGGAATACTTTTCCTAAATGGAAAATCAGTGAAAGATAGAGTGATGTAAGTATTTAAAAATTATTCACATGAACAAAGAAGCTATCACTAGACCGAAGATGGTACCGAATTTGATCAATTTCAATCGACTTTGATAAGCTGTGGGATGCAATTAAAGACCCATTTTGTAATACATTTTCAAAATATTTTAAATAAAGAATCGAATTCCTACATCAATTAATTATTTAAGAAAAACGTCACGTGACTAGTTAGGATATGATAGAATTCAAATCCAACATCATGATAACATTGAGCAAGGACATGGTACAAATGTTTATACTTTTATGCCATCAACTGACTACATTAATTATAATTTTTTTTTTTTGATATTCATTTTTTTTACTCTTTAAAAAGATCTACTACTCGCATTGAATGCTCGCGTGTAAACGCGTCGACAGTGTAATCGGACGAAAGTAATATCGAAAGGTTTTAGAGTCGGCTATGCTAGTTAGTAATTTCATTCGATCGAGTTTTGCTCACTATTTTCCGTTGAAAATGCTTGAAAGACCTTTTCGACTTCTCCGACTCTACCTGTCAATAGCGAATCGAAACGAGAAAACATTTTCGAATAAATCTCTTCAGTGAAACGTAGCTAATAATAATAAACTTTTCGCTTTTGAAAATTCTGCTTCGATTTTATACTTTGAGCGTACAACATTCAAATCTAATAATATTATATAAAGTTACTTCGTACAGCCGTATTCGAAATTACATTAACGTATGGACTCGCATTCATTCAAGCTTGAAATTTAATCAATCGTAAAACGTAACACAAAAATGTCCGAAAAAATATCATTAATATTTAAAAAATAAATTATTTTTTGTATTTTAAACGATCATCTTATCATACATTTCAATAATGAGTCCCACTTTTACATAAAACAATCAAATATTCAGAATATATATCAGGTTTAAATACATATCGATATCTGAGTAGAAATGATAGATATTGTACTCCTATGAATGCAAAAGTAGTCAGGCGAAAACTTACTCAATGTAACTATTGAATCGATAAGTTCATAGAGTCGCTATTTGTCTGACAACTTTTGCATTTCCGATATCTCAGTGGTTTATACGTTCATGAAAAACATTATCGTCACTCAATGAATATGAAATATTAAAAAAAATACATTCCAAGCGATCATCCCGCTGTACTTTTCAGCAACGAGTCCCACTTGCAGGTAAAAGTAATTAGGGGAGAACAATGAAAATATTCAGCGTGGGTCAAGGCTCTTCGGGTCATATTCGCGTTAGGGACGAGGATAACATCAATTTAAATTCATCACCCGGCAGCAGTGGCTTTTGTGCAGATCGCCCAAACCACCCTCGGGCAGGTCACCAGAGGTGGAAATTTAATATCCAGCCAGCCCAACTTCACCCTCATTAGCAACGAGGGCCTGACCGTCCACCAGACGAGAGCCAACTTCCGTCTTTGGCTACTTTTTTTTTCCGTTTGGGGTAAGGTTTTGTAATTTGCAACCGACAATGTCTAATTCGTACCGTGGCTAGTTCGGCTTGCATGGATATCGGTGTGATATTGGTGAAATTATGTTATGTTATATGATGGAAAAAAAGTGTGATACTTTGATGTGTTAACACTGAATGATCATAAAATCAAGAAAATCGATAATAATTAATTAAAAGTGTTCTAAAACGGCGTTTTCCAAACCATAAAACACATTTTAAAATTAACACCATTGCACTTTCACAAATTAAATTACACATGTTATGTTTTTTTTTATTATTATTGTGTTCGATTTTTAATCAGTTGATTAAGTCAGTTGTCACGATCGGACGTTTAATTAGATTTTAATTTAATTTTAACGAAAATTTCGAGTTAGAGTCATAGTGAATCGATAAAAAAGGCTTAATTTTTAAGGCATTCAAGGTAGGATTTTATTATTATTTTTAATACACTCCTTTATTCACTGAGAATACTATTTTGTTGTAATAAGACTCACTCTTATCGCGAAATTAATTTATACATAAATCGAAAAAAAAGACGTGAAATTCGAAAATAAACGAATCATGATACGCGTCTTTGCACGAAAAGTAAACAACCAATACTGAATTAATATTGTGACAATTTCACAACAATAATTAAAATGGTGAAATACATAATTGCTCTGTTTATCGATATTTTAATTGCGCTCTCTTTCCGGTAACTCGAATTCGATTTGTGACAATTATTACTTCATAACATTATTCATAACATTTATATAGCAATGCCACGGATGTGATTATTCCCGATTTGTTTTTAAATTTTTTTCGAAATCAATTATAATTTCGCACTGTCTGCGATTGTGAAATAATATTTGATTTCTTTTTCTCTTTTTTTGTTTCTCTTAATGTTTCTTTTGATTAAACCTGTCATTCATAAGAATCTGTTTTTAAAGAGTACGAATAAAACAACTTCTATCTTTCTATCGCCCTAGCTCCAACTCGAACCCGCAATTATCGCAGCGACATTCATTACGCGAATCCGCAATTAATTAAACGTGCAAAAATCGCCATCAGACCGAAAATGGGTTCCATGTATTAATTTGCATACATTGCGGCGACGAGAGAGATCTCTTAAGGGTCGTAGCGAGATACCGAAGTCTCTCTCGAATGGGAGAAACGTCTTCGCTCCGTGCAGTGCATTATGAATTTCGGTGCATTTCGACCGAATATTGCAACTATTGCGGCTTTTGACACCGTAAATCACGTCCGTGGAGCCGTTTGTCTTTCCGCCGGATATTCCATGTCCCGTAAATACTCGCGTCCTATAGTGTGGTGTGCAGAGACGTAATATGAAATTTTGGGCCAGGAAGTAGAAATATTGGGATGAGCCCCTTGAATAACTCGCACCCCTCAATATGATAAAAAAACGATATTTCAAAAAATATATATTTTTGGTGATTTATTTTATCAATATTCATTTAAAGAACGTAAGCAATTTTATATACACATTTTGAAAAATAGCATAAATTCATTTTCGGATTGAAAAAATACGGTTTATTTTAATATTGATAAAATGCAGTTTGGTATGAAACTCGCGAATGAAAATTTTATTTTTTTATTTATTTTACTTCTTACATAAATGAAATATGGTAAATTATGCAATATCAATCCATAAATTAGTGCCACAGGTGAAATTTTTCAAAAAAATTTCTTTTATTTTGATATCATAAGTTACCTTGATTTAGTATCTGAGGGCTTTTAGAAGGAATTTGTGATATTATTAGATTTCAATTCGATTTTTCAAATGTCATGAATAATATTTACTCTATTTGATAAAATTTTATAACAAATTAAAAAATATATTACGACTGAAAAGGCCAAGGGGTACAAGTGACTTCGCGGTGATTTCAAGAATAGTGGGCTCCAAGTTGATCATGTACCTACATGAATTAGGAGGAGGTCGAGCGATTGAATGTTATATCTCGGCACGCGTTCCAAATTCGTTTATATCCTTTTGCCACCGAATATATGAGCGTACATAGAAGCGATTCCTGAACATAACTCGATTTCGGAAAAAATGTCACTTGTACCCCTTGGTCTTTTAAGTCATCATATATAATATATTTGTTTGATAAATTAGGTTCACTGTGAACTTGGGCCCGGTTCTTTACGTACCTTCGCGGTAGTTTAGCTACGCCACTGAGTGTGTGTAAGAAGCGTGTGTGCTCTAGGTGAATTATTTCCTACTTTTTTATTATGTATGTATATTACGAGTATCTCGGGATATTTGCGACGTACATGCTCCGTAATCCATCTTTGTCAAAATCTAATACGTTCATATTTACTAGATGTTTTCCCGCGGCATAAGAATGAATGCGAGATTAGCGAGTGGAAGTATTAGTAGGCACGGCGGAATTAATTCGACGATAATATGTTCTTTAAGCGGCTTAGCGCTAAAATAAAATTACTAAGCAACTTATAGAATAGCGCAAAAAAAACATACATATACAGGAACGAAATAGAGAGAAGATAGTCTTGGAGAAAATTACGCCGGAGCCGGAAATTTATTATATTGCCAAAGAAATTTCATCCACTCTTACATGGCATTATCGAAAAACTTATCTCTATATTCTCTCGTATCTGGCATTATATCTACAAAATAAATGCTTCATAAATTCTTTCAATTGTATCGGCAGTGCACTAAAAATATACACAAGTTACAATGATTCCATTAAAATGGTATGATATACATACCTTCAAACGAAACGGCAAATATAATACATTCTGAAGTGTTATCCAAGAAAATAAATTAATAAGCCCGATATCTTTTCAGATAAATTTCATCAAAGAAAATACGACGCTGGCACAAAATGTAATCACATCTTAAATCAACCTATATTATAAATAGAATGAGTTTATCTTAAGAACTAGAAAAGCTATCCATAAATATTTGACAGCAAAATATAGTTCGTGATGCTGCAGAACGGAGCTGAATGTTTGTTGAAGAGCAACGTAACGTTTACTCTCACAAATTGAATTGGTCCATCATTAAGGGCCCAGAGCTTTGAGGGCTTTATGTTGCCGCATAAGAGCCCCAAGAACGACGAGACTTTATATCGAAACGATACTTTTTTATATTATACATACTTACATTCAACCTTAGTCTAAAAATATATAATAGATGAAAGCATAGAATAGTCGCACTTGAAAATCCCATTTTCTAAATCTAACATAATATTAATAATACATTTCCATGAACAATAGCTCATGTATTAGGATTTACTATAATATGACTACACATATAACAGTTCGTGTTGATCTGAAGCTCACAGCATCCATTTCAATGCAGTCGCGCACACGCGTGAATGTCTTCCTGTATGTGTGTTATGCAAATTCCAAAAATCAATATCAAATCCAGTTCGAAATTTGCGTCGGAATTGTCATTAGACTTATCGGCACGTGTGCATTCACATTTGACCTGCCTTACAAATTGAATCGAACTCACAAAATCAATTGTACAATTGTTTGCTTCCGTCCTTATCGCTTCAAAACACTTCGCTGAAGCTGAATTCCTCTAATAACGTTAGTTATTCAAATGCTCGCTTCATACTTTCGCATGAGTGTATTCGCAATATAAATAGTTGGCTAATGACTTGTACTTTTTTATCGCAAATGAAGATGTAGAATTTCAATTATTCAACGAATTCGAGGAAAAGTTTTCCGCATAAAAAACTCTTTGAGTCGCTTTCAATTGAAGAAAAAACTTTTTTGAGCGGTGTATAAAAAGCGAGGAATGCATTTCTTTCGCAATAAATAATAAAGATAAAATGCGAGTGTAATGAAAATAAGAGCTTAATTTGGCATAGAAAGGAAAAAGGAACGCTGTAAGGAATTCAGTAGTTTTCCGTGAACGCCTCCTAGAGAAATACCTTCACGTCAAATTACCGGACTTTCTCAGTGAGAAAAAAAAGCTACAGTTCCTCTGTGGATATTTCGAAAAACTCACAGCGACTGAAAAATATTTGTTTTTCCGTTAGTCTTTTCGAAAAAACGCATACGTGAAATTAGTGAAATTTTTCTTTTAAATATACGCACACGCAATAACGCGTTTCGCCGCTTTAGTATTTTCGACGGGCGCGGGTTTCGATGAATGATCGTTTGCCATATTTCATTATAAACGAACAATAAATAATTCGATGTACACGGAGAGAGCTACAAATTCTGTTCATTGTGCCGAACAATGGCCATTATTCGGGCAAGGAGCTCACCCGAGTGGATGCCCATAACCTTTGATTTGGTCGATATTTAAATTTCGACTAAAATTCAACAGCGATTATATTGATCCTCGTATTGTTTAAACCCTTCATGATTCTGCATAAGCGCTTACACAAATCTAGTTCAAATTTTTGCATTTCGAAAGCCGCGATGAATTCCAAAAACGCATTTTATTCGAACACAAGTTTCGACTAAGATATGTAAAAATTTCACAGTCGCTTACAAAATTGCAACCTCTTTACATCTCCGTGAATAATTCATGGCGCATTTAAAATACACTACAGTTTCTATTCGCGAGATCAAATAAAAAGCGTTCAATATTTACGTCGTGTAAAATTCACTTTAGAAAAAATACACGGAATAGGAATGTTCCGCGTATTTATTCGGCGAATATGCAAACGGCGAGCGTGTACTAATTTCGAAAGTCGTCCATTAGATCAGAAAACCACTTTTGCATACACAACAAACGGAATACGTACATATGGGCGTATTACAAGCTCTTCTTTTCGTAAATCATGAGGCGAAATCCGAATTCCGAGCCTTCCGTTTGTGTTTGATACGGCTGGAGCTAGGCCAAAATCGAGCGAACGCTCTATTTAATTTTTATTATTTCCATTCTCGATGTTTTCATCTTCGGCGAAATTTTCAGTGAAAAACGATTCCTAGCGAAAAAAAACATATTGCCAGCCTAAACGGAGGAATGTTAGCGAAAAGGAAACGAGGGCACAAAGGACGTCGAATAGAGAACAAGCGTTCGATGACAACCGCAAATAATCAATTTAAGATTTTATATTTTCAGCATCGCTTTTAATTGAATAGAGTTTTGCTTTTGCTTCAGGTATCGAACGTACCGGTTCATTTATTGGTTTCGGTTTTCTGCAACTACGTAGCAAGCTCCTGTGGCTTACAAATAAAATATACCAGCGACGAGAACATTCGATTCAATTAGTCAGAGTCCGTCTATGTGACGTCGCTTGTAGCAGCACTGTGTGGACTCCGCTTTAACGACAGACGGAACATATTTTCCGCCAGTTAAAATTTTAATTGAACCTTCCGCAGTTGTTAGAGGAAAAGTTCGTATGGAGGATTTTCGTTAATTAGAGAGCGACGCGTGTCCGTTTACACAGCGGCGTTTCGCTTTATTTGTTTTTTCGCCCCCGGGGCCAGATTAATCGCCGTAGTTTCGCACAACAAAGAATAATTTGTCCCGATCGAACTTTTATCTTATCGCAAACTAATTGTTTGTCAGCCAAGTTTAAGGCCGCACTAATCAGCTGACCTTTATCTAGGCGATTACTCCGGAAGATTTACACAATCCCCGGGACCTTACTCAATTCACGCTCGATAAGGCCTCCGCCCTTTTGATACATTCGCTGTGAACTAGGCGCGGCGTGTCGAAACTTCTTATTTACAACACACCATCTGATGTGTACAAATTAAATATAAAACGAAATTGTGTGAAAAACATTTCAAAGTTAAATATAGATAATCTTTTTTGTAATTATACGTACTGAATTGAGTTGTTTTATTATATCTTTCGTCGTATTAATATTATATTACTACAAAGGAAGTCCCACTTTTCCGCCTGTTACCCTTTTAGTGCAATCTATAATAGTAGATTATGAAAGATTCTAGATAAAACTACTATATTTACATTTCAAGGAAACGCTTCGTTCAAGTAATTTATTTATACACTTCTCAAAACCTAATTATTTTTATGTATACTCATATGCAATAATAAGATCAATAAGATCAGTCAACAGCTAGAACCGACAATAAAAGCACTAAACATAAATAAATCATTTAAATCAAAAAAAATTCACAAAGTTAAAGCATAATACGAACATCAGATAAAGAGAAGAAACTCATAAAATTGATATGAATGCTAATCACTCACCTAAATATTCAAACTACCTCAAAGCAATCAATGAAATGAATATGTTACGAAAACAAATCAATTTTGATAAATCAAAAATTTATTAAAAGAACAACTGTTATATTTTTTCAATAAACATATGAATACATGCGCACTTTGAAAATTTGAATCGATAAAATAATCACATTCTTATCAATGAGGTCCGAACATTCAATTGTTTGTTTTTCGCTACTTAGCAACATAAATGTATTAACGTTTTTTTACCTACATTGGTATTCAACATTTGGTATTAAACACTTGATATTTTATTGGTATATTACACTTGATATTTTATTAGTATATTACACTTGGTATTGTTAATATATTACTAACGTATAATGCAAATATCGAACATGAAAAAAAATTCAAATTGGAAAAAAATCAAATCTGTCCATTCACCCCGTTTAACGAAAACGCGAAGCCCGTCCACTAATTCCTCGCTTTAATAACGCACAAACTGCGAACAACACGCATCATTAAAACATCGAATATCGAACGGTGCGTCATGATATCGAAATCATCGCTAAAAACGTCGGCGATTTTGTCGGCGAATGATTAACGAGCGCTCCCATCAAGCGCCGATCGCGCTAATGGCCTCCGCTTCGCCGTCGATTTATTGTCGTCGCTCACCAGCGATCCGGAGGAACCCTTTCTGGCCTCGGCTTCTACACCAGCTTTGGATTTGGGGGCAGAGGGATGTTTTATTTCGTCCGAGGGGCTATTTTATTAGCGGCCGACGACAAATCAGCGGGGGTCGGACGTCGGCGATAAAACAGGCCGCGGCGACATTAAGCGACCGCGGCCAATTTGTACGCTTCGGATGTGTTGAAAATTCCGGTGATAGTTCTTTTTTTTAGCAAAGAATCCGTTTGAGGTTGATCTTTTCACTTTTTTAATCTTTGAGTTAATCGTATTAAATCCCTGAGATGCGTAGTCGGTCTTTTACGCACGGAGCGTGATAATTTCGGTGCGTCCATATCTTGGGGATTTAGTGTAGTTAACTAACTTGAGAGTTAAAAAAGTGAAAAGATCGACTCTTAGATGTGTGCTTTGAATGTTGAAAGTGTGTTTAATGTTCATTGTCAATTCGGTTAAATTACATAGATCGATTTCAAGAGAATCTCAGGGACTACAGACTATATCACAATATGAAGATGTATGGAAGTGCTCACATTATATCTATTACAATGCCTGACAAAAGTGTGTAGTCTGCAGAGGCCCTTAATAAACCGATGATTTCATTTGAGAGACTCAATATACTAAGTCAGTTATAAAAAGCTAAGCAATATTCTTTCGAGGATTCAACAAAGTTTGATCTCAATATTATGACAACACTAAGCTGAGCATACTATGCAAAAGCGCGTATACCACTTTTCTATCGACTAGCTAAGGATATACATAATTATATTGATCCATTAATATTATTCGTAAATACGACATAAGCTATCACTAATACGACATAAAAACCTGATTTTCTAGACGCAATTTCAAAACTTTTCCCTCATTTAATATTGCCTTTTATAAGAGTATTTCAAACGGTATTAATCAAGAAACTTAACTTTATATTAATAATAGTTTACTGTAGTCAACAATGAATTCTTTCAACATCAAAACGAATAACATTTCAAATCGAATCCACATCAACAAAAACTGCACACTCAGCACGCTCTTAGAAATACGAAACACCGACAATAACACATTGAATCGAACTCGTCCATGTAACGAGACAGAACCGCAAACTGAAGACTCTGCAGCAGCAGTAGCAGCATCAGCAACAGCCTCAAATCCTTTTTCCGATCGATACTCTTGTTACCATTGAGCCCTCGGCGGTTTTTCCCCCGAGCCGCGGATATCGTTCTTCGGGGTTCACACCGCAGCGGCTGTTCAGACTTAGCTAACGGCAATAACTTAGAAGGCGACCGAGATACGTGGATGTTGCGTGTGTATGCTTATACGTGGGCGTTCGAGGCAAAGGGCGGCATCTGTTCCAGGCCCGCGTTGAATTATGAAGCGCCTACCCCTTACAATATTAATCATAGGGCCCGGGCTCATTTCGCCTCGCGAAACTTACTAATACGGTAATCGTATAACCCGAGCTCCATATACGATTAATATGGCTTGCCGAGATATCCGCGATCGACTTCGCCGACGCTTGCTTTCCTCAGATTAACTAGATATTCGAGTGTTGATTCAATGCAAAAATAATATGTATGTATATGTTTTCATTTCTAAAATCATTGAAATTTGAATAGTAATATAAATGAAGACATTACATTGCATGAAAATTAAATGAGTTACCTCATTTGAGTGATTCAGATTTAAGCGCGATCAAATCCAAAAAGTGATTTTAATGTCAAAACACTAGGTATAGTCGAACTTTTTATACGTTAAATATCTTTTCTGAATGATATCTAAAGATAAATACTATTAAATGAACAAAAAGTTAAATAATTAATCTCTTATATCAAATGTTATTTTAACTAATTCTGTACTTCAATGTGAATTGAACACATCCGTAGCTCATTATAAGCGAAATTTGTATATTCATAATTTCGGATACATCGAATTATAATATAAGAATAATTGAACATAATGAAGAGAATTTTTAAAAACAAATGAAACATACTTCATCGTTTTTCTTAACTAATTGTTTCATGAAGTTAATCATGTTGTGCGCTGAATGGCTCGTTTATATACTCGTACCTTCATCATGTATATTATATTGTGAGTCGTATTATCGCATATAAATAGATATAAAGTTATAAAATTGCAAAAAAAAATCAAGCGAGCTATCTTAATTTTTATTCAAACAATGTAGTTTAATTAGTTTTATATGCGATAATATCACAGATGTTTACATATGAAATAATTAGAATGTAGTCAAGTTCATTATTTTTAATTTTAGGCCTTTGTTAGATTTTCTTTGAAACCGGGAATATTGTATAAGTTATGATACATTTTTGGAAAGGTCATAGTACAAACATAAAGAAAAACAATGTTTCTATTAGCTGTATTATTTACTTAGGTATATTTCGTACGTTTTCATCGCTCGGAAATATGATGGTGGTATTTAAATATTATGAAGATTATATTTATTGTAACATATGTAAACAATATTATTTTTATTGCTAATACTAACTTTCAAATAATGTATCATTTTTATGATACTTAAATTCAATATAACTACATAACCCGACAAGTACAAGAATTTTCGACATTTTATGTTGATGATTTTCGTTGAAAGTCAAATTGTGAGTAAATTCAATTCTCTCACTTTCAGCGGCCATTATTCACGGGTCGCTTTGCTTGCTCCGAACTAACATAATAATTCCTTCATTTACGTGCAAAGTATTCACAGCTAAACGTCCAAGTTTATAAACAATTATACGAATTTAAACAAACGAAATATAAGATGTGTGTATTATATTTGTTGAATATCGCGACATTTTGCGTGATTTACGGTCGTTGATGTGCAATTGTATGCTCATAATCGCATTAAATGTGCCTTACGTATTAGTGAACACTTTGGTGTAGGTCGAAATTATTTTGTTGGAACATTATCGCAGGCTGTGACTGATTTGCGTTTTCACACTTATCGTTAGTAACTTTGCAGTTTTGTTCGAATGATTTATCGAAACAATTCGCCGGTGAATTTTCGAACGTCAATTCAGCGGGAATACTTTGATTGATTAAAATTTTGAATAAAAACTGCAACATTGTTGAAAAAAAAATCGAATTGAAAAAAGTGCTTGTATAGATAGTCAATTGCAGTGTGAATTTGATTGAATTTTATTTTTAAAACCTGACGCACGTTTCATTTTATTTCGGTTGTTTTCAACGTGAAAACTCTTTTTGGAAATTCGAATCGTTTGTATGTTTGAATATTTTATTATACGTATTTATATCAACACTTTTTCATTAATCTTATGCACTTACAGGCTTTCTTTCATACCCTCTTGAATACATCTGATATCCTTCTAAGAAAATTTATAAGGCTACACTTCTCCACCCTTACCTATTTTATCCCTCTTCAAGCCATATTTATCAAACTTGAAACAAATTTATTTCTTCCCCCATCTATGTCTCACACCTTTTTAAAACTGAAAAAAATATTTCAAACACAAAGAACATCCATTTATACACATCAATTGCAAAAATATGCCGTTCAGAAACATATTCAACTATTTTCGTACAAATTATTTTAAATATACTTTCTTCACTATGTATGTACAATTTGAGTTCTAGATAAAATAATAAAAGCAATTAGATTAAATTCACTTACAAATTTAAGGTTTCGAGATGTTCTTTGTAAATGAAATATCTGAAATAATTAGTGACGTTTTACACGAAATAACTGAGCAGACAAATCGTGTCTAGCGTGTCTCATGTTTCATTTTCTACGATTTTTTTCCTTATCCCCTTCACATTTACGCAGCCGTTGATAAATTCGAATTTATGTAGCGTTTCGTCGTTTCAATCCAATTAAACCACCCGCGAAACCTTCTGTCTTTCGAAAGCGCTCTAGACGCACCCTCCTCGAGGCTAACGGACGGGCGGGCCAGTGAAAATAAACAAGCTTACACACAAATAAATAAATAAATAAATTCCTCGTTTTATTTATTTATTTATTTATTCATTCATTCTTTCCTGTTCTATTTTTCGTGTCACTGCTGAATGCGATGAAGTGACGGTTCGAGAATGAGGCGCGAGCGAAGCCTTAAGGTCGCATCACAGCAGTATTTTTAGAACGCTTATCGAATTATCGTAATGAAATATTTTTTCATTTGATTATCGTCTATTGCATGTATTAAACTTTATCAATTATTTTAATAAGCACGATAAAATGTAATAGTAAAAATCTTTTTGAATTTTTTTTCTTTGCTGTTTCAATTTAAAAATGACAGTAATTAAATGAATTTTACACATTTTGTAAATATGATAAATGAAATGTATATTTTTTGCGATTCTTTAATATTTTTGGTTTATATATTTACTAAAAATTATTTCCAGTTGTCAAAATTTAAAAAAATCGTTCAAATTTGAATTAATTCTATCTTTAGACTCGTGTACAACATCATCTTAAGAAACCTCAACGGATAAAGTTAGGTTAGATTTTTAAATTAAATAGAAAAGTCTTTTTTTTTTCATCTCTAATCTAGCATTAATTGGAACACTGTGAACTATTTATAATAAGTACAAAATGAACGAAATGCAAAATATGTTAAATGATGTATATTGCATGTATGTATAAGTTATGTATTATGTACATTTAATACGGCAAAGGTCCTTTAGTAAAACGTCAAAATCAGAAATCTGTAGATTATACAAATGACGATCGTAAAGGCCAAGGGTACAAGTGACATTTTCGCCGAAATTGAGTTATGCACAGGAATCGCTTCTGTGTATGCTTATTTATTTGATGGCGAAAGGATATAAACGAATTCAAAACGTGTGCCTCGACATATCATCAAATCACTCGACCTCCTCCTAATACATTTAGATACATGGTCAACTTTGAACGCGCTTTTCTCGAAATCACCGCAAAGTCACTTGTACCCCTTGGCCTTTTCAGTCGTCAAATATGATTTCAGAAATCTAGCAACACAATTTTTTTTTCATATAAGTACACAGTAACTCTCGAAAGTCTCATCGTGATCGGATAATCAGTTGATATGCCTATAAAATACAAAAATACACACATATAAATTCGTTTCTATTTATTTTAATGTGTGTAGATATTATTTTTTTCAGATATTCGAGGCTCTGAACGGTTTCGCGATGTGAAATGGTCCTTCGTCACCGCGGCCATCAGTCTTTGCATCTCGGCGCCGAACGCGACTCTCGACAAGATTTATAGCTCGTGAACGCGTATATGTATATTTTCGGGTCGATTTTTCTCTTCTGCTCCAACCGACCGACCGACCGACCCCTCTTCAATTTACATAATGTATTTTTATTTGGTGCAAAGCTCTCGCTCCGTTGACGCTTATGCGCGAAAGACCCCTTTCGCCCGGGATCAAGGGGCGGCTCTATGGGCGGGAGGTGTAATCTTGTGTTATTCGCCTAAATGTGTTTATAAAATAAGAATTTTGCTCTCTTGATTATTTTTTTTTTTTCATAGTATGAATATTTCATCGAAGGTATTCGAAAGTCGAGAATATCATTTCTGACAATGTTGGTTTAATGCAAATGTCGCTATTGATGCAGTTCAATTTGCTGATGCACGAGATGGACTTAGTTTTGCATTGGGACCGAATAGTATATGTCTTTATGCAAAACGTTGTTATCGTATGTTACTGCGTAAACAATCTCGTAGCGATGCAAGCAATAATATTTTGACTGACAATGCATTCTGTTCCGTTTCGGTCTCACATAATAAACAGAGATTCGAGAGTAAGATAAACTTACGAATATTCAAGAAAGATTTTCCAAAATTTGATTTTCAGCTACACTAGCAAAATCAATATAGAAAATTTCGGCAATATTAAAATATCAAACATAGGACTGATATTTTAATTGCTATTTAAAATCTTAACATTTCGTTACTATATTCAATTCTATAGATTGAAATCATATCAAGCGATTAAACTGATGTCTAATGATTGAAATAGAGGTCTTTATTTTTTCATAAAATAAGAAACAAGATGAATAACTCGTTAATGAATGATTTTAGAATTGTGGCTTGAACAACTTTATCATAATTTAACATTTCTTTTTATCTTTTGAAGCAACGATAAACAGCAAACCGATTATTTGAAAAACAGATCATCACACCTTATATATTTTTCAGACTATTCACAAATCCTCATGCACAAACCTGAAACTCGACAGACTGCTGAAGCGCAACAGATTTCTCGAACCCAGCGCATTCTAAATCGATTCTCTCGTATCAAATTTTTAAAATTGCAAATTTTCAACCCTGTTCGTTTTCTAGACACACCCTGATCCGCGTATAATTGAACATTTTTCAGTGGGATAGGCGATAAATTTGAAACAGGCCCTTTGACACGTGGCCCGTTCGCCTTCATTAATCTTGACGCGATGGAATCCGCGACGCGATCGATAAGTTCGCAATGAATTTATTATGCTTTTGCGGGAAAAGCGTGAAAAATCGGCGGACGTCCGAGTCGCGATTTTTCATTTCGCGGAATTGTTGTCTTCGACTGAATAGGAAGGGGAAGGTGTGTGCGAATTTCGAAAATCGGCGCGAAAGTGCTCCGAAGAGAAATGAAATGCGTTCGGGTGACAAACGGAACGGAATATCTATAGGCGCGCAAGGAAATGGAACGAAATTGTCAAGAAATGATAAGAGGCGAATAATAAATATGTTTTCCTCTAGAATGTGCGCCGATGGAGAAAGAAATGTACGGGCGGAGGCTCTGTGTAAAAAAAATTATATAATAATACGCTTTGCGATATCTGATGAAATAAAAATGGCACGCTTTATATGGAAACCTTTATTTTATTGTATGTACGTCTTTTATGTGTGAGGTATTTTGATATATTTTTTATTCGATGATTATTAAAATCTTAGAAAAGTGAGAAACGTTCATAAATTTTGAAAGAAATTTATTAAAAAATCTTATATATGAATTTTTAATTTAAGTTTTTTCACTCGGTCTCGTGTTGATCTGAAAAATGAAAGAAAATTGTTTACTTTCCAAAAGTGAACGATTGCGCCTGGAAAAGTTTTCAGATGAATTTTTCTCATTTTTTTCTGCTTCGGATCGAGTTGTTCGCGCGAAATGCGATATCGCCCTCGAAGAAAAATAAAATCAAAACGAATAATGAATAATTAATTTTTATTAAGTCAACTCTAGACACTTGACTCCAAAGCGGATGAAACGCCGGAAAGTCGGAAAATTAATAAAGGGAACATCCTAGAAATCCTTCAATTACGGCGATTCGAAGACTTTGATCGAAGTTCGAAATTGTTTCCAGAAGTCAACAATTTTAACGTTTAATTAAAATTGAATACATGCGGAAACGATATTGCTTCAGATAAAAAAAAATGAACGTCGTAATTTTAAATGCAAATATAAATAAGCATATACTTTCGGGCATTTTTGTAAAATATCTAAATTCAGCTTTCTTCGTAATGTTTGCATTGTTATCGCGGCTCGCGTTTTATAAAATTTTCACAATGAACGTGTAAATTAATTTAATTGCCAAGCATAACCCTTTCCTAATTGTCGTTAAAGGCGAAATTTTCAAGCCAGATAAACATTCACTCGCGGAGCGGCACATTTAAACAAAAGTTGTAAGCTGTTGAACTTTTCAGATTTGATCCAAGACTAAGTCTCCCCAGCATTGTTTTAAACAATGGAACGCGACGGAAAACAGTCCATTCATCCAAACTGAAAGCGATACAAAACGAAAAGTATCAGTAAGCAATACACTCTCATATCAATAACGAAACCTTTTTAATGCGTTAACGATGCTCTCGTTTTTTTCCCTAATACTACTAGAGTCAAATACGCTTCTCGTGGCGTTTTTATTGTGACTGCTTATTTATTCGGGCATTGTGCTCTATCGCAGATGTATATATTTATCCGAAAAGATGGACTAATAAAACTTGTTTTCCATGATGAAAGAGATATCCTTTTCAATTAAGTTGTCTCCCGTCCATTCCTGGGCCGATTTATAGCTCCATCGCGCCGCACAAAACAACCGCCTTATATTTCCATCGATTTATGCGAAAGAGTTTTCCCACCCACATAATCACCCCATCAAAGTTTCCTTGCGCTGTAGTAACGAATCGTTCCATAAAGCTTTATTGCACACGACGGCTACCTACCTGCTGGAAGCTCCTGTCGATTTAATGAAGTTACCTCCATAAAATGATATTGGCCGTTATTATGCACCTATTTTTACCGCACTCTCCAATCTCGGCTCCCCCGTTAACTTCATGATCGATTCCGTTGCAAATTTTAGCGAAAACACCCATCGGAGATGTAACGGATCGTTAACGTCCGAGTTGGTGAGCAAACAACAATTCAAACTGGGAAGATCTCATAGTTTGTTTCGATTGATCGTAACGCTTTAATCTATAAACGACTCGTCTCGAAAGTTTGCGAAGCTTAATCGGTTCAATTAGATTGCGGGTCGTTTTGCTAATTCTGATTTCAATATTTCAATCCGCAAATCTCACAAACAGATTCTGTAGTTGGGGAGTAACTTCGTGCGCGGGTTTCGTAGGCGGATCGAAGTTGGAATTTTCATTCAGGTTCGCCGTTCTAGAGCAAGCAACAGGAAGTTAAAACTCAATCAATATTTGCACAAGTCAGAATGCTTTATTTATATTGAATCATAAAATTATTTTAAATTTGTAAACTTTTTCAAAATTAAAATCAGAGCATTTTCTTTCAATGGCAATATAGTCAAAATCGGATCTGGATCTTTGCTTTTCAGCTCTTTTTTTGTAATCAATGGCTCTTTTGGTAAACCCCAAGACACTCGGCTTTTAATTCTTACAATTAGAGGTATCACTGAATTAACGATCCGCTTATGTGAAAATGCGTCAAATATTACTGACCCAATTATTAGAATTGATTCCGGTATCTTCATAATACTGAACCCTACCTAGCATCTCTACCACTGAACTACCAATCTAACTAATTATTATCATAGACTCAAATTTTTTGATCAAAAACGATACACTTTAGCAACTCAGCGGTTCATACAACAAAACACACACTTATCCCATCAAATTTCGATACATCCAATTCGGGCCTAGACACAAACACAAACAAGAAAATTTTCAATTACAACAACCAACATCGAACGCCACGACCCCATTCATCAAACCTCAACACTTCGGAGCGACAATCCCTCACCACTTAACACCAGTACAAACGTGCACACACTCATCAACTCTTGGAGGGAGAACTTTCTTCCACGGTCCAGATTTGATGAATGGTCCAACTATCCATCATGCTGTCGCCTTTCGTCGTCGACACCCGGCCTCGCTCGTTAGCACCCAACACTGATACCGCACAAGCGTTAATTATTCACCGACCAATTGATTACCGTGTCTTCGGACGACCCTCGCTTTTTGGGCCGTAATAGAAAACAGGTCGGCGAAGACACGTCCAATTAGACAGACTGGTGAAAAATCGACCTGGAAATAAACGAGTTTTAGCGACTGGACCTGTTGTCGACGTCGATGACAGATGTGTTATTGTCTCGAGCTGCTTTCTTCGTAAACGTGTAATAGAGGAGATCTTTTATAACATCGCATGATGGGGGAGCGTTTCGTGTTTTCTGTAATACGTCAAACGCGCGTTCGTTAATTACAAGTTTTGCGAAAGTAACTCGCTGGGCGTTAATGTGATGGAGAGTTGATGAGATTTTTTCACATACTTTTTTCATATTAAGCAAAGTTGGTGTTTTTATTTTAATTAGTTTCAAGTGGTAGTTTTAATTTGAAAAGGCGACCTAAATTTTATTTTATATTTTTGATTATATAAGCAAATGAAATATATAAAATTTTATTTTATGTATTATGTACTCATGAAATTTTCTTATCGTCCTATATAAAAACGATAGCTTTTTATTATTTCTCGTTAATTTTTAACATCAAGTACATTTAACAAATATGCAATACTAAAAAAAATACAATGACTCGTTAAAATCGAGCCCGAATTTATATCGTGCGAAATATCCGCACAAATCTTATCACTGCAGCATGATTCATTTTAAATTCATCGCGATTATTTCGACAATCATATTTCCATTCGAAACGCGAAAATTTCCGACGTAATCAGTTGATATCGTGAAATTTCAGGCGGCTCATTCGCAAATGAAAATTTGCATGTTCGTCTCAATTTGATTAATCGCCACCGAAAAAAGCAATCGAAATAAATAGCCTCAGATTACCCCGAAACCGCCCCCGGCTATTCATTGTGGCCATGCCCAGCCATTTAATTCCGACAAATGGCAACTGAAAATTTCCACGGTAATGCTAGTTTTCCCGATATTTAAATATGACCCGTATTTTTTCCACCTACATACGTTTTTTCCTCCATAGAGCGTGATTCGCGCACATAAATATCGCGCGAAAACAATCATATTTACGCCGAACCGCATTTCTACCATTCGCAACGGTCATTATTTATTAGAGCGCACTCAATTCTCGATTGCGTCATTTTCATTCGTTGTTTTTGTTTTATGTATTTTTTATTTTTTCGATTAAAACATAATTTTTCACTCTGCCACTTTGCAAAGAACAACGGGCGAGCCTTTGAATGAATAACGAGCGTCGCAACGAGGGCGCCTAATTCAATCGCACCTTCATTTTTCGAGCTGATTGCCCTCGCACTCGCGTCCAATTTGTTTAGTCCAAAACAAATGAATGCAAATTGGACCCAACTATCCTAGAGAGACGGCACAGTGAAGGCAAAAGGACGCCCTTCGACAACAATGGGCTTTAAGACTGCGTCCGCTGAACTAGTGTTGCTCTGTGGAAATTCTAAAACAGACGGAATTCGTTACACAACTCTGCATTTACATTCGAACCTTTTTATATTCTTCGTCTTATTCTAAATCAAATATTTAATTCAAAAATTAAATTTAAATTTTCTTTTGCTTCATTCCATTTCGACGTATAGTGTAATTCATTTTTTTTTTTAAATTTTTCGATATTATTTTCATTTTTTTTTTATAATTGAAACATTCATGCGATATTCTAAAACAACTAATTTATCACTTGCTGATATAAATTAATTAAATTTATGCAATTACGTAATGAAAACATTCGATAATTGCAACTAGATATGACTTTAATTAGTGAAATTGCGAGTTTCATGTTTCTATTTGGTAATAGAATTCATTATATATAAATTAAAACGAAATTTAATACAATTTTGAAAGATTCAAAGATAAATTAATGATTTTTTACAGTTATAAATTCGATCGGAATCTCGAATGAGCTTATGAAAAGCATCCCCTTTGTTAGTGCGCGCCAATTAGACGTTGCACGCGTTAAGTCGGAAAATCCCATTTTTCCGACTTTTCTTCGCCTTTTTAGCATCTTTTGGCGTTTTTTATTCCGTTTTTATCATTTTATTTCGACGAAAGCCGCGTTCCTGTGTCGGACGGACGATCTGAGAAAAGCTGAGTTCGTCTGCAAGCAAAGAAGCTCGCGTTATTCCAGCTATGCATAGCGTCCGCCAAGGCGCGAAAATCTGATTTCGTTTTTAATAAAAGCTCCGCCTTTTGTTTCTCTTGTACGTATTTTTTTTTTATCAACGTTGCTTCGTCTTTTCGTATTTATTTCGCTGTCAACGCGCCCGAAACAATTCGCGTCGGCAGCGCGAAAGAAGGAAACATTTTTATTATTAATTTCGATGCCAGTTTCTCGCGATTTATATATTTTCTAGAGGACGTCTTCGGACTTTTGTACGTGATCGTCTGTCTTTCCGAAAAAGACTGGCGTACAATTTATAATTTCGCTTTATTGAAAAGTTAGTCCGCGCTGAATTTCCGCGTGATTTGTATACAAATTCGAACACGCACTGGCTCCAAATGAGGTCGCGCGCGTTAATGAAGTTTCGCATATGAAACCGATATTAAGCTCAAATTACAGTTTTCAGCGTTTCGCTTTTGATAGTTTTTCCCGAAATGAACTTGTTAATAGCTGCGTAATAAAAACACTTTTCGATTTTTAATGAACGCGGGTATAAAACTGCATTACACTGATTACGTTTCAATAGTCGCATGCGCTGCGAAGTTTCCATGCGAACAACGACTCGTAATAAACATGCCACGTCTACTATATTATTGTTTTTAATTATCAAATCTATTCATGCACGCTTCAACAATAATTCATACGATATCAACAGACGCCGGAAGCTGAATCGAAATTTATTACTGAACGGACATACCCGAAAACCGAATTCGCTCGTTTGTTACTACGTATCACAAAGCTCGTTTCGGAACAGCAATAACGCTAAATTGACTCCAATTAAAAACACACTCGTCTCAAATATATATATGACGAAATTTCTGAGCATATTCGGCGAAGCCGGCTCGATTTTCGTGACAGAAATGGAAACAATTCAGACAACGTCCCTCAAGAGGAGGTCCTTCAATAAACTTTCGGAGAGGTCTCCTCAAAATTATATACTCGAGCATATATATTGAGCCTCGCGTACATATACACATAAGCATTTGTGGGCATGTAATTAGTTCGTAACTCACGCCGAAGTTTCTCTTAATTAAAATCTACCAGAATTAAATGAGTGGCGAAGCGGGCGTTTGGGCTTTATGACTGGCAAAGGTACTCCCTAGGGGCGAACGGGAAAAAAATCCACTCGAATCGCTTCGGCAAAAGGATATAGATAGACCCCGGAGAGAAATCCAATTTCTAATCGAACAAAAAAGGCTGAAAATGAAGACGGTTTCCTTCGGTTCGTAGGTGAGGCAGGTATTATCCTCGGCCAGGACAAACGGCTTACGAGGACCCGGCCGTCAGCTCTCGCCCTTCATCACACAGTTCAAGGGACGACCGGGCCCTATTACCAGATAACCAAATTAATTATTGACCCACCCGATAAACCACTTATCTTTTGTGTTATCGCTCGTGAAAAGATCAAATCCGAGCCTCGCTCTCGAGGGCCAGCTGCCGCCGGAATTTCATCCCCGCTTTAGTGTCGGACATAAAACGCGCTCGAGTGCACAATTTTCACGAAATACGAAATAAAAGGGTCTTTCTACGTTCGATCGTTTGTATAAACATTTTTTTCATTTTAATCTCATCGATAGCCTCGGGTGCACCGTTCGTCTGATATCGATCCTCTCTAATTAGCGACGCACTAAAGTGGCGATTTAATTATTTTTTTTATTAGAGCGATTCGCAGTCTGAAGTTAACGCCGAAGGCATTACGAATCAATTCACCTGCGTCGTTTTCAAACTAATTAACTTTGCGCTTTGCCGAGGGTTTTTTTTCGTTTGACTATTCGACGAAATGTCTTTATTCAGTGGTCCGTGAGAGCCTTTTTCATTTCAGCGATAAATAAATCGCGCTTTTTAATTAGATATTTATTCTTGTATAAATAAGGCGCAGTAGTAAACTAAGCTGCAGCAGCAATAAAACAGATAATCCCCTTGCAATGAGACGATCATAAATTCTGTGTACACGACTCGAGCTGTAATAAACTAAATGGATAATTCCGAAGACAAAATTATAGTTGAAAATTTATCGATATGTTCCTTCTTGTGTGACTAAGATCATCGCTTGTTACGATTGTACGTAAACGTTGAATTTACGTGTTCGGAGATACAGCACCTTTCAAACGTTGTACTACTCTTAATTAAATACAATAGCGTCTTTAAAGATTTAAACTTTAAATAAAACAAATGCAATGTATGATTTCAAATATTTTGAAGTGATAATAAAACTTTTTACGTTCTGAAATTAAAAAAAAACTTTATTTGAAATTTTTACATACAGTTATCCCCGTTTAACGCGATTACTTCACAAGTTTTTTTTTATATGAAGTAAACGGGGGATGACTGTAAAAGTTTATATACCTATGCATAATTTTAATGGAATGAAAAATCATTTTATATAGTTATACGTGAATGTAATGGAATTATGGCGACTAGCCTTTCTAGCCCTAAGGTCCTCGAAAACTGCAGAATTTCTATCAGCAGATAGTTTAGTCGGACACTTATTTCATGTGAAATTGTAATCATTGCATACATTCGAACATATTCACTTATATTTACTGATTAAAGATCCCGACTGAAAAATCGGCCGATGAAAAGTCTGCAGATAGTTTAGTCGGACACTTATTTCATGTGAAATTGTAATCATTGCATACTTTCGAACATATTTACTGATTACAGATCCCGACTAAAAAATCGGCCGATAAAAAGTCTGCAGATTTCTGTAGCCAAAACAAAATCTATCGAATCCCATATTGTTGACGAGTTATTCTACATCAAATCAACACAGTATCAAGCTTGATCATCTCAGAATTTCATGGAATGTCAACTTGATTTGACAACTTTTTCAGATTCTTTGAAATAATTTCAGGTGTTCATCAAAATAAATCAACGAAATTTCACCCCAAAGTTGAAGAGCACTGCTTTCGACTCAAGTCGCGACCTATTGTTTGACAAACATCGAGCCAGAAGCACCACGAGCCAACGCTTCTTGCAATCACGGGCCGCGCACGTAAACGGCGGCGATGTGTGTCGCGCATACACCTCCTACGTGATAAACGCCTCTGCTTTTAGCCGAATGCCACCCGAAAACGATAAATTGTGCAATTAGCATTCAGCGCTGCGCCCCTCGGGCTCCGGGGGCGCAATCTGGCCAGGTTGCAGCGCCCAGCCTGAATCGCTAACGAGACGAGCTGATTTGCCTTTTATTCTTTTCGGGGGTGTGAAAACGCAGTCGTTTTAATTCGGTGGTTGGTGTTAGGAGATTTAGATTGGAAATTAGGTGCTCTTGTTTGTTACTGAAAACTTTTGTCGGCCGATTGTTTAGTCGGGCTGATCAATGGAAGTGCGTACATAACAACGATTATGGTTCCATATTAAAAATATTCCCGATTGAACTGTCCGCCGATAGATTGTCTGTAGTTTATGTGGGTCTAAGACACATGCGACTAACAATAAACCAAAATCAAAATACAGAGACAAATCCGTATGTTAAAATTGACATCAGTTTGGTTACAGACATATGTATTAGTATGTTTTTTGGTAGGGATTTCACAAACCGAATTACGTAAACGAAGAATCAGTTACAAGGCTAAAGAAATGTTGCAAGCATCAGATGAGAAAATAGTCCCTCATGAATGTTGATAAATCATTTATTTAATTGAAGAAGCATCTGGTAGTACAATTGGCGAATCTAACAATAAAAATCCCTGTAATTTCGATCGACTGCAGTAAGCTGAAGATTTCATTTGCAGAATCGTTTCGTTAAACATTAACTTGATACTTAATTTGAATCAAATGGTTTATCAAATCAAGCCTGCGAATCACTTAATGATAATCGACAGAATTCAAACTCAGTATTATGAGAAAACATATACCGCTGCACTATCGACCAGATTTTATTGTAAATTTATAAGTTTTTTTTTCATTTATATGGTTGTATTTACTTTTGTAACAATTTGCTCTTTGGTATATGGAGAGAATTCCTTGAGAAAATTACCTTCTATTCGTTTCATATAAAGTTCCATCTTCAATTATATTGCACTTCGTGCAGTCTTGTAATCCCCGAGTTTATTGTCGACTCTAAAACTGAAGCAAATTCATTTTATACTGTTCAGATCTGAATTGTGAACGTTTGCGTTTTTCATCGGAGTTTAAATTTAATTACTATCCGAATAGATTTTCTTATATAATAAATGTCATGAATTGGATTTTTAAAACCATTGTCCGAGCGAAATTGTAAAGACTCAGCAGAACAATACGAGAAAAAATTAAAAGAACGTTACTAAACAAGAAAATATAGGTCGATTAAGTAAAATGAGATTTTTTCTATTCTTTGCGAGTAACAAAAGCCAAAATTAGATTTTCCGTGAATATTGTAATCACTTGAGTGTTTATTCATTCGTTTTTCTTTCGAAAATTCAATTTAATTCCATTATATAAGCATAACGCGTGTATTTTATTATTTCATATTCAATTTACTTACATAAAATTATCTGTAAGTTGAACAAATTCATTTATTTTTTTAATAATCCGCGTATTTAAAAATCCACTTTGGCTGTCTTCGTCATGAATCTTCAACACCTTTCCCTTACTACAACCGGCACCGGAACAAGCGGGAGCAAAACAAAAGGCTTATAAATACAAAAAAAGCACAAAAATACGCAACAAAGCAAACTCTCAGGTCCAAAAGAGTCTCGAGATTTTCCTCCGGTCACGAAAAAAATATAGCATCGTATAAATTACACAGATTTGGTTGTGGATAAGGGGAGCCATTTTATTCCCAGCTATCGTGCACCCTTCCACCTAACACCTCTCCAAAAAAGGCAACGAAAAATTACTTCTTTCATAATTGAAAGTTTCTGCGTGCCACGGAAAAAATCCATTCATAACTTCCCGCGAGTTTGCACCGGGCAATAAAAATTAATTAGACTTAATACACCGAAGCATCGCGCCTCTGAGAAACTTTTAAACGCGTAATTGTCCACACGATAACTCGACTTAAAATTAAAAGACACTCAAGAAGACATTTTACGTTAGTTCGAAGCTCTCGTCGAATCGCATCAGTAATTAAGGGGTGGAAAATGTCTGTAAGGGGCGTTCGACGCCACCCTGAAAGTTAAGGAAGGTGGATGTCGGGGACTATAACTTACAAATATGATGTAAATTTCGGTGATAAATGTTACTTGGACACTTGAACGAGAGGGACAAGTCGTAATCCGAAATCCCATAACGGGCTGCATTGACCCCCAAAGGCGATTGAACAAGCGAACCTCGCTCGAAACTTTGTCGATTGGCTTTCATTGCACAACATCGAAATTTAACCACATTGTGTCTACGCTTAGGGAACTTGTCATAGTCAAACGTCGAAACTTGCTTAATTACCAATGGAAATGTTTGTTGAGGAAAGCTTTTTCATTTCAATATTGATATACTTGTAGTTGTATTACACTGATCAGATTATTAGTGATTTTCCGCATTGGGTTTCATAGTATAGAAACTTTCCCATAAATAACTTTAATCGATATCAGATGAATAGTTTAAGAAAATATAAATTATAAACAAATATTTGATTTTAAAAAGATGTTATGTAATAAACATTAGAATTATATTTTAGTTCGAAACAATTTATACTCTTCATTGGTTTCGGAAATATGTTTCGCAATTAATCAGACCATTCTTCCGAATAAATTATTCATCGGCAATCTCGCAGATTTTTAAATTTATACTCTGGGCCTTTTTAACGCTTTTTTTTACAGAAATAATTATTTTTTTATTCGTACTAAACGGATTCACATTCATGGTAGCGGGCGCCTCTCTTCTGGGCGCATTCATTTGGCGAGTTTTTCCGCTTTTCGGCCGAAATTAATGGATTGCGCCAAATGCCCACCACCGGCTTCTCAAACTGTGCAACTCGGTCAAATCTAAGAAAATAACTCGGATCAGATGCGAAATCTCACCGGTTTGAGAATCGCAGCCTCGCCATGATTAATCGCCTGAAAAATAATTAAGATGCAGTCTCTCGGGGTAGGAAAAACGAGGGGTTATAAAGCACACGGGGTTGAGGCTTAGGTGGAGGAAGAAGCCGCGAAAAAAGCGCCGCTGGCCAAAGTTTGAGGAATTTATGCGCCATTTGCCATGCACTTAATTTGACTTATGTCGGCATACGTTGTCGTCTTATATTATCATGTTGTACGTATAGCCGGGGCGATAAATTGCGGCCTCGTTAGCTTTTTGCGCCAGTAAAAGTATATATGGAATTAAGCGTCGGGGGCTTGAATTATTTCCGGGAATGGGTTTGACGGAGCGATAGCTTTTTTTTTTGATCTCGCCAATCTCGTATGGAAGACTTTCGTTGAGTGTTTTCAGCGAAAGCTCACTCTCGACTCGGCAGCGCAATCCTTTTGTAAATAATGTCAATGTCTATCATGAGCACGAACGTTGAGTGTATGCGATGGGCGGCTGTGAGCGTTGCTTTTTATAGTTCAGTATATGGGATGCGCTTATTTGTGTTTTTGTACTAGAGGAAACTGGCGTAACATCGATATATCGCGTTAAAGTGTTCATTTCTTTCGATTATAAAGTTACGTTCACATTACATCCGAATCGTACCATATAGTACCGAATAGGGATATAACATTATCGATTTATCTGTAAACTACATAATAATTGCTGATAAATTGCAATGCCTACTTCCAACTGATTACTATATAGCCATCATCCTCACAAATATACGTATGTCTCTTCTAGATTGGCATAGTCGGTTACATTTCGGTGCAATTTGAAAGTAACTTGATCCGTTCAAGTATTATTTACCTACACTCATACCAATCTTGCCGATTTGTCAAAAAAAATTATAATATAAGATAAGATTTTAAATCTATTTAAGCTGAACTCACACGCTTAGATTTATCATCAGTTTTCTATTGTGAAACCAAAAACTGATCATGTGCGTGAAATTTCAATGTAGACATGAATCCGCGGATTTCACTTATATCTTTATTTAATTATTATTTTTATACCAAAATTGACGAAATGCGCTTTCATAGACTCATATTTGAAAATCTCAGAAAAATCCTTAAATTTTCAATTCATCAAAATGAAGTACATAAGTTATCATTAAGGTATATAAATTTTCAAAGAAATGTCAAGCTCTTCGTAATTTTTTGAAACATCTATTCGAACTATATCTATAACATTTTCTTATAATAATTCTGGTCGATTCTATCAAGAAAATCTTCACAAACCCATATCAGCAGAGCATCCCCATATAGCGTAAGTGGGTCGAAAACAAGAATATGAAACGCGTGCACGGCTCGCGCTAACTTTTCCGACGCACTCGTATCAGCCCCGGGAAAACTACCCTCAGACGATGGCATCGTTCCGCGCCACGGGGAGACTTATGTAGTAAAAATTGTTGGCGTAAGCAAGCCATTTTTCTCGGTTGAGAACCCAATAAAACCGTCCCCTCAACCGCGGCTAGGAGGGCTTCCATTTAATTCGACTACTCATTTACGTAGACTTTTCGAAGCTGCGCGATAAATACGTGTCTCGAGAAAAAAATCTCCTTCGTTCATGTTTAAAATATTCTTTTGTAATCGAATCCTTTTTTTTCTAGTTTGTTTTTATTAAGCTTCTTGGGAAATTGTTGGGAGTAATGAACGGTGAACGACAAGAGATGAAAGTTGGCGAATAGCCCGCTTTGATAAAATATTGAAAACGAATCGTTCACAATCACTTGAGTGTCACAGTTGTCAGGGCGACTCTTTTGTTCGCTTCGTATTTCCAATATGAACCGCTTTCACCTTGTGACAAATTGACTTCTGTACTTATATTAGATTTTAAATTTCGACAGATCGCTCTCGTAAATACAATGGATGAAACGAAAGTAACAGATCGTTTGATTATTGATAAATTCGATAATTTACGTTGCACAATTCTTCGAAATACAAAAAATATTGATACAAATCTTTAATATCAAAGTTATCTTTTCATATTATATATTTGTTACGAATTAATCTTTAAATTAACATTGATTCAATTTATAAACTTTCAATCAATACTATTCTACCTAAGGCGAACTATAGTTTTCCTGTGAGCTATTCAATCTTCTGTAAACTAATTCATTATTCGAAATTCTAGTTTAGATATTGAGAGCGTAAATAATAGCGTTAAAGTTCAGTTCATTCAAAATAACGTCGCTTTTCATCGGTCCTCTGAAATTCAAATTCAAAATAACTAAATTCTGAGGGACGTTTTAACATAGACGCAACCCAATTTTCGAGAGGCGAATAGTTCGACAACGTGCAAACAGTTTTACTACATCACATGCAAAGTTTCATTTGCATAACAAACTCTAAACATTTCTACAAAAAAAAAATAAAAAAATGACATCAGCCACAAAAATGATCGAAGATCGATAGTTTTGCGGTTCGACGATAAAACACTTTACGACCTATCTAGATTTTATTAAGCTCTTTATCTTTCATCTTTTCAGTGTCATAGCACCGCACGACCACGGTTACGTCAACAATATATTCTTAACGATCAATAAAGTCGGCCGATAAAATATTTTTTTATTAGGATAAAATTTATCTGAAAAGAGCCAGGAACGTGAACACTCTGAATTTTCAACCGAACGCAAATATAATAATTATGGGAGATTTTTGTAGGTGGTCTCTCGTTCTCCTGCTACAGAGTGAAATATGAGGTTTCCGGTAGATACGATGGTGTTTGTAAGTTTTTTAATTAAAGAAGTCTGCTAAAGCTGAGGGGATTCGGTGCATAGGAAACTGGCTAACGGAGACGACGTTTTATGATATATGGGACACAACAGTATTTATTTTATTTTGCCATTTCCCCATAATACGCGACTGTTCTGTTGTATGTACCCATGTATGAACTTATTTTCAAATATTTCATAACTATACTTTTTGATCAAAGAACAACTTGTAATTAAATTTTAAAACAAAATTTTAAATGACACCTATCAGTTTGAAAATAAATATTTCTCAACAATGATATTTTAACATTCATATAATTTATTCGCATTCATTTTTTAACAATAGTAGCCTTGTAATCTGTTTTTGTTTGAAAGAGCCTCAAATTGATTCCAGCTCCTGTCGCCGAAGTTAAAGCCAAAATTTTAAATACAAACTTAAGATACAGAAAGTTTGCGTCAATTTAACTTTGTAAATATTTAAATTTAAAAGCCAAATTCTGTAAATATTTTAAATACTAAACAAGTTTGTTTTTAACTATTTTATTATATTTATGACCCAAGTGATAAACGTATTTTAGTTACATATACATATAATTATATGCGAAATATCAATTTGATTCAAACAGGTGAAATAATTACAATATTTTAATATAGGCGATTCTCAGAAATTTCATTAAAATATTTGAAATAACATAATAAACTCAAATTTATGATATTTATTATGTATGAAACAGAATCGAAAAACAAGGAGTTTTCGTTAATGAAAAGGAATAAACATTATTCTCGGAAATAATAAATAAATTCACATCGTTCTCATTCGATATACTTCATGTAAAACAATTTTTCAATATTAATAAAAGACTAATAAGTATTTCATATTTAACGCAATATCAATATACAAAATATTGAGAAAACAATATGAACCCCCATGCATTTGGTACCACCGACCGCAAAGTGTTGGTAAATAAGGGAATGTTTACTTTATTCTTCGCTCGGCATATTACACGGCAATGCTTTTCGAAAATTTTGCAAAGATAACATTTAAATTTTACCCCGAAAGGGGTTGCTGTTTACATGCAAATTATTTGAGTTTACGGGATGTAACAATAATAATGAAACGCAAATCGATATAATCAATATATGACAGCGAACGAATCACACGTAATGATTTCATTTATATTGAAAATCAACTGAAACTTAATATTTTTAATGAAATTTTCATTTCGAATGTTTATTGTGTGTTTTCATGAATTTTGCTAGTACGGGATATTGTAAAATCTATAAATAAATGTTTTGGATTCAATGACATTTTATAAATATACAGCGAACGTTCGGCTAGCGGAAGATAAATCGATCGGATGGAAATCAGGTGACTGAATTTATTTCAATGCAAATAGGATTCGCAATGACACTTTCGGGTACCAGTAGTGATTTATCGCCAATTATAGCACTGTATTTTTACCTCGAAACCCGCCGATGCTAAAACGTAAGCCGACCACGCTAATTTTCATCAGAGTCCCGCAAGATCCAATTACTCTCAGGAACGGCCGTAAATCCGATCGGCGACGAATATTAATAAGACGGAGAAAAAGAACATTTTCCTTCGTGGATTTTTCAGCATTATCCCGAGGAATTCAATAACTCAGATTCGAGGAAAACGTTTCCGGCGTTTGGCAACAAATCGGCGACTGCTCCTCTAGTTAACATCGAGTTTTGCGGCCGCGTTGTGTGTGGGTTGTACTATGTATATGTAGAAAGCAAAGCTTGCCAATTATAACTTTCGAAAAGTTCGCCCACCCACTCTGCTATCCCCTGTGCGTGTACACATACAGATTAAATGTGATTTTTGGACGTAATGTACCAGTCTCCTGCGCAGTGCGTATATGAAAGAATCAGAAATTCCCTACCAAAATATTCTAGTGCTAATTGAAAAAAAAATAGTCTAAATTATCCAAATTTTGATTTGTACATGAAAAGTTTTGAAAAGTATAGAGTTGAGGGGAATCTTGTTCACTTTTCTTAGTATATTTGAGAAATGTTGAATTTGTGTTAAATGAACAACCGTTTTCTTAAAAGAATGATCTAATACGGTTCTTAATATTGGATTTGGCACCATTATTTGAAAAGATTTTCATGGAAAAATTCGATTAAATGAAAACATTACTCGGAAAAGATTATTACTCAACAGTTGTCGGAGTGTATAAAAATAATATTTAACTGTGAATTCTGTGCTTCGAAAAATCGAGACAATGTTTGAATAAGGTTATCTTATTAATATTGATTTTACATAACTCAATAATAATCTCTTTCGGATAATATTTTTAATTAAACGATTTTTTTCACGTAAAACCTTCCTAATGTCAATTTCAAATACAAAAATAAAAACTGTACTAGATCAGTCTTCAAATTATAATATAAAATAAACCACAAACCCATTTAGTGAAAATTCATCATAATCATCAAAAATTTCTCACAATACACAACGACATCATATTCTTTAATCACACACTACTGTAACTCGACTACACAGTTAACAACTCATCTATTTGAATAAAAAACCATCTTCAATTTTGACAAACAAATTGAGATAATAACAGACACTTAAATCACACTCAGATTCCCGCCTAAATTATACACCTTCATTTGTGAAAAAAAAATGTTAACGACAGCCGAACCTCACTTATATAATTTGTACGTACGTGACGGCGTGGGCCGCGGCCTGGAAAAGTTAACCAGATATAATTTAGACGAGTAATTGTGTGACTCGTGAATAGGCTTTATGCTCTGGGAAATCTCGGAACGTCAACGTTGAAAACCCTTTACAGAGTGTCAAAACGATAGGAAAAGCGTACTAGTGAAAATTTAACGCGTGTCGGAAAAGCGAATTTTCCGCGGCGTCGCAAAAATTTCCGCGATCGGCCCACTTTTGGCGATTTTGCAAAACACAACATAAATTTCATGTTTGTTGGCTTAATTTCAATGATTTACCGTATTGCATTACATTATTATCAGCAACTTGAATTATCTTCATGATACAGTAATACGAAACTGTTCAAGTGTACATTCGTCTTTATCTCTCTGTATTCGAATGAAAAATAAGCAGTTCGTAAATGGGAGAATGAGTGTACATTCATTTTTTTTACGTAATTTGATATAATTTTAAATGTGAAATGAAAGTTTTTTTATGATTTACACATAGTATGTTATTGCTTCGCTAGATGGCGGATTTTATATCAAGAACATTTTACATTGATTAAGGCTAGTTCTTTATCTATCACATTATAATTTTATATAAAAATACATTCATTAGATTCATTTAATTATAATTCAGATAATAGTACATCTGATCACACATCTTCAGTATAAAATATTTTAATTTTATTTAAAAAAAAAACATTTAAATTTTAAGACTAGATAACCATTTTCATAGTCAGCATTTAAATTGATTTTTTTTCGATCGGTAACACAAATTTTCTTAAAAATTCAATAAATACACAATTTTTAAACCTTATACATTTTAACTTAACCATACATGACAAAGTTTAAATTTTCCTATCAGATGCAACATGCCTCTTGAAATGGCCGAACGTCACCCCTCCATTGGCAGTCGGGTACATCTGGTTCGGCAGGAAGCCCCTTTCGAAGTTCTTAGTGGGATATCCATGGTTATGGGCCACAGCATCGTATGTGGCTAACGGCTCCTTGCTGAGGCCCCTCCTCAAGTACTCGAGCTGAATAGACGAAGGTATGTACGATTCGAGCAAACTGGAGGGCTTTCGTTTCACGAACCCACCGAAAACCGGGTTGAAACTATGAGGATCTTGATCGACCACTTTGACGGATTGCTCCTTGGCCAGATTGCCCGATATGTGAGAGTAGATTGGTCGGGAAACTTCGTGAGCGTACTGCGGTAGCACTTTGGGCACGTGCACCGTCGGAATTGGTCTTATTGGAATAATTGATGGTCTCTTCTCTTCTATCTCCTCATCTCGAGTGAGCTCCTCTTGCGAAGGTCCCTGGTCTTCGACTAATTTATTCTCGTGCGCTTGATGCTGCACGTATCCGATATAATTGTGATAGAGCGGCTGGGATTTCTGCTGGGTGTATCTTTCGTATTCCTCGATGGGGACGTTTATGTATTTGATTTGATTTTGAGTGTCTGTTGTATATTTTTGCTCGTTTTGTTCCTCTACTGGGTGGTAGTAGACTGGGATTTCTATCACTTGTTGGTATTGTTGGGTGTATGCGTTTATGTGGTTGCTCGGAGATGGATCGTATTGAGGAACGTAAATCACTTGCATCGGTACGTAGTTCGAGGATACGGTCGGATTAATTTGATTCACTTCAGGTGCATGTTGGTACATTATGTTGTTCTCGGATTGTTCCCTTTCTCTCTTGGCTTCCATATATCTGTGTCCCATCGAATGATAATCGTTTTCTTTCATCGCGTATACGATTCGTGGAGCTTTTTGTTCTTCCTCTTCTTCTACGTCGTACTGATGTTTCGGCACGTACTGAACTCCGGTCTGTTGCACGTAAATTCCTTTATTTCTTCCCTCTTTGAGTTTTTCACTCTTGAGATTATCCTGTTCGATGTCTTCCAGTCTGATCTTCTTGTCGCCCGCCGATATCGCTTTGAATAATGCTAACATTATTATGGCGATGAATATCTGAAAGCATCAAAATAAGTCGATTTTAATATTGGCCTTTAGAAACGCGTGTAAATTTTTCATGCCTGCGAAACAAAATAATTATGTTTACGCGCTTTTTGTTTGAATAAAAGTATACTCTTTATCAAAGTTATAAAACATGTTTACAACTCAATACAACAAAATCTGTGGAAGAAGTTTGTTTACGGGTAATTATTTCGTTCAAAACAAGCAGGACCGAAAATAGGTCTGACGGAAAATATAATGCTCAAATTGAATATTTTGAAATAACATAATTTTTATTAATGAAATTAATTGTTTTTAAAATTTTATAATTGTCCTTGAAAGTAGAAGTTGTCTTTAGAAAGATGGTCTATGCATTGGCTGTCATAAAATAAGCTCGTAAACTTGTTATCGTAATGAAAGTAGTTCAGCGAATAATTCGCAAAACGCAAATGCACAAATACCGGTTATAAAGCCTTTTTTTACAATTACATACAACGTTTTACACCTAACTGTTGAATTTATTGACTTTATTCTTATTGCGTTAGTAAACCGTAATCCAGTGAAAGGAAGAATTTAATCTCAATAATGACAAGAGAAAGTGAGCGTCAAAAATCGTAACTTTAATAATCTTAACAGTCTTTGTAATCATAGGTGTAATAGAAAAAATCGCATATCTATCAATATTTTGAACGATTATTAATATTAATGTTTCCGAATTGAAAAAACTACACTTCCACTTTTTTCTTATGTACCTATAAACATATCATGCATTATGTATTATATTAAGCTAGAATATGATCCATCCGTTAGATTTTTAACATTATCAGATAATCAGTTAACCGCTTCACAATTAGTTGCTATTTAATTACATTCTCGACTTTCTAATACCAGTTTTAAAATGCTAATTGTTTTCAAACAAAAACAATGTAGCGGATTTGTTAACTCACATATATGCAAATACGATTTATTACATATCAAACATGCAAATATAAACAAGATTGTCCACAACGAAACAACCGCACAGACAGAAACGGTTAATTAAGCCTCATTGTTTTTGTGCATTTTCTTTCACATCTGTAACGAAGACGATTGCAAAAACGACTTCACATGCCAGTTCATTTCTCAAATGAAATTATATCGAATGTAACAAAGATACAATACAAATATATATATTTATTGCAATTTCATAATGCACAATCAAAACATCCGCTCTTTCATTCAACGGTCCATTTTGTTCGGCACAATGACGAATTCCATCAATTGCACAGTATATTGTACTCGGAATAGTTTCAACAAAGCATATTTTACCGATTTTTCTGTTCGAAGACATAATGTTCGCTCAAACTATCAACGATAATGCGAGCACTACTCTTCTCCGTAATGCGCTTTCCATTGAAAACCTTTCTTATATGATATATTACCTTTCATCTCAACACCATTCAATTGTATTACCACATTCTAATTTTGTTTTTACACTTGAAATTTAGAGTGCTTTCAATTCACTTTCATTGCCAAAACATTTCAAAAATCACCAATTATATCACATTAATCAACAACAATCAATTTCCATTTCTATGTCCAATTAATATTCAATATCCACCTACCTGCTTCGAAGTCATCGTGATTAATCCGTCAATTAATCGATTCGATTAAATTTTCCTATCGCTTGCTTTCACACCACTATTCAAATGAGTTTATTGAATTTTCAGTAAACAGTTACATATTAAATTTTATTTTATCGAACTGTGCGTCGGCATTGATGGCACAGAATGTGTATTTATGCTAAAATCCGATCGATCGAAACGTTTCTAATGCACTTTTTAGGTATTTTACTGCGTGTGTATGTCGTTCAACGGTCAACAGAGAAATGGTCACGCGGGCAAGAACCTGCTATCGTTAAATACTTCTACTGACAATCTAACAATGTGATGGTGAAGAGGTTGTATCGAACGTACTATCACTGGCAGGTGAGCTCAACAATTTGGATGATACGTAATTCAGCAATTGTAAAAAATATTTGAAAATATCTGCACCTGCACAAATAAAAATGAACGTATGTCACTTACAAATTCCTAAAAAGTTTATTGTTTCGGTGCGAAACTTTTCAGGATTATTATGCGCATATCCAGGAAGGATTCTGCAAACTTAAGATATTTTTTTTTCAATTTCGGCTTTCAAGTTAAGACATTTAGTCATAACAAATACTATGCATTGCTTACATGCGTAATGGGAATGGAAACGGGAAAGGGAATTGGGATGAAAACGAAAGTGGAAAATACTATTCAACAGTTCACAATCGACCTAAAGTCCAAAGAATCTCGAGCCACGCTGTGTCACTGAAAATTGTAACAATATAAATATTTTTAGAAAATCAAAAATATTTCAAATGCGAAATCAGTATGAAATTAAAATAAAACGATAAAATATTGTGAAAGAATTTATATGATTTAAAAAAATAACATTTTTTTATAATCGAGCTATAAGATAATGGTTTTATAATAGATTAAATTCTGTCAAATGAAAAGCAGTGAAAATTCATTACAATATTTATACACATATTACGACCGGACAATTTAATTATACACTCTGTCACGCTTTGTTTAAAATAATAATCAAAATTTAAACAAACACCGTTAAAAACACATTCATCAACATCAGACAAACTCTCGACATATTAAACACACATTTTTTTTCTTCGTAAAAAATATTAAGATACATCTAAATCGTGACAGTCGGCTAGATCATTATCAAAATACGATATTTATCTTAGGAGAGTGTCTTCCATTCGGACTACGGCTTTTTCCTCAGACGCATTAGCACAAAGTGCTTCGCACAAAGGAAACCGTACTACGGTCCGTGTTAAATCCGCCGTCGAAACAATAAGCGCTTATTGGCCAAATACTTCTATTATCATTTAAATTTTACGACTTCGACTGCGGTACACTTCCTGGTGGTGCATATAAGTGAAAGAAAAACGTTTATAAAAAAAGAAGAAAGAAACTGTAACAATCGAGCCACGGTTCAATCGGTCCATCTCCGGCTGTCATCATCATCGCCATTTCATCTCGTTCGAAGATAGCAGGTCTCCGATCTGATCGTCTAGGAATTGCCTAAGAAAAAAGCTGATTAAGACCAGGGTTGCGAATTCTCCGAAAGTACATACATAAAGTTGCCGAGTTTCCAACTTTAGTCGTGGATTCGATCTCGAACGTATTTCCGATCCGACTTGTGTTTATTCAGAATTCTCGGTTAAATTTTGAACTTTAATAAATCCGCTATCAGTTTAATGTTGACTATGATTTCAAATTTAATCTCTCATTTAACTTTGATCATTTCTAATTTTATTTAAAATTTAACTCATTAACATTATTAGTTCAAAAAATATATCTTTAAATGCATCGAAATTTTATTCAAAAGTCTCAAACCATTCTATGTCCAAATCTTGTTTTTACATAAGATACATATAAAAATCATAAAAAAATCTTACACCTTCATTTCGAATTCAAAGGTTGAAAAACTTATGAAATTACGAGTATAAAAACGTTCCATGTACCTACGTGTTTTCCACATTTCTCTGTGGCAAAAGTCAAATATATGACTCGTGGTTTAACAATATTACGAAACCAGCATCCCTGATTGGAACTGGATCTACTTTTTCCGCATTTCGTTTTTGACTCGATTGCAAAATCGATACAGTTTTAATGCGGCGATGCGAAAAAGCGTCGTTTTTTCACCTATCGTAACTCGACTTTTGTATATATGCAAATCGTGATACATCATCGAAAGATATCTCAATCAAATCGTAATGCAACGCGTTAGGTAACTCTTCGGATGATAATATTATGCATATTTTATATGCCTACGATTTTCTTTGAGAAAACATACGAAACTTGACACGAATTTCGAAGAATCTGGGGCGCATCTCACTTCATAGAGTCGGTTACATGAAACGGAAATGTTGTAAATTTAATTAACGATCGTTCAATCGCCTAGTTGTTGCATCTTGATTTTCGTAATTATCGATTCATCTAGGGCAATTTTTTTTTCGTTCTTGTCTATTCGAAGACCGCTCATTTTCTTGTTACCTTTTTTTTCTAGAATCGTATTACAATTCACTTTCGTTAAGCATCACTTGTTTAGTTTATTGCATTTTCCATTTGCAGATTCCGTGACCTATATCTTAATCGCTGCTATTACTTTTAACGATGTAAACAATATCCTTAGCATAATATTGTTATGAAATTCTAATGGGACTATTTATTAAGAAAATTTAGAAAGCAAAAAGTGTTTGGTTATAACTAGTCTTCATTAAAAATTCGATTAAATTGTAGCCTATCTCAAAATTAATCATGAATTTAGTAACAAATGAAAACTTAAAATGTATAAAACATTTTTTTAGTGTTTATTATATTCAACTCCTTTTACGATCGACAATTTATTCACAGTAAAAGCGCTTAGAAGATAAATTTCAAATTGAAATCTTATTCTTATTTAATTGCAAAGCGAAAAATATAATAACGAGCATTATCAAATTATTGTTTGGAATCCGAATGACAAGCGTGCTTTGCTTGCTCATTAACATTGAATAATTGCGGGTGTCCATTGCAAAATGCTTTTACTTTTTTGCTTATTCTAAACGATCTCGCTTTCTTCTCGTACACACCGAAGAATCATATAGAAGCACTGCGAAATATTTTTAATATATTAGGCTCGTAAAATCGGTGAATGACTGTACAAGTGAAAGATCCACTAACATTCTGGCCCAAACTGTAGACCGGTCGCTGTCACTATCGTAACATTTCGTCCAAGTTACTATAATAAATGAATCGAATGTGAATTCTTAATACGTTTCGTTATCGTTTGTCGTCGATCAATTCTCGAAGCGTCGCAGATTTCTATAATTTATTTCTTACGATTCATCAAAGCGACGCCCGAGAGCTTTTATTGCGAAAAAAAGAACTATCCTCGATCATATCGTAAGAGATTTTGACGTTTCCAATCAATGGCTTAATACGCTTGAAAAATGTGAGAAATTTATAACTCTTACTATCTCCTATCAGAATTGCGTAATCTTGAACGATCAGAGGATTTCCTCAATCGAAGAAGTTCATTGATTTAAATACTAGGTGTGATTTCAACGGATGTGTTGACAAATTGCCACTAAAAAATAATTGTATAATACGCATTGTGATGATTTATTAGAAAATTTGCATGATTTCAATTCGATCGAAGCTGTTGGAGTATGTTTAAAAAATGTAAAGTAAAATTTAAACCAGTTATGCTAAGTCGACGCCGCTTTTATTCAATTAGCTAGAACTAACTTACGTGTCGGTGACTTCGCATGATAAATTATAGTGTTTGATTTAACAGATGAAAGGTTCCAGACAATAAGTTGGAAAAAGATAAATGGCGAAATTTTTGATGCGATTGAACAATGCGTGAGTTACATAAACGCGTTAATAAAAGTGATAGATTACGCCAGCACGAAAGTCTTAATTATGAACAGTAACTTTTTAGGGCATTCCGGACTTTCATTTCCATTCGTTTTGATCCTTTCTCTAGCGATTTATTTTGTGAATTATTTGTTTATATTTTCTATTTATTACGACAGTCTATAAAGCGCGTCGTTTGCACTCTTTAACGACTGATTCTATCGCTGAAAATTAAGAATTTAATGTAACGTGAAATGAATCATCAGAAAAAATGGACATTCACGATGAGTCGACTGTAATAAACGGTGTTAATTGATTCTTTCTTCCATACGAGGGGACGATCATTAACAATGCACAGTTTATTATGCATGACAAATTATATAAATTAAAGCATATTAAATCTACAATTTGTTCGCATATTAAATGAAATATTTTATTTGAATCGTTAAACTGTCAGATTCAAAATTTCTTAATAGACACATTCTACGAAACTTTATAGAAACAAAGTTGACTCGCGGAAGCAACATTGTCACCGCTTCCAGAATGTGATAATATAATAATGCATTATTAAACACAATCGTTCGCTTTCATATCTAATTATCGTCTTATAATATATAATAATATCTCATTATTATTTTATCCGCGTTATGGAAGTGTCGCACTATGATGAAAGTGATAACAGTTTACCTGCGCCTTTCAACGGCGAACGTTTCACATAAAACGTGCAGCCATAAACGATAGTCGCATTCATCTTTATCTGAAAAAGTAATTTTTGCTACGTGACTCGAATTCGAATTGTATCAATCTCGAAAAAATCTCTATAATTTATCGTCGAGTTGCGCAAATGAAACGGGCCTTCGTTGCGCTTCACACGTACGTTTTCATCTAATATTTATGACCATAATTAGTATTGGAAATGTTGAACGATAAATCAGGAGATATGGTGTAAATATTCTGCAAAAGTAACCCCCCTTTTCCGTATAAATAAAGCGTAAATATTTGTTCACCTTTGCTTGCCTAATTGATAAACTTCTCTCGTCTCATATGAAACGATTCTAATTTTGAAATTTTTCAAATATCAAATTTTCTTCTATTACGCAATGAGATCTACGATGTCTTCGATATCTTAATTTTTTGTGAATTTTAGGTGGATATGATACATAATCGTATTTCTTAAGACTTCCGTCTGTACAGGAAAGTGTAATTTGTGAATCGAACGAGAAATTAATAGATGGCGTGGTCGAAACAATTATCTAGATCAAAATGGATTTTCTATAATGAATATCTGATCGATATATCATTTTTTTTGTTCATTTGTAGATCGCACGCGCTATTAAACCAGTGACTGTTATAATATACCCAACACTTACCGAGATTAATAAAACGCCTAATAAATAGTTAATGATTCTGTAACAAAGGGAGAGTGTTTTCAATTTATGTATTATATACGTAATTTGCTATCAGAACGTTGCGTGGTTATAATTGTACCGTTTAGTTCATTAATTATCATTTCGGAATAAAAATCATAACTTTTACGAGCCGATGCGTTGATTGTACACAAAATCAAAATTTCCAAAACGGTGAAAGTAAAATGATACGTACATAAATTCGGCGAAAAAAATCCCACCTGCCGAGATCTTTGCTCTTGCTATGGAATTGAGCCATTACAAGATTTATGGATCCATTTGGGAGTTTGAAATCGAATTAATACGCTTCTCTGAACAACTACAAAAATCACCACATAACTTAAGTACTGACCGTGTTGCGAAAGCATCGTGTAATACGAAAAGATGCGAAATTGAAAAATCGAAAAGTCTACGACGGTATAATTTTCCGTCTTACTTTGAACATGTCGGTTCGGCGAAAATTTCCATAATATATAACACGATTAAATATATAGCCCGCCCGAAAGTACCATTATTTTCCCCAAAAACGTTTATTTTCATTTCGTTTCGCGTTTATCCCATACGCGTCTTTCTTAAGAATGACGAATTGTTATTCTGTTTGCATAACGTCAAGTTCTTTTGCGTATATTGCGCATCAAAATACTTATAAATCAAAGCCTCCTCTAATGGAAAAGTATTCACGATCTGATACATTTTTGGCTTTGTCTCCCACGTGAAAGAAATAATCGTCGTTCAGTACGTCAATGTGTAAATAAATCATTCAACAGACGATTATCTTCAAATGCACGCACCAAATATTGTATAATACTACGTTAAATTTTCACGAGCGTTTTTAATACAGATTTACTTTCTAAACGGTCTAATTTGTAGAAAGATATTTATAGCGTTTTAATCCGAATAATCTAGTAATTAAATCACTCTATATTAAAGTCGAAATGAAAATTTATCTATTACATCAATTAACTGTCTTCATACTAGTGCTATTACATCATGATGTTTCTACAAAGAAATTGTCAAAATATTAGAATCAAAATATCTTTAATGAACTATTTCATGAAAATCACATTTGAAATATATATATATTCAGATATTTCTGATCAGAGAAAGATCATAAATCACGATTTCAAAAAGTAAAAACTAATACAAGAACATGTCACAAAGAATTATTATCATATTATTGTATAATTTGACGTCTTCTAAAGAAATTATTTTAAATGCAACTCGACTTGAATTTTTTTCTACATTTTTTAATTGCCTACTACACCTGTCTGTTACATGAAAAAGGTTAACATCCAGTTCAAAATGAAAATGAAGAGGAGAAAGGCGCGTCAAGAAATGGATTATGCAGACACTTTTTTTATATCTTTATTTGTTTCATTTTACCGATCTACCAATACACAATTATAAATAGAACTCATTTTGAATACAAATGATGTATCTGAAAATTATGCAACCACATTATAAATTGTATGTGATCGGATTTAAATCGGTTTCGAAATGTATCACTTTTTTACATGAAATTAGATTTGTATAGATTTATGTAGAACGCACGTATTTTAAGTAAAAAATATGTTTGTAATCAACTTTTTATATCTGAAAAAGAAAAAGATACATTTTCTGAAAATTTCTATGCGCCACCTATCTAGTTTTATGCGAAGCTTTATTAGTGGCTGAATTTCATTTTTGAAAATATGAAATCATACATTTTCAAATTCGTCAATGTTTTCATATGTCGTTTTAAATTTTTGAGTGCTTTAAAAATAAGAAAACACTTCACTATTTCTTTAAAAATACTTTGGAACCTTCTATAGTATATTTATTTTCAATATTTTGATATCTTTTATGCATAACTTCAGTGCTGAAGATGAAAAAAAAAACATTAATTCGAAAAATCTTTATTTGGATAGAGATTGAATATGCAAACTGTTCGTAAATCTTAAATGAGATCTATAGATCAATGCAGTTATTTTTCAAATTAAAAAAATAGATGTTTTTTAATCATTTATTTTCAACAAAACATAATGATCAAATACAAAATAACAATAAAAATAAATATCACAAAAAACAATAAAATTATACATATATCAGTCGCATGTAGATATGTTCGACATAATGATTATTTATGGGTTATTCAGATTTCTTGTATCCTATTGACTTAAAATATACAGCATTGTTGGCAATTAATTTTTATAATTTGGTGGACTTCTACCGAATGATGAAACTGGTCTAAATGGTTCCTCAGCCGGTTGAGACGCGAATTCTTGTGTATTCAACGATATATCATTTTCACTTTTTTGAGATAACAAACTAGGTTGGTTAAGTGTGTGAGATGGTGGTTTTTCATATTCTCCAGTATTTAATTGAAAATTGCTAGCCTGAGCTTGTTGATTTCCAGCAGGGTTTCCGTACAAGAGTTGATTTTTAGCTTGGGGATTAGATTGGTAATAGTTAAGAAGTTGTTGAGCGAAAGGGGAGTACAGTCCATTAGAAGCATGTGGTGCATAGTTGTTATAGAGTTGAGGAGCAGGTTGGCTATATAAGAACATTGTAGAAGGCTGTCCGATAAGGGGATTGTGAGGGAAACCGAAAGTTTGATGATGTTGAGGGTGATAGAAAGCAGTTTGAGTAGAAGTTAGAGGAGCATTTGCACCTTGAGTTGTGTGAACTTGAGGTGGAGGAGTTACGAAATTATTATGACCGTGAGTTGATTGGGGTTGTTGGTTAGGTTGCACTTGTTGATGTCCAGCTCCATTTAAATTATTAGAAAGTAAAGGTTGAGACAAAGGCACGATTGGGGGAGATACGTAACTCTGCTGGCCCAAGAATAGATTTTGAGGAATCAAAGTCAGATGCATTTGACCGGTTGGTGATTTCATTGCGACCAATTGATATCTTGGAGCAGAAATAGGTTGCTGAATTAGAGACACTGGAACTATTTGAGGCGGAGCTGGTAAGAAACTGAACATCGGATGTTGAGGCACTGCTTGGGGTTGAACTTCTTGATTGTACGATGGAGCCAAGGGGTACAAAGGCGCTTGAGTCACAGGACTGTTCTGTTTGTAGTTGACATAGCTCAGTTGATCTGGTTTCTGATGTCCATTGTTCGAGAGAGAGTTTATGGTCGGCGATTTGGCGACTCCTCGTTTATTCAATTCTGAATCTTCGGCGAGCACCGATGTCACCAAAGTCAACAACAAAATCTGTCAAATGCATAAAAACGATTAAACAAACAATGGGTTGATATAAATCATATTTACACAATGAATACTCACATATTTCATGGTTGAATTGAAATCGTATCAGATCTCTAAAATAGTTTACTGTCCAGATGTTGAAAAGCAAATGTCTCGCGTTAGTGGCAACACTAGTCTTTATATATGTTCGTTCACTTTCTTACACTCGATAATCTTTATTACGACCAGATAGGCGGTTATAGAGACCGACAGCATGAGAGTGCATGATAGTACAAAAGTACATACCGCATCTGTATGTGAGATCGCACCAATATCTCTTCACTTTTCATCTTTTTTAACTCGCCAACGGACTGTTGCCGCCAGAGAAAGAAGTCTGATGACAAATTTCACAAAGCCGTGTTGTACAGGTGTTAATTCAACGTGTTTACCTACGCAAGCTTCATAGGAAAATTCAATTCAATTCAAACGTCCGAACGATGCTCACTTTCATGTCATAAAGTATCAATTCTTATTGCTAACTTCGTAACGTTTTAATGTAAGCTTTAATCTGCGCAATGAAAGCGTTTTCTTCTCAGTCGTTGCATCATGTTTTTATTTTGCTTTAGTGTGTTTTTATTATTTTGCTCGAGTGCTACTTAAGCCACTGATACGATCTAAACATGATACGTCTGATAATATTTAACATGTTAGCTTTCAAATATTTTTACTTACGAATCAGATATTTTCACCGAATTTCGAAACAAGTATGACTCACCAAGAAATTCGCATTGTGAAAAATATGAAAATAAAACTTTTCCCCATGTTTATTTTTGTACTTCATTTAATTTTGCTTCGCTTAAATTGAAAGAGTGTTCATTCCTATAACGATATAATCGATTAAATTTGAGAAAGTTGAGCAATAAAATATTCAAACGCATTTCGATTCGGAGTAAAAGAGTATATAAAAAAAATCTTGCATCAAATGAATTAATCATACGTAATTCGTTGTGTTCGGTTATCAATCGTTTAGAAGTCCCAGCGAGAGTATTACGTAAAAAAGAAAGGCGTTAAGGAATCTCTCAATATAACTAAAAGACGTTATACTTTCAAATGTTGGCACTTAAATGAAAGCAAGGTGAAGGGCTGCAAATTCACTCGAATCATATCAAAAGACTTTCTTTAAAAATAGACAATTACGAACAGCCTCCATCGCGTAGAAGCCGAGCGGAAGCCGCTAGTCTAAAACGTATGTAATCTCAAACGGAAACTTGTATGGAATTGTGCACGTGTCTGTTTCGATTTCGATCGAGATCTTGCTTCTAACACGTAAAAGTGCAATTTGGCGAAATTTGAACGCGATCGGACGAAAACGTTAATTAAAACCAACATATGGCCGAGCGCTTTGAATATTCATTTCGCATTCCGCGGCGAACGAGTTTCGCAGATTGCTGCGAATTAAAATTGCACTGTTATATCAAATTGCTGGAAAAAAAATATCATTTTATCACATTTCAGTAGAATCGACATTGAAAGCAAAACTTACATCGGTTATGTTCGCGGTTAACGTACTTGTGCGTTGGTAATCAAAAGTGAAAACTCGACCGACCAATCTAGTTTACTGGAATCTTAAGATAAGGTAATGTTAGCACGAAATTAACATCGACACGTACTAATTGACACTGCGTCAAAAAAAATAATAATCTTACTAGATGTTAATATGAAAAAAGTACACGAAAAGTCATGTCACAAAAGCCAAAGCCACGCTAATCGTTCACGTTGTCGATAAGCACAAGCGAATACCATTTTCTAAACTTGTCCTTCCGACACGAAAATTGCACAATGCGATTTCGGTTAACGAACTCGTCTTCCGCTCCGGTGTCTTCTTGGACCAATTATATATTGTTCCTTGCAAAAGTCGAGTGTCGTTTAACATTTCACCGATATTAAACGCTCAACGACGTCGTTTAAGAAACATTCAACTCAAAGCAACAATACGTGCTGAAATAGAAAAAATATTCAAATTTCGCCGACTTTTTTCGCATATATGCCATCACGATTCCATCGCTCGATTTTCCCTCGATTTTCTTCTCGATCCAAACTTGACACATTCGGACATCAAACGGGCCTCGATCGGAATCGAAGCGCATTAACTGATCGTTCTCACGCCGTTCGTTCTCGCATACGAAATCCAAATTACACTTTCGATTAAAGATTCGATCGATCCAAAGTGAATGAAGGAAAAAATGCGAGGCTTTTAGACGCTTTTCGTCTCGAAATTGCGTTTCGCGTTATATAAAGTGCGATCCATTTCTTTCCCGAAGTCAAAGACCTTAGGACCTTTGCGAGATGTCAAGTGCTCAGCTGTCCACTCCAACCCGCTAAGGAAATTTATGTAGAATAACTGGTTTACGTCTAAATGTGAAAGTAAAACTGTATCAGAACTTCTCTAGAAAATTTATCTATTCGAGTGACTTCTTATTAGCCATCTCCCTTACTTGACCAGTCGATTTTTTTTTCTCAAAGACCATTTTTAGTCGGCGTGGAAAACGCGAATACTTTTCAAGATTTATCGCCTCAATCAATTGAGAACATCGATTTAATGAATTTTTATTCTAGATAATTAATATTATTCTTTGATTAGAGTGAAACTGTGTGAATCGTGACACAGCAGATGTGTGAGGATCGAAAAAGGCCTTAAGCTTGACCGCCAGTGTCCGTATTCAAATCTGGACTAATTCCTCGTAATTTAATTGTGTTTTCAAGCTCACGAAGCATTTCCGAATACATTAACCTGACAGTAACATCTGCGGTCGGGACAGTTAAATTGCTGAATTTCTAAACAACAACGTGCGATCGATTGTTTTCTAAACAAAGCTACTACGAGCGAAGAAAAAACGTGCGGACACATTTTACAAAATATCATTGTGCACATTTCATTTTTTTTTCAATTCGAAATCGATTCGAACTCACACTTGTACATTAAAAAAAATCAATTCATTTCAAATTCGTTTTTTAGCATCACCTCTCGATGGACTAGTAAACGTGCTCGCCGATTCCAATCATGTGGAAACCGTTCACCAGATTGTGTTCAGAGCGAGAACATTAACCCAATGGTTTAAATCAGATATATTTTGACTTTTCTCGCACGAATTATCAAATGTTACAAATAACACAGTCGAAATGACAAATACGATAGCACAAACGAGATTCCGGTTCGTATGCTACATCTATGACACATAAAGCGGTGAAAATGATTGATTTAAAAAACATGTCCCGTCGCGTGTAAACGGTGTTACTCCAAATTTTGACGGTGCGAACGATTCGAACATTTTGTCGATCGTTTTGCTCGATATTTTTGAGAAAAACTTTCTCTGGGTGTATTATAATTTTACGACGCAAATTTTCGAACGATTACAGGAAAATGTTCAGTGAAATCGGTTCGGATCTTCGATGAGAATCGTTAGTCATGGTCTTCTTCTTGAACATCCGAATAACTGAGCGCTTCGAAACTTGGATGTTGCACAAATTGTACTTATTTAATTTTCACAATATGACAAAACTATGTCCTAAATATAATTTCAATTCGCAGAATGCACATGCGATGTGCACCCATTGTTGAAAACTAGATGACTTTGACGTTTCGAAACTCGCGATTTCTCGGTACCTTTTTCGAAACGGAAAAATTACTGTGCAATCAATTTGTGATTATTATACAATACAGTTTTACTTTCAAGACCACAGTTATTTCTATTGTGCACCTCTCTACACAATTATCCTTTTATTTTTTAGTTGCACTATTACTCGATGCCATACAAATTCGAACATTCTCCGAGCAAGGAAAGTGTGGTGTAATAAATAGCGAACCTTGTAGCGTCCGACGAAATGCTTCAAATAAACCAAACCGCCATTATGAATAATCTGAGGCAATAAATCCGATTTCTTGTTGAACATTGAAAAATATCTACACGTTCCGAATTGAGCCAATTCGATTCGGAGAAACGATTGAAAAAACAAATCGTCTACGCATCTCATGGGAAACGCATTTTTCGCCTTATTCAAATTTTCCTTTCATCTTTGACGATCCTACGCTTATATTTTGATGTAAATTACAATCACTTTCATTTAATGTCGAGCAAAACATCTTATGAATATTCCTATTGCTTTTTTAATGCGAAAAAAAGTGCTCGGCGAGCGCATTCGTCGCATTCGCAAAAAACGCTTTCCTTTCGATTTCGTGTAATTTTTCCGAAAAATGTACATTATTTCAAAAGAGTGTCCCTTTACTCGTCAGACCTTTCTTTGAACGCATTTTTTGACCTGAATGCCACTCTCTCTCAGTGCGAATAACCCAAGTAAAAGTGTCGGAACTGCTTGCTTGTATATAGTGCTTACTATATACAACTCGTTTTCCTTGTTTTATCTTCTTTAATTTTTTTTCTCTCACTTGGCAAAAAGATCCGCTCTTTATGTGCTTGAGCGTATCCCGAGTCAATGAACGATCTTTCTTCTGTTTAAATAATACTTAACTTTGATACGCTTTTTCTAATGAGAATTGAGCAATTTTGCCGTTGACCTGGATGTTCACAATTAATTTGCAACTGCTGTAAAAATTATGCTATGGTAATAAAAAAGACATTCGTTTAGAAAACAATAACAATTTTATTCATAAAAGTCATATAAAAAATGTCGTGCAGATGGTATAAATTCAAAAGTAGCAACAAAACTGCATTAAATAAATAAAAATTAAATAAGGCTTAATCTAAGAAATCTTCAATTAAGAAATGCAAATCTTTAGTTTTCACATAAAGCTTTGATTGTGTGCGACTGGGCCCCACTTACATACATACGATTTTTAGCTGACAATGTCGAAAATGAAAATTAGCTTTCGTCGAGTTTATCTGATGAAAATTTTAGTATTACGAATTGATCGCACATTTACTATAGTCTAAGTGGCACACCAATACGAGACTAACATCGTAATTGCCTCGATTTAACTTTAGTGCCATTTCTAGTGACTTCACGTTGATATTAGAAATTGACACTTTTACCTATCTTCGTTTCGTATCATTTTATATTTAATATCTTAGGTTGTGTGGTTAACATTAATTATTAATCGCATTTTCTGCGGTTCAGTGTTTCAATATTTCATCTTCTGAAATATCGCGACTGTATTTTATCGTGTCGTATTTGTTTTCTCTTTGCTCAGGATAGTTTTCTTGTACGGGTGATACATAAACATTACTTTGAGACGAATACGATCCTTTATGACCTCCAAAATTTCCATGAGAGAACATTTCTTGAGATGTGGTATATTTTTGTTCATCGAGACCAGAAATTAGTGATCCTGACCCATGACCACTTGATAAGAAAGATGATACTCCGCCACTCAATGGCAACTCTTGCTTTCCTCCACTAGCATCGCTCAAAACGTGACCAGAATATCCTCCAAATCCAGAGTCAGTAAAAGGACTTGAAGATGCATAGCTCGATGCAGATGAATCGTGTTTGATAACATTGCTGTATCCTGAATTTGGTGCAGCATTATCATTTCCATCTAAGCCAGATATTGATCCTCCATGACCACCGCTGCTTGCTAGAGCGTAACCTTCAGGTATAGATCCTTGTCCTAGAGCTTGTAGTATATGGCCTCCAGAAAGGATATTATGTCCTGCTGAAGGAGCTGCTCCAAAACTACTTGAATCAGAATCGTGGCCGAAGGAAGATGTTCCAAAACTGACAGATGGTGAACTATATCCTGCGCCGGATGAACCGAAATTTGGTGATGAAGCTGAGTGACCAGAAGATGGAATTTCATATGATCCTGTTAGAGAAACGCTTCCGTGAAACGGAGCCGATGATACTCCTGAGCTATGAGATTCTAATGATGGTGAATGTGAAGCTGCGGCTACAACTTTAGGAGCCAAATAAATTGGAGATCCAGATATCATCGCAGAGTGTCCAAATGATGGTGCTCCATACGAAGATGAAGGAGAATGAGAGAATGAAGAAGCTCCATGTCCGATTGATGAGCCTTCATTCGATCCCAAATATACGGATGGCTTGAAAGAGCTAGCTGATCCTCCTTTACCTTGTCCGCTTATAAGGTCAGCAAACTTTTTGCTAGATGAAGAAAATCCATGTCCTCCGAATGAGCTACCGGATCCGCTGAAGGAAAATTGTGGTGAAAATATATTTCCATGACTTCCGCCGCCGAATGATCCGAACGATCCGGAAGGTGCTCCATACATAACAGCAGGCAAATCGTGATTACTAGCAGGAGTGAATAGATGTCCTGAAATTCCAGGAATTGCATTTGATGAAGCATATGCTCCCAAACCTTTCGTTCCTGCAGCATACGATGGCAGTGATGAAGTTGAAGATGAACTATGCCCTCCGGAAATTATAGGTGCACCATAAGATGATGTTGGGGATCCAAAACCTTCAACGGGCTTAGCGAATGCTGCGTATTGTGGAACTCCATATGAAATTTGTGGTTTCGATCCAGAAAACGCTTGACCGAACGAATGATGAGACGATCCAGCTGAAGATGAAGAAAAATGAGGATGACTTGAATGAGATCCTCCTGAGAAGCTCGAGCCTCCGAAAGATCCACCGAAAGATCCTCCGAATTTACCTCCGGAGCCATGTGATCCAACACCGGCAACTGGATAAGCTGCACCGATAGAAGTATATCTTATTTTGGACACAGATGGTGAATGACTGCTGAATGCCGACGATGGTTTGGGATAACTGTATCCACCATGGCTACTGCCAAAACCACCGGAACTGAGCGAATTCAATCCTGGAAAATGGGAGCCTGAATGACCGAACGATGGAAATTTGGATCCACCGAGAGAATATCCTGCTCCGATGCTCAATGAACCACCAGCTGGTTGTAAATGAAGTACGTGGGATGATCGATAAGGCCCGGATGATGGATATGACGATATAGCAGCCTCTCGCTTTCCTTTGTTCAATGGGTCAACATATCCTTTCTTCGGATGTTCCGGCTTGGCTGGTTTTTTGCCTTCCTTCTTCGCTATAGCCGCTTGGAGACACAGCACGACGAAAATCGACAATATCTGCAAGACAAAAACAATAAATAGATAGATAACAATTTTCCGGAAATCCGTAAATGGGGTCGGAATAAATTGAAAAGCAGCGGACCGCTATCGTTCACTGTGATTATATTGTAATCAAGAGTGCGTGTCTTTACACTTTCTCATCTGCATTAAGAGCAAATTAACGATCGAAATTTACATTCGTCATGGACCCGCGGCGAACAATGAATAATTATAACATTTTTTCGGGATCGCATACGTGATTTTCACGTGAAAGTGTACGCTTTTCGTTTATGCATTCGCAAACAGTAATGACTCGTTCGAAAATATGCAGCCGAAAATTTCTTCACGGAAACCGTTCAATTGTCGTACCGCAAACAACAACAACAAGAAAGCTTTCGATCGACAAATCGTTTCAAGGCCGGTCGTTTCGCATCATGAACAACTCGGTCGTGGATGGTTCCTCTTATTTATGATGAATTCACTTTATCATCGTCGTTAAAAAACGAAAAAAAAATGACTCACTGACGATTCAGCAACTTTCCGATCGATTAATCATACATACGGCACGTATGAGTGCACTAAGAACTGAGATCTAATGATTATTCAAAAAAATTTCTTCATGTATCAAACTAATCAATTTCGAATGTTTTCTATTGATGATATACAATAATAAACAATCACTTTAGAATATATTTTTTTAATTAAATAAAAAAATACTATACACTACAATTTGCTTACAATTTGTTATGGCAAAATCCTATTGAAATCCAAAGAGAGTACCCCATATTCGATTTTATACAAGCAATTCACTCGCGATTAAAATAATCACTAAACACTCAAATCAAAACTTACTAAATATTTCATGGTCGATATCCGAAATTAACTTGTCGCCGGAAAACCTCAGAAAACTTTCAGAATCGCACCGGTAAGTAATCACTTTAGACAAACAGCAATAGCACAGGTGTGCTTGTGGGTGATTTTAGAACTGGATCTACTAGCAAGTGGAGGCTGTATGTGTCCACTTGCTTCCAGTGCGGAGGACCGAAAATGAATGATACATTGTGAGAGGATTTCACCAAATTTATAATGAGTGCACGCGCGAGCGCCGCCGCCGAGCGGTGGTCGAGACGACAATCACCGGTGACTGTCTTCGGAGCTGATGATGGCCGAGGAGTCGCACTCGGTTGGAAGAACTCGTCTATAACGAGATTATAACCGCAGTGTAATCTCTGAGTGTACTTCGTTTGTTTCGAATGGTTTTGGGATGTTTTTTTCTTCATTGACTTCAAATTGTCCAGATTGAGGTTTTGGATTTTTTTCATTGATTTAGTCAAAGAACTTTTCGTTGTGAGTTAGTTTTATTCGGTGTATAAAATTGTGAATCTAAGTATATCATAGTGCTATTCTATGTGTGTCTGTCTGTCTTTGTATCCATGTAACGCTACAAAACTAACGGGTTGATGTTGTACTAAAACGGGTTGATTGCTAGTTACATATAAAAATTGAAAACAGATTCATAATTCGATTTTATATGAAAACAGTCTCAAACAAAAAGGTTTCAGTGTATATTGGTAATGGATGGTTATGTCAATGTCACGATTCTCGATCAATCTTGATTTAAAACGTAACCTGATCTTACCAAATCTGAAAAAGGTAAAAATCTAAGCTAACTTAACCTAATCGGTTAGTGCCATGCCATTGATATACATAACTGTTAATTGTCGATATCTATTATTTATAAATTGTTAGTTCTATGCAAACCACTATTTTTAATGTATCCATTCGAATTTGACATAAATTTCTATTAACATATTTTTTTATACATACATAAAAATTACTTCTTAATTACATCATAAATTAATTAACAGAGATTTATATGTTCGTATGTGTAAATACGAACAAACAATGATTGATTCCTATCATATATGGAAATATTCAATATTTTTAGAGACGAAAACAAGTTTCATAGTTTACATCAGCAGGAAACAATAAGAAAATTTTCAGAGTACAATCATAGCAATAAAATCAATCACTTTATGAAAACTGAAATTACTTTCGATCACCTACAAAATTTCTGTTTTTAAATCGCCATACCGTATAATTTTGTCGCCTTTAAAGTTGCAACCAAACGTTTCTACCATAACTTTGATTTAATTCAAATAGAAATTATACCAAATTGAATCCATTAGAAAGCTTTCGTTTCAATTCGATCACAATGTATCAAATTATGATACATCGAGACGAAAGACATTTTCGCTCTTATTTTCATCCGACTCAAATCGTACCCGAAATTTTCTTCAACGTCCACTCAAGGCGACAGTCATATTTTATTCTCATTCACCTCGAATATTTTCCATTTTTCAAATCTTCGAATTTTCCATGTGAAAACTTGTCCCCGATGCTCAAGTTCGTTTGTACCACATGAATGAGATATCTCGATTAATGCGACACCATCTTCATATCAGTTGTATTTGATTTCATTCTGCATATCCGCGATTTCTAGCATAAATTTTATGACTTTTGACGATGCATTCGTCATTTTCAAATTCGAGCATCTCAGTATTCACTTTCCCTGAAAAATACGTCCATTCATGCACTGCACGCTACATAATAATATCAAAATGATAGAGACGAACCATAGACGCAATTTTAGCATATGAAAAGAAAGCGCTACCTCATAATGGCGTTATATAAGAACGCATTATGTACTTTTTTGCGAACTGAAAATAAAACGAAACACACGAACATGCAAATCATCATCTCGTAATGTCAACACGAACCGTTGTTCCACAAAGATTTCTATCGTAAACGAAACTGCTTAATCTCGGTCGTGATTCTTCCGAAAAAAATTTCATAATCTGTAACACATACGCATCACAATGACAATACCTTGTCAGTGTGACGCTATTATTTCTGCACGTGGAACAAATCGGATTTCTCAACGCACGATGTTAAATTTGCAAAGCATGATTAAAAAACAAGCAAACAAAGCTTCAAGTTTGCTTCCATACAAATCAATTTCGATTCATCGAACTGTGATTCGAAAAATAATTACATATAAGCATTTACAACGTGTAATTTCCGGCCGAACGATATCCATTACGATAATTGCACTAGAGCTGTTCCGAATGAAAACTCTTCGCTCCATCGAAAATATTATGACTTGCTAGGAAATCAATCGGTCGATGAATGACCAATATTTCGTAATAGCAGTGAAATCGCCAAAAAACGACACGATTTTCAATTTTCCGCAGATGCGTCGGAAGTAAAAAACGCACGTGTAAGAATTTCCTCGGGTGACTTTTCGAAAAATTTTCAATTTCGCGCTCTTATCTGCATTTAAACGATTTGGAACACAATGATAGGCCGGAACTCTTCGGATCTAAGTGTTCCGGTATTTCTTTAGATACTAGAAATCGGAGGATGAGCAAATATCGTTGTAAATCTTCGGTTCAGATTCGATTCATAGTTCGGTTTTGACGTTTGACGGCGTCGTTAGTCGGTAGAAAGCAAACGCGTGAAAAGCCTACGAACGGGGTTAAAAATTGCAAGTGTTAAAAGGTTCAATCTAAAGAGAGATTGACGCGATGACTCATTTAGTTCTTGATCTGATGGCTAGTATGATTTAGGATAGTGGTAAATTCAATTAGAACGAATTTGCCCTTGCGCCGTGAAGAATAAATTGTTTTTTGAGTGAAAGACTTCTATGTGTTTTCATCGTAATAATGTGTAATTGCATATTATTAACGTTAGCTAAGTCGAAATTTTCGTTCGGATTCATGCTCATTTAAAAAAATGATACTTGCATGTTGTATCAGTAAAAATATATGTAATGATGATAGAATTCATATTTGTAATATGGTATTAATTAACTAATACAAAATGCATATTTTTTACAAAAAAATTCTCAACAAATCAAAATACACTCGACATGAGTTAACAAACCACCCGACTCTATACTTTATTTTTTCATGTTGTTTACAACTCAATTTTTTCAATACTTTTTTATACGCTTCGTGATTTCGTTCAAATGCTTCTTATAATCGCTAACAACCTAACGAGATAGATCACCTGCTATTATATTCAAGTTCAATAACATTTTTTCATCGAATCAAAAAGCTTACGAAACGTATTCGATGGAAAATTCGGCGATACACAAAAATGCGTATTGCGGCACTTAATCGTAACGTCGCACATACGAACCTCGAAGTCGGTCGACGAGAGCTGAATACTTCGGATGAAAGTATAAGTGGAACTCTGTCTGAATCGCATATTTCTGACCTGATGATACAATAAAACGAATGTGAAAAAGCCGGACATTCCATCTTCCGAAACCTAGAAGACATATGCCGAACGAACTCGATTTCGTAACGTACGAAGTCGACATCTGAAAAAATAACGACGATTCGTGTAATAGTCGTAATAAACGATTGCTTTTAACGTAATTGCATGACTATAAAAAATAATGCATATAGCACTGTGCGTGTGTCGAGTCCGGTTCTGAAGATGAGCGATGAAGAAGAAAGTTCTGTTCAGGACGAGTCGTTTGTTTTGTATGTACTTACGAAGAACGAGAATCTTGTTTGATCAGATCCGAATTATTTTTTATTGGGTTATAATCATATTGAGCATCGTAAAATACCTATATAAGAAAATTGAGAGATCGGTTCAATTGAATAAAGAAGATTGTTTGTTGATTGGATTGTTGAAGATGATCGCTGTGAGTCATTCTGTATTGATGAATTTATATAATGATCTTCTCTTTTCGTATTATAATATATCGAATGTACTATGTAGAATTATTTATAAATATATATGAGAGAAGATATAAGGGCTTAGGTTCGAGGAAATGCGCCGAATCTCGAAAGCCCTTGGGGCGTAACTCCTTAATCCGGCCCTGATTATGAGCCATGAGTATGTATTGAGTATCGTCGAAAAACACGACAGTTGGATCCGATTTATTTTAGAAAATTGATATTCGTCCGATGTCGCGATAAGAGCGGTGTTTCTCGCGGGCTACATACTCTAGTATTGAATGTGGAGAGAAAATCTAGAAATTAATACGACGAAACGAAAATGAATTGATACACTTTCTAGAACGGCGCAGATTAAGATTCGCAAGAACTGAATTCTATATCCTTGTTTATTTATTTATTTTTTTGTATAGGTCCATAGGAATCGGAGTATCGATGAGTGTGTTTAGAAATTCGAGTGAGCTGTTGAGAAAATTTTGAAAGCTCTCGAAGTTAATAAAATTCCCCGAAAAAAATTGTTTACATGGCTCGGAAATGTTTTCGCTTTTCCGACTCCGTTTCAATTAAATCGTTAAAAAGTAAAACGACGAGCGGTAATTACTTGAATTTTTTGCGTTTTGGTAATGCGATTGTAGCATATTTACTATCAATTAACGCAGAATGAACAACGCCCACCTTTTCTTTTTTTCCGCTTGCATATAATGCATAGAAAATGTCAAGTACATTTGTATATCTGTATCACGCGAGCAGAATCCCATGACAATCGAGAGTTTTTGATCTACTACGAGTATATAATCTTTTTTCCTGTTCAGATAAACCAGTTTGTTAAAGATCAAAGGCAATATAGGCTAAGATTGAAAAAAATATGAAAATAGTAAAAATTAAGCACATGGTCGAAGGTCGAGTAATGTATAAAAATATTACGTATCGAGAATCGATGCAATTATGTAAAAAAATCTAATTAAATCACATGAATTAGATATTATCGCTGCGTAAAAATATCATTTTAAAAATTATATAATATTTCATAATTTTACGATCGGAAATCGTCTTTTTTGAGCCATTAATTTGTCGAATATGAATCTCGAAAAAGTGGACCCGCGGTGAACGTTCGCATTCTTCGCCCAATGAGATCTTTTTTTCAAATCGGTAGGAAAAAATCGCTTCGACTTTTTTCACACTCGGCCATATCTGAATACAACGAGGCTTTAAAAACGATGCATATTTAAAAAGGCGGTTTTTCTCGAAAAATGCAAGTGTACGTACATACGGAGCGCAAACGACCGCTTTCTCACATTTCGAAACGTCACCGTATCATTTTCGTAGTAAACGACGCTTTAATTATGATCGGCAAACAAAGTCATTGTCATCAGCATCCTATTCAGGTGTCGTCGAACTTTATTAAAAATTTGAGAATGAATTATTCTAATCCATAAAACATGAAATATTCATGCGTATTATTCAAATATTTAATAATCGATAGCATATGTATGATTGATCAGATTCGGCTACATTTGTATGCAAGCACATTAGACTATGATATGAGTGAGGCTGAGAAAGAATATGCCTTTATTTGATTAACAATTCATTTTATGTCATCTTGTAGATATGACTTCACAACGTAGCTAGTTCAATAGAACAAATGACGCAAATTCCTAGTTCTTCAATTTGAAATCATTTCAGTCGATTCTAAATTAATTAAAACTCCTAAAATGTAAAATACATAATGCATTATAGTGTGCAAAAGTATATTAGATCTTTTATTTAATATTCAAATTAGATGAACACACACAATTTTTTTAGTCAAAAGTGCGAAAACAAACATCGCATTACAAGATCGACTGTAACTTTATCTTAGAACGCCTCTATACTGATCTAAATTACAATCGATAATTTAAAACACATCTCGAAAAATATTAAAAAACTTTTCTTAAACATGACTGAAACTTCGAAGACTACGGTTCAGGATAGACGTTCCACTGGAACATTATCTAAAAAAAAATTTCAATAAAAAAATGTTATCGACCGCTGTCGATAGCGTCCTTTCTAAACGACACGAAGCGTAATTTCATCCACTTTTATTTTTTGTTATTGTTGTTTACCTGTTATTTCGTCTCTTTTCAGAAGCGGGCGTTATCCAGCAGGTGATTGTTGCGCGACGGCAATGACCGAGCGTCGCTTACCATTTCGACCGATGGTAGAAAGAAAGAAAGACAGAAAGAAAGAAAGAAAGAAGAAAGATGGATAGAAAGAAACGCGGGCGGTGGACAGACGAGAAAGTACACGTTGTCAAAACACTTTTATTTGCATCGACCGATCGGTGAATAGGCGCTCCTGCATTCGCCGTTGCGAATTCGATTGGAAATTTGCAATTTTCAACTCGGTCGTCTTTTACTTGATATGTGTGTATTAATTACCATGTGAAAAGTCACAAAATTGCATAAACAATAATCCAGGACAAGTAATACGATGATCCAGAATATATTGATTTTGATATTGTGGAATAAAAAACTGAGAAAGAATATATAATATAATTTAATGATCAGTTCAATTTGATAAAAATTATATAAGAATTCAAAGTCGCCTTTTTTAAATTAAATACTGAACTTTTTATAAGGCTCAACTAACTAACTTGTCAACAATATTCAAAGAGAAATTTGACCACTTTTTCTTGTCGTATTATTCGAAAAGAAAATGTTATGAAATAATACAAAAAAAATATCCAACAATGCATGATAATGGCGATCCTTTCATTTTCATACAACAGTCAATTTAATTTGTATTACATGCATATGTATCACATCTAATCAAAATATTTGAAGATGTAGGCATGTAAAAAGAAATGTAAAATATTTTCAATTGTATCTACATATACTAATTATTTTTCAACAGTGGACTTGATATTTTTAGGTTGCAAACAAATCCATTGATGTAAATTGTTGAAATTTTCTATTCTTGTGTCGTTAACAGCAAAAGGAATGTGCCAGTTTGTTTGCTTCTGTGGTAATATTAAATATCTTAAGGGTTCCTAAAAAAATTCAAACGAAATAAAAAACAATATTTTATCATGAAAATAATAATTTCACGAAAAGAAAATATGTTAATGAAGATTTATTCCAAATCCAAAATGTGTATACCTTTATAGTCACTTTTCCATTAAAATGTGATTGAAACAGTGAATATTGGTGAACATGTTGCCATTTTTCAAATAAATGCTTATCGTCTCCTAATTTGAATTTGTGACCTCGCATTAGATCACGTGACATGAAATCAGTATTCTCACCACATAAAGCTGCATACAGTAAAAATGTATCATCATAAGACCTAAAATAGGAAACAAATCTCATTGTGTAAAAATTCAAAATCATTTGAATATGTTAAGCGATAAAAATATTTTCATACATATCATTCACAAAAAAATACATGGCATTTTTTTTAATAAAATTTAATTCTTGAGCTGCCCATCTATTCATATGCTTTCTTCCTAAAACGAGAATTTTCGTTTTGCCCATATTCTTAAACGTTTTAATAATGTCTGTCAATATTTTGATACCAACAGTTGACGAATTATTTGATGTGGAATAAGCTACATTTAAACCATCGATAACTATATCAAACGGAGCATTGTTTTCAATGAAAGACATGTAATCATCAAGCTCTTTTGGAGTAGAATTCATATAAATATTTTTCTTGACCAAAACCAGTTTATAAAATGCATTTTTTAATTTCTGATGCTCATCACTTGTTAAAGAAAAATGAGATAAATGCATTTTACATTTAGGACACTGTCCTCTGAAAAAAAGTGTTTCATATATGATAAATTTAAATGATTGAGCAAAATATAAGAACAATCTGGTGAACGTACTTTTCATCAATTTTGATCGTTTTACTAGTCCACCCGTAACAAGTCTTGAAAACATTGGCAATATTCTCAACTACAATTTTGTCTAACAATATATTATTTTCAACAGTAAAATAAATGAATTTTTCAAGAGATGATATTGTTTCTTCGAAATTATTTTTATTTCTCTTTACATAGTAGTTTATACAAGCCAAACATGCATAATCATCAGGTATTTTACCATAATTAACCATTTCTCTCAAGAATTTCCATCCCAAATCGGGTTCATTGTTTTCAAAAGAAGCTACAATTATAGAAATGTAGGATTTAGTCACAGGTGTTTCCATTAATTTTACTTTTTCATAAAGAGACAAACACTCTTTCCATTTTGAAGTATGGGACAAAGCACAGATGCAATTTTCTAAAGTCCCCTTATCTAATACTTTATATGTAGAGATTAATTCTTTGTAAAGCTCTAAAATAAATTGTTCTATTACCGTTGCTTGTGCAGTTTCAATTTTATCTTTGCTTTTTTGAGCATAGCATTTTAATATTGAACCGATTACTCCTAGATTCAACTTGATTTTACTTGACTTAAGATATTCAACATATTCATCGACCATTTCATATGAAGAACTTTTATTTAAATTATTCAATATTACTGAGTCCACATTTACTTCATTAGCAAATTTAGATTGCACCAAGGATTGCTTGACAATATCCCAGTTTATTCTGCGTGATTTTATATCATGATTTTTATTCAACGTGTCGAAAAATAAATCATCACCGTATCTTTTTCCACTGATATTTTTAGCAAAGTTATTTACATTTCTGAATTGTTTTTTCAGAGGGAACTGATCTGAAACAACAAAGTAAACATTAAAATTTTATCAGATGATCAATTAGTCATTGGAGAGCAATATTAAGTTAAAATTTCGGATCTTCCTATTTAATAACCTTCCTATTTAATAATAATTTATTATTTAATAAGTAAATAATTAAAATATTTAATAATTACTAACTGAAAAATGATAATGATTCAAACCCTGGTTTCTGAAAACCACGAGCCGCTAAAACGACCCACATGGTTATGTACAACTGGTTTGACAGTTCAAATGTCAATATAACATATCCAGTCAGTATAATTTCTGAAAATTGAAATTTCACAAAAAAATTTTAGCCGTCGCTAAAAAAACATCAAGAATACTGCCATTGTAATGTGAAAAAATGTTCAGATTTGTACTATATTAAATTATTTTTTTTCCATTAAGTAGAAATAAACGAGACACATAAATGTTTAGACCAAAATGGCGGCGTCTAGTTCTCAATGTTCTATTGACAGTTGACAGGTGTACGTTTTGATTTGTGTTCGTTTCTCAACGTTTTTGTTGTTCTAATTTGACTTAAGTCGATTATTTCAACAATTTCAATCATGGAGAATAATAAATCACAAAGAATGCCCAAAGTGGCTAAGGTAATGTGCAAAGTAATCGAAACACGCGATGAAAATACATGAATACCCTTGCTGAATTTTGTCTTTCCAATGTTTAGGTCAAAAATAAAGCGCCCGCGGAAATTCAAATCACTGCTGAACAACTTTTAAGAGAAGCTAAGGAAAGAGATTTAGAAATATTGCCTCCGCCTCCGAAGCAAAAGATATCCGATCCAGATGAACTCAGAGATTATCAGCAAAGAAAGCGGAAAGCTTTTGAAGATAACATTAGAAAAAACAGAATTGTTAGTATACTAGGATGCATATCTCTTAGCCATATTTATGGGTATATTCTTGATTACATTTTTAATTTTTAGGTTATCAGCAATTGGTTGAAGTATGCATCATGGGAAGAGTCACAGAAGCAAGTACAAAGAGCGAGATCTATTTACGAAAGAGCGCTGGATGTTGATCACAGAAACGTAACTCTTTGGTAATTCAAAACTACATCTCATTCTCAAATAATTTTGATGTATTAATTATATATCTCTACATACATATACATTTTTTTACAATTTTTAGGCTGAAATATGCTGAACTTGAAATGCGAAATCGTCAAGTTAACCATGCTAGAAATTTATGGGATAGAGCGGTTACAATATTACCCAGAATTTCTCAATTTTGGTATAAATACACTTATATGGAAGAAATGTTGGAAAATATACCGGGAGCACGTCAAGTATGTAATTTTTTTCTTCCTCGTCGAATATAAAACATGATATATGTAGATATTATAGAAAAAACAAAATTTTTATTTAGGTATTTGAGAGATGGATGGAATGGCAACCGGATGAACAAGCATGGCAAACTTATATCAATTTCGAGTTACGCTACAAAGAAATAGATAGAGCACGAGAAATTTACGAAAGATTTGTTATGGTTCATCCCGATGTGAAAAATTGGATAAAGTATGCTAGATTCGAAGAAAATCATGGATTCATAAATGGAGCTAGGACAGTTTTCGAGAAAGCCGTGGAATTCTTTGGTGATGAAACATTAGATGAAAAACTATTTATTGCTTTCGCGAGATTTGAAGAAAATCAGAAAGAACATGATAGAGCAAAAGTGATTTATAAATATGCCCTGGAACATATTTCGAAAGATAAAGCCAGTAACCTGTATAAAGCTTACACTATTCATGAAAAAAAATATGGTGATAGATCAGGTATTGAAGATGTGATTGTCAGTAAAAGAAAGTTTCAATATGAACAAGAAGTTAAAGAAAATCCAACAAACTATGATGCATGGTTTGACTACTTGAGACTTGTGGAGAACGACGGTAATTTAGATGATATCAGAGAAACATACGAAAGAGCAATCGCAAATGTACCACCAACCAAGGAAAAACATTTTTGGCGGAGATATATTTACCTGTGGATCAATTACGCATTGTTTGAAGAATTGGAAGCACAAGATACTGAAAGAACTCGTCAAATATACAGAACTTGTTTAGATCTTCTTCCGCATAAGATTTTCACATTTTCCAAAATATGGTTAATGTATGCCCAATTTGAAATCCGTTGCAAAAATTTATCACAAGCGAGAAAATCTTTGGGCTTGGCTTTGGGTGTATGTCCAAGAGATAAATTGTATAGAGGTTACATAGATTTGGAAATTCAGCTGAGAGAATTTGACAGATGCAGAATATTGTATCAAAAGTTTTTAGAATTCGGACCAGAAAACTGTATAACCTGGATGAAGTTTGCTGAATTGGAAACTCTTTTAGGCGATGCAGAAAGAGCGAGGGCTATATATCAACTGGCTATAAATCAACCTCGGTTAGATATGCCTGAATTACTTTGGAAAAGTTTCATAGATTTTGAGGTCTCTCAAGGAGAAACTGAAAAAGCTAGACAATTGTATGAGATGTTGTTAGAGCGAACCGTCCATGTTAAGGTGTGGATGTCATATGCTAAATTTGAATTGAACGCAGAAAATTCAGAAAACATCAATGTGGAGCTGGCTAGACGCGTTTACGAAAGAGCCAACGAGAGTCTAAGAAATATCCAAGAAAAAGAATCACGAGTTTTATTACTCGAAGCTTGGAGAGATTTCGAAAAAGAATCAGGAGATGAACAAAGCGAAAGAAAAGTAATGGAGAAGATGCCCCGTAGAGTTAAGAAAAGACAAAAGATTATATCTGAAAATGGTGTCGATGAAGGTTGGGAAGAAGTTTTCGACTACATCTTCCCTGAAGATGAACTTATCAAACCCAACTTGAAATTGTTAGCCGCAGCAAAAAACTGGATGAAACAGAAGGAAACGACAGAAGGTGGTGTTGCTACAGATTCATGAAACTCAAACATATAATATTGCTTTATTTAAAATATGAAGTAACAATTAGAATTCATCACATTTTAAAATACTTTTAAATACCAGTGTTTAAATCGTTGGTTGACAGTTACTATTGGTGTTTATAGGTATGTCTATAGAAAAAAAAATGTTAAGCTATAGTTAAGTAGCATAACCAATGATTCAAATACTGGCCCTAAATTTAATAATATGTAAAATAAATAAAAGTTCATTTTTTAAACAAAATGTATTGATTTTGATTATCTTTATTTCGATGTCAGTCTACATCTTCAGGTCTAACAGGATGAGGAAGAGGAACCATTGATTTTTTGTCCACATCTCTAGAACACGCTTTTCTCATATCTGCAAAAAAAAAGTACTTGATCATTCTTATCCATATATGTACATTTAATGATGTAGTTTAGTATTTACCATATGCATCTTCATCAGGATCTCCAGAATAATACTCTAATACTTTACGATAAACAATGTAGCCCAAATTAGTATACATTTTTATAGCCACATTGTTACTAACTCTTACGAACAAATCGACAAAATAAGCATTCTTCCTATTAAATGATGATTTACAAAATTATTTGACAAAATATTCATGAATACTTTTCAACAAATGAAAAATAATAAAATACTTTTCAGAAACATCCTCTAGAAAATTCATTAATGTCGCAGCTAATCCTAGACGTCGATAATCGGGAGCTACAGTTAATGCGGTGACGTGTCCATGCCAATTTTCACCTCTACCTTCAGCTTTTCCCATTACTGAAATATAAAAATATTTTAATCAAAATCTGATAAAAACGCATCCCATTTGAAACTATGGGATCTTCCATATTTGATCATGGAGACAAATAAATATTAGAGCCGGTAAAAAGAATTCAGATGTTTTTCACGTGAAAGCTATTTAGAGTGAGATTAACTCGGTGAGCTGAGAGGCACCGAATTTGTTTCATAAAACATGTGATATCGCATCTCAGGGTTATACGGTATCAATAAGTTTTCGATACCAGATAATTCAGAATTGGGTTAAGCAAAGGAATTTGTATTTGAAAAAGAATATTTATTTTGGTATCGTGCCAAGTCAGAACAATGTAAAGGATGAAATAAAAAGTATCTTAGTACGTACTGTAGCCCATAATTTCACCGCTCGGTGACTCTGCTACTTGAAAATATTCAGGCCAGTGAGACAAGTATTGAGTATAGAAAAATAATCCATAAGTTTCAGTCAGCGGATCTAAATTTCTGAAAATAAAATACACATCAGATTAAATATTTAAAAACATTTCCGCCCAACTACCACCATAATTTCTTCATCATTATATAGACCAAAAATTGGGTAAAGTTTGAGGTATTTTAATAAAAAAAAATACATTAGTTTCGACAGGTTAGGGCTCACGTTCAATCGGATCGGAGATCGGAACAAGTTAAGGCAACGGTAGACATGAAATAGGAAATTACTGGAAATAGTTATTACGTATTTGATATTTAACCTGGGTGAATAATGTGTTTATCTACTCGATGTCATTGATAGTTGTCGTTTAATTTGGATAAATATTATGAAATTTAAATACAAAATTGTGAAGTAAACGTACACATTGTTGAATTTGAGCATATCGTTGCAAGTGAAAGGTCTGAGAGTTGTCATCTTGAGGTAAAATAATAATTAAAGTAAATCACTAGAAATAAAATTTGACATCCGTCAGCTCGTCTACCCGGCTTCTAATATTCTACACTCCTCTCGTTACTTTCCGCTCTCGTTCTTTCTCTATTGTTAATATTTTAAATAAAGTCGGATCTACACTCGTCGTTTATTTTTGTGGTCGAAAAAAAATTTCTTGAAATATCGAAGGTAAAAACTGACGAAAACGATTTCTTTTGTATCGTTTATTATAAACGTAGTTTTTTATTTTCAAACACATAAATAGTTCATACACGAATCGATCCGACGCTATGAGCGTAGTGCAAAGATAATAAACGAGCGTCGACGCGAAAAACTGTAAACCAGTCTTTTTATCGGTCGCAATACCGAATCGAGCGTCTCTCTCGAAATGAAACTCGATTTTTAACGTTCGCACAAAGAAGCTAAGCAATTTTGAAATGCGTCCGTAGTATGTTTCGGACGTATGGATCGTTTTAACGATCGTTTGTGGTCGGCCGCCACTGTTGAGTTTGCGTACGATTGTAATAGCGCAATAAAGCAGATTCCGTTTTAAAAAATAAAAAAGAAAACGGTCGAGTTGTCGTCGAAGATTCGTCGATAGAAAGAAAACAAAGGCGAGAAGAAACGCGGAACGAAAAACGATTGAATTCTTCCGATTCGAAAGAGAGACCGAACCCCAAACCTACAAAATTCGACCATATGGCGCCGAACCGAAGCCGGGCGTTAAAAAGTGCGGATGTGCGCGTCGGATTTCGAATCGACCGACCGATCGATCGCGCCCGATAGAGATCTCGGAGCGCGGCGCGATTCGAAAGATCGGCACTTTTTGAAAGCGGCGATTTGGCGCCGAAGCCGCGCCGTGCGCCGCGCGTTCGGGCGCGCGGCTCGTTCGCGTAGCGGTGTCGCGCGCGACGCTCGTCGGGCGGCGGACGGGCGCAACTTCCGCGCGCTCCGATCGCGGACGCGAAACGTTTCCGGACGCGGACTCGAAGAGGGACTTCAGTTGAATAATTCGAACGCGCGCTCGCGTCGACCGTCCGCGCCGCCATGTTTGTTGTCCGTGGGGCCCTCGGGCGCGCGCCCGCCTCGCACCGGCCCCGACGCGCGCGCCAGCGGGATTGCGCCCCGTGACGGCTCCGCGCCCCGCGCCCCGCCCCCCGAACCCGGACCCGCGCCGATCTCCGGTCGCGGCGCGGCTCACGGACCGGCATGAGCAGGCCGCGCCGCTGACATGGAGGCCGCCGCGCCGCAGAGGCCCCCGAGGCCGCATCGGCGACACCCCTCCGACTCCCCTCCGGACTCCTCGGACTCCCCCCCGCGCGAAGACTCCGCGCCCCCCGCGAACGCCGGCGACGCGCCCCCGCCCCCTCGCAAGAAGCTCGTGAGGACCGCCTTCCTTTCGGAGCGGGAGCCGCCCGGACTCCCGGAGCCCCCCGACCCTCCGGACCCTCCCGAAGCGCTAGACTCGTCTAACGAAATGCCGACGCCGGAACCGCAGCCGGAGCCGGCGAGGCCGCCCCTCGAAAAGATGACCATCAGGATAAACAGGGACGCGGCCGACGAGCGGGCGCAAGTGCCCAAGCTGACGATAAAGCTCGGCCGCGGCTCGCCGCTCGCGTTCGAAGACGCCGAGGGCGCGCTCAAGATGACGATCAAGCTGCCGAAGGAGCCGCCGGCGGAGACGACGAGGCCGCGCTCGCCCGAGAGGCCCGTCGTCCCCAAGCTGACGATCAAGATCCCGCCGGAGAGCGGCGAGGCGAGGTCGCCGCGCTCGCCCGTCCCCAAGCTGACGATCAGGCCGATCGCGAAGCCGGAAGACGCCGAGGCGAGGAGGTCGCCGGCGCGGATCCACCAGGTCGTCCGCTCGCCGAGGCCGCACCCGCACCCCGACGAGCCGACGGACGCCGTCTCGACGAAGATGATCTTCAAGATGCGGCCGCCGTCCGACGAGCACCCGAGCTCGCCCTCGAGGCACGGGAGCTACCGAGTGTTCCCCGCGTCCAACGAGAGCGACCCCCCGCCCGAGGCCGACGTCCGGCCGGAGCCCGACCGTCCGTCCAAGTCGGAGGTCCTCGACAGGATCTTCGAACTCGTCCACGACGTGGCGCCCCGGACGACCGCGAGGGTCGTCCCCGAGGACGCGAGCCGCCCGCTCGAGATAGAGACCTCCCCGTACAGGTGCTCGGGGCCGAGCGAGAGCGGCCAGGAGTCGCCGAGGATAATACTCAAGATAAACAAGACGTTCCAAGGTTCGACGACCGAGATCCTCACCGACAAGACGCCGAGGAGACCGAACGCCGAAGGTCCGAAAGACGATGTCGAGTTCGCGAACGCGGCCGAACCGCTCGTGCCCAAGTTGACGATCAAAATTCCGCCGGAGAGCGTCGAAAACGATTCGGCGGCCGGCCGCGAGACGAACGAGAACGACTCGTCGAATCTGCCCTCCCCGCTCGGCCGGATCAAGTTGAAGCTGACGAAAGACGGACGCACGAAGATCGTCGACGACGACCGCGACTCGGCCTCGGACGCGACGAAAGACTCGTTCGACCGAACTCCCAAAGTGAACCTCAAACGTGCGTACGCAGACGAAGATCCCCCGAACGCTACCGATGGACGTTCGAAAGTCGAGGACTCGGGGATCGAAGCGAAACGTCTCAAATTCGACAAACTGTTGGCAAATTCGAACATCACCATCACTCGCGTCGCGAAACCGAAGAGCGCACTCGAAGACCTGTTGAGTTTGGAAAACAAGCCCGAACTCACCGTGTCGCTCGTCTCCGTCAATTCCGACAAAGAAAAAATATCTCCGGCCGCAAACAGAATACACAATACTCGAATCACCTCAAATATATCGAAATCGAACATTCACCTGAACGATTCTATGTGTGAATTTCCCGATTTCCTGAACAATATTAGGATCAAAAGAAATGAGAAAACGGCCGATAGGAGAAAATACAAACGCAACTTGAGAATAATAAAGAATAAAATCGAAGAAGCCGAAATGGACTCGAACGCCGTTTCTTCGATACACAACAATATCGAAAACGATCTGGTTCATATTGAACCGCGGAATCCAGTCTTCGACGATACCGGCGATATTATAGCTTTAAATGAAGGTTCGAGTTCTCAAGAATGTATGATAATAGATGACCTGTCGCAAGATCCGCTCGACATAGATAGTATAGCTAAATCACACTTTGTGCCTGTAACTTCGGACGTTGTCATGAACAATAACATTGTGAATATAATAGCGAACGCTGCGAATATGTTAACATCCAAACCGAGACGAGGACGCGGCAGACCCCGCAAGTGTCGACTCGATCCCTCGCCGAACTCGTCTATGGTCACGTCGACCGTGGACGAGCGGACGCTGAGAAACTCAAAACGGTCCAGGTGATCTATTGTTCAAAATCAAATGTGTCTTTTTAAATTTTTAAAATATGCGACGTTATTCTTATTTCATTTTCAGAGAACCTGCGATAACTCGAACTCCGAGGGGAAGAGGACGCGGTCGAGGCAGACGCGGCGCTTTGCAAAATTCTCACGATATTTCGTCGGTCGGAAAACAAAACTCGTTCTTTTCAAACTCGACGCTGTTCAAAGACATAGACGATACTAGCGTCACTCTTAAAGAATCCGAGAGTGAAAAAAATAAATCGATGGCGATCGAAGAGAGCATCGTTCTGGACGAATCCGAAGATGGTTCGGACGAAAGTGACGTTTCGTCGGTCGTCATGTCTCCGGTGAACAATAGTATAAATGAAGGACATTCTTCTAGTTTCCTAAGAGGTCGCGCAAGAGGCAGGGGCGTAAGAGGCGGAAGAAGAGGAGCGAGAGGCGGCCGCGGTATGCGATCGGGTAGGGGATCTAGAGGCGGTTCTAGAAGTTTGCGTCTTCCGAAATGTTCAGAGGAGATTCAGTTACAAGTGAGTTCTGTCATATTTGTTTTTGACTCGATCTGTTCAGAAATCTCTTAATTATTGTTTTTAATCTATCTAGGTTGTGATTCCTTTAAAAGATATAAAGAATGATAAGAGACATAAATCAAAATTATCGACTCCTTCAGTTCAACTTTTTGAAGAAGAGACTTGTATGATGGGTGACAATGATGCTTCTTTGAAGTGAATTATTTTGACTTAATTTTGTATAATAATACCTATCAACATATTTGTGATGTAAACGTGTCTGAACAATTTTTATTTGCAGAGATACCGCTTTACTAGAAGAGGAATCACAGATTACTGAATTGATTCCGTTTCCAGATGTTGACAGATCGAAAAAGTCTCTTCCGGTTGAACTTTATAATGATGGGTAAATATATTGTTATGAACTTTTCAGATTATTGCAAATATACAATTTTGTGCATTTTATTATTTTTGTATAGAAGTAAAGATTGGACCGCCGCTGACGTGGCTGAATACGATTGGCCACCTGAAGGATGTAGTACAGAATCTCCACCGCAAACTTACATGATTCAAGAACAAGTAATTTCATTTTATTTACCAACATTAGTTGTATTTCCAATTTAAAATTGTAGAACTTATCTACTGTCAATTCTTTATTGTTGTATATTTCAGGTATCACTTTATTTGGGCATCAAAAGTTTTAAAAGAAAATATCCTGATTTACATCGTAGAAATTTAGAGCCAGAGGAAAAAGCATTCTTAAAAGAAAGAGGATTAGTATCAGAAGAAATGTGTGATTTAGGTAAATCAAGTGGATTTTTATTAACAACGTAACTTAACCTAATTTCAGTGATGATATAGTGTTTTTGTGATCGAATTGCTTATTTTTCAGGTGTCACAGCAGTGGATGCAGGTGAAGTCTTAGATATCATGTTCACTGATTTTCCTGGCAAATATGAAGAATATCGTACATATTTAAGGGAAAATCGAGACAATAGAGCGTCAAATAAACCTCCAGCCCATCTTGCTACTGAACGTTCCAAACAAGTTAATACTCAATGGAATATGAAAATGCTCATTATTTCATCAATATATTTTACATAAATAATCATGTTTTCAGGAAACGTTGGAGAGAGCCAGAGAATCTGCATCATCGTGGAATGCTAGACTCAATAGATTGCGCCGAACAGCTCGTTCTTCAGCGATGGACCTACAAACATTAACCTTACATTCTCCTCGTAAACCACAACCTGTTGCTCCATATTCTATCCCATCCTATTACCCTGTTTCTCTTTTACCCGGTCAATATACTGATTATTATAAATCTTACACACCCGAAGAACTAAAGTAAGTAAAGAATCATAATCATTAAAAAAAAAACAATCTTTAGTTATTTTATAAAATTTGAAATATAATTTCATTCAAGGTATTTCCCATTGAATACGGTTTTGAATATTACATCGAGCCCGCCAAAAGTCGATGAAGGTGAATCACTTTCGGAAGAATCAGCAGAAGAATCTGACCTCGTTGATAGCAGTTCTGATGAGTCTGGAAGTGAATCTAGTGAAAGGAATTTCAAAGTATGTTACTTTTCATTTCTTAAATATCTGCATTTAAGTAAAAGATACTAAAGTAAAGTTTTCAGAGAAAAAATGTCAATCCGAAATCAAAGAAATCTGCTGTTGATACAAATTCTGTGGGAGTCAGCAGACCAACTTCTCCGACGACTGCAAATCATGCACAAACTTCTGTTCCACCCACACCTGTTGAAGTCCCACGATGCAAATTATGCTCAGGAACTGAGCATGCAAACAGACGCTACCCTTCAGAAACATTCATTACTTGTGCAACGTGTCATAAGAAGGGTAAGTTTTTTTTTCTCATATGTGAACACTATTATATTATCAGGAAAAATAAATTGACTTAAATATTTCAGTGCATCCATCGTGCTTAGAAATGGCTCCAAATGTAGCAAAATGTGTTAGATTATATGCTTGGCAATGCGCCGATTGTAAATGTTGTGCTCAGTGTCAAGATTTAGCTGATGATGACAAGATGCTTTTTTGTGATCTCTGCGATAGAGGTTATCATATTTACTGTGTTGGGCTTAAGCGTGTACCTACAGGTTCGTATTATTTTAGTATCTTTATAATAAACTTTCCAAATCTTATACTTTATAAAATAACTAGTTTTTTTGGTTCATCATCTGATAATCAAATCATTCTTACAGGTCGTTGGCATTGTAGTCATTGTGCTGTATGCCGTTCTTGTGGAGCTCGCACACCGGCTGGTATTCCAGGTGCACAACCTTCACAAACTCCAGGACCTCCCGATCAGTGGCATCATCATCTTAAAAAAATATCTTCTGGCCAGAAAGTTTATTCTCACACTTTATGTGGACCTTGTGCCAGGTAAATAAATTCATGAACAAGTTCGGTATTATGTTTGTGATTTTCGTATATTTAAATGTTTAATTTCAAAGTTTCATGGATATAATTTGGTTTTTTATTTGTTACAATTTCAGAGCATGGCGCGCTGGTCGATATTGCTCATTGTGTGAACGTTGCTTCATGGGTAAGAAAGGTGCTTTAAAAGTGGTTATTTGTGTGAATTGTGATAAAACTCATCATAAAGGTATTCTTATTGCTATTTCACAAATTATGAAATATATATAAATTCATTCAAATTATATCATTTGTTTTTTCAGAATGTGTTCGTCAGCCAGGTAGAGCTTTAGATGTGTTGAATTATATGTGCAATAGTTGTAGGCGAGGGAATACTCCGAGAAGACATTTTCCCACCAAAAAATTTACTGCTACGCCTAAAAAACCCCCTCCTCTATCAAATTCTTCTGCTGCTGATTCTAGTAAATGTAAAATAAACAACCATTCCCAGAGAGAAGCAGTATCGTCTATGGATGTCAGTGTAGATTCTATTTGCACAATGGATTCTAATCACCAATCTAATAGTACTTCGTGTGACGGTGTTTTTGATGACACAAACAGTGCTAAGCACACAGCAGTGAATGAAGTGATGATTGTCGATAAAGATTATTCAGTAGACGCTATAGATGGAAAGCAATCGGAAGAAGTAAACCTTGAAGAGTCATCAAACAAAATTGAAATCAGCTCGAATATGAATATATCCAATAACCATGTGGAAGAAAGAAACGATTCGATATTAGCAAAAAATGACAAAAACATTAATAATAGTAGTAATAGTGTGAATTCAGCAGAAGAAGGATTGGACGAAAACAAATGTTTTTCCAGTGACGTGTGTAAAAATTTAGACATTTTTGAAAATAAAACGTTAAACATATCACAAGTGTCAACCAACGATTCTGATAGTGTCCATCATAAAATAATCAATTCAGAAACCAACAGTGTCAATGTGTGCAACAATGACGATTCAAAATGTGAATCAAATTCTGAATCTAGCGATTTGATTCAAACAGAAAATGAATTTCAAAAAAATGCAATCGATAATCTCATAGACCTTAAAGTGAATTTTGACAATTTAAGTGACAATACCTAATTGTTAAAATGAACACACAATATTTTAAGTAATGTGTCAATTGGATGTCACTTATTATTTTTTATTTAATAAATTGCATAAATTAAATTTTATCACTAATAAATCGTACCAAAAAATGACTCATAACAAAAATTCAAACGAGTCGATATGACAAATGAATCTGTAACCTTTAGTGTGATAAATTCTTCTTAGAATATTTATAAACATCAAATATGATTAATGAAAATATATGTTATAGAATTCAAATAAAAAAAACTAAAATATAGTTTGATTTCAAATTAAATGTAATATGTAAATAATTTAATATAGAGCGATTTAATTATTGTAAAGTAATTTTTATTTTTCAATTGTTTAGGTATTAAACACAGTTGAGTGTTTTTGTTATGACCATTTTAATTAATTGCTCGTGAATACTATAACTGGATAATTTTATTATGATATATTTTATTTCAAAATTATTTCATCCCTATTTTGTATACAGAAATTGTTTGGATTCTAGTATTTTTCATAATTTTATGCACATTCTACTTCAGCTGGAAGTTTTTTGTATATAATAATTATTGAAGTAACTTACGTACAGAAGAACTTTAGTATTTTACAGAAGTCCATTATTCTTACTGATATCTCGAAATTTTGTCACAATTTGAAATTTGTATTGTAAAATTACCTTGACTTGCATCTTTTTTTTTTTATTCAACTAAATTGATATTATTAAATATGTGCATGTCTTTTTAAACACTCGCATTTTCAATTATGTTGTTTTAAGGGAAAAAAACGATATTTTTTTCAAAATATATCAATTATGTTACATTGTATCTTTTTACCTATGGACAGTATTTCAGTATTATTATATTGATGTATAGAATATATTATTTCATTTCCATAGAAGTTGCAGCTTTTTTGTAAATCTGACTAGTTCTTTAATGAAATGTCTGAAGTTCTACTGTATGTATCTCACAGTATTGTATTTTGATTCATATATGGTTAAAACCACTATTAATGTTGTTGTTAATATTGTTGCTAGATATTTATATCACTGAAATGTCAAACCATTTTATATTATTCGTTTGCAGCTCTTTTTGAATACATATTCACTTATGATAAGTTAGGTTTTCACAAATTGTATTTTTGTAACAGTTTTTAGACTTGTTTTTTTCAATATGTTGAATCATATACGTTTTGTATGTAAGATTTTTTTGCTTCAGTAATTTATATCAAATTAATTGTGTAATGAAAATTAAAAAGTCCAATAAGATGATCCAGTTATTTGAAATAATTTTAATGTTTGCTCTAATTTATTGATATATTTTTTTAAAAGTTGATAGTAAACTTTAGTGTTTTTTTTTTTCAAATATTCAATGTTTTGAATAAAATGTTCATCAAAAATTTCAGCTGATTTTTAATGAACCAAGTTATTCTCTGCAGTGAATGCAGACTATTCTAAAAATATGAAATAAATGAAAAATTCCATGCTTAAGTTTAATTTCAATAGTTATCGCCATAATCCCACTTGCATATTAATAATGATATATAAGCGTTTAAGGGATTACTTAACCATAAATTTGCATTTTACACCAATCAAAATTGAAATTTGTGAAGAATACTGATACTTATGTGCCTAATTTTTATTATGTTATGAATTTATTCTATTTTCATTATTCATCTTATGACACACGGATTGTATTAATTCAAATACTTAAAGTAAATTGTAAAAATCTAATCAAATACATGTAACTGGTGCTCATCTGAAATATCATATATTTTTGATTTGTTCAAAGGACTTGAATTATCATGATTTATCATTTGCTTATTACATATATTTTTCAAAATTGAGAAGACAGGATTTTTCTTCACTTAACTAAATGCATAGTGTAGTAGGTACTTAAAATCGATTTACATACATGTACATTTTTTTTTCTTACAATTTTCTATCCGATGTTCGATATATTGAAAAATATGATACTTATGAAATACAATATGGATTTTTTTTTATAATCGACATTTGAAATCCTGAATTGGAAACCTATTATTATTTTTTTACAATACATTCACTCCAATGAGCTATGTTATGTCCTAATGAAATATTTTTTAAAACTTCAGCTGAAAGTTAGATTCTGTGATCGATTCATTAGAAATTTCGATTTTAGTGCACTTCTAAACATCCTTTGTAATGTACTGTTGAATATATGCTTGTATTCAAGAATAACACAAATAATTATTTGAAAAATTGAAAAATTTGGTTATACATCAGTGTGAATGCCGATGCTTTTCTTTTTAAATGAAGATTGTACATATTTATTTATGAACCGCTGGTCGAAAAGAAAATGTAAATTTTATAAACTATGAATACTGGGTATTGGTGAATAAGTTAAGTTTTCTACTTACCTATTAATTTAGCCACATAGTTTAGCAAATTCATCGAAAACTTGTTCATGGAACGGATATTATTTGTATATTGTGCTTTTTTACATATTGTATTCTCTCACATGGAGTTAACGACTCAATTGAAACCAGTGTTAGATTTTAGCTTTACAAATATTGTATTTGAGAATTCTGAAATTTTTGCGGATGTTTTCAAATCTCATTTCTGTTCCTAACTTTTCATTATCCACACGTATGTATGTCAATGCGAACAACAGTATTCTCAAGATCGGTTTAAATTGAATGAACGTCTACTAAACAATCAATTTAAATTATTTTTTAATTTGTAGTGATGGATTTGTATCATACGAATCAAATAAAATGATAGGTACAAATGTGGTTTTTTTTTGTTTTTTATTAAAATAAATTGAATTTGATATAAAATAACTCAGGTATTTGTATAAATTGTTAATAATAAACATCTAAGACTAGATGCTCAAAGAGCATTCGCTTTACAATAAACAGTATTTTGACTTAAAAAGTATTTCATTATTAGTAATATATGACCTTAATTATGATAGTGATGTAAGTCAAAAAAAATGAATAAGAAATAAGTTCACCTTTATTTCCATGTTCACAATATACAATTCATATTGTTTTAATATGACAATTTATTCATAACTTCAAATTTTTTGCAAAATTGAAAGAATTTAATACAATATTTCACTTTAAAATGTTTGTACACTTAAAAATCAAGCAAACAAATATCTCTTAACAAAAGAAACAACTTACGCCACTGTCATAACGGGCACATATATAAAAAAAATCAAAAACAACAAATAACAAACTTATGCTTCGTGCCTGATAGCAGATATAGACAAAAAGGTGAAAGCATTCTGTAGATAAATAACTGGTATGACTGTGAATACCATATTCTTGTAGAGTTCCATCTTCAAAGTCTTCAATGCTTGAAATATCAACTCTGTGTCAGGTGATTTATTCTCCTTGTAAGATATTCTTAAACACATTGCAGTGTCATCTCCGTTTATCTGATTGTCTCCGATAAGCTTCTTAATTGCATACTTGAAAATATCAGTTATTTCATCTACAGTTATCAACGTTGCGAGCGAATTGTGTTGTAGTAAAGAATCTTCGTTGTAATGTGTCAATTGGGAAGTTGATGGTGATGTAGCTAATAAAAAAAAAAACGACATTATCTGTTTTAAATATGAATGTAGCCTAAAAAATCAAATTACCTGTAGCTACATAGCAAACTACAGCTGATACATTATTTTCATAATTCCATCGCCTCGTCAAAGCTACTTTGTATTCTCCAATGCTGCATCCAGTTTCTTCATCTGAAAAATATATACCTACTATATATCGTCCATGCATTTATTTTATTGAATAGATGTATTTCAGATTGCAAAACTAACATTCAAATCTTGAATTGTGGCCATGAGCCCAGACATGCCATTCAATTGGAGAATCTCGGGGAAGTCTTGGTACAACGAAAAAGTCTACTATTGCATTATTGGTATGTTCTTCCCATTGATGTCTAGCCTCCATTATAAGGCAAGGTTGGGTAACATAACATATTGCCTGTTTAAAAATTATGTATAATTAGAATAATATGTACCCTGTATTAAAAATATTATAATTTTAACGAATATACCTGGACTACATCCCTTATTTGCATTTTAGAATTAACTGCGTTGAGTATTCTTTGTACATGCCTCAATGCGAGACGACTCTGAGAAGATCCATTACCTTCTATGAGTTTCATTGAACCGGGAATTAGTGGTATTTGTCCAGCGATATAAATAATTTCTCCTATCTGCAGCCACAAAAACATATTTTAGAAAAATACGAAAGAAAACTTATGGAAATTCATTCTATAACGAACCCTGACTGCTTGGCTGTATGGACCAATATTAGCCGGAGCCCAATGAGAAATTCCCTGAACATGCATAGTGTGTTTTTCTACAACCGTTTCAATTTGGTCTTCACCTGGTGACTTGAATGCTGATGCTTCCAAAATAACTCCAATATTTTCAGGTAATGGACATTCTACACACACTCGAGCAGGTGGATTATTAAAATTGATTATTTTAATATAACTCTGATTCAGGGTAGCATACTCTCCCATATCTTTGATATAGAGGGTTATGGCGCACACATCTTCCAATGAAAGTTCGTGAGAAGATAAAAGATCTGAAATATAATTGTAAAATTTATACTGCAAAAAAAATAGTGAGAATATAAAGTTTAATTTTAAATATTAATATCTGTAAAACTTTAGATGCAGACGATATTTGGGTTTGTTTTTGAATGTAAGTGACCTGAGTATTCAAAGAATTTATACTTACAGGACGCTTGCTGGCATATTTCTCGCTTCGATCAGTTTGATATGATTTGAATCACAATAGTGAGAAAAAAAGGTAAGTACCTAGGTACCATTTGATTTAGAATTGTTAAATTATTTTTGAATCAAATTTGAAATGTAAAATTTGACAGCAAACCTCTACGTAAATTACAATAATATAATTAATAGCTATAATTTATCTCCTTCAATGAACAATGATTAAAGTTATTACATTTTGACTTGAAAAAAAGTATTAAATTCAAAGTTTACCTACTACATAATTTATACAATGCATTTTCCATTGCTACATCTGGTCCTCCGTCTCCGGTGACTCCTCCAATCCAATGCCAACCAGATTTATTGGCACATATTGAACTACAATCTTCAATGTTATAACTCTTTGAGATTTGTGCAGTATTGAGACTCGGCAAATTATAAATGTTGGAATCAGTTAAATCTTCACTTTTTAAAGTTCCATTCTCAATATTAATATTATCAGATTGAGAATTATTAATATTATCTATACAAATGCAAATAGAAGTTGGTTGGTCTTGATTATCAATTTTTATGTTAAGATCTTTTTCATTTTCATTTGACTCATTATCCTCTTTACAAATATCAAAAATAGAATGATTTATATCAGTAATAAAATCGAGTGGCCCCTTAATTTTATAATTGTTTAAAATATCGTCCGTCTTATCACTTTTAGGTTCTAAATGTAATTTTAATAAATTAATATAACCGACAGGTGCTATAGAATCATTTGATTGAACAATCACTTGAGTTTCATCCCTACAATAAGTTAACAATTAATTAAGAAAAAATGCAGTATACGATCAACACATGCTAAAAACTTACACAACAATTTTTTTCTTAAACAATGGGCAGTCTAATGTAAATGTTTCGTATTCTCCTCCTTCACCACAAACGTTGATGCCAAATTTTTCTTTTGCACCGAGCAACAACGATTGGAGGGCCCAAAGTGGTTTACCCAAAAAACTAGGATCCAAACCGAGAGCGGCCACCTAAATTATACGTTTAACAAAGGTTTAATATGAAATCATCATCTTTTGCAAAATAAATATTGAGATCACTAACTTTAATAACAATAGCGTTCATTTGAGAATCTATCATTTCTTGCAGCAACTCTACCTGATCACGTCTCCATAAATATGCCAGCGATACAAGACCCAAACGATTACATCTGTGGATAACAAATTATAAAATGTAGAATTCACAAACTAAAAAACCAAAACGCCATATTGACAGTAAAATCTTACACATTTTCTACTCTAACTCGTTGGTAATCTGATAAAATAGCGCCTACGGCAACTCCTTCTATTTCAATATCCTTCTGTAAATATAAAATAAACAATATAGACGACTGTTAACAGATCAATTTTTCATGCATGTAAAGAATTGTGAAATAATTACCTTCACTGTTTCTAGCAAATCGTATAAATCTTCTACTTCATCATTTTCAGTTTTTTTGTAAATTTTGCCTTTTTCTAGAGCATTACCTTTTGTGTGTTTTCGAAACAGCGGTAGTTGCATAGCTTCCGCAATCATCTCTATACCTTGATGACCTACTGTTTGATACATGTAGCTATCGAGTTCATCTAAATTTAGAGAGAAAAAGTTAAATATTACACGTATATTTAAAAAATTAAATATGTCCCTTTTAAAAGCATTCATTACCTTTTCCTAAGGGTTGAATATTTGCCAATGCGACTATTTCGTGACCTGCCGCTACGCACTGCATCATATTATAACAGCTATCTTTTCCACCACTGATGAGACCTACGACCTTCATTTTGCTTATTTTATATATCTGCAATAAAATTAACTATTGAAAATTACTAAAGAAATTTATTTGACGGTATGAGAAATTATGAAATCGTTTCAATTCATCAAATATAAAAAATTGAAACTATCGATTTTCAAGATAAGAAACTAACGAATAAAGTAAATAAACACTGAATTTCTTCTACATATTTTTATGAAATTAATTTAATCTGTGAAAAAAAAATAGCTGGCATCCATAGGTTTCGTTCGAAAATATTCAAAAATAAGTATAAAAATGGAATGATTTAAAATAGATTTTCCGCGAAAACCCCAAATCTACTGTGAATGTCGTCACAATGAAAAATCGTGAGATTACTAATATCTATCGTTTTAAATTTGTTGAATAGAATTTTACAGAAAGTCATTACACATCCTCTTTTGAATCAAATTACAGTTCGTTCTTACCTAAACGACCGAAAAAATATTCAAAATATAGAAGTACAATATGAAAAACGTTCAAATGGACGGAAAAAACTGAGAAAACTAGAAAAATCAAATCCCGAATAGACAAAATAGAATTAACGTCAATTCGTACGAATTAATGGGGAACGTAAACAGATCGATTTGGCAAGGTCGATATTGCAAAACGTGGTCCGCGGTCCACCTAAAAAATAGAACACCTCACCGCCTCGCGGAACCCCGTGGCCTATGAATATGAATGTGGCTCTCGACCGGATGCTTGTCGTCGTTTAGACGAGGGGCGTAGCACCCGGGGGCTCCGTCGACTCGGAACGCTCGCGTCAGGCCCGCGAAGGCCGATGGGGCTCCGAGCGACTATTTCGAGCGGTGGGGGCCTATCGCGGAACGTCATCGCAACCGGCGACGGTACTTCGCTAAATTTATACTTTTCAATCGATTTTTCGACGAAATATGGAATAAAATATCTAAAATATTCTGTTTCCATTCGAATCTAATTGAAATCTATCGATTTTCGTCGATAAAATTCAAATTATTAGAGTTCATTGTAGACGACGTTTCATCAGTTGACTAACAGTCGTCTGGATTTTTTAGTTCACACGTGTGAACGACAGTTTGTTTTATCGCATTCTATATTCGAGAAAATTTCAACTCAGAATATGAACGTTTAGCTTATCGTCTAGAATATTCACTTTTTATCGATTTCATTAAAGATTTCCCGACATGAAATTTCATTATTTCGAATAGGTATTAAAGATTGATTTTTCACGTCGATTTCCGTTTGAATTAATATTTTTTGGTGTAATTAGAGATTTCGATAGGTTCTCATCGTTTGACATTAGACAGAAATAAGTATTTTTCATTCGAAAGTTGAATGTTTATATTTGAGTTTTCATTTCGTAAGCGTCTAGACTAGGTATTCGTCATCATATAGATTTTATCGATGAATATGATAAATTCATTATTCTCGTTCTTTTGGTTATATCGAAATTTTGAATTTTGGGAAGTAGAAAAGAACAAATTGACTTTTTATATTCGGGAGGCGTCTTCAATAAGAATATAAGATCGGTTTATACTGCATTCTTCAAATTAAGCATAATTCCATAAAAAAAGAAAATTATTCGCATTTAATATAATTTATTATATCAATATTCATATTTTTATTTGATTTTTTGCGATTTAAATCCAAAATAAAGATGAAAAATTACAGATTTTGTCCAGAGAAAAAGATGTTGCAGTAAAAAAAGTGCGATTTGAGTATATTTCGTCATTATTCCATCGGAAACGTCATTATGCCGTTCGGGCTGCGATTGGCCAGTCGGCGGGGATGAAATCTGATCGAAGGAATATTAGATCGGCTCTACCCGTGCGTTTGAACAAACATCGAACATAAATTAATAAACGAAGATATTACCATTATTTAACAGTGTAAATGATATTTTCGGCAACATTGACAAAATATACGTTGAACGTTTGAATTTCAAGCCAGAGTCTTTTCTTTCTTTTCTCGTCAGTCTTTTTCAATATTGTAACGATTCTAAATACACTAATATACTCTGCCGAGTGAGACAAACAGACTCGTTTTTTAAATGCATATATTTTACAATTAACGTATGTTCGTACGCGCATTGTTATTTCTGCGATATTTGCACACGAAAAAATAAGTTTATTCGATTTCACATCGGATTAGATTAGATCGAGTACGTTTCGATGATCTGTTTCGCAAGCATTTTGAATATAATTGTGTTTTGAAATCCCGTCGAGTCAAAATGAATCGAATCGAGTCGATTTCTATTATTTTTTCAAACGATTACATCCCCTCCACAGAGACGAAGTGCCTCCCCTCCACTTTTCGACCCCGTCCGAAAGATCGAAAACCCGTTTAGTCTAATTCTGTCGAGTCGCGAGTGAGCGCACGATTGATTATTCGTTCTAAAGCGAATATATCAAAAGAGCGAATCGTTAGAAGAGCAAATAGACGAAAAGATCTGTAGAAGCAGGGCGAATAAAACCGGTGCGATTCGAGTGAAAGAGTCGACAGAAAATCGAACGAAGCTCGTCGACGGACACCCCCGGTCGAGGTACAGGCGGCGGTTGCGGTTCCGCGCTCGTCGGTGTCGGACGTCCGTGCGAGCGGCTCTCGCTGCTTCGGCGTCTCGTTCGCGTCCGAGAGACGAGGGCGTCTCCCCTGCGTCGTCTCGACTCGTGATCCAGGGCCTTCCTCGGGCCGTTCTTCCGAAAGATGGTGCTGGCGGAGCGAGGGGGCGCCGCGGCCGGGGGGCTCGGCGGCGGGGGCGGAGGCGTCGGGGGCGCGGGAGGGGGAGCGGGGGCCGGGGCCGGAGCGGGAGCGGGAGCGGGGCCCCAAGGGGAACAGGCACGCAACGGGAGGCGCTCGAGGGGGCCCAGCCCCAACGGGCACGCCTCGCCCGACACCAGCTCGGAAGACGATAATGGTAATTTCAAATCCACATTCTCTCTTTGCATATGCGCACGAATCCGGCCAGTCGCGTATCGCGTCGACACCACTCTTTAAACGATCTCCGTAAACTTTTTTCAAAAGTTTTAAACTTTTCATATTTGTGAATTTTATTAGAGTATTTATATATGCTGTTGCAACATCCTCTCGATTTCACACGCGATCCATATTTTTCTCGTTAACTTTGACCGTAGAAGGAGTCATCGAATTTTTGAATTTGTAATCAAATTTCACGCAGTCGAAAATATGTCCCCAATTTCAACGCCCCTGAATTCATACCCTCGTGTTTTTTAACCCTTTCTCGGGGTCGCCGATAATTCGACGACGCCACCTGAGGTAAAAATATTTTTCCATCAGTGGGTACTAATGGAAAAAATGAAACGAAACATGTACGTTGAACAGTAATTTAAAATTTATCTTAAACTTTTGCATTTTAAGCTTTCAAAGCATTTTCTGAAATTTCAAACGGGACTCCCAGATCAGTATTTTGTGTGTTTCCAATTATTAAATCTTTTCATCGAGATGTTTTTTTCCCCATCAAATTGAAAATAACCGTATCCGAATCACCATTTTGGCGACTGATCACCCCAAATTTTCAACTTTTGTCGACTCTGAACTATTAAGATTATTATTTTTTTCACTAAGAATTTAATATCACATTTGATTATTTTTAAATATTAAGTCAGTTTGTCGATTTTATGAATTATTTATATGTACAGTGCAAGATGTATCTTAACAGATTTTAACAAAATCATCATTTTGAATCTTTTACCCTCAATTTGGATAAACTATAAACTTTATGGATATATGATTTTTTGTTTCCGAATGATATCTATTTTATATGCGCTAAAGGTTTAACAATTCATAAAGTTCCATCATATGCATAATTCCATTTTTTTATGTTTTTAATGGAGGTTCAGAAGACACTTATTACAAAATAGTATCTAATGATCTGAAAATTGGAAAATGTATTCATTATTTGGAACCATCAAAATTCTGACACTTATTGTAAACATCTGACTTCTGAACATCCTACGTTTTTACTTTATATCTGATTTATCCAAACATTGCTTTTTATCATTGCGTGCATTAACCTAATGTGTGCGCATGCATGTGTATGTATGTGTGTTAGTCATTCATTAGTATGCTTTTCTCTCTTTGTTCCTATTGCAATCATCATACCAACCAACCACAAAATCATCGATGTAAACACCAAAAATGCAGTAGTAGATTTTCCAGCTGAGAAGATACGAGTTGGAAGAGATTATCAAGCCATATGCCCCGAATTGGAGCCCGTCGAAGATCGGAAACCAGACCTTATCGCAGACAGAGCTTTGTTGGTTTGGTCGCCTACGTTGGACATAGCCGATAATAAGTGTAAGTTTACTTTGATTGTAAGTCAATTTCTTATACTGAAACTTCTCGATTATTATAAACGTGTATTTCTTTTTTCAGTGGACGAATACATTACTGTAGCTAAGGACAAATATGGATATAATGGTGAACAAGCATTAGGTATGTTATTTTGGCACAAGCATGACTTGGACAGAGCAGTCCTCGATCTTGCAAATTTCACACCCTTTCCCGATGAGTGGACCGTCGAAGACAAAGTTTTGTTTGAGCAAGCTTTTCAGTTTCACGGAAAAAGCTTTCATCGCATCAGGCAAATGGTAATTTTGTCTGAATTTCCTTTTTTTTTACGATGCTAATATATCATGCCTTTTATTGAGTGTTTGCATTGTTTTCAGCTTCCTGACAAATCCATCGCATCTCTGGTGAAGTACTACTATTCATGGAAGAAAAATAAGAGTCGTACGTCTGTTATGGATAGAGCTACTGCCAATATTAGACGTGATGGTTCCCCTGATAGAACTTCAGATAGAGCATCAGACGATCGTGATTCAGATACTGAAGAAAAGGTTTGTAACTGTTATATAATTATTGAATATTTGAAATCGTAGTTGTTTTAAAAACTGTCTATAATATCGCACACAAAACTTCATGGTTGTATGACAATCGAGTACCATGAATGCTCGATAAATATTGAAATCAGTTTATTTATTAAATTGAAGAACACATCTTCATGGCTGCATATGGTTTGATTTCATAAGTTTTTCGTTTTGTTATTTTCAATGTGATTTGTTTCAAATCAGACAAATATTACATTTTTAATTCTTTCATCATGATATTTGTTTGTTTAATCCATTTGATGTAGGTATATGACTATAAACAGTTTTAATCTTATACATTGTATCAGTTATGAATATTATTTAAATTTTTCCATAGAGTAATATTGTTAGGTATATTACACTATTCCCCTATATGTGTACTATAAATAAATTCAAAATGTGCTGAATGAAAATTAGTCACTGCAATATATTCCACATTTTTAAATATATTTTAAAGTAAAAGTTTATGAAATTTGTCTTATTTTGTCTTTAGGTTTCTTGTATAAGTTTGAATTTAAATTCCACAAATTCGTTTAATTTACAGTTGTATGCATAGTTTATTTAATGGCGCTTGTACAATGTAGTTTGATCCATGCTCAGTAAATGTATTTTCAGATATTTTTTGAAAGTGTAGTTTCTGCAACTATTTAAAGCTAATTTATTAACAAACTGTTATAATTCATGATGAAACCTTTTTCTTATTAATTTTACATATTATTGAATTTGTGGTGTACAACCAAAAATTCTTCAGCAAAACTGCCAATTTATAATTATTATGATAGTCAATCTGTTGATAACGTTTGTTTTACGATAATAGTGAGATAAGATGAAAATTTTGCAATGTAGGTTGGTGAAGGCAACGGAGAGGGTTGGTGTACTGCATGTGGTATCCAATGCAACAAAATGATGCCCCACAATGCACATAAACTTTGCAATGCCTGCCACGCACACGCCAGGTGTGTACCGATCTAATAAAGCCTTTGTTTGATTTTATTTTTCAAAAAAAAATCACAAGATATTTTCAGTCATCTTTATACAAATTCAATTAATCATTATAAATTTCTAAAGATAATAATGATATATCTCTTATCCTATTTCTTTTGTGAATCCTCGGCATTTCAAATGCCACTATGAAAACTTCAGACAGTTTTACAAAAATATGTAAATGTGGTGCTCGTAGTTTGCTTAATTTTGGTATCCAATTAGATTGGTGAAGTAATAGACGGGTTACCTCCTTCTAGCAATGGTATTTTTTGTATCGTATTTTCGTTTTTCACCTTGATTTGCTTATCAATTGCAAAGCAGGCTTATTTGGTTTGAGTTAATTTGGATTTTAAATGCTTATGGCATATTTTTTTATTATATTACTTTTGAAATCAAAAGTGGTTTTTTCATACAATTTTACTACATATAATCCATATTTATAGATTATGGATTTTATTTGATGCTGCACTCATACAATTATAAAAAAAACAACATATCAATGAATAATGATTTAATTGAATTTTCGTTTATCTGTAAAGATGAAATGGGTGATATCTGATGATTTCTTGTATTTAGAAACTTTGCTTATTCATGTTATTATACATACATTCATTACCTAATTGGCATTTAGCATACATGAAATATAATTATTATTTCCATACGATAAAATTAATTTGAGAAAAAACACACGCAGGCGTACTGGCAGTTTGCGTCCCGTGTGCGGGCCTGTTTCCAGACGGGGAGGTCCAAAGCAAGCGCGTTTTAAGCACAAGCTACCTCGTGGCATTTATATCAACCACGATGATCTGGTAGCAATGGCTAGCGGATCACAAACATCGGCGCAATTGAATCTCCCGCCCGGCGATGGAAATAATGTGAACAACAACGGTGCTATACTCGGCCATCATCCGCAATCTCTCAATCAAGGAGAGTTTATGCTCAAGGCGATGGATAGAGAAATTGTTTCACTTAAAAGACAAGTAAGCCCTGTATTTGTCAAGGGCTTTAGGGCCGATTTATATTTAATATAAACAATATAAGAATAAATATATGTATGCTTTTCAAAGCACTTAACGTGTATTTTACTATATGCATATATATTTAGATGTGTTGTGATTGCATGGTGTGAAGATGAATGCATACATACATTTATACAGCACATGCACTATTTGTGCTTTATTAGTGTGATTATGTAGATTTTCATATTTTGAGATATTTTTATGTGACCGTACGTAGACATTGGCACATAATGTTTTATAGAGTACCCAATTTTAAAGCTATATTTAGAAATATGTGAGTTTTTTTTTGTTTTTGTTTCTTTTACAATTGCGTTCTTAGAATATTGAGTCTTCATGTTTTATATTTTAAATCTCGAAATATTAATATGTATGTCAAATCGGCTATATTAAATTCCCACTATCACAGATTAGTTTCCCATTGTTTATTATTTTCATCAGTACACTTAAAAATTCTTAAAATCCTCAAATTTTCACTTCTAATTAAAGGGCTCATTTGCTATTTTATTTCACTAATGCACTAACAATAGTTTCAGAAGGCAAATTCATAAAATATTTTACGTGGATTGAATTATTGCTTGTTAGCTGAATAGTATTCTTGTTTTTTAGTTTTTTTTTTTGTGTGTGTGAATATGTAAATGTTTTATTCAGTCTCAATAGTTGTATTTTATTAACTGTTGATACAATATACATAGTGCAGTCATGAAGTGATGTTGAAATTTTTTTTCACCGATCTTAAAAACTTTTCAAATCATTTTTCGTCTTTTTGTGCTTTAGACAGTGGTTAATTTCAACCAAAGTTGTATGACACTTATTAATTTCACTTTGTATATAAATTTCTTTGTTTTTATGTGTGTTTTATATCGATACAATTTGAATTACTAACATGTGACTTATAAATTAAAATTATGTGAAATTAAAACCAACTAGTTTTTTTTTCACAGAATAAAATTTTCAGTATAGTTTTTTTTGCCATTGTTGTTTCGATATATTTCACACAGCTAAATAAATTCTTTCTTAACTTTTTATTTTTATTCTAGGTACAAAGCAATAAACAACAAATTAGTTCTTTGAAAAGAAAAAATTCTGATAGTATAGAAGATTTAAAACCTGGTGATCTACCCTCCAAAATAAATCCCAAATGGATACCTGAAGAATTGCTATTAGCAGTTCAAGGTATTCGCAAATATGGTGAGAATTAAACTGATTAAATGTATGCAACATATGATATCATAAATATCTGAATACATCATTTTTTTTTTTTCCACAGGAAAAGATTTTCAAACCATAGCTGAAACAATAGGAACAAAGACTGAAGCACACGTAAAGAATTTTTGGGTCAATTATAGAAGGCGATATAATTTAGATGTTGTTTTAAAAGAATGGGAATCTGAAAAAGGCAATGGTGCTTCGTCTTCTGTTAATGCAATCGCTTCACCAAGTAAGTTTTTTAATTACACAAACATATTTCTGAATTTCATTTAATATATTTAAATTGTATCATCCTCCATAAATAAATTTTATAATTGGAGTTTCTGAAAAATAATTATGATACACATTGATTAATTATTTTTTTTCTCTCTTATAGGCAATGGGACAGCAACAAACGGCGACGATCCTTCTGAAGTTGGTAGCAGCAGTTCTACTGGAGTTGCAAGTGGTACTGTAGCCAGAAGCAATTCTCCTATTGTCGTAAAAGATGAAAAAGTATGTATTTTGCTACAAGTATTCGATGTATTAAAATCATTTTCAATGTTTAATCTGATTTTTCTTTGTTCAAACAGATGGAAGTTGACAGTGAGGGTTGTGCATTGGGATCAATTGCCGAACAAGGTGGAGCTCCAACTACGCCGTCCAAACCGCCATCGAAGTCCGCAAAATGATCTCTGGTTCAAAGTTGTTGTGCTCTTTAATATTTGATAATGAAATTATATTTTGTCTTTATATTATTCCAGTCAAAACTGTTTCTTATATCTTATTTGATCATTTTAAAGTAATTTTTCGTTTTTATTGTAAATTTTATTTGACTTATTCCAATATTCATTAATCAATCAATGATATAATAGTTTTTCATCAATACTATGTATGTATTTTCAGTTTTATTTAATATACTTTAGTCACACCTTAAAGAGGTTTTTAAATTATTGTATTAGATTTATTTTAATAATAAGATTGCATATTAATTGATTGAATTCATAGGCAAATGATCACTTATTCAACAACTAATCACTCTATTTTTCATGGTTTATAAAGATAATTCGGATGGAAATGTGTATGTATAGAAAGTTTAATGGTTTTATAGGAATGTCTGATAAAAGGATTAGATTATTTGAATAATGAAATTATGCATTTGACTGCAGTTACGCTAATTATCATTAGTGCTTTTTATGAAGATCTCCAAAGTTCATATATAGTTAATAAAGTATATAATTGCAGTGTATGATTTCACACATCTAAAATGTGATGTGTAAGTAAACATATTTAACATTCCCATTACTTGAGAATATTTCGAATCATTTTACTATAAATTTTCCCGTTTGCAGAATATAACAAGTATGTACATAGAGCCAAATTTCATTTAATCCTTTATGCTTGTCTATATAAGAGGCTTAATTAATTTTTTTTGTATGTATAATAGATTTTCTTTTTATGTTCCTGAATCGAAATAATCTCTAAAGAATAATATTTAATGATATAATCAGATTATGGGGTGATCTTTTTACTTTTATAATCCTCATGTTTCTTAATTATACTGATTTCCTATGATATGTAGTCGGTCTTTTACGCGCTGAAACTATTAGTGCAAGACAAACTTGGTGCGTCTCATATCTTGGATAGCCAATGTAGTTACCTTACTCAAGGGTTGAAAAGGTGAAAAGATCGACCTTAAAGGTTTAAAAGAAAAACCTTGGTTAAGTTGATATTTACGGTTTTGTTTCTTTTTTTAAGCAACACATTTTTTGTAAAATAATTTTCAAATTACTTCAAGATATTGAATTCAACTTATATATCTATTTATCAATATCAAGCATTGCCAATATATAAGGCTCGTAAACTCACATATAATAGAGTGTGCTTTTAGTAACCTTGTACATTCGTTTCAATTGTATGGTTCGAATTTCTTTTTGTATCAACTGTATAATTATTTCATGTTAAGATTGATTATTGCAAGATAGGTTTAAGTATTTTTATAACTATCAATATGATACAAAATCATTTTTTTCTTAGAACTATTTATTTCTTCACTATCGTTTCTATTGATGGTCAGATGTAATTCAATGAAATTTGACTAAAGAGTTAAAACTTTTCATGAATTCATTCAATAAAAATAAGCTAAATAAATTTACCTTTTTTTTTGTAAACTTGTATCATTTGTGGTATATTTGTTAAGATGATTTTGTAATTCATGTTTACAATTATTATGGATTTATCCAAAGATATTTTAATTTCAATGATTTGCATGAATTATGTATGTGCATAAATGTTATTATTTCACTGTTTAATAATGCAAATATTCAACAATTTATCAGTAAAAAAAGATAGGAAATTTCAAAAAATATGATTTTGTGAACACAAAGCAATAAAATTTATCATAAATTGTTTCAGTATGTATCTGATTGTTTTTTTTTCTTTTACGTATAATTTCTTTAGAAAGTAAATAAATGTATGAAATTGGTCATATCATGTCTTAAGTAGTTACAATTTATAGACAATCCTGATATTGCGTAAAAGTTACTTGCTTATTTTTATTGCAAACGTCGTATAATTAGAATGAACACAATTGATTAGGTCATATAGTTTTTTCATTGAGAATATTTAAAAATCGTTTTCAGTCAAATATGAACATACCTTATCGGTTTTTTCAAATACGAAAATAATGTACGTATTATGTATGTTCTTATATAGTTTAGTCAAAAATTGCTAGATTGAAAAGGCTGGAATTGAATTGTGCATTTTAAGTTTTTTTTTTTAATTTGTTTGTTTTAGGAAAAATAATGACAAATATATTATTTAATACTTAAATGATGTGTTTCATTTACAGAAATTTTAAACTTATCCTCACTCAAACGATTCAGTTTTGAATTGTTGAAAAAGAAATAGAATAAATGTTGAGGAAAAGGATATTATATATTTTGCAGGATGATTGAAAATGAAAAAATAACAACTTTATTCATTATTATATTATTATCTAGAAATGCATATGTACATCACATTAATATATGGTTATAATACAGCATTTATTTCCAAAAAATATACACGAAAATATTAGAATTGAAATTCTCATCAGACAATTTATCTAGTCTTAATGCTATTTCATTCTAGAAATTGTGGTTCAAAAAGAATGATCATAGTTTTTTCAATTGAATGGTTTGTTCAAAAATGAATTAATTTTTCGGTTTTAATTGTTTCTTAAAATAATTTAGTTTCATAGAATGAATATTTTTTCTATATGAATCAAGAGAAATCATGAACATGTATATGTACATTAGATTAACAAACATGTTAATGTATCAAACTCTGATAACTTCTAACTTTAAAATTAGTTATTTAAAACGATGGACAAATGCGAATTTTAAAATATGTACTAGAAAACAATTTTACAGAACTCGATACTTGTAGTTTTTTTAATCATCAAATCATAATGGATTTATCGTGTAATTCTATTATATTATATATATAATAAATATGAGATTTGTTGAAATCGAATATTATACTCGTAATATGTACATTCCACCTAATCGTAAGATACATTTCAAAATTATTGTTTGATGGATTGGATTGCTTGCTCTATTAGATCTATAATTTTAAGCAATACCAACGTTTCATTTTTTTTCTCAAAAAATTCAATATAAAGAATTTTATACCTAAACGATTTTATTTTAAAATACACGTGTATGAAAAATTAAAGGAGGGGGGGGCACACTTCAAGCATACAATAAATATACCTATGTATTTTAAAAAATAGATCAATACTATCCATTTAAAGAAAACATTTAATAACGATAATAAAAGAATGTCATTTCAATTTGTTCCAAAGTAAAAAAAATGGCAAATGATGTTCAAACGATTTTAATGATTATTTCATCTGTATTAAAAAAAATATGAATATTCTCACTTGTTAGGATTGGTATTTCAATAATCAAACAGCAGTTTTTATACATAGGTATGTATTAATTAATTAGCAGGTATTGTTTATAATCAGATATAAGTAATCATAGTTAGATATCCTTTTTGTAGAGTTCTCTGTTTTATCATACCGACTAATTACTATCCAACGATTGAAAGCTCAATCCTTGGCTGAGAAAGTTTTTTTTATAGAATTGGGTAAGGAGATGAAATGAAAATTTAAAATAATTTTTCATCGATACACTAAACTCTCGATTAAATTCGACTCGAATCACATACCAAAAAAAAATAACAATTTCACAAACAATCTAGAAAAACACACCCCCCTCCAACTGCCGCCGGGAAACGACACTCAGACAACACATCAATTAAAAACACAGCAAATGAAAAACATTATTATTTTATGACCTTCGACTCGGCAGGTGCGCGAGTCCACGTGCATATCGATATACATAACTCCATAATTCATATACATATCCCTTACGATATACAATTTAAAATGTACAAGAACATTGCAATGATATGTCTCTTTGCGTATGCGACGCCATCTTATCTAGCCGATGCCATTTTGTTTGGTACACATCATCAGTTGCGTATCGGACAATCATTACATGAACGACGTGGCACACGCTTTCGGGCGACGGGGGCGCTCCTGCGAGGTCTCGGGGCGTCCTCAGGGGATGTTGAGGTCGTCGTAGTAGTGGTGGTGGTGGTGTGGATGATGAGGGAGGTCGGCTGCACCGGCGTGGAGCAGCGATTATGTTTGATATTGGAGCATGGGCGCGGCCAGGTTCGCGTGGTGAGAGCTGTTCATGCGCAGCGCCGACAGACTCTTGTTGTACCACTCGTCCTCGGGACTCATGCCTGGAGCAAAACAATGGAAATTCAACTTTTTCTTATCTATGTCATTATCAACTTTCATTTTTTTTCAAATTCATATCGATATCTCGATGCAAAATTAGGTTATTGCCGTCCGCATTTACATCGTGCTGAATCTACGCGCGGAGTGCAATGATCTAGTTTTGTTTAAAGGTAACAACTTTAGTTGTTAATTATGCAACCGATTGAAATTCATACAGATTTTCACTCGTCAGTTTTAAATATTTCAAAAATTGAATCATACCCATTTACACATGATAATGCCGGAATTAATCCTAAATCAATTTCGTTCGAAATCTTCGAAATATTAAATTGAAATGAAAATATGCATTGAATTAAAAATGAAAATTATTGAAATTGTGTGAAAAATATTGAAGTGGATAACCTTTATTATAATTTAAATACACACACGGATGTGAATGAACGTAATTTAATAAAATTAAAGTTTCGTCTTGATTTAGGAATAAAAAAAATGTCTCGGAATGTGCTTCTAAAGAGAAAAGATTTATAAAATGGAATGAAAAATCCCTTGGATAGAAATTCAGTTAATTGACCTATTTATGGCATTTAAAATTTTAATTAATTTACATTACAAAAGAAGCCCACCATCCCGCCTTTTAACTACACGCCAAATCTATGTCAGTTTGTTAGGTCGGCCTAGTTGGGTACCAGCAAAACTAGACGAAACTACAAGCACCACATTTAAGTTTACAGGGAACTCTACATTTAATCATTACAAAAGCTATCGCGAAGGATTAATTAATCTACATATATAAGTATTACAATTATAAAGAAAATTCTTTAGCGAATTCGATCTATTCGTTAAAAACACACAAACATCAAACACACTCCTCAAAAAATCCATCGATTACAAAACGGAAACCTCACACCAAGGGACACCGGAGCCACATCCTCGATCCACCTAAGCGAAAAATCATCCACATATCCAAAGCTGATCCATATACATATACATAGCACCTAAGGACGAATGAATAGACGGATGGTTTGGGTGAAAAGTCCTCGGGCGTCCCTCCTTTGTGGGGTGCAGAATCGCCGTCTTGCGAGATGCAATCTCGCTCGAGGAAATGGGATATTTGCCGAGACGCCAGCACACGTCGCCGGGGCAAATGTACTGGAAATTTTCTCATTGGACCTCCGGGATGCCTGGTGTAAGGCGAGGGGGGTCGGTTGTCTTTTATGGGGGGGTGTGAGCGTCTTGCGAAAAACGGAAAAGCCCCCCGGGGGCCCGAGCGTGACTCGGGTGTGCGTTCGACTTGGATGGTGACATAGTGAAAACGATCTCGATCGCTTGATGTTGGTTTTTAATATATTTTTTAAGATACACCCAACTCTCATTTTACACGATTTCAAAATAACACGGTTTGAAAAAATGAAAAAATATTTTTTTTACACAATTTATTTGGTTTAACACGGTTTGTTTGAACTATATAATGACTATTGCGAAATAAAAAATGTCACTTTAATATACACGGTTTTTGCTGGTCCCTATCCACCGTGTAAAACGAGAGTTGGGTGTGTATGTAAGTGGTCATTTGAAAATTTAAGGTGTGGGTAAGACAGATATATAGATAAATTAGTGCTATTATTATATTAGATTTTCGTATTGTGTAATTGAAGTTACACATGAAAATCTCAATGTAGTAGCATACTACATACTTGGCTGCTATTTTCATAAATTTCAGAATAGGTTCTATAGTTTGAAAAAAGCATAATTATAAATAAGTGCTCCATTATTGACAATTTTAAAGTTTTGGTTGTAATTAGGCTATGTTCTAGTTAGGCTAGTTAGGCTATATTATGTTGGTTGTAATTAGGCGATGTTCATAGTTTGTTTTTTTGGATGCGCCTTTGTTCCGTCTTTGTACTTTTTTTTTATTAACAGATATAGAGAGTTTAGTTTCAATTGATCTTATTCTCAAAGCTTTCCGATAAAGGCACTGAATAAATGCCTAATTTATTAAATACGTGTACATAAAAATGTATATCTATTGTTTAAATTATGATTTTTATAAATTGTTAAGTTATTCGGAAGTCTAAAGTACGAAATGAACTAAGCTAATCCCTCGATTACACAAAGAAAATAAGGCGACCTATTCCAACGTCAAATTATTAGAAAATCACTTATTTCAAGGTGCATTTACTATACATAAATATTTATTTACATATGCAAATCTACAACAATTAAACAGACGACTTTGTTTCAACCGCATCCGAGCGGCCGGGCGAATTTTCCCAAAATCGCATACGTTCACTATGAATAATTTATACGCACTTTCATACATATTCAAAACCGTTAAGCCGTAGCACAATTTCGCCGCGAATTTAACACACCTTCCGAATCGCACCACCATATATAAAATAATAGATATAGCAGATATCGCAGTAGTTCCCGGTAGTTGGGAAGCAACTCGATTTTCCAGCTCGCATTTCTGTCGACGCCTCTCCAGATTGGGGATTTCAATCCCAAGAATAAGACGAGAAAAGGAAATTCGGTCGTCTTGGAGGCATTGCCCGTGAAATAGGCAATCTCCGTCCGCGAAGACCCTCACTCTTTAAACCCATCTTTGATCTCGGACACGATGGAGGTTATTGCGATTCGAACCAGCGGACGGCTTTTAAGCGGCTTCGTAATTAATAATATTGCCATTTTCCGCTTTTCAGATATGGGGGATGAAAGGTAGTTTTTTTTTTTAGAAATCTAGGAAAATTTAATTTAAGGAATGTGATAGTTACCCATTGCGTCTTGTCGCATTCCTGCTACTGCGCTCATGTTCGCTGCACTGTGGCTCATGGAGAATGGCTGTGACATTCCAGGATACGTGCTAGCTCCCATCTATTAATAAATTATATTATTTTAATTAATATGTCTTCAATATTTAATGCATTCAATACGAAAAATGTAGTCAATTATACATTTAAGCATATAAAAATTGTTCCAATATTTTTTCAATTCAATTAGAATTAATAATTGATTGAAATTTTCATCTTTCGAAATATATCAACAAATGAATAAAAATCTAAAATTAACTTATGTCTTGATTAAATAAAGAAAAAAAAGTTTGTATGAAGCTTCATAACATTCATTGTTCGATGAGTGACAAATAAAAAGTAAGACCATTTCGTCGAGCTTTAATTTTTTTTTGTTGATCATTTATATTTGGCCGTTGTTTAAGTTAGTCATTTAAATCAATTGAAAAAATAGAAAATATATCTCATTTATGATGAAATTATTTTATAGTAAATTAAATACTCTAATACTCTAACATTTCATGACTAGATTTCATCTAGATTTTGTAGTCGATCTTATGTAATTAGATATTATACATTATATTACAAGAGAAGCCCACCATTCCGCCTTTTAACTGCACCTCAATTCTATATCAGCTTGTTAGGTCGGCCTAGTTGGGTACTAGCAAAACTAGGCGAAACTACGAGCACCATATTTACGTTTATAAGGAACTCTATATTAAATCATTATAAAAGCTATCGCAAAGGACAGCTTTCCAGAACGCCAAATAGATATTATACAAGACAATCATATCGAATATGTACTGAAATTTATTTAGAAGACATAAACTAAAATCATCAAATAAACTGATCGAATTGAAAATTTTGAATTTGCAGGATTAGGAACGAATTAGATCCAATTACACAGCCGATACGCATTTTGCAAAATTATGAAATTTTAGAAGCGCGCTTCCGAATCGGACACGCTCGCACTGATTGTGTTCGCATTATGAATCAATAACCAAATTGGCAAAATTGATTGCATGATATCATTACGCACTTGTAATTGGATATGTGGCGACAGATTCGTTTAGCGTTCGCCTATTAGCCGATCCGCAGTTTTGTGAACGGAATTAGCTGAAAGCGGCTAATGAAAACCCGCTATATGCCGAATTTGGAACTGGTTTTATATTTCGAATTTCGGTTCGATAAGATTTTTTTTTGGATTTAGTGAAATGAGGTCGTTCCGTTACTCACTTGAGGATATCTGTTGATCGGTGCTGGATGAGGATACGGCTGATAGCCTCGGTATCCTTGGATGTTCCTCATCATGCCGTTGCATGAGGGTAGGACTGAAGGTGCTAGTGCCTTCTGTAGTTGTTTTTCTTGTTTTCTGTATTTCGCTCGACGATTTTGGAACCATACCTATAAATATAAATTGATATTTATTTAGATTTATTATGAATGGTTTGTAAGAAATGGATGTATTTTCAATTGGTGAATCATCATTTTTGAAAATGATAATGGGAAATTGAGGCAGGTTTTCTATAGGAAAAGGTTTTCATTGAAATTCATGGGAAATTTGGCCTTCCTGTGATACAAGGTTAATGATGGATTTTCATGTATATAATTGAGTAATGCAATTATCAATAAAATATATTTAAAATAATGAGTTTTTTAGCGAATTAATAAAAAGTCAGTTTAAAACGGTTCTAATTAAAATAACTGCTTCTCGAACCTCGTCTAAAACACATTTTAATAGTTTCATATATTTTTAATTCGAACTTAAGTAAAAAAACAGACGTATGTTATCAACAAAAATGATAATTTTAAATTCACGAAAGTGGTGTGTATGTCTACAAATTGGAACAAATGAATTGATTTTTTTGGTGTTTATTGATGTAAATTGTGATAATATAGATATTTAATATTTGAAAAAAATAATAATTGTTTCACTTTGATATCACGTATAGCAAATTCTAATAAAAAACATTGAATGTTTGAGAAATATAAAAAGTGAACTTACACTATACATATCGAAATATGCAATTCATTTATTAACGAACTAACTAAATGCTATTTTAGACGATTCAAAGGAAAGAACAGCTTCTCGAACTTCATTAGAAAAAAGTAAAATATTTTTAATCCAAATAATAAATTCATATTACAAACAAAAACGAAAATTTAAAACATCACAATATAAAAAAAAATCAACGCAAAACCCAAAATCGATACGCACCCCCCATCAGAACCGAACTCACAAACTCTGAAACCGAGGGGAGAGAAAAGTCGTAGCGAACACAGAGAGACAGAACCTTCAACTCCTCACAGGTTGAGATTCCTCCGGATCGTCCGTAATCCGAAGGGCCTTTGCGCGCCTCGAGTGGGGCCCTCGGGATGCCTCAGGAGGGTCGCCGGCGGAGCCCCGGGGGAGTGCGCCCCCGAATGTAGGGGGGGCGAAGCAAAAACGGGATGAGCGCTAACTTCGTTACGGATCCATTTGATGGGATTGCAACCCTCGCGGGGGACACGCCCCCCGCGGGCCTGCGCCTTCGCCGCTTTGTAGCCCCCGGTTCGTAATTATCGTGCCGTTTTCTGCCTTCGACTGTTTTGTTTCGTGATATGCGCCTTTGAGGTTGTTTTTTCATCGTTTTGTTGTTTTTAGTCGTCTTGGATTTTTAAAAGGATCGTTCGATTGAGGTTGGTTTGAGAAAAGTGTTTGTATGTGTTGAAAATTTTGAGTGCAGGTTTGTTTTTGATGTGTTCGAATTTGATGAGTTTGACGAATTCGTCGTCTTGGGTTTTTAAAAGGATCGTTCGATTGTGCTTGGTTTAAGAAAGGCGTTTGTATGTGTTGAAAATTTTGAGATATTTTTGAGTGCAATTTTAAAGGTATTTGTATGTGTTGAAAATTTTGAGTGCAGTTTTGTTTTTGATGTGTTCGAATTTGATGAGTTTGACGAATTCGTTGTCTTGGATTTTCAAAGGATCTTTTGGTAAGGTTGACTTGAGAAAAGCGTTTGTATGTGTTGAAAATTTTGAGTGCAGTTTTGTTTTTGATGTGTTGCTATTGAATGTTTTTTGTAATGCGATGCAGTTTTAGCAAATTCGTTTTAGCTTCATTCAAAATATATCTGACTATATAATAACGCTATTATTTATGTGTTATTGTGTGTCCATGTAATGCTCAAAACTGCGTTGATATATTCAAAGATTGATCGCTAGTCATGTATAATTTTCAAAATAAGGAAAAATGTTTTATGTATTATTTAAGTGTCGTATAATGGTGGTTTAATTATTCAAAAATGATCTTAAATATTTTATTTGCTCGATAAAAAGTCTAAATGAATAAGATTATGTAGATTTAATATTATAGCAAAATAAAGTGGAACCTCTACTTTATGAGTTTTAGATTATACGTATCAGTTGATTTGCTAATTCACACACATTTTCCGAATTTTCTTTTATAAAATTAAAAAATATCACATAAAATCATATTATATACCGAAAATATTCAAATTGGCTCGAAATTAAGCCATTACACTTATATTTCGTTCTGTTGATTGAGTTCATCCGATAATGTATCACTTATGTATCTACAGCTAAAAAAACGTTCAATATACATATGTAAATCCACAAATATAACACCCAAAATAACCTAAATATCCACAACCCGAATAAAAAAATTCAAAAAGACCCAAAAAAAGCCTAAATCAAAAACGAAAATTGAGGATCGCCGATTCGGACATTTGCGAGCATCAAACCGACAACAAAAACTCTTCCGGCGGGAACGATGTCAATGATGCGCGAACTGGTAATCGCGTTCCGGGGGCCCTGATTGAATTAGGTGCTCATTTGGGGGCCCTCCGGGGGCGCAGCTGTCGCCGTGACTCACCCGAGCCCCCCTCCGTCCCTTACCGACTCTTTCCCCTCGCCGCCCCCCCCCCCGTGCGAAGACTCCCAGGAAATTAGAAACAATCCCATTCGGGGATCTCTCGCCGTTTGACCCCTTTCGGAAAATCCCGCTTTTCCTGCGACGAGGAAAAGCGTGTGCGTTCATATCCGGTTTCGCTTTTGAAATTCGCGTTCGAATCTATGGGAAAATGGCGGGAAATTCGATGAGGGTGCGTTTAGTGTTCGGATGAAGATGGTGGGAGAGTGCATCTGTTTCGTTTTGAAGGTTGGATGTTGTTTGTTGAATTGAATCTTACCTGTATTCTAGCTTCGTTTAGTTTAGTCGTTCTCGCTAATTCTTCTCTACAATATATATCTGGGTAGTGGGATTTCGCAAATGCCGCTTCTAATTCAGCTAATTGTTCCTGAAATGTAAAAAAAATGTATTTGAATCGTTTTGAAAATGAATTATGTAAGCATATTATAAAATATTCACATCAAATTTGATCATTTTCATTTCACGTTTGATGTTTTACAAGTATGAGTTTAAGTTTTCCTCGATGTTTCATTTGGCAAAATTAAAAATTAATGAAAGTATCAAACTTGAAATGTATTTTATTTTCATTGAAGTAAAAAAATCTCAATGAATAATATTAAAAACTATAATATTTTAAAATAACATCAGTGAATTTTTCCATTTTGTTGAGGAAGCCTAACATTTTCTTAAGCATGCACCCCATCATATTACTGGACCGGACTAGTGATTCTGATTTCACGAGAATTTCCACAAAAATTTGTTTAAAAATTAGAAACACTAGACCTCACTTATTAAAAATACAGTACGAATCGTTGAATTGTTTATGACAGATATATTAGTCTAACAATCAATTTTATTATAAACAAATAAAATGAAATAAAAAAGTGTTGTTAACTCTTTGTATACTGAAAAGGATGTTGCAACGAAAAAAAAATTAAAAACCAGCGATGCTCATCTAAAAAAAACCTCATATTGAATTTAAACGACCTCGCGTCGCATAAAAAAAATCCTCAAAAAAATGACATGCACTACCTAAATAGATAAATAAAAAAATAGGTAAAGGGGGGGGGCAATAAAAAAACGGCAAAATGAATAGTGTAGCAAATAACCTGTGTAAAGGTGGTCCTGTGCCTGCGGCGCGCCGGCGTGGGGCACGAGGCGGTGGTGGGCGTGTGGGGGGCGTGGGGGGCATGGGGCGCATGGGGGGCGTGCGCCCCCAGCGCGGGGGACAGCCCCCCGCCGCCGCCCCCGCCCAGGCCCTGGCCCGGCTCCGGCTTCAGCTTTTTGAATGCGCCTTCGGCTGCAACAATAAATGAAATCACTTATTTTTCTTTCTTCCGTTTATATGTATGTTTTTTTTTCATGTTTGAAGAATATTATAAAATGTTGCTGGGTAAGGTTAAGTGGGGTGCCCTATTTTTGGTTTTGTAGTTGGTTTTTGATGATTTTGTAATGCGATGTTGAGTTGAATATTGGTTCTTATATGAATTAAGAAATTTAATTCAAACACAATTGCTTCATAAAAGAAATTAAAATTGAAAAATACTCCATTATTTACGAAAATTTTAGAATGAAATATTAATTCATCAAATGAATCAAAGATTTTTTTTTATCAAATGAATTTCGAGTTATTTTTTCAAATTGATTTGTTCAATGCTGCTCAAATCATCGAAACAAATGAATTAGTTTTTTCACAAATGAATTTCGATCAATTTGTTTTTTAAGATTTTCAATTAACAATTAACAAAGTAGTAGGAAACTATCAAGTTCTAATGAAAAATAATCATTTAACTATGTTTAAGTAGTTTGACGACCTTTAATTAAATATTTTTCATTCCAAGTTTCGTCTCTTTGCTGCAATATTTCATGGAAAATATTTAACTTCAAATAAAAAATAATTCAACTCACGATCAATGTGGAAATAATCATGTATTCTAATGTACAATAATAAAAAAAATAATTATAAGTAGATTCTAAATAACTGATTAAAATACTAATCATAATAACTCTAATATAACACAATACTACACATAGTACAAAAACTCATAACCATACAATGGAATAAATTGAATAAACATAACCAATACAAAATATATAATACTTAATCATCAACAATCATTTATATTTGAATTCTTTCAATTCATTACTGAAACCTTTTAGATAAGAAAAAATAACATCTACGTTCAGCCTAAAACCTAAACAATGCCTATATCGATTACAATTAGCATACAATGTATTAACATTCTTTCACTAGATGATAAAAAAAAGTAAATGCATATTAAAAATAAATCAAATAGACTTTGATTACCGAAACACAATCCCGAAATTCATCCGAAACAAATCTGCTTAGTTGACAAAACAACTATTTAGCAATATTGCATTCTATAATAAATGCAAAGGAAAAAAAATCCAATCACAATACATAACAAAATCGAAATTCACACTCAAAACAAACAGACCGACAAAACGAAACGCCACCGATCTTCCAACAACGAAACCCCGAAATCGGCCCGAGACGAGATTGCTTAATTAACGAAACGACTGTCGCAAGATTGCAGCGTCGCTGGAGCCTTCCTGAGCTGAAAACGATTGTGTGAAAACAGCGACGGACAACAATCGGGCCCCGAGTCCGTCAAGGGCTCACTCGCCGACCTTATTCAATTCATTACACGTTTATTAATGCAGTTAGTTAAGGACAACTTGATTACAATTAGTGCCGCTCTCGCCGCGGTCGAGACGCCGAGCAGACGAACCAGTCGAAGCCTTCGGAGCACGTGGTCGGCGTCGTGCTCCGATTCGAGTGTTTTTATTGGGTGATTGAGAGGGTTTTTTTATATAGTTTTGAGGATTTTTGAAGATTAGGATTTGAGATAGTTTTTTGGATTTTGTAGGGAAAATTTTATGTTCGAGGGATGGTGGGTTTTTCTTCGGTGCACGCGGTCGGAATTGTGCTCCGATTGAAGGGTTTTTATTGGGTGATTGAGGGGTTTTGTGGATAGTTTTGAGGATTTTCGAAGATTAGGATTTGAGGTTGTTTTTTGGATTTTACAGGGAAAATTTTATGTTCGAGGGATGGTGGGTTTTTCTTCGGTGCACGCGGTTGGTATCGTGCTCCAATCGAAGTGCTTTTATTGTTTGATTGAGGGAGTTTTTGGATAGTTTTGAGGATTTTTGAGGACGTGGATTTGAGGTTGGTTTTTTGGATTTTTTGTAGGAAATTTTACTTATATGTTCGAGGGATGGCGGTTTTTCCTTCGGTGCAGATGGTTGGTATAGTGCTCCGATTGGTGTGTTTTTATTGTGTGATTGAGAGGGTTTTTGGATAGTTTTGAAGATTTTTGAAATTATGGATTTAAGACTGTTTTTTGGTTTTTCTGTGAGAAATTTTATATTCTAGGGATGGCAGATTTTCCTTTTGAGCGCGAGGTTGGTATCAAGCTTTCTTCGATTGTTGTGTGTTTTCAGTGTTATGGTTTGATTTGAAAGATATTTTGTAATTTTGAGAATATAAACATATCAGATTTGAGATTGTTTTTCTGTGTTTCTGAAAAACATCTATGTGGAAAATTTTATGTTTGTGAGATTATGAGTTATTCTTTCGAACACTAGTCGGAATCGTTTCTCGATTTTTATATTTTTACTGTATGTGACTTTGAATAGAAGCGTTATCGAGTGATTTTTAAATATTTGAATTTTAAGGATTTGAATCAATTTTCTAGAAAAAAAATTGTTTGCGGGACGGTCGGTTTTTTTTCGGAGCACGTGGTCGAGATCATTTTCTCGAATCTATTGTTTTTATTTTGTTCAGGTATGAATTGGATGACTTTAGGATGGTTTTGAGACTTTTAATTTGTTGATTTTGAGGTTATGTTTTGGTTTTCCTAAAGAAAATCTGGGCAGGAGTGAAGGAAATTGTATATTAACGGGATGGAGAGTTTTCTTTGGAACGCGTCGTCGGAATATTACTCCGATTTCTAGATTTAGTTTTTTCAAAGATTGGATGCATGTATTTTTTTGCTGCACTATTTTGTGTGGTATTACTTACAATAACAGTTCAATCAAAATAAAAAAAATAATATTCTACTAAAATTAAAAATAATACAATATGTTTTCTAAGGAATATTTTAACTCTAATACAAAAAAAAAAACATGCAATTTTCACGCGGTTTTATTAACTTACACAGCTTCGATTATTATTTTTTTAATTAGAGAATATTTTTAACTTCGAATTATCATTATGCATTTAATCAAACATGAAAATAATCAATCATACAAATACAATTGCACCTATTAAAGATAAATAAATCTCTCGATTTTATTCAACACCAAACGGAAATAAAAAACTCTCCTTCGTAAAAATCAATTTCCCAGCAGCTCATCGAGCGAAAAAATAAGAATCACTATCGATAATATATAATATAACAAGTCTTAGATGAGACGATTACACGTTAAATCGGCTCATCTTACGTTTGATTAAGCAATGACGTTCGAGAGCAATCGTAATAGAAAACCTTTTGATTTGCAAATGAAGTGGCTGAAAAGAGCCTCAATCGACTCAAAGGGGCAGTAGTTAATGGTGACAGGACGAACGATTCTCTCTAGACAATTGCGATTTTCTCTCATTTTTTTCCCTACAATAGTGTAATTGAATTTTTCCCGCCTGCTGATGCAAATTTCTGAACGACTCCCCTTTTAACTTTTCTCGATATTTCTCATTACGCCGACCTTTGTCTTTAGCACCTCATAGTTATATTGAATAAATTGCAATATTGAGTTTGGAAATCTATCTGAGTTTTCGTTTTATCTAAGTGAGGGAAGCTTTTAAATTTATTAATGATTTATTTACGTTACATGGAATTAATAATATTTTTTATTAATAGTAAAAACATTAAATATTATTGATTGGTGGATAGCGTATTGTAATTATACATGTATTAAATCAACATTTCTTACAGAAAAAATAAGACAAAGCGTTAATTAGCGTGAGCTATATTGCTAATTGCCTTTAGAAAATTTATTCTTCCGACGATTTTAGCTAATTAAAATATTCTTGCTTTTAAAAAAATATATTTTATTTATATCTAGGTGGTAGGTATTGTAGGAAGATAATAATCTAAATAATATTTTTGTAGGAGAGTTCGAATTGAATCTTTAAATTAGATTTTTTTTCGAATAATTATATTTAACTTTAATAGGTTTTATATAAGAAATGAAATGAAAATTTTAGAGGTTCGTTTTTTATAATTTCCTTTTAAAAATAAAATAAAAATTTCAACACTTCCAAAATAAAAAAAATGTATTCTTTCAACAAAATACATTTGATCACAATCTGAATACTACATACATAAATAACTATACTTCAACACATTGCCTAAAACTGAACTCAAAATATAAAAATCTCACACATCCAAATATACGCATACACACATACACACACATGTGTGAAATAGCAAAGAGCTTTAAATCAAACGGCATAAATGAGGAGAACATTTCGTGATTTCTAAATGACGCCATTAAGAGATCCGCCGCCGTTCCATTACATCTTTTTATAATAAAGCATTCCCTTTCGTGAGGTTTCGGCACTCTGCGTCCCTTTGATGCTACACGAGTTCGAAACAGCTTTCGAAAAAAAAAGTTTAAAAAATAAAAAAACGTCCCCGAAAAGCTTTTGACGGCCATTATCGTCAATTTTGGAAAATGCGTTTTTTCGTATGGAAAAATTTGATGTTTGAGTTTGTGGTATTTTGAAAATTTTCGTCAACCGTGCATAATATTGGTATGTAAAATATGAATTTTCTAAATGAAATTTTCATTATTTGCATTTCAGTATTGAATGTTTACTTATAAATACAATGGTAATTTATTTGATTATAAAATGTTTATTTTTGTAAAAGTTTGTCACTGAAGTTATAATATGAAAATTTGAAAAATATATGAATTCATGATACAATTCATTTATTATTTCATGAAAAAAACAATCAAATCGTTTCATAAATATTAGCATTGTGTGTGCAAAATGATTAGATACATTTGAAAAAGTTGGAAGAGTAATTACATATCGTTAGCATGTTTGAAAACAATATAAATAACAAATTTTAAGTTATAAAAATGGTTTTTTACGAATATTAGAAATTTAATTGAATATATTGAACTTTTTCACTGTGGAATTGAGTAAATTTCACATTGTGCAACCTGCCGAGAGTGACATATTTTTAGACATTGTTCTATTACTGTCAATTGTTCAATTCTTGTTGTGCTACAAAAGAATATTTTTACGCTTTTGAATATTTAAAAGAGGTATCTTGAGCTCGTATACAAAATGTAAATAATAAATATGTAGAGTGGTTCAGTGGTCCTCCGTTTTAACGCACACTTTGCCGTATCCATTTGCATTTTCAGTGATCCTTTTATCACAGAATAAAATTTGAGTAAATTTTCCGAATTTTAAGTTTAATTACAATACTTTGATCGACTTAAATAATCATAAAAATAATAATGTACAGATTTTATTCTTCAAATTCTTTGTAAAAATGACGACAGATATGATATTTCAACCCTATCTACAATATGTCATTGTGAGTTTTGGTTTTCCTCTGTGTAATAATTATCACTGCAAATACCTTTTATTGAAATAGAGCAGTGAGAGGCTCAAGTTGCACATTCACTTTATGCACTAAGCTACCCCTACTATTATAAATAGAGATTCCCAAACATTCGTCTTCCGAAATTTACATAACCATTCACAATATAATAATATAAAAATTTACAATAATTTAATATTTTTTAGCATTTTGAAATTTTTTGAAGAAGGCATTTAGAATTATTTTTTATTATGTTATTATTTTTAATTTCCTAGATTACAACTGATAATCAATAAACTAATATAATGGACGCATATCAAAATGTTTAGAAGAATGAATTTTAATATAAATATTTATTTATTAAATAAAGAAAAAAAGATGGATATTTCATGTATTGGAGACCATGGTGTTAGCCCAAATCGACGCACTTGTCACGATTAAAGTCCCATTACTCATGGGGTGGCATATGTGCACTGTGGGGCACTTTCTCCCCTAGAAAAAAATCCGTTTAAATACAATCATCATCCTCAAATGAGGACACACTCTATTTATTTCATTGTTACAAATCGGTGATGTACTTTACGTTGAATACAGTTCTTTGGGTGTTGACATTTCAATATGAAATATAAAACTATGATTTTTTTTGTAGTTCAAATCAAAGTAAGTAATATTATAGTAGTATCTATAGAATTCGGATGAAAATATTCGATCATATGTTGAATTGTTTTTAATTATTATAATCTATTTTGACACAATTGATTAGAATAGAACATCTTTAATATCTAATAAGATGTAATAATAATGTTAATTTGCCTATGAGTCTGTTTATTAGGTACAATGTTGCTCAATCTGTAAACCACTGTACACTGCTGTTATCAAGATTGCATGAGAAAGATAATTAAGGTAATAAATTTTATTCTAATTGAGTAAAAGTTGGTATTTTCAACAGGCTGATAACTCTTAATATGGTATTTTGATATAATTTCTTTGAGAAACAATACGAAATAACATATATTTGGAAAACAATGATGGAGAAGGAACACGAATCTATAGATTGTTTATCCAATATAAAAAATATTTATTTCAATAAAATAGCAATCTATTTATTTTTTATTGAATTTTAATAAAAATGTAGTAAGAATTTGATAAAATTAATTGAATATTTTTTGAATTTGAAAATAGTCGCCAAAAACTAAACATAACCGAAATAAAAAGTATTAATAATATTTTACGTGCATCAGACAAAAATAAGAAATGCATTCTAACATGTAATTCGAGTTGGAGTGGTTGTAAATATGACATCGAATGCCCATATGGCGGACGGAGTTTGACGGCGGAATTAGCACATTGCAACCCCATTACGACAAGCACAATGCCATAATGAGGGGACAACTGTTAAGGGTGCTTTTGACACTCTCGAAGTGATTTTTTTGTATTTATTTCGCGACCGGTTTCCCTGTAATCAACGCCACATATTGAGGGTCGACAAACCGAAAGCCTCGCCCGGTGCAGTGTGGCATGAATCCACAAGATGATCAAAGGGTCAGCTGGTTTTTTTTCAGCATATTATATTGTTTGGGGTAGTTTATTTGTATTGAGATAAGGAATAGCTCGAGGAAAAAATATTGTGATTTATTTGAGATTGATTTAGGAATGATATTTCAATTGTATGTTTGCAATTAGTTAGAGTTAACAACTCAATTTCTGTAGGGAAAACGCGTTAGCGTTTAAATTATTAAAAGACAATTTTTTAAAGTTTAATCTACTTGGAGGGTTAATTTAAATCTAAATTCTTATTTTTGCTTTTATTAAATGTAATTGATAATTATTTAGATTAAAATTTCAAACGAATAAAAAAAAGAATCGAATAAAAACATTTGTTTTATTTTTAAATTGCTATTATCCATATAAGAAAATATGTTTGTTTGAAAACAAAAGAATCAAGAGAAAAGACGATAATGCCAATTCAAGTTAACGAAATAATTAGGTTCAGGTTTATTGTGGGTTAATGACTTTTGATTCGATTAATTAACTTATTGTGTATCAATAATTGTTCACAAATTATTTACTTAAATAATACGATTAACAGCTTTAAAATAACCTTGTTTTTCTAATCAAAATTAAATTATAAATGAGTGTTAATTATGTTAACACCATATGAAAAGTTTGACATTTATTTTTTTAATGAAAATGGTCGGAAAATTATCAGTTTATTGTAATAAACAATAAAAAAATTTCTTTTCATTTTGATTCATATAAATATTGGGTTTTTATAACAAATGAACAAAACAAAATCAATTTTCAAATTGTCTACATTATCGCAAGTAAAAATAAAGTGTTGAGAATGCTAATTAAATTAACAATAACCTCACATTTTCAAAATTTTCTTTAGATAATAGATTTGTCTTTCATTTATTATTTATCTTTTTCACTCTCAGAGGTACTCAATTTCTACACTTTTCATATCATCTTTGTTCCATATTCAATCCAATCCAATTTAATTCAGTCCGTTATACCATTATTCAACTTTCTTACATTCTTCACCATTTCCAACAAGACTATCGCATCGATCTAACAATTAGATATTAGCAATAACTAATTAGGAATTAATTAAAATGCATTTTTACCAAACATACCCGATTGATCGTTGAGCGGCCTCGAAGATGGCGGCGTGTGCGCGGGAGTGTCCGCGTGCGTCGCCAAACCAGCTCCGTACAGACCGAAGTCTTCCGCACTGGACGAACTCGCGTTGCTGCACTTCCTTCCGCTCTTGTCTCCCAACGAAGACAGCAGCCTGTTCTCCTGCCCCGACGACAGCGCCGACGACAGGAACTTGTTGTCCTGGCTCGCGAGCGACGACAGGAACTTGTTCTCCTGCTGGCCGGTCAGCGACGACATGAACTTGTTCTCCTGCGCCTGGTGCGACAGATGGCTGTTGTGGTGCAGGTGGTGGTCGTCGATGAGGCCCGACACCCCGAGCAGCCCCCCGACCAGGTTCGGCCGCAGCTCGTCCATGATCTTCGAGTTCTGGCCGCAGCCGTTGCCGCTGAAGTTCAGCTGGCGGCTGAAGATCGCCGGGAAAATGTTGAACTGCTGGGGGTCGCCGAGCGCGGGCAGCTGCGGCTCGGGCGGCGCGGCCGCGCCCCCGGCGCCCCCCGCGCCCCCGCTCACGCACGGCACTCCCTTGAAATCCAACGTGGGGCCGTGCGGCCGCTGCTCGCACAGCTTCCTCACGTACCAACTAATGTTGGCCTCCGGTGAAGCCTCGTCCGCGAACGTCGTCGTCGCTCACGCGGTCACCGCACGCGACGGAGACATCATCGGCGCATCGTAGCGGACTCGCGGCTCGATCGAATCATCGCCAATTAAGGTAATCTCGCCGATCCGCCGGCGCCGGCATCGGAACGCGACGTTGGCAAAGCGACTAACGACATTAAACCGTCACCCTCATATATGTCGGCGGTTCGGCGAGGACTGCACGCGCAGCCCGAGGGACGCACACACGCGCGAATCTGCCCCCCGCCACTGTTTCGAACGTAAACACGCCCCGGAGACGGCGATATCGAACGAGCCGTTCGAGAGAGCGCAAAGTAAACACCTCTCTGTTTGTACGCGTAAACACAACAACTGCGCGCGGCTAATCCACCCCCGCGAAACGACGAGATTGAACTCGCGCAAATGGTTCCGTCTCTTTCTACGCGGTAGTTTTTCCGCGAGACGCGTATAGAGTTCGGCTCCGCCCCTCAAAGCTCGGTGCGAGCTTTCTGTGCGTGCGGGATTCGGCCAATCGGAGGCGAGCGGCTGCCGGCGCTTCGCTGCGATTGGTCGGTTTTCGGAGGTGGTGGGGGGAGGGCTCGCGCTCTCCCCGCCCCCTCCCTCTCGCGCTTTTCGCGCTCCGTAAAATGGTGGAAGCGACGGCGCTTCGATGACACTGCGGAGCTTTTGCCTCTATTATGGGTGGTTTTTGTTTTTTGTTTGTTCGTTTTATTTAGCTTGAAAAATTTATAGCGAGGTGTGTCTGGCATGTGCGTGGAAAATATCGTGGAAAGCTTTGTGATCTGAGTGAAAATATTATGAATCAGAATGGCATGAATTTTTATTATTCGAAAAAAAAAATCTGTAATCGTACATGACTTACAATGTATGCATGTTAAATATTTTTCCGGAAGAAAAAAGTGCTATAAATTTTTCAAATATGCGATTTTTCTAAAGATTTTTGTCTTTATATTAATCTTCAATTTCCTTTTCATTTTCTTATATTCACAACTGTTGATATAAAATATTTAAAAAAATTGACATAACTATTAATATTTTTTATATTAATATAGTCTAGAATACATTAGATAGAAACAAATTTTAATCATATGTATGAAAGAAAAAATCTTCATAATCAATTTACTGAGGCACTTAAAATATACAATATTAGATAGAAGTTACAAAAATATTCGAGAACGCTTTGAAAATATTTACAGCGATGAAAATGTAACCAATGCATATTTAATAGTACCCACGTTATATCGTGATGTCTATTATTATTATTATTATTCACGAATGGATGAAATGTATTATAATCTAAATACATATATTTCCATCCATTTATGGTGATATAAGGGATTATTATATACGTAGATATATGGTGAAAGAGGAGAGATAGCCTCCAGCCATGTAGGCTGATTGTCATTCATATCGAAGCTGTCTGTACTGAAGCTGCAAACCAGCGCTTCCGAAACTGATTTTCCATTAACTTTTTATTAAAACGAAAAGTTTCTCAATCCAAAACGAACTCAAAAATAAAATTCACTTGTTTCCACTTCAAACTATGAACGCGAGACGAAAGAAAAGCTTCTTAAGAAATTTGCCTTGCTGCACTTAAGTACACACTACGCCTAGAGTTAATGCGTATATTGACTTTCGATTTTTCCGTAATAAAATTTACTCCACCGATGAAAGGACTCAAAAACGGCATTATATACAGTAATGAGGTTATCCATGTTTTCAAATTATCGGCTTTCGAGCAGAATTCGGTCAGCCGCCCACCCGGTAGGGCGGATAGATGAAAAGGGCGAAAACTTTGATGGTGTGTATTATACTATGCGTGCCTCTTTTTTTCTTTTTACATATACCTAGCGAAAAAGGGAAACATCCTCGTTTCTCTTTCGGCGGTCATTCTAGCTTTTTACGTCTAAGTGTTTTCTTTTTAGGGAACATTACAGGTCACGCGTCTTCTGATGTCGAAATCATACAAAGGGATGCCATCGACGCATGCTATGTAATTTTCCTTTCCATTTTTTTTTATTTTAATTAAAATTATTTAATTTCAAATTTGAATTTTATACATAAATGATGAATATAATTACAATTTTTCAATAAAAAAACATATTATTTTCATAATAATTAATACATATTAACATACCGATTTGAAATCTATTCAGTATTAATTCGAATAATAGTATGAAATAATTAAAAAAAATAGATTTTTATATCAAAATAATTTCATAAATTAAATATTTATTGTATATATGAATGTTTTTATTTATAAAAAAAATAAATAAATAATTTATTTAACAAATATCCAAGAGTCGTCGCAGAGCCCTCCCCGTTCCATTCAGTCTCCTCTCTCTACGGCTCGGACAATCGAATTTGTGTTCCAATCATTGACGACTGATGGACACTCTCTTACTTCCTTTTATCTTCCCGTATTATTATTACTCCACTCTTAGCGGTATCCCACCATCTTTTTCCGGGACGATGGAGGCAGACCTGACCACCACCCACCACCGACTTCGACTCACACATCTCTCTAATTTCATATCAATCGAACATGCGATTCACGAATCGCCGAAACAATGGCGTTTCGTACATCGCATAATTTTCAGAAATCGCAATTCGGTTTTATGCGCGTCTTTATGTTGCGAGGTGCAAGACGGTCGTGGGCTCGGAACCGGAAAACCGGTTGCGTCCGGAGTTCTGATTGCAGCTTCCTGAAATCGTCCGGTCTTCAGGTGCTGGGTCTGAAAATTCCCTTCCGGGATATGCACCTTTGACTTTCGAGGTTGGAACAAACAATTGTACTTTTGATGTTGTGTTTGATTTTTTTTTCATCCCATAAATGAGTTTTATCGATCATTTTTTCAGTGTTGCATTAGAAAAATGATATTTGTCTGAATCCATTGACATTTTAACTGTTATTAAAGATTAATACCAGTAAATATTTATGATTATTTTCATATTTTTATTTCCAAAATTGACTTGTTAATAAAGTTTCGATGATTTTTTCATGTTCTACGAGCTTTTGATAGCTTTGATGCATTTATAAAAGCTATTATTCTAGATTCTTAAAAATGTTTTCATTATACACTCATCCCTCGATTTACGCGGTACCCATTTTACGCGGTTTCACTTTTACGCTGTCAGTAAAAAATTACATATTTCTAAAAATCATACATATTTTGTGTTGCATCTGATTTAACAAATTGGAATTAGAATACATATAGCAGTAAAAAGACGAAATAATAAAATTACAATTATGTATTTATTTATGTATATATTTAACTTTAAAGATGTATAAATTTGTCGAACTATTAAATCTACAATTTTTTTTAATAAAAATCTCTTTTCGTACCTCGTTTAACGCGGTTTTCTGGGACATATCTCCCTAATTTTTTTTTAGACCTCCCTGATTTTCAAAAAATAATTTTGAAACAAGATATTTTATTATAATTTATTATATTATCAAAAAAACGCTTTCAGTCCCAATTATCTATGACTCATTTCCCTCACAAAAGCTACGTTAAATGAATCATAGCACTGTCGACATTTTCCATTCTGTGAATTTCCCTGAAAAACTATTAAAAAAAAGTCCAACCAACACCGATTTAAATCCATTACCGCAAAAAAATCTCAAAACTATCCCAAAAAAAAAAAAATCGTCACATGTGCTACGCCGAAACATTACCCCAAATTATACACTGTATCCGCGAGAGCACCCTTCAATTACGGCAGAGTTCTGCTTTCGGCGCACAATGGGCGTCAAAGGGCTCGCGACAAATGTCATGTTGTTATTACTATTTCGACTCGGGCCGCTCTCCTTTGTCGTCGCAAATTGCGCACGACTAGACGCGACGAAATGGCGGGGGCGTTGCCGAGCGCACATGTCGCAATTTCGCCGAAAATAAAGTTCGATCTTTCTAGCTATTTCCACTCGTTTATTATCATATGCGACTTCGATAAATGCGGTATATTATGTATGTATAATAGGTATCTAGTGCTCGCTTGCGCGTATGTACGATTTCGGTCTCCTCCTTTCTTCCATTTTCCCTCTTTACCCACAAGAGATACATTCCACTTCCAAACTAAATCCATCTATCTTTTCTGCGTACATCTCCGTCTCCTAAGGCAGAATTAAGATAGACTTTCACTGCGCGTTTGATTTTCCGACTTTTTATTTTTCAATTAAATACGTCTATCTATTTTACATACGATTGAATGTGATTTCATATAACTATGAGATATTGAGTTTATGAAAATGAATGATTCATATAGTTAAAATATTCAATTGAAATTAGTGATTGTGTAAAATACGTTTGGATCAACATTTGATCCTTTTTGACGATCGAAAAGGTCAAAGGGTACAAGTGACATTTTTGTCGAAATTGAGTTATGCACAGGAATTGTTTCTATGCACGCTCGTTTATTTGGTGACAAAAGGATATAAACTTTTTCTCGAAATTTTCTCGAAATCACCGCAAAGTCACTTGTACCCCTTTGCCTTTTCAGTCGTAATTTAAATCATAACAAAACCTAATCAAACTAAACAAATCTTAAAAATAGAAAAAATATATAATCTAACCGAACCTCAACAAATTCTAAAATCTAACTCTGGTTAACCGAAAAGACCATTCCTAAGTTATGTGCTTGTAGTATTGTTCGAAATGACTGAAATTCATTTAAAAATGAATTATTATTTTAATATTAATTATTATTTCAAAATCGACAAATAATTTTCATAAAATTTTAACATAAAAAAATAAATCAATAATTGAAAATATCACAATGTACGCTCAACAAAGAAAATTATTCGCGTAATTGAAACCACCTCATCGCATTGCGAAACAATTAAAAACCCATTAGCGCTTCGTTAATACGAGCCCGTAATGGAATAAAAATTAAATTAAACACACACACACACACACATAATAAATTCATGCATATAGAATTTTTAAATTCGGCAAACTTTCGCCGAGTGTAGGTCGAGCAGAAGACGGATGGGGGTAGGTGGAGGGCCCGCCGTAGGTAATTGGACGAGATGATGTTTAATGACTTTTTAATGGGCGCCACTGGAGGGAAGGAGAGTGTTTATTTATATTAGCCAGGAGTCTGCTGCCTCTGCGAAGGCTTTTTCTACCCAAAAAATAAAAATCCATCCCGCTTCCATTGCCGGACAAAATATTACGCAGACGTGTACGTTAATAAATAATTTCGACAAACGTATAACGAACGAGTAATTGAAAACGTCTCTGAAAATGTCATACGTATACTTGGGCGTATATAATCCATTTTCGTTATAATTCACATCCATGTATAATTTTTATGGGTCATTGAACTATTTTATTAGAAGTTTATTAGAAGAAGAAAAAAAGACAATTGAACGGGATTTCAAAAATTAAATATGAATTAATGCATAATTTTCTAATGATTTTTTTAATACTTTATGCATGTATGGTTTTCATCAAATATTTTAATAACTATAAGAGAGAAAGAAAGTCTTTTTTTAAGTTTTTTCAAATCATGATAATCTTTCTCCAACACAAAAATAAATAAATAAGAATAGCCAAACATCTTTCAAGCAACATACACTTTTCTACACAATAATTTTCAGGTTGCTTGGAGTTATTTATGTTTTCTATTAACATTTTCTTACGGCTTAACTATTCATTAAACAGCTTCATAGTATAGATAAGCTAAATATTCTTTGATAATCAATATTTTGATCCAAAAACAAAATCGATCGATGCCCATCGATCTATCAGAACGCATAAATTACAACACTTCGCCGACCAGTAGGACACAATATACGATAAAAATCACCAAATACAACACACAGAGTGTCCATTTGACTTTTTGTCGATTCGGGAACAATAGTGCTGCTCCGGCACACATAATAGAAACATGTAAATCAGATAGGCCGTGTTCGAGTACAGTTTGTTCATCGCATTATGTATGCGATAGGGCTTTGCGGAGCCTCAGGCACTTCGGCTATAACGTTGTTCGCATGTGTATATATCTATATCTATCTGTACATAATATTATACAGATATACACATAAATTCGTGCGAAATGCTCGAAAGCTCGACAAATGAACGCGCCGCGTATTAAATTTATTCATAATGCTCGTGTAATGGCGGCGTTATCGTTGTGTACGAATCGGTCTGTGCATTCGTTATCATTGTGCAGATTGTAATTTGTAGCTTTGGTCGTTTAATTGGAATTGAAATTGTGCGGTTCGGTGTGATTCGGGTACATTTAGCCGAAAGAACTTTGTTACGAATGAATTAAGTTTGTTGTGTGATTCTTTGTTTTAGTATTGCACAATTTTAGAATGAAAAATTTGATTGAAATTTATATTTAATTTATGGAATTAAGTTTCAATCGTATGTATCTATTAGCTAGTAAGTATATCTATTAGATTTTATCTTTAGTTAAGTATATTTATGATTTTAAATCTTTACACAGAGTAGTTTTTGAGATTCGGAAAAGCTATGAAATCGATTAAATACTTTTCATTATTATTCTTTATTAAAAGAAAAAAATATTGCAGTAAACCCAACTTTCGTTTTACACGGTAGATAGGGACCAGCAAAAACCGTGTAACAAAATGACATTTTTTATTTTGCGATATTCATTATATAGTTCAAACAAGCCGTGTTAAACCAAATAAATCGTGTAAAAAAATATTTTTTTCATTTTTTCAAACCGTGTTATTTTGAAACCGTGTAAAAAAATCCGTGTAAAACGAGAGTTGGGTGTATTATACATTTCTATCAATTCATGATATAATTTTATTAATTAAATCTGATGATATACGCGTAGATAATTAAAAAATGGGTGTATATTTTTTAAATAATGATTCAGAATTGAAGTCTGATTTTTTTCACCACATCATGAATACATCAGAATCTTTTTACACACAAAATAATCTTGTCTTTCTAAATCTATTTAAAGTATTTGACGATCGAAAAGGTCAAGGGGTACAAGTGATATTTTTGCGATATTGAGTTATGCACATGCTCATTTACTTGGTGACAAAAGGATATAAACGAATTCGGAAAGTGTGCCGAGATATGTCATCAAATCACTTGACCTCTTCTACATGTACATGTACATAAACTCGGTTTTCTCGAAATCACTGCAAAGTCACACGTACCCCTTGGCATTTTCAGTCGTCATTTATAATTTCTCATAAACTTTAATTTAATTTTCAAATTTATTCACAAGCACAATACTTTACACGACCTCTCAAAAGCCCTACACTTGGAAATCGAATGAGGCGAGCACGCGCCTCGAATAAAACCCCGAAAATAACAAACATCAACTCGACACAATGCTCTCCGGCGTCAATCAGCAAACTTTGTGACTTTTAAATGGCAACAATCCGACAACAAAAACCGACTCGGTGTTCGAAAATTGGAAACGCGCGCCGAACGCGTGCACCGCATTATGACGGCGACGAGGGCCTATCATTAACCCGTCAAAATATTTTGACGAAGAAACGTGCCGCACATGCGAATAGCACAAATCGCCCAATCAGTAGCCTGCAATTATCCGGGGTGTGACGAAACGCCCGTTTTTTTAGCGCGCGTTTGATGAAAAAATGCACCGCCGCAATTAGCGTGCGCCGAGGGACAATGGGCGAAAATTGGCCGTTGCGATTTGAAATGTGGGTTTTTTGTTGTTGTAAGTTGGGTTATTGTTCGTTGATTGAGTGTGGGAATTGTTGATTTTTAGTTGGCGATTATGTGTGTGTGTTAATTGTTATGATTTTATGTGATTGTTCGATTCGTTTAGTTCGAAAATAGTGTTTAGGGGGGATCGAGGTGAGTTGAATCAGAGGTATGTTGAAACAAGCAAGAAAAATCTAGTATGCGTTGCTGGTCTGTAAGAAACAGTTTCTGAGATATTGAACTTGTTTCAACTCACCTCGGTATCCCCTATTTAACACTATAAAATGATTCTTAAAAATGATAACTCACCTTATCTGTATATATTAATTAAATTCTGTACAAATACACTATCGTGCATTGTAATTACTCTTTGAAGTTTTTAGTCTAGTAGCTCAATTTTATCATTTTAAATTGAATGATATTGATTGAGAAATTAAAAATAATTGGATAGCAATACATATAGAAATAAATATTTTTATTACTATTACTAAATATAAATAGATAATTATTGTTTTATCATGAATAGAAAGCAATTATCAAGTAATATTTTCAAAATTATGTGTGCATGTTTTATATTCGAAGATTGAAGAAGATTTGAATAAATGAAGATTGAAATGTTAGTCGAAGAAATGAATAATAAAATAGATTAAGAGAATGCATATGTATAAGATCAATTGGCAAAATTAGTATCAATGGAAAAAATCTTTTATTTAAATATTCATAGTATTTAAATGCGTATGCAGTGAAATTTTATTCGCATATAATATTAGGAATACAGAGAATATTTTATTTGCAATGAACATACTTATACGAGGGTACGTATATACATATAAAAAATGGGATCAAATAAAAATCTGTAAAAAGCGAGATTGCAAAGTTTCGCGAGGGTGGGAAACTGTTATGACGGAAAAATTGAAAAAGCGGATGGCAAAGTAAAAAACCGCAGGAAACGAGAGCGGCATTAAAAAATACGGCGAAAAAGGCTTTGATGAAAAAAATGTTTTGTAGCTTTTTACGCGTAAAAAATAATTAATGAAGCCACCTTTGACGTTAGGAGGGTCACGCCACGGATGGAATGAGTGCCCATAATGGCCGGCGACGACTTTACTCTACACTATGACCGGAAAAATATTAATTTTCCTACATTCAACATCGATTTTTCTTCTAATATGACACTTAATAAAATTTCAATTCATGTACTTTCATAATAATCAAAAAAATATTTATGTATTAATACTAAGTATTCATTTAAAACTCATCGATTTTCATGATACTAAACAGCTCAACTTGTAATAAAAAGATTGTTCATATAAATTTTTAAAATAAAAAAATAACGAATGAAATTTCCGGATCGCTCTGTTTCCACCTGGTATTTTATGTGATTTACTTCTTTCGCAACTGAAAAAAAAATACTTATCAAAGCAACCATTCCCCGCTCTTTTTTTATGTGAAAGCATTTTTCACCGTGAAACGTTCAAAAATTAATTGGGGCACTTAAAATACGGCCATGGTCCTAATGTACTCTTCAAAGTAAAACATCGTTTTAATAAAACCGTTTATGTGTTCGTACATTCATTCACTTGGTGAATATTTCACGAGCACTCGGAAAAGCATGCACGTAATATACGGATCGGTAAGCGCGTTTTCGAACGTTTCAAAAATTCTGAAAAAAATATATCTATGTCCATACGCGTATATAAAAAAAACACGCATTTGCTGAAACTTTGAACGTTTGCGGTCTTATAAATGGAATTTTAAAGCAGATGTATATTTTGGTGTTTTTTCGATAGATATCAGTCTCATTTGAAGTCCGCATACGTGGATGGTATTAAAAAAATATAATATTGATTAAAAGTTAATGGGTCCAAAGTGTGAGTAGTCATTGTGATAACTGAGATAACTATAACTATTGATTTAAATTATGTACACTTTTCTTAATAAATTAGGAAAACGTTGAATTTTTTCGTCAAATTTGTACTAAATAAGTTGATAGCTTTTTTACAATTTGAAAAGCGATCCAGTATGGTTCTTAGTATTGCATTTGGTATCAAAATATGAGATTTTTTCATGGGAAAATTCAATTGAATGAAAACATTATTCGAAGATATTATTATGCAAAGGTTGCTGGAATGTATAAAAATAATATTTCATCGTGAACTTTAACTCTTAAAAAGACGAGTCAATTAATAAAAATCAGAATTGTTAAATAAAATATTAATCTTATACACCTTGACAATGATCGGTACTTTTAAACGCATCTTCATACTATTTTCAGAACAAGTATGTAAATATTACATAATTATCAAAATTATCAGGAATTCGCTAATTTCGATCAAATTTTCAATCGCCTTACAAATTTTCCAATTCGCTCATACAATTTACATAAAATTTTCCCACATTCAAACAAAATATGAATCATCCTCAACCTAAAAACATTAAGCATCCCATTTGAATCAAACCACCATCTTTTCGCACCCTTTCGAGCCTCTCATCAAAAACCCAAACTTTGACATATCTGATGTGCAATTTTCCAACATTTTGATCTATGCAAAACCAAATGCACCCATCCATCTACACACGGTCGGTTGAATTTCGCACATAGACATAAATTTTTGCGGCAACGCCGTTCGGTTGACGTCGGTTACATTATGCGGTTTGCGTTTAGTTGCCTTTTGGTTTAAGGGAAACCTTTTATGCGGCTCGGGGTGGCACCGAACACACACCCAAGCCATATCCAAGGATCCACTCTCATATGCAAGGTGGCTTTTAGCCCTCTAATTGGCTAGCTTTTAAGTTTTACCCGGCGAAGCCTTCGCAGAGCTTTTCGAAGCCCACGCCCTCGCGCTAAACTTTGGCCGCACGTGAACGTACCATCTCTCCCCCACCGATATAACCCGCCCCGTGCTTTTCCCCATGGCGAAGGGGGGATTTTTCAAATATTTTCCTTCGTGAAAATGTTTCGGCTTCGGTGACATCGTAATCGCGTTAAATTCTCGAATGCAGTTTCGTCATGTGTGCTTCGACATTTTTTTTTTCGTTCGGTCGTCGGAGTGGATTTTTTTTTCGGGAGTAGTCGTGATACGTTTCGAATTTTCTGCGAAAATTTTTCATACAATAATTTACTTATTTAGTCACTATAGCGTTTACACACGTCTCATCTCCTACATTTTATTTTCTCTTCGCAAGACTTCTCATTCTCTCGTGATAGTAGAGAAAGTATACTCCCGCGAAATAACGATGGCGAAACACAAACGTAAAATTGCTTATTAAATTAAAATATACAGTCTGCTTTTGAAATAGCACTCAAAGCTCAAACATTATGTCGTTCATCGTGATAAAATTAAGTGTGCTTTGAAATACTTTTTTCTTCAAAGCATCCAATACAAAGTATCATAAGCTATGTACATACATGGAATGATTCATATTAAACGTACACAGCCAGTTCTCATCCAAACACTAAAACGATTTGGTTAATTAACTAATTTGAAAAAATATTCTTACATTTGGATCGAGTGTACGCAAAAATACTTATACGAAATAATTGTATAGACAAGACATGTTTTTACGTTCTCGGCCGCCTATACGACTACATGACGAAACTGCTCCATCACATAAAGTTGTTCGGTCTCTCGTCTCTTCTTCCAGCTCTCGTATTAACAACGTCGTACTTTCTTCTCTACACACCCACTCTTATTTTCCAGCCTCAAGATTCCCAAAGTTTGTATTACACCATGCACTTTTTCATTATTTCAATTTTTTCCTAAAAATTTGGCTTATTACCGATTTAAAAGAAAATCTCTTCTATGATTTGTCGGATTCCTTTTGTTATTGTGTTGAAATATTTTAAAAACTGCAAGAAATTTACATTATTGGAAAGCTTATAGTATAATATGAATATTAAGAAAATCTCTTTCCATTTTCTCCGATAAATGACGATTGAAAAGGCCAAGGGGTGCAAGTGACTTCGAGAAAAGCGCGTTCAAAGTTGATCATGTACCTACATGTAATATTAGGAGAAGGTCGAGTGATTTGATGATATATGTATCTCAGTACACGTTCCAAATTTGTTTATATCCTTTTGCCACCAAATAGAAGAGCGTGCATAGAAGCGATTCCTGTGCATAACTCAATTTTGGCAAAAATGTCATTTGTACCCCTTGACCTTTTCAGTCGTCATATGTATTCTATTGCATTTTCTAGCAATGAAAATGTACGAAATGAATTTATGTATCTTTGAGATAATAGAAACATTGTTTTTAGCTTTTTCTAAAATAATCACCAGTGTCATTAATATAAGACACTTTCAAAAAATTTTCACTAACACTTTTTCATTTAATGGTATTTTATACAATATTATACCTAAAATATGGACAAATGCAGATTTAAACATGTATTGTACTTCATATTAACATTAGGAATAATTTTACAATAAAATGCAACATTTATCGAATCAACAATGAGTCCACAATTAATTCCATTAATGTACAATTTTTACGGTCTTTAATAAAATCTAAGTCTAAAACAAAAAAAAACCCTACAAGTGTAAACCAACGAAAAATTCAACATTTATCGAATTAATAATGGGTCCACAATAAATTCCATTAATGTACAATTTTTATGCTCTTTAATAAAATCTGAAAAAAATCTAAGTCTAAAACAAAGAACCCCCCTATAAACGAAAAATTTTCCTCTAAAATTTAAAATTTTATTAATTCTTAACCTAAAAATTCCCACAATTTGAGAATCCCTCATCTCAGAGCGAAGATAAGACGCGCCCTTTCGTTTTGTTTTTACCGCGCGGGTGTTTCTGGAGCCCGGGGCCGGGGGTGCGCCTTCGCCCCCATTTCTTCGTCGAACCCACCCCTGTGTGTATGTGTGTAGTACGTACCGAAGCGAGTGTAGTACCTATACGACATATCGCCGACGTACACCAGTAATTTCTTTACTTATTAACCATAAAGCCAACTCTTAGGCGAACTTTGCGCGCCGGTTACTATGTGCTCTCTAAGTTTATTAAGCTCGGCGACGTTCCCGAATTCGAGCGTTGACTATTCGTAATTAGCTTAAGCGAATGTCTGTATGTGTGTGTTCTTTTTTTTTTGTTCAGAATGTTCGGATTATGTGATTTCGATTAGGATCTGTGCCGAAGTTCGATCCGTGAGTTGTGCTCGAGTTGAGCTCTTTGAATCTTGATGAATTAGTTAGATGAAATTGTGTATGTTTTGGCGGTTTGATGTATATTTATGGAGAGATTTGATTCGATCGGTTTGAGTAGTTTTAGATTTGAAATGTTGATATTATAATCTATTATATATATATTTAAATATGTGGAAGATTTTTATGATATGAGTCAGTTTGGCGATTAATATTGCTTTATTTTAGATCGAAAACGTTTTTTGTGTTGTATGCAATGCAATCTAATGAAAGTATGAATAATTTTTTTCAACTTCCGTTCCAATAGTAGATAAACTCTTCAATGTGTAAATAGTTCTACAGTTACAAAAATAATTAGATTTATATGACAAATGAATAGCACAAAGGGTACAATAGACCTTTTTTATAAAAATTGAGATAAGTACAGAAAATGTTTCTGTATCATATTATATAAGGAACTATTTTCTGTATTCAACTCAGTTTGATTAAAAAGGTCACTTGTATCCTTTAAGCTATTCAGTAGTCGTATTTAGTTAATAAATTGAAACTACACATGAAACTACATCTAAGCACTCATTACGTAATTTTCTTTTAAATGACTTGAATTGAAAAATTCATTTTTTCACATCATAAAAACAAAAGAATTATAAAATTTAAATCATCCGACATTCACAACATATTAATACTATTAAAAAAAAAAAAAATTTCAAACTGTTGGATTTTCTATAACTTTATTTAATTTTCGGTATTTTCATCAGATAAATCATCACAATCTACATTTCTATAATTTGAATACAAAACCCTAAATCCAAACTACATACAAAATCTTCCATTTCCACAACACATCATTACAAAATACAAAACCAAACTCCCCCTCATCGCAGAAAAACCACCAAAAAAAATTTCCTCAAATAACAAACACAAGACAGACGCACCATTTATGCGCCAAAGCCGAACCGAACCGTCCATCGGAAAAAAAACCGAACATGGTATAAAAATTTGTCCATGCTGAAAAATGCAGTGCTGCAAAACGATACGGCCGGTGCACCATCGCTAACGACATTACCCACCATAACGAGTATTGACCTGGTTCGGTTCGACCGCCGTAAAAATGACCGTCGGCCATCGCTTTCCCTTATCGCACGCCATACGACCGCCATCTACATACATACATGTCGTATCATGGGACGCTGTATAGAGTACTCTATGGGACACTGTATGTGGGACACGTGGAGGATTTTCCATTTGTGTGTACATATGTGTGACGGTCTTTTGTCGTATGTGATAGTTGTGTGGGTTGTTTTTGATGGGATATTTGATGGGGATTCGTGTCGTTTTTATTTTGTTGATATTTTTTGTGTTTTGGTTTAGTTTAATATTGATATAAAATGGTGGTAAATTGAGAAAATAATATTTTTTGCCTGATAAATGTTGAAATCTAGAAGCTAGTAACATATGAAAAGGTCACATTTTCTTTACATTGCTCATATTATATTGTACTTTTTAAGTTCTAATGCAATTAACATCAAATTCACGTCTGAAATTGGTGTTCGACCAATAAATTATGCCAATTATGTTCTAATATCTGATGAAAAATTTGATAAAAAGCAAATACACGTATAATAGGAAATTATTTCTCGATAATGGTATCGAATTCATAGCTTATAATATTTTAGAGAGAGACGTTTGTATTTATTATGACGTTATAATATCCCATTTTGTTTCAAAATAGAGTTATTTTGTGGGTTGATTAATATCCAATAAATTTCATTTGTTAATGGGGCAGAATTAAATATTTTCTATTTATTTCTTTCATGACTATTTTTTTCAAATTTTCACCAGAAACATTTAAAAAATCATAAAATCACAACAAAAAAAACTATGTATTCAATATTTCCACTAATCCAAGCATAATTACGAATTATAAACTTCAACATCAAATAATAATCTACCATCCCTCAAGCTAAATTATAGAAATTTCCACTAACAACAAAATGTATCACCGAGACTCGATCTTTAAATCATCAGTTACTCAACTCAAATTTTACTTAACTAAATATCGAGAATTTCCCGATACAATTTGAATGCGATAGAGATAGGTATTCTATAAATGTCGAGAATTTTCCCGATACAATTTGAATGCGATAGAGATAAGAATTCTATTATATAAAAAAATCAACACGTAGTTACGTAACTCTCGAGTTTTGACTAACTGACGATTGAAAGATCGGATCTGAAACATGAAAGCAACGTATTATTTGACATTGTCAATAGTTTGAGCATCGAGTGAGGAGGTTTTTCGCATCGGGGCGCAGTAGGCCGTGCTCCGAGTCCGAGGGGCGGAGGCGCAGGGGGCGCTCTGCTGCGCCCGCCGGGGTTACCCTGACAACGGACGCTACGCCCCCCCAAAGAGGGGGTTTATCGCTTAGATACATGCTCGTTTTCGCCATGTCGAAATGTGCCGTTTTTCTTTTTTTCGCTTTTGCGATCGGATGTTGTCTCTCGTCTTTAGTGACATCTATCGATAGTTTTTTTTTTTATATTTTGTGCAGTTTTTCAATTTTAAGCATCGGATATATTGACAGATATCTGTCAGTTGATATTTCAAAATGAATTATAGATTATGCTCTTTTGATTCATCATATTTAAGTGTTTTATTTAGTTTGTAAAATGATTGATTGATGAACGAAACGTTATATTTGTAAAATTTGATGTTTTCCGAGTCGAAATAATGAAACTTTAATTGAATTATCTAAAGAAAAAAAGGATTTGTCTTTCATTCTATATTCTTAATGTGGAATTTTTACATTTAATTTTCCCTTGAATGAAAATGCATTTTTCTCGTACAATTAGATTTCTCGCATTTACATCAATTTTAAATTATTCAAATATCAATTGCAATCAAAATTGATTTGATATTTTCAAAGAATTTAGAAAAATCAAACAGTCATTTTATGAAAATGATAATACCTACTACAGTTTTTCTCAGACTCCATTTTTCAACTAAAATCGTTCAGCATTGGAAGATCATAATATGACTCAACCCTCCAATCAACTACAAATTAAACACCCTTACATCACCCAAATTAATATCTATCAATCAAAACTCATCAAAATACATCACCACAATAAAAATATACCAAAAAAACGAATCGCCCAATCAAATATAAATATATATTCCATACAGTTTTCAGAGCGAGCGCGATTCCTCTGTAAAGTGAGAGCGACTCTCGCGTCAGAGCGAATGTTTTATTGATCATCCTAAACACCCACACACACATCGACATACATACACACAAACAGACACACACACACAGATAAACACACACAAAATGGCGTGTGTGTTGTATCATCGTACATATAATAATATAATATGTATCTGTCGACAAGACGTGCGCACACATCGTGCAATTATTACACCACGGTTATGGCTCGTCATCTGCGACCGCACGTACAGTTAAACCTATAATATAGTTGTTCATGTGCTCTTCGATGTCTGTTGTGTCTGTTTAACGTGTGTATGTTCCCACTTCTGATGGCAGACAATGGAAATTGAGCGAATTTTCCGCGAGTTGTATTGAAGTTTCCGGCTGCGCTAATCGATTTGTTGTGTTCGTTTGCGACGATTCGATATCTGTGTTTGTTAGTGCGAATGGTCGTTAGTTTGATTGAATTATTCAGATTGAGGATTTAAAGAGGATACCCTAACCGCAATTGATGCGATGGTTACGACACCGCTGAAAAGTTGAGGTCCGGGTCCGTTTCGGATTGTGGTGTCATTGAAAAGAATATTATAGAAGTATGTCAGTTGATAATCGAATAAGGTTTAATAAAATTGATTTAATCGAAGCGTTTTTATTTGAAAACAAAATTTTATCAATACACAGTGTTGAATATACACAATACACAACACAAATATACACAATTTTCATGCTCAGAACAATTCAATTGCAAATCAATAAATAAATTATTTATGAAGTAAATATTTAATTATAAATAATTTGAAATCATTTTTGGTATCAATGATAATTAAAATCATTACGTTCATTGAAAAGAAAAACAGCGGGAAGAAAATTCAATTAAAAACTTCAAAAATGCATCGTAAAGAAAATTCCATAGATGGCTCTTGTGAAAATTTGAAAACGGTTCGCGTATCCGGAAAATGCACGAACGCTTTCTCTAGAAAGTGATCTGCTTTATCAACATTTCTGTACACACAATAAAGCTCTCTATGCTCATTACAATAAGAAACAATTTCCTTTACGAGGGATACCAAAAGAAAATCGCGCGCAACATATCGATTATCCGGCGACAGCTAGCTTTGTTTATGTCAGAATTGACAGTTGTTTAGTATAGAATTTTGCGCTTAAATCAAACATCATCAATGAGATTTATACACGAAATAATCAGTACAACAATATCAAATTGATAACAAATCAACCACAATCGAGATAGTGAACGGTAAGTGATCAAACACTGCCTCCGTAACCTCAAACAACATTCCGCGATAAAACAACAATTAATAGGTTTCCCATTGAGCACTGCAATGATTTTCGCTCGATTAGAGGATAAAAGTATTGTCCCTTTGTGAGGGGGTGAGAATTTGTGGAACATTTGGTCATGGGCGTCCTGCTGAGGAGCGTTCGCCCCAGGGGCTGCGCCCCCCATCACGGTGTCGACTTATTCACGCCTACCTGATCCCGCACTGTTCGAAATTCGACCCTCGATTTCGAATGACATACACCTGTTTTCCATATGCGTCCATCTCGACATAATTGACGATTTTATTTCGTGACATATGAAAACATATTTTCTTTTGTATGGAAGCTCAATACGTATAGAAAATATAACTAAGGCACTCGAAGCTCAAAGTGATTGTTGATAAGTGTTTTAGTGATTGTAAAGGAAATCATATGCAATGATACTCGACAGGTTAAGAAAGGTTAGGTTAGGTTAGGTTGTATTTTCGTCTATATTTTTTTATTTAATTAACTATAATTGAGTGTCGTTGTAATGGTCTGCTTCATATGCACTGATTTTTGTGATCTATTTTTAATCGTATTGTTTCATACATGATACGATTCATTTAATTACGAATTCATTTTTTTAATTAAATAGACAAAATTATTAGAAAAATAAAAACAATTTCATATCAAATACAATAAACTTTTCAAATTGGAATAATTTACATTTTTTTTCCATTAGAATTTTAGATTATTTTTTTAATTAAATTAAATAGTATGATTAAGATATCGTATAATCATCATATTAGGAACCTATATGAAATAATTTAGGTACCAAAATTGATACAGATAAAAGTATCATTTTTTTCAATTCATCGGTGAATAAGTTTCCCCGAGGACAATAAACAGAGCCGCTTTTGTACATTTCGACGATTGCACCATAATCCTTTTATTAAGCACCGAGAGTGATTTTAGATTACGAAGATTAGCCTTGTGTGCTCGAACCACCCCATCGGCTATTAAATAATCCCCTTGTGGGCTTATTACACGATATAAGAGATCCCATCACTACAACGCATCGATCTGAAAATTTAACACATAAAAACTTAAAATTTCTCAGAACAGAACCGAGTGGAAAACGAAGCGAATTTGAATTTTTTTCGATGAATATTAATCGCGCGCGAAACCGACGAAGAATATCAATGCGAATAAGAGTCTCGTTCAAATTTTAAACAGGGGGCGGTAATAAAATATTCAATTCGCTCCTTTGTGATGCAGCACATTTAAAATCGAGGGGTGACCTAATGCGGATAGGGCAAATTTGTCCACATGTCACCCGAGATGTATCCGATTTACAACATATCACTAAATAATGAGTATTTTGTTTCGTTGTAGAGTATGGAGTTGTTCTTGTCACTGGGATGGATGTTCGCTTTGGGCACTGGTCATGGTGCTGCTACTGAGATAAGAAGAGGTCCTCATCATCCCAGAGACACTCCACTTCCACCTGGTGAACATCCTAGGCATTATCGTCCTTCGCATACCGTCGAGAAACTCACGCATGATTCTTCACTTTTACACGATACAACGTAAGTCGATTATGAATCTATATGAATTCTATGAAAAGACCGAGGGTACAAGTGAAATTTTTGGCGAAATTGAGTTATGCGCTTCAATATACGCTCATATATTTGGTGGCAAAAGGATATAAACGAATTCGGAACGTGTGCCTCAATATATCATCAAATCACTCGACCTCCTCCTAATACATGTAGGTACATGTTTAACTTTGAACGCCGTTTTCTCGAAATGACCGCGAAGTCACTTGTACCCCTTGGCCTTTTCAGTCAACATATGAAATTGCCGGTAAAATAAATATTTTTATGTTCATAAGGCAACGTTTGCACGTAAATGAACGATTCGATCTGTATTCTATCGTACTCTGTCTTACGTATTATATTTATATATTTATTCTGCTCGAAAAAATGAAGTTCCATTCACAAGATATCGCGTAATCGATATACAAATATTGATTTTCCCATTCATGTTAGAAAATATTACATTCAATTGAAAGTCTGAAGTTCGAATTAAAAACAAACGAATGTGAAAATTATTTCAATATTCAACTTCTGTACAATTATTTAATATTTTCTTTTATTTTTTAAGGCACATTCAAGAAGATATAGGACTGCCTTTAGACAAAATGACAGACGAAGAATTAGAATTTCATTATTTTAAGCTGCACGATTTCGATAGCAATACTCTTTTAGATGGTCTAGAAATGTTAAAGGTATAACAATTTTGAATTTTTTTATAGAAATTTAAATTTTAAGTCTCATTATGTTTTATGTTAATAGGCGATATATCACACAATGGATCACGATCACGAAGAAAGCAGCGAAAATTCAGAAACAAACATCGACGATAAACCGTCTCTTATGCCGACACAAGAAGAAATGGACAGATATATCGGTAATAGATTCAAACGAAATAATATTTTTACACTTTTCGATTCAAATATAGCTCAAATGAGATTCAAATTTCAGATTTAGTCGATAAAGTGTTGGAAGAAGACGATCTGAACCGAGATGGTTTCATAAGTTATCCAGAATTCGTCCTGGGGCGTGCAGGAGGTAGATCCGTCAATCTCACATCTACCCGTCCATTCGAATCCGATACTCCAGAATAATCTCTTTTTTATCAGTATTATTATATCATTATTTACATTTGGATATGAAAAAAATATTTAATAGAGTCGAACTCAAATAAATTCTAAATTCTCGGTTTCGATCTTTTATTTTTCGATTTAAATAATTCTAACTAATTACATAGACTAAGGTTTGGCTATGGGACAAAAGTACACTTTGCACCTATAAATATTTAATTTTAAATTTATCAGTCGATCAATTCTGTTTTGAGCATTTGTATTTGGCATCGCAGTTAGCGCCAGCTGATCCCCATCGAGCTGCTTCTTTCACTTCTTCGACGATCTTCTCATATCTCTTGTCATAAGGAACCGTCCTAAGAACAATATTCCATATAATTTCAATTAAAATTTGTCAAAAATCAAATCAAATAAAAAAATATACCCAGAGAGAAGTTTGGCTCCTGTCAATAATATATCAGCACCACTGGTATACTTTTTGGCAAGAGCTGGAGCTTTGCAAGCAGCTTTCGACAAACATTCATATTCACCACCGTCTAAATAGCCCATCCAAAGTGATAACTCATCTTCCTTAATCCATATGGAGTTCTCCTCTGTTGAACAGAAAAAAAAACAAATATACAGTCGATATTTTGCACTAAATAAGCATCTGCGTCCAGGTAATCTCATTGTCTATGACAATTGTGCTAATGTGAAGGCTTCGCAGCTGCATTTTTCCTCTAAAATCGCATTTGACCAACGGTCAGCGGTTTTAATCTCTGATTATTATCCTGTCGCACGTGGAACAACCCTTTATTTGTCGGAAACGACAATGCTGACCGCTCATAGAGTCTTTCGTTTTTATTATTATGGTGTTTCTGAATTATATAATGGGATTTTTATGTTGGATTACCTTCTAAGCTCCTTCCGTGTCCGTGGTGAAAGGCTCCGGCGCCGAACATACCAGCTGCTAATATGAGTGCTTTTAATACTACCAATATCACTAGATTCGTCAAATTCAAACTCAGCACCTATGAAACGAAAATAAATGAGATGTTTATATTTTTTCTTACATTAAAAATCGTATGAAAGATAATTCGATATATTGAATTGATGAAATATTATTAATTTGAAACTTTTCCGGAGAAATTTCCACTTCGAAAAAAATTAAATTCGTAAACGTTTTACGCTCTTACGTAAAACCATTGTTGGTAAAGTTCTACTTTCGCTTTTCAACGTTTACATAGGCGACAATTTGACGATTTCTTTGTGAATTTTCGTAAACGTTCAAATTTGAGCGAAACGAAAAATAAGCCAAAAGCATGAAAGCGTTAAAAACAATCTAACCGATTGAATTTATTCGAAAAAATATCGAAAAATCTTCATATGAAAATCACTAAATTAACAAGATTTATCAAGTAATTAAGTATTAATCAAGTAATTATCAAAAAAATATTGAATAGTGCAGTGCATCGTGAACTCTAGGTGAACTCTTGAGTGCTTACGAACCTGTGCAACAACCTCGGCACCCACCTGACTAGAGGCACCCGTGGACCTGGATATCATCTCCCTGGCAATATCCGCCAGCATCTGACCTCCCCTGCCTGACAGGAAGTTGCTGGCCGTGGCCATGAAACCGGAAGATCGTCCTGATTGAGTTTCGTTCACTCCATAAGCTTCAAGATCGTTGCTCTCCACACTCTGGCTCAAATCGCGGTTAGGAAGTCTGTCGTATGTATCGTCGATCAAGTCTATCTCATGATGCTTAGATCTCTCTGGATCCGTTTTGTCGAATCGATCCACCGAAGGAAGCTTCTGGTACTCCGGCTCCTTGTGAGGATCTGGCTGGTTGTATGATTGGGAGTATTGTAAGTTCTTTTTGGCGTAATGAGGAGACGAATACGCTCCTGGATGCTGCTGCGCGTATCCTAGGATTCCGCTGAAGAAGGACGTTGCACATATTAAAACCACCACGTTGTAGTTCATCTTGAATGTTTGGAAGATGGAACGAGACTGGATGAGGATTCGATGCAGGTAAGGTTGAGGAAAAAAGTCGGAGACAGGTATCTTTCGAGGAAGCTTCGATAAGAAATGACATGGGTACTACCTGTCGCACTTTACTTATATCTTTGTCGAACAATCGAGGTGTTTCGAGATCGGCAAAGCGTGAAAAGTTGTGCGCGATACACGTTCGTCATTATCGAAAGTGTGTTGCCATTTTTTTACGGTCGATAATGAGATTTGTTATATAACGTGATATGAATCGAAACAATGATTCGTTAAAATTATTGACGTTATTTTGTGTCGTGATAAAAAGTTTAGAAGCTCTAATGATCAGTTGTCGAAGAAAATTCACGTGTACCTGTTTATGATGGAAATATGCTTCCTCTTTCTGGCTCTAAAGACTCATTGGGCTATGGTCTCCTTCATTATAAAAAATGCTAAAAATAATTTTGCCTTTATAAATAATCAACATTCAGATAATTAGATTTATGAAATTAAATTCAAAGTAGACTAAAAAAATTGAGAGAAGAGTTAACTTAGAAGAATATTTTTATAACTTGTGACTTTTATTCTGCTGTGTATATTCAGAGGAAAATATCAAGAGTATATGGCTCCAACGAAATTATGAACAATGCTTCGCATAGTTCACCTCGTCAGCAATTTATGAAATGACAATCGGAGGTTGATGATTCTCGTTCATGGGCTCTTGATTTTGTTAACAGCGCTCTTACTATCAAAACAAACATACGGTGAAAACGAAATCTGAAACGACGTAAGCGTTTCAAAAACGCGGGAAAATTTACAGAAATGCGTGTGCTATTTGCTTTCGTTGTGGATGAGTTATTTTGATCGCATAGTTGAATTTGTGGATTTTTACGCACATTTTTTATTCATGAATATTCGAAAAAAATATTAGAATAATTGTTCAGGGAAACGGTTAGTCACAAAACCTTCAAAATCACTTATCTTCAGGAATGCAAAAGGCGCCACTTAGTCGATTTTGGACAAAGAGCTTTTATAATATTCTACGAATAATGGACTATCGACAATTCTGAAAATCAAAAAAATACTAAACAAACATAATCTAATATTTATACAATGCAATTATGCGTTTACCGAAACTATCGGCAATTCATATTTTCCATTGTAGGTACAATTTGTTCCATATTTTATCTTCGTCATAAGTAGGTACTTATGTACTTATTTACCTATGTAAGTTAATTGAATGTTAGTCAACGACTATAAATATATGGCAGCCGTTTTTTATCAGCGGTTATAAAACTTAATTCATTTTCGGTTAAGGGTGGTTAGCCTCGAGACCTAATAATTTCAATGTTCAATGAAATAGTGTCTCATTATGATATTATAATCTCTGATATGAAATTGAATTATTGTGAAAATTAGTAATTATTCTACAGAACATAAATCATTAAGATAGGATTTAGTTGAGATAAAGATTTTTCACAACGTCAAGGGGAAAAAAATAATTGAAAGCTTCAATCAGAAATAGGATCTTGTATCAAGATCAATGCTCACAAGTGAAATTATGATTTCACAGTCAAATTTTCATTCATAAAAAGGCTCATATCTCTGAAGTCTTTAACACGTATTTTGTCCTTCTACAACACGCAATCTCCACATTACACGATCTGCTTATGACGAAAATCTTAAAAACGCCCAATTGTGCAACAGTTACGATCGGTTCGAAAGTTCGGCAAGCATATTTGGGGTGATTTGTCGTGCGTCGCGGTCTTCATTGTGAATTTCGAAGACAATGGCATCTCGAACGAAGAAAGGAAAGCCAATTGTGCGGAATGGTTGGTGCATTCGGAATCATCCGTCACGGGCCGACAAAATAAATTAAAGGATGGAAACGTGAGTTGGCGTCGTGAACGAGAAATTGGAAAAATGGCGCCATTTTCTTCCAACGTATGTATGTATAATATAATGCGCACAGTATGAGATCGTTCCTTTCGGTGAGTTCGTGAATATGTGTTGTATTTTGATTATACACTCATCCCTCGATTTACGCGGTAGATATGTACGTTCCTGGAGAAATCGCGTTAAACGAAACCGCACAAATCGAGACTCCGAGTTCGTACAAAAACGGAAGATAGGTTCCAGGAAATGAAAACCTGCGTAAATCGATATTTCAAGTTCATATAAATTAGGGGGATAGGTTCCAGAAAACCGCATAAAACGAAGTACGAAAAGAGAATTTTCCTAAGTAGATTTAATAGCTCGACAAATTTATAACATGTTTAAAGTTAAAAGTATACATAATTATATTATTGTAAATTTATTATTTCGCCTTCTCATTGCTATATTCTAATTCTAATTTGTTGAATCTGATGCAGTACACGCGTTTGTGTGACGCGTACCACAAAATATGTATGATTTTTTGAAAAAATGTAATTTTTTTACTGACCGCGTAAAAGTGAAACCGCGTAAATCGAGGGATGAGTGTATTGTAATGTGAAGCGATTTCTGTTTGGAATAATTGACGTTTTGTTCGTTGAAATGATCGTGTTTGTGCGATTTGCGTATCTGTATTGAATAAGAAAACTGCGAGGGGTTAAAGATTTTTTTGTATTTTTACATAAAACTGTTAATATCAATCGTTTCAATATAAAAATAATTAGTCTTAATGTATATTTTGTTTAGTCTGAAAATTTCATACGTGTATGGGTAGGTATTTTCTTTTATGATCGATAAAGCTGATGTGTTGCAAAACTAGGTAGACGATTGTGTTTTCTACATTATAGTCGAAAAAGTAATGGTTTTCTTGATAAATAGAGTGCAAATTTGAACAAGTTAAAATGTAAACAATAGAATATGGTTATGAAATTGCATTATTGTCAAAAAATGTGTTGTTTTTTTTTTTTTTGTAAAGGATGGTCGTTATTATTTATGTAATGTACAATATAATATTATGCAATTTCCTTGAAAGAATGTAACAAACAATACGTTAAAGAAAACTAAAAATAAATTTCAACATAATCTTGAATGATCATAATGGATTCTGTTCAATAAAAAAAATATTGTTAATATAATTTTAAACGCATTAAAATAGACATAATCCTGTATTTAAATATACGTTATTCATATTATACTCACACGAAAATAGATTTCTTTATATTCCATATAAAGTTTAATCAATCACGAATGATTTCACTTCATACTCAATTATCGCTTCGAATCAGTACATTGTTATACTTATTCAATCGCATGTTTATATAAAATATACTGTGTCATCAAACATTACGACCTAGATTTTGAAACGAAACGACAAAAAAATATTTACAACGATTTGAAGAAACTCGGAAGTCCATTGTCGACAAACTTGCAACCTTCTACGCGGAAAAGATAGGTTCCCATTGTTTGTGTGACGTATCATTTCACGTACAGGTGCTGAAAAACAATGCTTTATGTTAAATATATCATTTTCTTTTCCGTCGTTTCATAAAATGAAATATTTTTGTATCGCATTGAAAAACATAAAGGGATTTTTCAACGTTTATAACATCACAAATTACACGAACATACATAGGTACCTTTAGCCTCCAGTCATTCGAACCCCAGATAAAACGTTCTCAAGACAATTTGATTAGAGTGTTTCGATTAAAATACAATTTTTAATTTATTTTTATAAAAAAAATAAGGAATAAGAAATCAAACATTAGGATCATATTAACAATCGTTAAGTTGTTTAAAAATATAAGAACAACTTCGTTGTTCGTTCCTATTTTATTGGAACATAGATGGAGAGGCTTGATCTTTCTGGAAGATTCGATCCCCTTTTTATTTTTTGCCTCTTACTCTTTTGGGAAATTTACGTATGTACATGTTTAGAAAATAATAGTGTCTAAGTAAATACAATTAAATTTCGAATTTATTGATACTATTTTTTCGAATACGATTTTCAAAAAGGGAGTTAGAGACAAAAAACAAAAGGGGATTAAGTCTCCCGGAAGGATCGAGTTTTCACATATATTCATAGATGTGAAATTAGAATGTTTTTTTTTTTAATATTGTGAAATGTTTCTGTGGGTCGAAAGTGACATCTGTGGAAATGATTAAGAATTTTTTAAATTTTCGATAGGTTGATGCAATATTCCGATGTGGCGGTGTTATCCAGGTCACATTAATCGTCCGAAAGCTTCATGTTATGTTAGTCAAATCTTTTTTTTTTTGATGTTTTAATATTTCGAAAATCTCTGGCCTACAGAGCGCGTACGTGCTAAATACGGTTGGCAGCTAAAAGGTTAAATCCTAGCTGATACTTCATCAATACAGGCGCATACCACGTTTTAGCGTGACCATGATTTCTGTGATTTGTTAGGTCTTCTAAGAATATAATTTTAAGAATAAAAATAAATCTATTTCATCTATCAACCTATCTATCTTTCTATCTACTTCATTTCGTAAATTGCAACTTTGCTTTCACGAATCGCAGGTAGTCTTCGACTTACAAAAGCCAAAGAATCGCGTAGCGTGAATGCGTCACAATTTTGTGAATTCTCAGAAAAACTATCATAGTTCTTATCTAACATCTATTGTGAAAACGAAGAGTAAAAAATAAATTTTCTTCGAAATTTGCTCGATAATTTACACTTAGATATTTTTTTCTATTATATGTAGATTTTGACCGATGTCATGCGCTACCTGAAATATAGACTATTGGGTAAAATATTCGAGTAACCGGGTTTAAACGTTTCTTATTTTTTAAGTAAAATAAAACAAACTGTATACATATACGATATTGGTTTAGTGGAAAAGACATAATAAAATTGATACACAAAGAAACAACAAAAAATGAAAAACAGAAAATACAAATGGAAAACAGAAAATGCAAAAAAATTACACAAATGAAATTATACAAAGTAAAAAAAAAAAAATAGAAAATTCAAATGATAAAAAAGATCTCACTCCTAAATGGAAAAAAATTAATTACAAACTTTTGATGATATTGATGAGATTTGTTTTTTGTTTAAATATATGACGACTGAAATTATGAATATGTATATTAGAATTTATTCGAAGTCACTCTCAGATTCTGAGTCTGAATCACTTTCAGTGTCAATTAAGAATTGTTCATTTTCGTGCCTGTCCAAAATATTTTCATTCTCAAGTCTCAAGCATGTTGGCACACATTGCCCCAAACTTTTTGTGTGATCTGCGCAGCCTTCTCCATAAATATTTTTTCCACCGAAGCTAAGGTGAAATCAACATTTTGTGAACCGATATAATTTTTCAATTGGGTTATGGTCTGGGTGATATGGTGAAATGTTCTTCTTATCACACATCTGTCGAATCTTCATTTGTATGTATTTTTTTTGGTGATAAAATCGCAGCCTTCATTCCATGTTTATTATATTTGGACATGACTCTCTTAATGGTCGCTGTCGACACACCCGTTGCCAAAGCAACTTCATCAATAAGCTTCATCTAAAATATTTATAGTTTTTCAATAGTAAAAATAGTGAAAAAATATAACATACATACATAATGTCAAACTTACCGGATGTTTATTATCTCCTCTTCGCAATTTTATATATTTATAAACCGATATAATTATCTCCTTAGACTGTCCACTGAGGGCTTTGCCTGGTCCTAATTTAGTATCTGCCATTGTCACCCTATGGATCTCTGAACAACGAAACGTGCGCACGCGTCAACACCCGTAGGTAAACTGACAAAAGGACGAACCAATCAGGATAGCTCCGCACACAATCAAAAACACGTAGTATACTATGCGTGTGAAGTATCGACCAGGCTGGGACGCACTCTAATTTACGATTATTAAAAAAATGAACGAAATAAAGCTTAAAGGCATACGATCACTTTTTTTTTTTTAAAATTACGTTTAAAAAAAATGAAAAATTTATAACGTCGCCGAAACGAAATAAAAAATGTGCATCGAAAGCGTCGCGTTTTGGCCAAAACGTCGTACCGAAAAAAAGTAGTCAGTTTTCACGTGTCAATAGCGGGGGTCGGGTGCTTCGCGCGCTCGATCTCCTCGGATGCCTTAGCGGGCGCCGCCCCACAGCGGCCGCCCGCGCCCCTTAGCCCTTCCCCTTCGCCCTTCGTCCCCGCGCTTCGAAATCGGAACGGGAATCCGCTTCGAGACCTTCGACGACGCAATCGGGACACTCGCCACATACTGGACGTTCACTTTCGCCCTTCGGAGGCCTAGGTGCGGAGCGCGAGCCCTTTCGCCCCTTCTTTTTTCCGTTTGACGATTCGCGATCCATGCGCGAGAGCGGGCTTCGTTTTCGGCGGAAGAGCGACGCGTCGCCGCATTAAACGTCACTATCCGACGTTCTCTCGTAGCGGGAGCCCTTCCCTCGTCTTCCGGAGTTCGCGGCCTCGCGATTCGTTTCAGAGAGTCGGGAGTCAAGATCGGAAGAGCGGCGAGTCGTCGAACGCTTCGCAGCGCCGAGTTCCGGGACACCATATGGTTCGGAGTCGAACGCCCCTCGGAGCCCTACCAGCCCGACCCTCCGTCGGAAGCCGGCCGACCTCCTTCGTATAGGTGATCGCCTTTCGACTTTTCGATTCGTCGATACAGAATCTGAGCATTTTTAGCGCGTTCTCTTTGTAAACGTACACATTTGTACTTCAGTATATAAATTCATATTGTCGGCTCGACTAAAAAATAAAATTAACCGTCGAGCGATCAGATTTGTAGTGAATTTATCGGATACACGAACACCGTCCGACTCGTCGAATCTTCAAATATACCTGATCGTCTTTGAAAATTTTCAGTCGATCTAATCAATTCGCCTTTCAGATTGCGTCGAATGGAGTGACTCCCACGATGACGGACAGATTGAGATTCGGGGGCGACGTTCACGAGCTGAAATTGGGGGCGAGTTTCACGAACAACAAAACTTCCTCGTTTCACACGTTAAAATGTAACTCATAAATTTTGTAAACAATATATTGCCTCAAATTTTTTTTTATTCGGTACCTTTTTTTTTCGTAGGCGATTTCAAGCCCGCTTCGGTCGATGCGAGTAAAATGGCGACGGTGGACGTCGGCAACAACAACCAAGTGACGGTGACGGTTCCTCATTTAGGTGAATATAAAATAGAAAAAAAAAAATTAGATTTGTAATTTTACTTATTTAACTCGTTCTGCAAATTTTAGACGGCGCCGGAGTTCCGCAGACGGTCTTCAAGGGCAACCAAAGACCGTATCAAAAAGAATGCGTACTCATCTTCGACAAAAACACCGGCACCATCACTTTGGAAAAGTTATCGAGCAATATTCAAGTCAAGAAAACGAGGTCTCGCATCGATTTCGATCGATCGTTCTTATATGTAAATTGAGTTAAAAAAATGTATAATATGTTTAATTGTTTAGACAAGAACCCGCTCATAAACCGGCTCCTATATCATCGTCGGCGCCGAGACCTCACACCCCCATTCAGTTAGATACGGTCGGAAATTGTACGCAACGATCGACGTCTCGAACGAGAGTCACGTCCGGAGCCAGAAAGGGTACGTCTAACGCTCCCAGTTCGTTACGAGCGTCGCCGCCTAGACATCGAACTTCGCCTCCACAAGTCGCTCCGTAAATATGATCCGTTCGATCGGTACTGTTTTAATTGAGTCGGTCTCGTTTTTCAATTTGATTTTCCATAGGTGGTCGGCGAATTCGGGTCAAAGTACGCTCGCAAGTTTGCCGATGATCGGTTTAGAAGACATGTCGGCTCCTATCGAAAACCAGTCGCAGATCGCTGCAAACACGGTTCATCCGATGAACGGACACGGCATGGAAGATCGTAACATGTTAAAAACGGTAGTATGTGAAAATCGTTATTTTTATACATCTATGTTTGTTATTTGTTAAATATCGATTAAATGGCAATAAAATTTGCAGCAAGAGCCCGAGGCGAAGTTGAGCTCTTCCAGTGATTCTTCGAGCAGTGATACTGACAGCGATCATAGCGACAGTGATGGAAGTGACAGTGAAGCAGATAATAATCCGTCTAATAGCACAAAGTCTTTCAAAAAGAACGGTATTCCAGAAAGTAAGTTTTTATTAATTAGATATACATACATGTCTATTGAACTTGGTCTGATTTTCTTTTTTTTACAGATGAAGTCAATGGTAAAACTGTCACAAATTTGTTGCCTTCTATTTTAAGTACTGATTTGTGCCTTTCGGAATCAGGCAGTGAGGATGATTTTTGAGTTTTGTAAATACATTTAACATATAAGTCTACGAATTTATATAAAGAGTTTAATATTGTTTTTTTTTTTTTTTTTTAATGTGAATAATCGATATTGATAAAGATATCAATGATAACAATGTCATTTGTATGTGCTTACCAATAAATCATTTTACCTTGTGCACACATTTAAAATCTCAGAAAATTATAATATTTTTTTATAATTTTATGATAGTATTTATATTTATAAAATTAAGGTCTGTGAAATAAATATGTTAATGAAAAATATATTTTAGTTTTACTATTTAATAAAATTGTTATAAGTTTATTTTACAAACAGTATTCAGACATCGTTGATTCTTCCCCATTTGTTTCTATTCTTTTTCTGTTCGAAGACGTACCAGGAGGGCAACCCTTGTGGGATGAAATGGGCGTTTGGATGCTTCAATGGAGGTTCGGGTTTCTTGAATGGATGTTCTTTTTTGAGTTTTATCAATAGGTAATCCTTTAGAACATCTTTTGGATTTCTGTATTTGTCTAGATACAAATTGAAAGGTTTTTTCTTCGGGAACCGTTCTTGTTTTACTATGTATGGAGGATCATAGTCATATTCAAAAACTAGAAAAAAATAACGAAAATAGTAAAAATGAGAATAACTTAAAATGGAATATTGAATTTAACATGTACATACTGGGTTCTTTCATATTTAATGTGTTGTGATAAAAACCAGTTAAAGTACTATCCCAATCGGACTGAAAGAAAGCCAAGCCTGCAGGGGTAATAAGATCTTCATATTTTTTGTACCAAGGTCTCGTTAAGAATGTTCGACTCTCTAGAGGATCATTTGCTGAGACTGAAATAAATATTTTTTCATAAATGATACATTTAATCAATTTATGAAAAAAAAAAAAAAACAAAATCAATAAGATAATAACCTTTTTTTAAGTCATAATCAATGCGTTTTTCTTGTTTGTACAAAACAAATACGTATCGATGATATCCAGTACCCTTAGGAGGGATAGGTTGCAGATACTCCACCAAAGTTTCTCCATCTTGAACTTTATTTCCGGGAATGTTCGCAATACACCAGTGAACGTATTCGTGATTTTCTTTCGTAAGATGTCCATCTAAATTCGTCAGCATGAGAGTCCATAGAGTATTATCGTCGGCTTCGAACGATACTTCAGGAGCTTCGGTGGCTTCGTGCGGTTTAATAATGTTTCCGTAATAAACTGGCGATTGAGACTTCTCGTCGAAGGAAAACAAAATTTGCATAGGAACTCTAGGTACAAAGAAGCCTTCTTCATACAAATCTTTGTATACGCCGTAGTGTTTTGCGATAGTCCTTATATGATAAGGACCGTTGAAGTTCAACCAGTCTTTCTGGACGTTTTCCACGTCTATCGAAAGTTCATGCGAGTGCGCTAAACGTTCAATTTCTACATTCTTCTTATGTTCTTTGAGGAGTTGGAGTCTTTCGGCCAGCTGTTTGGAACGCGAGGCTCTGTTTAAAGATAAGCGATCGAGTGAATGATTCGAAACTTTAAAAGAAAAAAGATGATGGGTAAAATTTCACAAGTGCTACGATTATGCAGAACGATCACAACTAAAATGTAAATATGACAAAAAATATATTTTTATCATAGGCTGGGTTTTCGTCAGTGGATACTTATGTTGTTTATGTCTTTTACTTCTCTTTTTTATTATGTAATAAAGGTTATCTAGCATCAATAATAATCTAGTATCTGTTATAAAGTTAGGTTATTTCAAAGTATTCGAACGAAAATCAGTCGCACGTGTGTAATTTTACACTAAGAAAAATCAAGAGGTTACTTAGGATGAGCGAGGCCGATATCGGTCGGCGGAGCTTGCATGGGTTCCTCTCGACGACGTATCATGGCTAATCTCTCTTCGAGGGGCTTCGCGAATTCGGGATCCCGGCCTCGCCTGTATTCTCGGACGATGGCCGACGACGGGATTCGCTCCTCCGCAGTTTTCAGTGCTCGTCTTAACGCCCACATGTCGAATCGACGAAACGTTTCAGATACAAAATCTCATACGAATTATAAAATGTAACCTAAAAATTGACAGATCTGCTCTGCACAATCGAAAAATAACGTCAACCGGTTAGGTGCTTTTATGCGAAAATTATAAATTCGGCTCTACACCGTATTGTATTACGAAATTCGGTTTTTAGGGAAAAATACAAAATAGAGTGTAGCGACTCGTTCAATTCTTGGCAGTGAGTGCGAGTCGCACGTTTCAGAAGTTCTGAGATGTTTGGAGACGTTCTTCGTTGAACGGCCGTTCGTCTCTTTCTTTTGTGACGTCTCAGAATTTTCGAAACGGCGATTCAAATTTCAAATCGAGCTTTCAAAGTGAAATCTGAGGCAAAAAACGACGGGGGGAATCGAATCTCCCCGTATTCGTCTCCTGCTGCCGATCGCCCGATCGAAAATAAAAATAAACAATGAATAACGATTAAAACATAGATCCGGGAGAGTTGGCGATAGTGCGAGTCGAACGGATCGAGCGGGCGCGGCGGACGCGTTTCGCGGCACGTCCGCCCTCGCGGCCAGCTGATCGTCGCTTTCGCTGCAAAGGGAAGTCGCAGACTCTTTCGTCCGCCTCTCGTTCGTTCCCCGCGACCATGTCCGTCGGGGAGCGGGGCGAGCGCGCGCTCAGGGCCGCGCTCTCCGGCCGGTGGGAGTTCGTGCCCCCCCCGGAAGCGCCCGTGTTCTGCCCGACGCGCGAGGAGTTCCGCGATCCCCTCGGCTACATCGCCAAGATCAAGCCGTCGGCCGAGCCGTTCGGCATCTGCAAGATCCGCCCGCCCGACGGGTGGCAGCCGCCTTTCGCGCTCGACGTCGACAGCATGCGCTTCAAGACTCGCGTGCAGAAGCTGAACGAGCTCGAGGGGCTCACGCGGCTCAAGCTGCACTTCGCCGACAGGCTGCGCCGCTTCTGGGAGCTGCGCGGCAAGCCGAGGATCGTCGAGCCGGACCCCGAGCACAGGGGGAAGCCGCTCGACCTGTTCACGCTGTACCGCGCCGTCGAGCTCGACGGGGGCCTAAACGAGTGCACCGCGGCTAATAAATGGCCGAGGATCGCGGCCGCGCTCGGCTTCGGTCACTCGCCCGACTCGGCCAACTTCGTCCGCGTCACCTACGAGAGGCTGCTGGCGCCGTTCCGCGAGGTGCTCGTCTCGAAGAATCTCGACGCGCTCGAGCGCAAGGCGAAGGACGAAAAGGAGGAGAAGCCGGCGGTCGCGCCCGGCGGCATGATGCGCCGCATGAGGAAGCAGAAGATGTCCGCCGACTCGAAGTGCGACCGCGAGCTGAGGAGGCTCGCGTGCTACGGCGCCGGCCCGAAGATGCCCGGCTCGTCGGCCTCGCTGCCGTCGACCTCCTCGACTTCCCCGCCGAGCCCCGCCTCCTCCCCGGTCTCGCTCAGGAAGAAGAGGCGCTCCGACGTCGAAAAACAAGATCCCCTCGCCCCGGATCCGTGCGGCGTCTGCGGGAGAGACGATCGCGGGGACCTCGTCGCCTGCGACGGCTGCCCGGCGACCTACCATCCCGGGTGTCTGTCCCCGCCGCTCTCGAGGATCCCCGACGAGTGGCGGTGCTCGTCCTGCGTCGCCTACGAGGTGAAGAAGCCCGCGGAGCCGTTCGGGTTCGGCCAGGCGGAGAAGGTTTACACGCTCCAGGAGTTCGGCACGATGGCGGACAAGTTCAAGTCGGACCACTTCGACATGCCCGGACACCTCGTGTCGTCGGTGATAGCAGAGAAGGAGTTTTGGAGAATTGTGGCGTCGACGAAAGAGGACGTCACCGTCGAATACGGGGCCGATCTGCATTCGATGGATCACGGCTCCGGGTTCCCGACCAAGTCGTCCCTGAATCTGTTCGCCGGCGATCAAGAGTACGTCGACTCCGGGTGGAATCTCAACAATCTGCCCGTCCTGGAAGACTCGGTGCTGCGGTTCATCAACGACGAAATATCCGGCATGACCGTGCCGTGGATGTACGTCGGCATGTGCTTCTCGTCCTTCTGCTGGCACAACGAAGATCACTGGAGCTATTCGATAAATTTTTTACATTGGGGAGAACCGAAAACGTGGTACGGGGTGCCGGGGAACAGCGCCGAACTGCTCGAGAGCACGATGAAGAGCATAATCCCGGAGCTGTTCGAAACTCAGCCGGACCTGTTGCATCAGCTGGTCACCATTATGAATCCGAACATTCTGTCCGAAGCCGGAGTGCCCATCTACAGGACGGACCAAAATCCGGGAGAGTTCGTCGTCACGTTTCCGCGATCTTATCACGCCGGCTTCAATCAAGGATACAACTTCGCCGAAGCGGTCAACTTCGCTCCGCCCGATTGGATACCGGTCGGTCGCGAGTCCGTTCTGCACTACAAAAGTTTGAAAAGATATTGTGTGTTTTCGCACGACGAGCTGATCTGCAAAATGGCGCTGACCGGAGACACCCTCGATCTGGGGATCGTGATACCGACTTACAAAGAACTCTACTCAATGGTGATACTGGAAGAGAAGCAGAGAAGGATCATTCACAAGAAAGGTGTGAAGCGGGGCATCAAACGTCAGTTCGAATTGCTCCCCGACGACGAACGCGCTTGTCATTATTGCCGAACCACCTGTTTTTTGTCGGCCGTCGCTTGTGATAATTGTCAGAGTATGGTCTGTCTGGATCACTTGGATGAATTGTGCGAATGTAATGTAGAACACTATCAACTCTTGTATCGGTACACTCTCGACGAACTGAATTTGATGTTCGATAAGTTAAAACATAGAATCGCCACCTACGATCAATGGATGACCGAGGCTAAAAGACTTATACTGTCTTCGACCGTGGTTCAGAGAGCGAGTCAAATTAAATCGTTGTTGATCGACGGCGAAAGTCTTAGGATTTCCAATTGTAAAATTTTGAACAAACTCAAGGAGGAATACATTAAAACACAACAAAGTAAGGAACCTATTATAATAGAATTAGACGATTAGCCTTTTAAATTCTTACTTTTACCTTTTAGTACAAAATGATTTATCACTCAGTATTATTTTCATAGATTTTTTTTCTTATTTTATTTGTTCAAAAGTTTTGCAGCTTGAAAATGCCACTGACATGAATAAAATTATACAAGAAATGTTGAATTCATCTCTTATAAATTGAATAACTGTTTTTATGTTACCATGTTTCCCCGAATATATGACCAATCCCAAAAATAAGACCTTTTGGGATTTCGAAAGTGAAATCAATATAAGACTGGGTTTTATATTTGGTGAAACACGATAAATATACATAAACTTATATTAAAAAATCTAGTTTTGACCTTAAATCTACGCTTTATTCATGTCATGCTTTTGAGTGAATGTTCATTTCGTAAAGAATTGAACGTACTAATTTGATTTTCATTTCATGGATGAAAATGAATAATTTTAACTAATGATATTATTGTATAAGAATGTTATACACAAATCAGAAACTATACCGTGTTGCTTATCATAAATGACTATATTTTTTATTCTTAAGATTGCACAGTATTAAATGCATAAACGAGTCATACTTTCCATCTTGTTTGTATTACATGTGCAAAATGAAAGAGATTAGTGTTTGTGTAACATGTATTATGTAATGGTATTAATGTTTTAGTGTATAAAGAGATATGTGACTAAATATTATATTTAAGTACATAAATGAAAAAATCATGTTGAAATTGATTTCAATAGTTATACTGTATTTAGGAAATCAACTATCAATATATTTGTTTCCTATAAAATGTCTATAAATTACGTAATATGTACATATATTATTTTCATTCTAGTTTTTTTCCCTTCATTCATCACCAAACACAAAATTCTGAAATCCATATTCAAATTGAGAAATATCAAAGTCCTTATTATCTTGAAAATTTGTGATATATTTTTTAAGAGAAGTAGTATAGCGATTTCATTATTTTATATTCTATATTTATTTATTCGATAATAAGGTGATGCAATTTTTTTTTCAAATAAATGAAACTTGGATGTGAAATATTTGTCCAGTGTTAATAATTTGATTATTTTAACATACTTAACTTTCAATTTACAATTTATATTGTATTAACAAGATTTCATTCCACATCATTTTAATGAAATGCAAATTTGCTTTGTATATAAATAATTCACTATTGATTGTAAACTTTCTCACGAAAATTATAAGTGATAGATTTATACATGGTTGTTTTATTTTGTTTCCCCTTTTCCACAATTAGTAGTAACTCAATAATAAAATTTTTGGATAATAAATAGTTTTATTATAAAAATATAACAAATTGAAATAGTAACAAAATCAATATCACATAGCATAGAAAATATCATAAGATCATTGTAATTAAAAAAAATAATATACATTTATATGTATTCTTAAAATTAGTCACAAATGTAAAAGTTTTTAATACTGACACAAAAGTTATACACACTGTCATGCATAATTTCAAAACATTTTTTTTTAATTTCGATGCTGATATCATTTATAAATCTCAAGTAATTTCGTTGTTTACTGATGAATAAATGTAGTTTTATAATTAAAATATTAATTCACAACCAGTAAATGCAATGAAAAATTTCTTTGACAGCAAAAGTTCTTACAATTAGTTGATTGATTAAAAGTAAAATAAGCGTTTTTTTTATAATAAATATTCAGATCAATGTTAGATTACCAATAAACTATATAGAAATAGAAAATATATTAAATTAATATAGATTGTGAATTATGTGAGGTATATGTAACAAGGTAAATAAAAAAAAGATTGTATATTATCAATTTGAAGGCGATGATCGATGCATAGTATCTTTTAATTCTTGTCCTTTAGTTTCAATAGGTAATAGTAAGCATGCTGCAGCTGCAAAAAGTGCAGATACTCCATAAACCGCAGTAGCAAAATGCACAGATGATTTCAAGAGAACCTAGAATAATATGAAAACCAATTGATGTAATAGAAATATTGTTGAAATTTCAATAAAATTTAAGCATACCTGAGCTACGTAAGGAGTTATCATTGCTCCTAATCTTGCAACAGCACTACAAGCACCTACAGCTGTCGCTCTGAGAGGTGTAGGATATACCTGTATGAATAAAAAGGCATTACATAGTCATCCATAAGTTAAATATGGTATACAGAGTAAAATAAAACAAACTTCTGGAGTATAAACGTAAGCAGCTTGAAAAAGTCCTGCAATTATTCCTCTAGCCAAAAATAAGATACAGGTCAAGAATGTACGACTGAAAAATCGAATAAGTTGAAAATCAAAATAAAAGAAAACAATATTGATAATATTATTGATCAAACAGGTAATATGAGAATTTTTTTAAATATATTATTTACTTATGAGTTGAAATCACAAGAAATGAGATGCATATAGCGAAAATTATGAATTGAGAGGCCATTGTCTTCTTTCTTCCAAATCTTTCTATTATGAAAATCGTAGCAAAAATACCTATAATGATAATATGGTTAAATAAAGATATTACATTTTCTTAAATATACACTTTCATATTCAGACCTGGAAATTCTGCAAGCGTGGTCCACAGTAAATCCATATAGTCTGTGGTCTCCAAGGGTCTGCAATCTGCAGCGCAGGTGCCAAAGTGATCCATTGACGTTTCAAATAATTCTGTAGTCATCAATACTAATCCATAATAACAAAATGCACAAGTCATCCTAATTTATCAAACAATTTTTTTTTTCAAATATTTCTGATGGGGATAATTTATTTCATTTATTTTCTTTTACCATATGAACCAAAGTAATAGTGAAGTGTTTCTCAGTGGAGGAGATAACAGAGGTCCTAATCTGCCTCTTTGACCAATACTTCCAGTATCATCACAGACCAATCTTCCTGTCAACATTGGTCGTCCATTATCTTTTGCAATCTGAAAAGTATATAAGTAAAATGATTTTTATATCAAAAACAATAAAAAAAAGCAACTAAATAAAAATATTTCACCTGTTCCAAAGTCGCTAAAGCTTTATCTGGTTTTCCACAAGCCACGTGAAACCTGGCAGATTCTGGAAGCCACTGAAAAAATTCACATTTTATGATGGAAATAAAGTTCACATGAAATACTTATAAAAAATATTGAAGCTTACTGGACAAATCATTGCGAATAATAACAATGGAAACGTTGACAAAGCTAAAAGCCAATGAATTCCTAAAGTGGGCATTACAACTAAAGCTAAAGCCACTTCGAGACAAGCACCTAGTGCCCAAAAACACTATAACGAAAAAGGAAATAAACAAAAATAATGGGAATAAAGAAAAGGAAAAAAATAATGTTCACACATGCACAATAAAAATACTTACATCCAGCAAAACAACACATTTAGCTCTTTGTTTTGTGGGTAGGAATTCAGCATAAAGGGTTACACTAAAATTCAAAATTTGACAAAAATACAAATCAAACAAATAAAAAAACAAACCAAAAAAAAAGATTAACAATGAAAACACATGCCACTAAAACAAATTTCATTCAAAACACAACATAATCAAAGAAACCACAAAAACCACAATATAATGATAAGAGTAATAAAATGCTTACGATTGTGGGACACAACCAATGGCAAAGCCTACGAGTCCTCGCAAAAATAACAACCATAAGAAGTTAGGAGCTATTGCGCTTAAAAACCCATAATAAAATAAAAGAACTCCACACATGGAAAGAGCCTGAAAATCATTGAAGTAATAATTTCATTATAAAAAATGCATGACATTAAAATTATGAGAAATTATATTATTATGTTAGTTATTAACTGTTTTTCTTCCATATCTATCGCTTAGATTGCCCCAAAATGTAGAGCTTAACATCATTCCCAGAAAAACTACAGTAGTCGTCAGAGCTTGCTGATACCTAGAAAAAACAAAAAATTGATTTATTGAAACATTCATTCGAAACGATTTATTTTTCAAATATTTCCAATGAAAAATAAACGAGCTTTGTAACATAATATTATGTGAAATTTGAATGCGGGACTTTAGATTTCAGTACATAAAAATGCGTTTTTTTGTTGAATGTTGAGGAATATTAGTATATTGAATGATTTAATAATTACTTCGAAATATTCCATTCGCAATGAAGTGCAGGTGACAATATACTCAAAATAGTCATCTCCATGGAGTCGGCCATCCAGCATAAGCCGGTGCAGAGCGATAGCTTCACTTGAAACCATCCGAACCCGAGAGTGTTGACCGCCTGCGTCACGGTGAACGTGTCTGACAAAAACGAAGCGAAATAAGTATATTGTGGATACAAAACTCAAGGTACAACATTGGTATTGCTGCGGTATTATTTTCACGTTCGCAAATATGATCGAGAACAATTTAAGATATTATCATGATGAGCGTTTACCGTCGGGAACTACGGAGACGGTTGCCATTTCGATTTCTTGAACCGGTCCCAGAACCGGAGGCGGTCCTCTGGTTCTCTGCGTGACTTCTCCGCTATCGTCCAAATCCTGATAGCCTTTGGACCGTCCCATTTTGATCGCGATCGAATCGAATATGAACAAAAATAACCAATCTAAATATTTTCGGAGGTCGGGAGTTTTTCAACGTTTGAATAACATCATTTATACGTCGTTAACGTTTATATAGTTTGAATTAATCGGAGTGTGAATTTGTACATGTGGCCGATCGTTCAAACGTCACAACATTCTAACAGTAAATGTCAAAATAGTGTTTCCATTCTGAAAATAAACAATCAATTTTCAGAGCATCGATGAACGGAAATGAAAAATATTTGAATAAAAAAACAACAAAACGTCGCATCAGCTTACGTGTTTTCAATTAATGAGTTCTTCTAATATAGTTTTTTTTTTAATTAATGTCACGCTTTTGCGAAAAAAGGTAATAAGCAAATCATTTTTATTCGGCTGTGGCGAAAAGGTGCGAAGATAGCTATGCGAATGTGGGAGGGATTGTCGTGGTGTTTGAAGAGGGCTCAGGCGTTGGGGGCGCAGCGCGAGCGTCTCGCTGATTGGACTCGCGTACAAAAGGCTAATTTAAGTTTGGGGGCCGCGATGGCGTGGCGCAGCCACGGCAAAGACAACCCGGACATGGTCCGCAGCCTCAGAGGTTCTATTCACTCCCACTACATTCACAATATTATATGACACCTGTCAAACTTATGTTAAATGTCAATTTCAAACTTTTTCTTGTCGCCACTATAATGTATTTTCATGTGTCTATCTCAAATTTTAAGTGACTTATAATATTAAATTTAAGATAATCTAAAATGGCTACCATTCCGATAAAAGGATGATCTATTGATTCAATAAAATGGATTAAATATTTATTTTTGTAAAATTGCTCAAACATGTCTATAAAGTTTTGTGCAAAATATAATTTTCAGTACACACATTTATCTGATTGTAATTTGTAATTAGTTTCCCTTTTATAACCAAGAGTCAGTATTTCAATTACCATTTGACCATCACCATATTTAGTTTTTTAAAATTGACTACAACTGACTCTCAAACTGCTAAATAATGATCGAAATACTAGCCTTAATTGTTTTTTTTCTAATTAGAATATTTCATAATCATTCGCCGATCAAATAAATATGTTTGATTTCAGCCAATCGAGTCATACGCTCAGATGAAGTAGAAAAAGCGATGATAGCTGTAGATAGAAAGAATTATTGTCCATCTTCTCCTTACATGGATGCACCACAGCCAATCGGCTATTCCGTCACTATCAGCGCTCCACATATGGTGCAAAAATTAATTTTTTATATCATAAAAATTTAAATAACGCAACTTAATGTTTATTTTTGTTATAGCACGCTCACGTTTTAGAATATTTAAAAGATCATTTAGTACCTGGTGAAAATGCATTAGATGTCGGTTCCGGCTCTGGATATTTAACGTCTTGTATGTCGTTGATGATAGGAGAAACGGGAACAGTTATCGGAATAGATCACATACCTTCGTTAGTTTCTATGGCTACGGCTAATATTAGAAAAGACCATCCAGAATTACTAGAATCGGAAAGAATTAAACTTGTAGGTTAGATATTTTTATTATGAAATGACTTGATTTCAATTTATATGAAATTCAAATTAATTATTCAAAATTTATTTTATCATAGTTGGAGATGGAAGATTAGGCTATGAACCGTGTGCTCCATATAATGCTATTCATGTTGGTGCAGCCGCACCTACGATGCCGCAAGCTGTGCGTATAAATCATTTGAATAATTGAAAATAATTGAATATCAATTTTTATGTAATTTTATTCATTAGTTGATAGATCAACTTAAACCCGGTGGAAGGTTGATTGTTCCCGTAGGACCTGGAGGGGATCAACGTTTGACTCAAGTAAGAATCCAAGTATTTATTTAATTTTCACTTAATTTTTAACAGATTTTTATTAATTTGGTTATTTGTTATTTAGGTGGATAAATTATTAGATGGTTCAGTTGTCACCAAAGTTCTGATGGATGTGTGCTATGTCCCTCTCACAGACAAAAATAAACAATGGCAAGATTGACACTGGTTACAAATCATTAAATATTTGATTTATCTTATTTGCTTTGTTCTTATTGTCTGGCGACTTTATGTGTTCATGTCTCATACGCATTTTTTAAGGAAGTGACATGCATTATAGCTTTATGTTCAAAAGTTTTATTAATGTATTATTTTTTGATTTAAATTCAAATAGAAGTAAATAGATTGCATACTTTTGTAGATTTTTCTGGAATTATAATCATACTTTGTGATATAAATTATTAGCTATTTTTATGATTTTTTTTTATAATTACATGCATCATTGTAATATTTGTATGTATTTATGAATTTGACGAAAAATGACTTATTACTGATTATGTTGCTTTTGTAAATACTGCCTTTTACATAATATATTTTTTTGAAAATAATTGATTTTTATTTTCGCATTTTTTACTTCCATATTCAGAAATCAATCATAATTTGAAAGAAAGCTATTGAAAACATTGAATTACTCACTGATTGCATTTCTAGATAACTAATATACGTAGATATTGTATTGAACTATGTAGGTAGGTATATTTAGTATAGCATATGACATACTTACAATTAGTGAGGTGTCAAGTAACCAAATAATTAGTGTTGCTGAAAAATTTCAATAGTATTTCGAATATCAAAATCTTCAAAATTAATTCTTTAACTTTATACAGCATAGGTATTGTAGATAAGCTGTAGATTTTTCGCTGAAATAAGATAGAAACACAACATATACTCAATCTTTCAATTCACTCATCAACATGATAAAAAAAATCAATCAAAACAAAATTGAAAAAAAATCCCTTCAACAATAGAACCTCAAACGCACGACCGCAAAGCACTCGACTATGAGAACTCGTCGTCCGCAATCTTTACATAGATATCGAGTTTCGCAAACAAATGATTCACATTAAAACGATCCTGAATGAGCCAGTTATACGCATGATGGCCCACAGATGACTATCGCTTTCGAGGGGCACCTAGATGGCCGAATTGGATACGTTTCATGCCGCGAGAGAGCATCTGCCCCCCTCGAGTGGTTCGACCACTTCAAAGTATACCCTCGAGCTGGTCTTCGGCCAATGAGGGTCGGTTTTCGGAAGCCACTCCTCCGTTTGTCTTTTGAATTTTTCATATCGATAATTGAATAAAAAAGTGATTTGTTGCTGACTGTGTGAATGCGGTTTGGGATGTTAATTTTCGGGTTCGAAATTGTAATGTTGGGTTTAAGTTTATTTGAAAATTATTGAAGCCAAGGGGTATAAGTGATCAATTTGAATCAGTGGAATTGGGATTGCTTGGCTTCTATTGTCTTCATTTATGATTAGAGGCACGAATTTTGTAATTTATTCAAAGTAATAGACGAGAGCATAATATAAATATCTACTTTTCAGTACATTTTATTTTGAAAAAGAAAAAGCATGTATTTTTAGAAATAAGCCAGGAAAAGTCTCATACTATTGATTTATCGAAGATCTAGTTTCAATTGGCAATCTGCCCTGAATTTACCTACTATTTTGAAAAACGCGCAAGTTCGTTTCAGTGTTTCATGTTTTCGATGTGCTTATTGAGGTATTTTTAATTTTTTTGGTTTTAAATGATGTTATGTGTAATCTGTAAATATTTAAATTTGTTATTCAAATACGAGTTGTTAATCTAAATGTAGAGTGGCGTTTGCTGTGTAGCGTGTAATTTGAATTCTCATGCATTCTATTGTGTATCACATTTCACAAAGAGATGAAAACAAATTGCACTAATCGTAAGTACATTATCCGAAAATATGTTATTACGAGTAGATTACGCTGCTATTGTGAATTATGATTTTTAGTCAATGAAATTTGTGAATGAATAATATTTTCATAAATACTACCTTAAAAAATATTTTACAATAAGTCATTGCTTTTAGTTCATCGCTTTTTTTATTAAAGAAATTTCAATAAACAATCAGGTACATTATCATATCATTGGTGATACTTGATGAATATTATAATATACATAGATATTTGATTCAACAAAAAGGTAAATTAAGTTAAAAATCTTTAAACTATCAATCACTCTCAAAAATATTGAATAACAATACAATTTCGAAATACATATGTGTGTATAATGAAATTGAAACGTATCAATGAAATTTTTATGAAAAGCCTCGTATAAATTTGCTATTATCCTGTTTATTTAAACAAGTATCATGTTTCGCAATCTAATTTCGAACAAAATAGAGGGGAAACATAATTGTTACTATTATACATTACATATTTGAGTGAAAAAAAAAATACGCTGCAGCTATTGGTTTGAGTTTAGAAAGGGGCGGTTCTACAAACTTTTATAAAATCATTCGTCTTCAATAAGGGATGATCAGTATAGCTTTATATCGTTTATCTGTTTATTGTATCATGAAAAGTGTTAGCGAATTAAATTCATTACAAAGTTTTTGTTAAATTGTTCGTGGAATTTGTCGGAAAATATGAAAAACGAGGTCAGTTATTTTGTTCTCAAATTATATTTATTTCGAAGGAAATTGTTTTATGTTATATTGATATTAAAAATATATTAATTTTTGTTTGATTTTAATATTAAATATTTCGTCAACTTGTTAAAATTGTTTTAAATTTTCGCAGGAGAACCATAACTGTATAAAATTTTCAATCGATCACATATTGAATCGAGCGGGTCAAGAAGAATACATTGTACAAAATTTAGATAGAGAAACTAATACCAATTCAAACGAAGCTTTAGATTATCATCGTTTAAAATTGGAATACGAGCAAAGCACTTTTCAAAATTATACATTTCAATGGCTTAACTGCACAAGATATCAACCCCCGAAATTGTCAAGTAAAAACATATTTTTTTATGAATGATAATAAAATGATTGATTAAAGATTAACATTAATACTTTTTTAAGGACAACACAAAAAGGAAAGTACAAAGCGACAACCAGGAAGACATCCGAGAATTCCTTTTACTGCAATTCAGATTGAAACTCTTGAGAGAAGCTATAAAAATTCGCAATATTTGTGTCCAAATGAGATCGTTAAGCTTTCTCAACAACTCGATCTATCGGATACAAGGGTAAAAAAAAGTTATCATATTTAAGCATTTTGATACATTTTGTTATAAAAACTATTATTTTTCATTGGTTGCAGATAAAAATTTGGTTTCAAAATAGACGTGCTAGAGAAAAAAGAGAAAAAGACACAAGTTTGCATGGACAAATTAAAAATACACCTGATTCGTGAATATATCAGGAACAATTTTTAGATTAGATTTTATATAAATTGTAGATTATAGATAAAATATTATTTGAATAAATTCTTTATAAACTATATAAAATACAAGCACTTATATCAAATTAAAATAGAAATAAATTTATTTTAACTATCGGTGTTGTTATTTTTAGATGATAGACATAATTTTTCATGAAAAATTAAATAATCTACGATAAACATTATAAATTGACTGAGAATAATATCAAAAACAAAAAATGGTAAAGAATAAAATTGTAGTTAATGCTGATAATCGAGTCTATGTAAACCATCTATTCGACGCATGGCAACACAGGCAATCTGACAGCTGTCAGATTTGCAGATGAATGTTTCTCACGGAGCTATGTCATTCCACATCAATGATATTTGCCGCGTTTGCTTGGCTCCGACCACTTCCAGAAAAAATTCCAACCTCTTTTTTTCAGCTGGACGTTCAGTTCAGCTCTGGGCCAAAGTCATGGCTTGCGCTTGGGTCCAGGTATCTAACTTTATGCATTCATCATCTAAATCTTAAAGATCTGGAGTATTTGCTTTTACAAATTATTCTGGATTAACTTCAGATTAATATTTTTATAAGTTGTACTTGAAGCCGAATCAATGTTACCTGAAATGGCGATTGCTCAAGATCCCAGTAAATAATTCACGCCCTTATCATCTTGGGTCACGGTCTTCATTAAGAATTTAGATTTAACACATTTTCAATTACTCTGATTTAGCTTCACATCAAGTACTGCTTAGAACTGAAGTGGAGCAGCTTCAAAGATGGATGCTCCGTGTCTATGATATTCATATTAATGTTATTGGTGTTTAAGGTCTTCGAAGGAGATGGTTTACCTTCTCAGATATGCTACAAGTGCCATAATAAATTAGATATTGCATATCAGTTCAAGCAGCAGTGTGAAGCTGCCGATGCCCATATCCGTCAGCTTTTAAATAGAAATGTTCCTGAGAAGGCTCCCACTACTAGTGTTGATTCAACTCAGGTTTGAATTATCACTTGTATTATAAAGCATTTTCAAAATAATGATATTGATCTTGTTGCAGAATCAAACTGAATTCAACGGAGAATGCAAACCTCTCAATTATAATATTACAAGTGAATGTTTGGATTTGGTTCAGTCTGATTTCTCTCTCCCTTCATACAGAGGGAATCAAGATATTGCTTCTCCTTCGCAGGTCGATTTTCGGTTGCGTGAAATAGATTTTGCTGGAATGAAAGAAGAACCCGGTTTTGCTTTGAATCTTAATGTATGTCAATACATAATTGTATTTAATTATGTTTCATTTTTTATTCTGATATATTTGTTTTTCTTTATTAAAGGTTTTTAATAATTTAATATCACCAAAAAACGATTGCCAAGTGAGTTCATCTTTCAAATGTGAAAGTTTCAATGAAAATGATATTGTATTAGACAATATATCAGCAAAATTGATAGAAACGGTAAATGCTTCTATCAACCAAGTTCCAATCGAATTTGACAGCCAAACAGAACCAAAACTTCCAACCTGGGATGGATCTCAAAGAGATAATTCTGCTTTGCTTTTGTGCAGTAAAACTGACTTTATTTTCAATTCTGAAGATAAAGAAAATAGTAGTAATAAAGACAACAATTGTAAAGACACCGAACCTGATATTTCATTTCTTTCTGATGATCATGTGAGGAGTGCCATAGCCGAAAAAAATCTATTACCTGATATGTGCAGTGATTCCTCGGCGATGGATATAGAAAGTGATTGCAATTTTTCTCAAATCCATGAAGAACCCTTACCTGCAGAAAATCCTGTTACCGAAAGTATCGTAAATGAAGTGAATTGTGAAAATGTTAAAGAACCCGTTGTTGAAATTAAAAAAGTGAGAAAAAAGAAATCAAACCAAGTAATATCATGAAAATTATTGTTATATATTCAATATGATTTTTCAATTCAAATTTATTGTATTTAAATAATTATTTTCAGAGTAAAAAACAAAATACAACTGATGAAAATGGAGTCTCTATGCAAAAACCTGCAAAGAAAGATTCTCAAGAACAATGTGAATTATGTGGTCAGTTTTATCACAAATTAATCAATTTTATATTTATTGATAAAATTCATCGAATATGTACTTTTAGGAAAAGTTTTCAAATACCGTTATATTCTTCAACATTTACGTACACATACTGGAGATAGACCATTTGTTTGCTCTCATTGTGGACAAAAATTCACTTTATATAAATCATTGGTTTCACATTTACGTATTCACTCAGGTATTTCAGTCGTCATTCTTTATTTTCTTTAGCTACATAGAAAACACCTATAAATTTTAGTTTTTGTTTTTATTTATTTTTACAAATGACCATTTTTTCAGGAGACAAACCATATATTTGTTCTGTTTGTGGAAAAGGATTTATACAATCTGCCAGTAAATACAATATTAATTCAATGCATTTTGATATTTTATTCAATTTCCTTTCAATTTCAAAGTTGACTTTTTTACTAGGTTTGAAATGTCATATGAGAGCCCATACTGGAGAAAAGCCATATCAGTGTGAAATTTGTGCAAAATCATTTTCACAGAAAAGCAATTTATTGATGCACAAACAAGTTCATACAGAACAACGTAAACATGTTTGTTCAATTTGTCAAACTGCATTCAAATTGTACAAACATTTGCATAGGTAAATTATTTGATGATATAATTACTTATTTGTGCATATTTGATTTTATATTAATTTTGATATTTAATTAATTTTGTTTAGCCACATGGCTTTGCATTCAGGCCAAAAAGAGTTCAAATGTACCTTGTGCGATAAGAGTTTTCACAGGTTTGCACTAAAACATTAATATAATAAAAATTACGATAATATTGTAGTTTCACAATGTATTTCTTCAAAACAGGAAACATTACCTCAATATACATCTTTTAGTTCATAGTGGTGAAAAACCATTTAAATGTAACATATGTGGAAATGGGTTTTCCAATTCAAGTAACCTCAAGAAACATTCACGTATACATACTGGAGTTAAGCCATATAAGTGTAAAGTAAGTTGTATTCACTTATTTTTTAATTATTCAATGTATGTTGTATATGTATTTAATTGTCGTTTTTAATATTCAGGTGTGCAAAAAAGATTTTTCTCAGTCTAGCGCCTTGAACAGACATCAGCATAACACATGTGTACCATTGAATAATACAAGTTAAGACTGATAATAATATGAATTCCATTGTGATGTGATATTTAATTATTTTATAATTTTGTTTGAATGTAATATTTTGATTGTGTGTGTTTCAATATATGTATTGTATATGCGTATTTGAATTAAATGTATTTGTGCAATAATTTATATCTTTACAATCTACATATTCTGAAACTATCCTATCCTTACAACAATCCTCTTGTTAATTAGTAATATGAAAATCGTTTTCAACATGCAAACAAGAAGTAGACGATGTAGCGAGTGCATCCGATCGTTGCTAAGCTGGCACTATTAATTTGACTAATCATCGTTTGCACACTATGAACGGGGTGTAGCAGAACCATTCCTAGGGGGATACGATGTGAAGATCTAAATACAATGGACCAGAACCAGACCCCGCCTTGGAACGGCCGAACAGAATCAATTTCTCAGCATTGTGTGGTGCTCTCGCCAGGTTGTGCTGGTTACAAGTGCATATTGCACATTGTCAGTTATGCGGACGCAATTGTAAAATTGAATCATTTTTGATAAATTATTAGTCGTCTTAGGAATTTGAAATGTTAATATGTATATGTATTATAACATGTATTTTGTGCATTTGCTCCTTAAATACATATATTCCTAGCAATTATAATGAATAGTAATAATTATCGTATTATTAGGTTATTTCAGATTATTTTTTTAATAAAATTTTTATACTATATTATACAGAGCATAATATGATTTCATATTTCACTCATGTAAAGTTTACACAAAACAATTCTTAAATAAAATTTATTCAAGAACTTAATTCCAGTGATTTAAATTTCTCACATACTTTCCATTACTTCTAAGGATTTCAATCACTTCAAACAATTCATATCAACCAACAAAAAGACACATCAACACAAAACCTCGATAAGCACCAAAACCCAATCAACCTACATCGAATCGGAACAGGACGCATCCCAAGATCCAACGACCCACTAAATCAAACCTCCAGCTCCTCCCCACGACCCACACCACATAAAATCCGAGCATGGACCGCTCCTCGAAAGCCTCCCGGGCTGCGAGCTGGCGGTGACTTGGAGGACCGTCTTCCATTCTTCGGAGCTGATTAATCTCGGTCTGAAGACGGCCGGCTTGCCACTTGCCGACCGGCGAACGGGACATATTGCCCGAGATAAATATCATATCGGCTTAGGGGTGTGCAATTGACGTTTTGCGGGTCCGATATCATTATATTACGTGTATTATGCGGGGAGACGGTCCAGGTTGTGTATAAGAGATGGACCCCCAAGAGGAGAGATATTGCGCTTCAATAAGGGGCGGTTCGGTGTGCGATTTGAATAAATCGCGATCGGGGATGCTAGGGGAGCTTTGGCGATTGTAATTGTGATTATGGTTTGATTGAGGAAATTAATTTTCATATCCTTTGGATAAGGAGGAGTTATATAGTAGGAGGAGGAGTATTTTTATATTTATATAATGATAATAAAAAAAAATACTTCCGAGTTAATATTTTAAATAAATATTCAATTAGGTTCATAATAATATGAATAACTAAGATAAAATTAAAAAAAAAATATTGAAAAAAATATTAAAAAAGGACTACAAGCAAGTAACTATTGATTCGTTAAATATTATGAAAATATTGATTTGAGTATACTTAACGAATGACTGACGAATTTAGAAGTTTTTCGAAACTTCTTTTGAAAAATCATAAAAAATTTTGATTTTTAATATGAAAGAACTTAATATTTAAGCTATATGTGGATATAAATAAGTAAAAATGGTTCATATAATATAGAAAGATAGCTCGAAAAAGGGGATCTATGATTATAGTTGGCAGAAAACATAAAATTCGGTAAATGTGTAGTTTTTAATCGTGCAATTTGATCTAGAAAGGGGAACACGTCAGGGAAGGGGATTGTTTACCCTTATTTCATACCTCCAAAGGTGTCTGATCGCGGTTTTTTCAGATTTTTGCAAAAACTAATATAGATACGAGAAAATTGTTGAAGACAATATTGTTCTCCATTAAATTCTATATTACTACCTAATACTTATTTTGATAAAATCGTTACTGAAATAAGAATGGGGTAATAAATTGGATGAATAAAAATCAAATTTCAATATATTATTTAAAAATGATCAATTTAAAAAAAAAATCCAAACACCCCGACCATCCCCTATTGCCTTCAGTTCGCGCGAGTTTATCGCCATCGTCAAAGCAAAACGCGCGCATATTTCCTCAACGAATCGACTCGATCCACGTGGAAAATTAACTTTTCGACCCCGCCGATTGATTCTGGGAACGTCTGCGCGTATTTTTATCCCATCCCGAGGATATTTCAGCTGGTGGAAATCGCTCGTTTCCATCGGATCCGAATTAAAACGGTCCATTGTGATCGAACGAATTTCGGAACCGGCAATTCCGAATGTTTGCGATGCACTCGAAGGCGATCGTCGGCCCATTGTGGCTCGATGATGATGGAAAATGTCGCGAAAATTCGAACGATCGACGAATCGAGTGTTTGTACGACGGAATCGGATTCGTTTCGTTGATGGGACTGAGCTAAATGTGTGTTGTGTGTATTTTTTTTGGAAAATGTCGATTGAGATAGGTTTTGATGTGGAAAATATGTTTTGTATGGATCGTTTGAATTTTGAATGAAATGGAGATGAATTGAGTAGTATGAAGGGATTGGATTCGTTTCGTTGATGTGTTGGTGCTAAATGTGTGTTGTGTGTATTTTTTTTTGGAAAATGCCGATAGAGATAGGTTTAGATATGGAAAATATATTATTTGAATTTTGTATCGAATGAAGGATAAGGTTAGTATTTGATGTAAGGTTTTTGTCAAATGAAAATGAATTGAGTAGTATAATGGTATGGGATTTGTTTTGTTGATGGGACGGAGTTAAATGAGTGTTGTGTGTGTTTATTTCTATTTTTTTGGAAAATGTAGATCGAGATAGGTTTAGATGTGGAAAATATATGTATTTTATTTGGATTCTTTGAATGAAGAATTAGATACTTATGTATTTGATTAGATTAAGAATTTGTAAAGTAAAAAAAATTAGATTCAGATTTGACTACTGTCATGATTTATAGTTGCATCTATATTGGGTTAGAAAAATAAAATTTTAATATCCAAATTATGATTTTACTGACAATAACGATCGGTAATATGCATTTTGAATCCAAATAAATGATTTAAGCATTTAGAAATAGAACGAAAGTCAGCCTTAATAGTAGAATATTAAAGGCTTCTCACGAATATCATAAACTATTCAAAATATTTCAATATTGAATATTCAGAACCACATTCGCGCACACACACGAATTCAATCGAACACATAATATAAAATTCAACTAGAATATTAATATTTAATCATACAACAGGGCAGCCTTACGTACTTCGGATTTTCTCATAACATACTTGGTAAAAACAACCCTACGATAGAGTCACGATCCGCAAACTTCGCATGTCCTCTCCCACTGACTACACGAGAGTTTATATTCAATTTGAGACGATAGAGTCGAACCCGAAGTTCCAGTTTATTTTCTCGGAGTCGAATATGAGCCGCGCATAAATCTTAATGAGTCTAAATCACGCTAAACCCTTCGAAGCTTTCCGTGCGGGCGCAAAACACAAGAGACTAAAACACCATTTAGCGTTTACGGTTTAACCGACGGTAATTATCATTAATACCTTTTAACACCGAGACCCGTAAATTATGGCGTTCGACTAAGTCCCGTTGCCTTGTAGGGCTTATCCCGGTGATCCTGGAGGGGCGCGGGCCGAGGCCGAGAGCCTGCGCCCCCGGGCAATTAATTGCCCGACTCGGGGGCGCAGACCGCGACTGGATTAGACGCGACAAACGCCGTCCATACAAATTGTTCGTCCTTGCAGCGGCGGGGGGCGGAGCGCCCGAGACGCCGGGGACTTCGCCCCCTTCAGATCGAGGTCGGGGATCTCTCGAGTGTCTTCCGCTCGAGTTCGCACGCCGTTCACACTTGGGATGAACTTTGAGAAAATTTTACGTATAATTTATCCTAGATTGCTCTTTCGTTTCTTCAGTTTGAAATTTAGTTTGAAGATATCATATTTTAAAAGTAAAATGTTTAAATACATATCGATACTTGAATAAAGCTATTGAACCGATTCTATGCTTCAGTTGAATCAATAGGTACATAGAGTTTTGTACATAGAATACTTTTATGTATCTTAATTTATCAATTTTGACTTTAATAAACAAGTTACGTTTGAGAATAATTAAAAATTTCAATGAGATTCTTAAATATGAAAAGAGCTAATTACGAAAAATTCAAGCAACAGGTTGTTCTACATAAATTGCAGTGATATAAAAATAAAAATCCGATATTTCATATACATAGATATGTATGGTTATATTGGAATCACATTTCCTGAAAGTTTAGAAATTAGAGCATATGTGTGATATATTTTTATATCATATTGTGTAATCATTCGAGTACTGCGTTTATTTCCCACAAGAATTGCTTGCTACATAGTACAGAGATTATAAATAACTGAATGTTTGGTTTAAAAACCAGGTCAAATGTAAATATATTGCAACACATATGGGAAAATTGCCGAGGAAAATGGTGAAGGCATTTGTATACATACATCGATTGAATCATTGTATAGTCATACAGCCTCTTAACATACATATAACTTAATATGATGACTGAAAAGGCCAAGGGGTAGAAGCGACATTTTTTTCCGAAATTATGTTATGTACAGAAATAGCTTCTATGTACGCTCATATATAATATTTGGTGGCAAAAGGATATAAATAAATTTGGAACGTGTACCGAGATATTTCATCAAATCACTCGACCTCCTTATAATACATGTTCATCCTTAAGCACTATTTTCTCGAAACGACCGCGAAGTCACTAGTAACCCTCGGCCTTTTCAGTCGTCATATATCATACACATATTTTCGAAAGTCTAGACATTAGAATGAACAAAACAGACCTCGCACGACACACGAACAAACGCACGCAGATACCATCGAATTACTCGAGCTCTAACAAAATCAACACCGAAACGAAGACACAGAACAACGACAACAACAACGACGATAACGACGACATCCACGGCAACAACCACGAGCAAAATCCGGTCAAAATATGAGACGGCGAAATAAACAGTAGGCGCGATAATGGCCGTCGGTCCATTCATCGGCCGCGAGCACAAAGCGCTTTAATTATCCCCGATTAGAACGTGCCGCCAATTTTGCAGATTAATAATTCACGACCGAAGGGGGCTTTCGAAATACTTTCCCCGGCCCGAATGACAAATGGACGAGCCGTGGACGTCCATTGTCCGAGGATCAAGTTTTGCCCTTGCAAGAGATCGATTCGAGCCAATTTAGAATTACATAGTTTTTTTATAAACAATCAATTTGTTTTGTTGGGATTTTTTGAGTTTTGAATCGATATTCTTGCGTAATGAATTTGGCTATGGTAGAAAAATAAGTGTTGTGATGTGAAATGGAGCTACTCAAAAAGTCGTTGCTGTTGATTTCAGAATGGTGATGTAGAAAAATAAGTGTTATGATATGAAATGGAGCCACTCAAAAATTCATTGCTGTATTGAGAAAATAATCCGTTGTTTTTATATCGCAAGAAAACAATTGAATTATAAATCAAAACTGTTCGTTTAGAAATAGATTTTTTTCATCGTGAAGTGGAAAACTTGTATGTAAAAATGAATGTTTGTTCCTTTCATATGTGTTCTTCTGTCATTCTTTCGTTTGCAGTGAAACTGTGGTGTATTGTCGTTGACATATTTGGAAAATTTTATGTAAACATTTTACGATTTAATCTGATGCTATTTTATGACAAGAAATATCTATTTCAAAGAGTTAGCAATTCAACAACTTGCTCTTGTTTGTATGAATTCAAATTCAAAAATTAATTTAAGTTTAGCTAGATTTTGAAATTTTGAAGATACACCCATATAACACGTCAATACGATAAACAGCACTTACATAGATAACATCAAATTCAAATAAAATACAAACTTATATTGATGGACGGACAATTTGAAAAAAAAAATCATTCAATAGAAACAATACGTCTAGAAGCTATATTACATACGTGTACACAACGCAAGAACATTCAATATTCAGACTAGAGATTTAGGTTGACAGCCCAGCCGCCTCAGACAATGAAAACTTCGACAAGACGTCCTTCTACGTACTTTCCTAAAAAAAAATAAGACAGACCCTGAAAAATAAAAAGACGATTACAAACCCGCACGGAGGCATAACGCACAACACACCCGCGACTCCAAAGGGCTCCTTTTCAAAACCCTCATACATTTTTCAGCTCGCGTTTCCAGCAAAGTCACCGTTCAGTGCCTGGCACTGCTCGCGAAGTTGGCCATCGACTTCAGCATGAGAATTCCTCGAGTTCTCCTTTTGCTGAGAACACACCTTTGCGGTTTCGAACGGAAATTTCAGCCGAACTGGAAACGGGCAATCGAAATTCATCGTGTGGTTGGGCGTTGAATTTGTTGTTGTTGTTGTTGGGTTGTTGTTGTTGTTATGGACGCTGTTGTGGGTCGTTGTTGCGCCGCTTTGCGTGGTCGTCGGTCAAATGTGTTGCGGTTGAAAAGTGTTTGTTAACTATTCTGTTCGGCGAGTTGTTGAGTTGCTGAAAAATGTGATTTCAGATTGAAATCTCGACGTTTGAATGTAGATGAACTGTACTAAATATGGAAACACCTGAGCTTTAAGCGTGTATTTTCCACAAATGAATTAACATTATTAAGAAATATATTGAGGCCAAATATACTTAGTTATGTGTTGATTATAGCGAAAAGAAGAAATATTCACTCGAATTTGAAAAAAACGACGATTATTGAAAAATGATTTTTCATGTCTCAAATATGGAACGGTGGTGTTTTAAAATACGAAATAGTCAAAGGGTGGCAATTATGGAATACTGAATTTCATTTCGAAGTAATGCGTTTTTGATACAAAAAATCGCCAGGAAGTTATCTCATAACATATCCTAAAATATATATCACATTTCAATACTATAGCTGATATTGTTTAAAAAAAACCTAGTAAAATTTCAATCCCCAATATTTTTAGACTCAATATTGATATTGTTGTTTCTTTTTTTTAAATCTAACAATAATACTATTGATGACTGATTTTATGGAAAATTAACAGATTGTCGAAAAGTAATAAACATCGCGGTGTTCCATAATTGGCGCATGTTTCATATTTAGGACAAATCCGCCATATTTAAACGGTTTTACTTAGCTCAGCCCGTTTGTTTTCTTTATTCTTTTTTCTTTCTTGGATCAAATTTAGTAATTCAAATTTCACCCACTTCCTGTCAACCGATTAATCTGAAATTTTGTATACACTTTGGATTTTGGTGACAATACAATTATGTTTATTCACTATCATTATAAATTCAAGATGGCCGCCGCTACAAAATGGCGGATGATATATGTTTTATTAATCCTATCAATATGGGTACCAAATGAAAGGGCTCAACAAGCAGAATACAATATAGTATAAAAAATTGAAATCCAAGATGGCGGCCGCTACAAAATGGCGGATAACGTAGGTTTTATCAATCCAATCAACATGCGTATCAAATGAAAGGACTCAATAAGCAGAATACAATATACTATAAAAAACTAAAAACTAGAAAATAAAAAAAAATAGGTAAAAAAACTTTTAAGTTAAACGGTTTTATGTTAAACATACATTGCAATGTTTAAGATAAATGTACTAAAAACCAAAAAATAATAAAATAGATACAGTCGTAGGAATTATAAACATATGCATAGACTAGACTAAAATTAAACCGTGGGGCACGTCGAATTTAACGACGAATTAAACGATTCTTCTATCGCACATTAAGTCGATAATTTGTAGACAATTGACTTGCCCCACGGTTTAATTTTAGTCTAGTCTATGCATATGTTTATAATTCCTACGACTGTATCTATTTTATTATTTTTTGGTTTTTAGTACATTTATCTTAAACATTGCAATGTATGTTTAACATAAAACCGTTTAATTTAAAAAGTTTTTTTACCTATTTTTTTTTAAAATATTATCACATAGAATTAACTACTGAGAGCACACATTGATAAAATGGAACGCAGTCCCGTCATTTCAGCAATACGTCAAATCGGATTATCAGAAGCAATTTCCGATTGACGCGTAATCACCAGATTACATTACTGTCGAGTGAATTTCGACGAAACTCTATACACGACCTGGAACCTTCCATTGTGCCGAGACTTGCGTGCATTTGCTAAATGGGTGCGTTCATATCTAGATGGAGGGCTTCAGTCACTAATTCCCTCCCCTAGTATCGCAATACGGTCAGATAAGAAACAATTAGTCGAGATTATCCCCTGACGAATCCCGTTAAATATAGTTCCCAATTAAACGTATAATGTCATGCATATTTATGCCGGGACACGTCTGTGTACAAGTGTTTCATTCTATTCGGGCAAGTTTCGAAAAGCACTCGGATTGCTTTTCCAATTAAACCGCCTCCGATATTGAATCAAAACCGAAACCGAACGCCATTATCTCGAGTTGAATTTTAATGGAAAATGTTGCATCGAAAGCACATATTAGCTATTTTTAATATTCGTTTCAACTTAATTATCTTATTTTAGATAGTGCATTTAAAATAAATTATCGTATTATCGAACATTCTAATTTTTTGTTCAAAATTATTTTACGAAAAATATTGCAAAAAGTATCTTAGGAACTTGTTTACTATTCTATCGATAGTACTCGAAAGGTGATATATGACGACTGAAAAGGCCAAGAGGTACAAGTAATTTTGAGAAAAGTGCGTTCAAAGTCGACCATGTACCTACACGTATGAGAAGGAGGTCGAGTGATTTGATGATATATCTTAGCACACATTCCAAATTCGTTTATATCCTTTTGCCACTAAATAAATGAGCGTGCATAGAAGCGATTCCTGTGCATAACTTAATTTCGGCGAAAAATGTCACTTTTACCCCTTGGCCTTTTCGGTCGTCATATGTGTTCCAGTTTTTTTTTTATTTTACAAGAAAAAATGTTTTGAATAATTAAATTTCTCGTAATCATGAAATATTAAAGATTCTATTTGAGTTGAAATGATATTTCTTTCGAATCAAATGAAATAAACATTCAAAAGAAACGATCGAGAACACGCATCACTTTGAATACTCTCCAGAATTCGAAGAAATTCAAACTCAACACTAAAAAACAACTACGTACGACAATTCGAAATAAGTAATAGAATTGGAAAATTCTCAAAGAATTTAAATATCGATTGTAAAACGAGTCATTAGAGAACTATTAAGCGTGCGAAACTTTCCCGATGCGTTCCGTACTTGATTTAGAGCGTTCGACGTCGATTCGTGCGACAATCGTTTATCTCAATTACAAATGGCGTCGGTTTATAATATATTGTCGGTCGAGTAATAGATTTATAGATAATAGGGCAATAGTGACGTCATGGGATGTACTTAGGGAGCTTCGAGGGTGTGCCCACGGGGGTGATCACAATCGGATAGTTCGGGTCCGCTTCGAGACGTCCTCTTCACAACTATATATATATCCATATTATATTATGTGTATAAAAGCGCACTCAGAGAACGGATATATTTCCGAAAAAACGAAGAAGAGATTTTAATCGAGTTTGTCCTTTTTCTTGAGGCTTTGAATTAAATTTTCGCCGTTGCGATTCGCGCGCGAATAAATTACAAGTTTCCTTTTGATATCGCCGCGTCGGACGGAGCAAGTCGCACCCCAACTAATTTACATTAAGATCAAATGGTTATTATGTAATCAAATTACTATGGTAATGGATGTGGCTATCTTCGACTCTCGTGTACATTTTCGTCGGGGACACAAGTCTATGTTACATCTAGTTTCTATGTTAGAGTGAAAACGTCACGGGAGAAATTCGCGAGCGAAACTTTTCCGTTCGCGAAAATAGCCTTTCAATCAACCCGCTAATAATAGATGATTCATTGTCGATTTTTCGATAGTGCTCGTTCTACTTGTGCTAAATTGGATTTATATCGTTCGGTCCGTAATAATAATAATCTATATAATTTGCTATAAATATGTTATTTTCGTAATCATTATAGTTGCTAGTGTATTACTAAGGTTTTTCGATATGATCTTTTTTGAATTTGAATCTTTTTAAGATTTTCTTGGAGTTCATTAAACGAGCATTAAGAAAAATAATGCATCCATTTTCTTCGATACACGTGTACACTTTTATGTTTTCTGTTTAGAAATAGCAATGGAATACAAATATTCGATTGAAATTTATACCTGCATTTATTGAAGAAAATGAAAGAATGGTTTTTCTCAATGCACATAATATAACTTTTATAAAAATGAATATTTTTGCAATATTTATACAAGGAAATTGTATTTTTAGTATACACACATAGACATATTGAAAACATTAGAATTTGATAAATGTTTTGAAACGTCGAAAATTTAAAACGGGAAAAAAAAGTTTGACCCTAATTTTCACCCGAAACTCATTAGGCCACTGATTTTCTTTTCATTACATACAATATATACACCTTTTTTACTTGAATACCTTTCAATTTTCAACTCTTTTCGCAGCGAAGACCGCAGCGCAAACCGCGACCGAACCTATTTCAAAGTCACTCACCGTGAAACTTTGGCGAACTTCGGCCGATCGATCTACGGCTTCATCAAAAATTCAAAATTTAATTCATCCAACGAACGGCACAATCCCTTCTCAGGGACGAGGCCCACGATTAGGTCTCACTTGTGTGTGTGTAAATTTCAAATTTGCACCTTCGGCGAAGTTCGTTCACGTCATTGGCAAGTTCTGGCCAAGTTGTTTCGTGACAGGCGAACGTTTCGGCCCCGAATCCTGGGCCCACCTACGATTTGGCGAATTATCAATTTGCGATTTAATTAAATCGCGATTATGTCGGATTAGATACGCAGTTTTACGCTAATTTAACTTGGCGATAATTTCGGTTGTTTCGCATGTGTCTAGGTGTGTTTGTGCGTGACGTTTCTGACCGTTATTACGCGTGAATTGAATAAAATTTCATTTGATGTAAGTTATCTGATTTGTAAATAATTATTATAGATATTGCTATATTTGCTTAATAGATATTTCTATTATTTTTTTAAAATGAAGAATCAAGCCGCTAGGCTAGAAAATCTGAAGAGGTAAGTGTACACAATAGTGAAGTGAAATATGTAGATATGTACAGAAAAGGTGAGTGGGGATAATTTTTGTGAAATATTTCATAAATCGTCAAATTTAGACTTTTCGAATCAAGTGGATTAAATATTCAATTAAACAATTACATAAATGACATGGGCTCTTGCAACAACAGATAGGATTCAAATCTAGACATCTCAAGTATATTGAATCGATACGGCATGCACAAACATTTTGTACTTCTGTACAGTTGGCTAGCTATGCACTTTTGAATATTTGAGTTTTTTATGATTATTTTTATTTTTTGGCATCATTAGAGGTTAATAGCCTATTTTCCAACATATGAAAATTTCAAATTGTTTGCCTTCAGATATGTATCGTAGGTACAATATTATAAACTCACATGCGAGTAATATAATTCCCACGAGTCGCTACATATTGCATTAATTCTATCGATTCGTCGAATCGTATAATGCATGCATACAAATTGAAACATTCGAAAATTAATATCTCCACATTCTAAAAGCTCATACACGAGAATCTCAGAGCGAAACACCTATGTACGTCATACACAACTATTGTCAGTTCGCTCGAACGAGATATTTCAATCGTGCACATACGTATGCTGGAACTTGCTCTGTAATTACCAAACGGTGTCTTATTTGAGCTATTAGCATACGCAGGCCATGGGGCCATGATTGAACCATCAATTATTGAAGATAATCGAGAGCCGGCAGCAAGCAACAGACAATCACGACAACCGCAATCCATCGATCGGGTCTTCGATTTAATTCGATTCTCGAATGAAATACGCGTCGGACACACGACCACAGCCTATGGATTAAACCATCCTTCCATTCATAACGGAATATTATAACATAAAGCGTACACGTATTACCCAAACATCAATTACCCCGAGACATGGGGGGGTCGGTCAAAGGGCTATATTGCGTTATAATATATGATACAGGGGTGCTATCGCACGTCGACATGCTGACACACGTGTGAGCACGTGCAAAATTCGCTAGATAAAGGCTTCGTCTGTGAACTTGCGTAAATTCCGACGTTCAACATTGTTGGCATTATGTGTACGACGAGCCTTAAGTCGCATGTGTTGTGCTTTACGTCTAGAGAAGCCGCAAGCGAGCTGGTGAGGATTTGATGCAACTTTCAGATGCATCTTGTCTGTTTTGTTTCGGGATGAAGTTGCATTTTGTGCCGTTTTAGTGCCGGGAGCACTGTTCGCGGGAATAGTTTGAATTTTTGATCTAGATGTGCGCGAGTCGATGGGATTTCCGGATTTTGAAAATGTTTAAATATTAAAGTTGAAAAATTAGCGAATATCTAGATTTGAAAGGTGTTGAGTTTTTATTTTGGATCGTTAATTAATGTTTGTACAATTTACGCTGAGGGGTAAAGTACTTAATAAGGTTCGCGTTACCCACCCGTTGTTTAACGATGCGCTTTTTATGTGCGAACGCTTTAATCTCTTTTTTTTTTCAGTTAACTTTGTAATAAAAAAATGTTTGAAATTATAAAAAAGTCATTTTCATAACAGTATTCAATTAAAATGGGCATGTACCTCGATGAGTGAGCTTATCGTGTAATAAGCAGAAGGTGACCCTCGGATGAGCTTAAGGCCATTAAGGCTGATACAAATTCATTTTTTTTAAAGTATCACAAGAAAAAAAAGAATTTCTTAAGATAGAATAAAACATTGATTGAATGAAAATCGGAACAATTTGGTAATTCAGTTCTCAACTGTTAATACAGTACCTTATCCCGGGCGCTAACTTTAATACCTACTCTAATTTCATAGAAGTCGTAGTTTTCTGTTAAAATTTTCATCATTTTTTTTCAAAATATCATAAGAAAAGAAACATTTTTTTTTAATTTTTAATGCATCAGATAGAATAAAACATCGATAAAACACGAATTGAAACACTTCGGCAAATTGACTTCCTTGAAAATTAAACTTTCAACTCAGCACCTTTTCCCGGGCTCAAACGCACCTCGTTTCCCGACAGACCACGCCAATATCGAAGTCATAGTTTTCCGTTAAAATTTTCATCTCTTCGGCGCGAAAACGGCGGGTTAACGGCGATCGTACAAACAGAATACATTACCGGCGTCGAAGTGGCACTTTGTATTTTAATTCAGTCATTACTCGCGCGCCGCCGGCAATAAAATAAAGATCGTTACACGCCGTTGAATGCCCCCCTTTTAACATCCTTAAAATGCGGACATTTCTCCTGCTTAAGGACGAGCTGGGCTAACAGCAAATTAATAGACCGTAACGCGGCTCTTTCTTTCGTTAGTATTGACTGCTCGCTTGCCTCAGGAGCAGTAGTCGTCTGCCGTTTCTTCTCGGTTCGATGGAGTTCGGCATGGTTTCAAATTAAACTCTATCGATTCGAATTTGAATATTTTAAGGGTCGGATGTTATTTTATTTATTTTGTATTAAGGTCTGAATTGTTTAACTGGGTGTTGGATGTTTGGGTTTAATAGACAGTGATATTGCGTTAGGTGATTTAAAGACAGAAGGTTTCTCAGATAATGTGTCTTTTTTTACAAAATATATCAAAAATAAAATGAGTTGTTGTTAGATATTCGATATTATATATTAGATACAAATATACTTTTGATAAAGCTTTTGAACAAAAATAGGGTTGCGTTTTCCATTTGAATTTCTTTTCAACTACCGAATTACTGAAAAAAATTCAATCAAATCGAAACACCTTAGATACTTATATAGGGTTTTTAATTAAGAACTCTCGATTTTTGAAATTAAATAAAATAAATTACATAATTAATAAAGTTTCAATTGTTTTTTTTTATACGATTTAGCTATGGTTTATGTTTTTATATTAATATGCTTTAGATATGGTTAGCTGTAGATTAATCAAATATGACTAATTAACAGTCAAATTTTGAGCGTATCTATGAAAAAGTTATGAAACTATTCTAATTGTACGACTTTAAAAGATTTTTAATTTGCTCATATTCTAATCGACAGTAATTTGTATCTATAAAAAAACTGAATGTGTTATGAAATCAAGCGTTTATTGAATCGATATCGGTACAAAAGGTTTATATTGATTGATAATCGATTCGCAAAAACGTCATATGTGGACTGTAAAAAATGGCATGTGATACAAAAAATTGGGTCGTTTGGGTGGTCGAAGATATCGACGATCAACATATTTTCAGTATCGATGAAAAAGTGAAATATGCGCATAACAATCATATCGTATCGCTTTTGGCTTTTTTTTCATACATTTCTGAGTCATATATCGTCATATGCTGTAATATATGAAGTGTCTTTTCGAAGGCGAATAAAAGCGATTGATTTTTCTCTCGTATCAATCTGTAGAAATTTTCAGCAATTCAAGTATATTCGCCGATAATGCGCTACAATCTGGGATGAAAGAAAGTAAAATATATCGAATTTCTTATTGAGATTTCGTTCAAGAAAATTTGGCTGTTTTCATTTTCGTAACGACCTGCGATTCGATAAAACTTTTTCCTATTGCTCTGACAAATATTTTTTTTCGTACATTCATTTCTATCGATGATATTTCAAAACATTACTTAATATCTCGAAAATAATCTACTGAAGATTTCACAGTGGATTAATAAATGGAATAAAAATAAGATTTATCATCTATCTCAATGCTTTTACGACTGTTATACCCTTTGGAAGTTAGCCATGACCACTCGAACCCAATTGCTGATATGGAAGAGCCACTTCGGAACACATAAGACTCGCTTGCATCATCATACTTCGAGTGGAATATCCAGGTTGCCGATGTGCTCTTATCAGCATCAGCTCTCAGACAGATACGCGAAATCAAATAATCACGTTTCACAAGTGAAAACAACGAAATTTGACAAAGCGCAATTCCGCACGAAAGTTATTCGGCTCGAGGACGTCCATAAAAGCCTTTTCCATCAGATATATCACACATAACACTTTAATAAACGATAGCGAAGGGGTTCATTTTTTATACATTATTTTAGTGTGCCGAGGGGATAGCGTCTATCGGGACGAATCTACCGAAATTGAACAGCATTTAATTTACTTTTATTTATACGAGCGAACGAATCGCAACGGCGACGTGTTCGAAATGTCGAATCGCAAAGCGATTTTGAAATCCGCCCCCGTTTAATGGGTCATATACGAGGGATGGAAAGGACTCCGTCTCGATCGATATTGACACACATTCTATAAACTATACCTACCGAATTTTATAAAATTTTCATCTGAAAGGACACAAAATCATTTCTTATTTTACATATTTTTTTTTCAAAATCAGATTGCAAATTATCAATACATTCACTAGATAGTTAGGTATACTTACATGTATGAAAGTGACTCGACAATTTACTAATGAAAATTGCAAGTACGTATCATAATTTTCACAAACTAGTCAGAAACCGATATCTATGCAAGATGAAGCACGAAGAATATTTTTTACATGTGCATCAAGATATCATTTAAGTAAAGAATTAGTCCAAGAGCTAGAATTGATGAACGAATCATAAGAAAGAGGAAATTTGACTGAATACATAATTTAATATATCCATTTATCGATTGACTATGAAAATTAAACAAATGAATTTTTGAATGAATTTCAAATTAATTCATCAAATAAATAAACTTAATGATCTCCCATATAACGACAGAAAAGACCAAGGGTACAAGTGACATTTTTCCGAAATTGAGCTATGCACAGGAATCGCTTTAATTAATGTGTGCTCATATATTGGGTGGTAAAAGGATATAAACGGACTCGAAACGTGTACCGAGATATATCATCAAATCACTCGAACTCCTCCTAATACATTTAGGCACATGCTCAACTTTGAGCGCGCTTTTCTCGAAATCACCACAAAGTCACTTGTACCCCTTGACCTTTTCAGTCGTCATATTAAGTCTCAGACAGACGACAAAACCTCATTGAAATAATTAAATTATTGACGACGATGATGATTAATCAGAAACACTTACTTATGAAAAGAGCAATAAATTCGAACAAAAAAACTTGTAACTAGTTTTCTTATCCATTTACATTTCATTTTCACTCAATTTCATATATTAAAAGTCGCTCAAAAACGTTTCCGATTCGACTTAATAACTTCGAACCGCATAAATATTCAACAAAAACGAAAAGGAGTTTGATTGCGAGTCCGCAAGTTCGAAATGTGTATTCGCGGGGGGTACGCTTTCGAGTTGTGAGCCGGCTAGTTGGATTGTTCGCCGGAAGTGGGTTGGTCGGAAGTTGTGCTTTTCAAATTAACCGCCGTTAATATTTGAATCGGGCCGCGACACTTTCGTTGTGTTGGTATGCATGCGTTCGAAGAATCGCTGATTGAAGTGTTTCAAGCGATGGTGATTTCGTGTTTTGAGTTAGAAAATTGGATTTGTGTTGTTTTGTGTTTTTTAAGTTCGATCTTTCAATCGTTGGTTGCTTAACTTGAGTGTTATGTAGTTACGTGTTGACGTTTTTATTTATGGAATTTGAATATGTTAGCGATGAAAATTCTGATTGAAAAAAGATCCACGTGCAGTTACGTAACGAACGATTGAAATATCAGGCTTTAGTAAATTATTCTGATTAGTTTTGATTTATATTAATTATTTTGTTTTTATATTATTGTTATTCTATGAAATGTGGGAATTTTTCGAAGTTTTTCCATAAAAAAATTTTTTTTATACTGAGCATGATAATCGATTATAGTTTGATGGAATGTATGAAATACTCTTAATTTTTCAATTTTATACGTGCTTAGTTTTTTCTTTCATATGTTTTACTTTTTAATGAGGAATAACTGGCGTTTGAAGTAGATTATTAAAAACGTATTTCAGAAAATTCGTAATATAAAAATTCGATATATAACTTTAATGCAAATTATGTATTTCATACTTTTGAATGATTCCACGTATAAATATTTTAATTAAAATTTCAATTCAAATTCTATTCAAAACTACTTCCGTGTGAGAAATCATTAACTATTTTACGAATAGAAAACTGCTTATGAGAAAATTGACATTTCATATTCAAGATATACGAGTTATTAGTAGAATTTTGCAGTATTCATTTACATTTATATTACGAAAAATAATTTAAATTGATGATTTATAATCAAAATATTGTATCTCTGGTATGAAAAAAGAAGAAACGGAATACGCAATCGATCACTTTGTGAGGTCGTGCTCTCAATAAACATCGAAAGGGTGAAATAGAATCAAAATATTGATTTATGACCCGCTCCGATTCGATTGCATTGTTATGAGATAAAAAAGCGAGTTGTTTGCGAGATATTGTCCTGAATGTTGAATAATATAGGAAGTAATTTCCGTTCGATTTTAATAAATCAACTGAACGAACTTGAATACGAAACGAGCCTTTATTTTTGTTTTTGCCGGCTACAACTTCATATTGAAAATTAACGTCAATCACGCCAATGTGTTTTATTAAAAAGCTATATCGTGATCGAACGATGAATGAAAATTTTCATATATGAACAAATTTTATTTTAAATAAAACCATTCCAAATAAACGGTACGAAAAAATGTTTCATTAACTTTTTACGATTCGTTGGATAAAATATTACACATCTTAAGTGCACTCTTCAGCCAAAACCTAAAAAAATATCAGCTCTAAAGTAGATAGAGTGAATTTCGTTGAATGAAGACGAATTTCGACTGTCTCATTTATTTTGAGATACATGAAAATTTAACGAATCTATATTTAAAATCATAATTAGGCTGAAATAACATCTCGTCTTGTTGATACAAAATGAGTGTCTATATAATTATTTGACATTTTCTTGTTAAAATATCTTTATTTAGACATGTCATATTTAAGCATGTATATACTTCGACTTATATAAAAATGAATGAACGTATGTCTGTCATTATGTATGTATGTTAATTATAGACTATTTAAAGGCTTATCTTATTATGTACACATTTGGAAATGTTTCTGTATCATTTTATAAATTGAGAGATTGATGTAATACAAGGGGACTTTTCTTGAAGCACACAATGTAAATAAAATATTTAACAATATAAAATTCATAGAGTCGAGCAACGCTGGGTCACAGAACCTAGTAACTATGAAATTTTCTTCGACAAACATTATAAGCATATTCAGTAAACATATGTAACGTACGATGAGACGATAGAGCCACAATGTATCCTCGTGCAAGAAAATCACGTCGTTTTCACACAACATACATTATCACAACACAATTGCGCGCATAAATTGCGGCAACAGCGAAAACTTAACCAATTGTATCGAAGCGAAACAAATGGGCCTCTGTCGCGCCATAGAGGAAATCTCTGCATTTGTACAACAAAACACTATTCGATACATAAACGGATAAAAAATCGACACCCTTTGTGTGTCGACTTCGCAGCCATTTGAATGGACACGCGGAGCTCTTTCTTTCCGGAGCAACTTTCTGCGATATTTTTCCTCGCACGGAGCAACAAATGGGCGACCGTTTGTTTCGCGAGAAACTAAGGATAATTTTATCGTCCGAAACGAATTTATAGTCCGGTCTTGATAACAGACAGCCAGTTTAGTTTCACGAGGAGCGATAAATTATACTAGGGGGGTAGAGAAAGAGCACCTCGGTTCAACTCGCCCCGGCAAATTAATTCGGCAACTTTCAATGCGGGAATAAATCTGGCCAAGTTATGAGTGAATTTTTCCCTCCTCTTCTCTTCTTTAGTAGGATGTGTGTTCGAGGAGGTGGTCTGCAGCGGAACACTTCGTCTTTATAAAAAAGTTGACGATTTATGGCCTTTGCCTACCTCAGTCGGGTAGCTCTGCATGACCTTTTAATATTGGCCGCGAATCGTGAATTATCACGGGCTTATTTTTATTTTTTGCCTCCTTTCTTGTTCGTGTGGTTTCCTACGAGGACGTTGTACGAATAAATCACTCGAATGTATAATGTTGTACGCTCGATGTTTGTTTTGTGCAGGTCACGAAAATTGTTCGATTCGTAATATACGACTATTTAATTTTTTATTAAAAGTGAATATCAATTTATCAAAATTTAATTGGGATCGCTAATGCTCTACGTAATAAATGGCATGCGATAAAGTGCATACAATATCAAATAGTTCCACCCATTTTGTCCCCATTTATAATTTACTCCCCTAAGTACGTAAAATTTGTCATGCCACAATACAGCTTCTGGTCTAGATAAAATACAAGAAGCGACAAAAGCTCTCCATGGGATTATAGCGTCGTAAAGAAGTGCATACACACGACCGTATCGTGAAAAAAATACGATGCGCGTATGTGATTTATTTCGATCGACGAGTGTACCCCCAATAAGGGCCTTTTCCTTTTAGGCAGTCATAAAATTCAACGTTTTCATGGGTTGAGGGGAAAAATTTCATAATAGTTTGTAAATGGATTGCAGAAGTGAACCAGTGCTAGATCGAGGGGGTCGAAAAGAAAAACTAGCTTCATTTATATGAAATATGACAAGTTCCCTAATGGATTTGGAATCGTAGCACGAAAGGAAATAACATTTGTTTTCAGAATGGGGACTGCTTAAAAGGATATTTGCACACATTATTCTCGTATACAGATATAAATATATATCTAAAAATATTATTTTATTAAAATTGAGATATTTGATATATTCATGGGAAAAAAATCGATCTCGATTCAAATGAATTCCACGCATATGAAACAAGCCCTGATTATCACATTCGGCGAAAACAAGCCAGTTTCTACATAATGTGTGTATCCTCGAGGGTTTCACGGTCCACCGAATTTCAATATTTGTTGCTAATCATACGCCGACCGATGTTGTAGCCAATCTCATTTATTAGCCGCCGATGGATGTGCGTGGGCTTTGTTCGAATTTCACGGAACAATGTTCCGCGAAATTCCGCCGACGATCAAAACCGCGACGCGTCAAAAGATACGGAATACATAATCAGTACTTTTGTTGAATTTTAAATTAAGCAATTTGAAGGCTTTTGTTACACGTCCGCGTAGCACTTTTCGTGGGGCGAGTCTCGCGAAAGCGCCGAGGTTTTCCGCGGAATTCATTTAAATACATGCCTACTCAACAATTCAGCAGATTAATATTTGACGTAATTTTAATTGGATTCCGGGTCAAAAATTTTCAAAGGAATTATTATATTGTGCGGATTTTTTATTCTCGATCGTGAAAATTTGGAAAATATTGCTCGGATGTTCGACGTGATGGAAAAAACGACTAATTTCGAGTCGCATTTAGAATTTTCAATGTGCGCGCTTTTCCGCGAGGCGCGCGCGGAATTAGGTTTCGCTAAGCGAAAAATGAAACGGGCAAAGAGCTTCGCAGGGAAAACGAAAATGAAATCAAGCCGTATCAAAGGGTGTAGAAGATATTAATAAAAGGTTGCGTATCCACGATGATTCCGTGTGGCCGTAAAACAGCCGGGACTTCTGAGGAGCTGGTATACTGCAGATGAGCAGAAATTTGATATCCACTCGTGAGGTATTGAGCCGTAAATTTTGCGTCCGGGAAATGAAGAAAGGTAACAAGATCGGATGGAAGCACTCTGACCTATTTTTTTCCACGTAAGCGGATCAAATTGGAGCTGATGAAGAGGACGCTCCGAACATTAACGGTCTTAGTCCAGATTCGAGTGCTTGATTTAAGAGTGTTTCGAGTTGAATTTCTCGCAAGTGATGAGGCTTTGAAGGATCGGCATAGATATAGGGTTCGGCAATAAAAATCATTCACTGTTATTATTCGAGTCCGAGGGGTGATTCTCGTCGATGTCGGGCGCCATGTGTTGTGAACGATCTTGAAAACTTTTCTTCTTCCATTTTTTTCATCTTCATACGTCGAACCGCAAACTGTACGGGGATCGGAACTATCTCCGAAATTATATTTTCAGGTTATTTGCGTCGGAAGCTTTCGGCATATTCCCAATTCTGCGGCGCATAAAGAAAATATAAAGAATGAACTATTTTCAATAACGTATCGAAACGTCGGAAACGTATCTTTATCCTCTCAGTGGATTTGATTTTCCGTCATATTTCGTATTACAACCGCACAAATAACTTTTACGATTTACATACAAAATAGATTTGCGCGAAGGTTGTTTCGCGAACTTTATTTTATGCGGCACGTGGAAACCATCAAAGGATCATTTTGATTTGTCGCCGCGCGAGAAAAAAAAAACGTATCGATGAAAATATTTATCGCATCAAAGTAGAATATAATGCAATTTACTCAATAACTCTATCATAATAACAATAAAAAAGAACTCAAAACGACCGTTCAAACGAACGAGCTATAAAAGTGAAGCGTCATTGGACAATCTCGACAATTCTTCTCCGGCGAATTCTCATTCAGCCCTCGTCCTTATCCAAGAAGCATCTCCCCCAGAATTCATAACTTGATATTCTTTTTTTCGGTGGTCCTCTTCGAAGCCAACAACACCCTCGTCGAGGTCTCTCGGTCCCTTTAATCCTTTCTCATTCTTGGCTTAATGATTCTAATTTTTTGCTCGGCGCCCCGACGCGGCTTTATCTCGGCGTGAAATATACCCGGTCCTTAGTCTTTATTTAAAATGATGTCCGTTTCATCAAGTCGGCCGCTTTTCGCCATTAATAATATTTTATAATGATCTCTGGACTTCGGTTCGCTTTTGTTCGTTTGCCGTCTTATGTTGAAGCGCTTTATTCGATTTTTACTTGAACGGATTTTCTCGATGGGAATCCGATTACACGATATAATCCTCCAAAGAATATATATTATACAATAAAATCAGTATAAATAACCCTTATTAATAAGAAAGTATACCTTATTCCAATATAAAATTAAATCAGCGAAAGTAATCGAAACTCTGCATCTCTTGCACTGTACAAATTTGCATTCGTGATTTCAATTTGAACGAGTTGAAAGGTGATCGAGTGTTTCTGTATACATAGATGAAAGTCTTTACTTTCTCTGACACATACAATAATACGATATTTGTGTGTTTTCCGGGGTTCGAGGAGTTTGCCTTCCGGCCTCGGGGTTTGTTCACGCGAAGAAACATAGATTAAGATTTTATTGTTTTGTTGTTGTTTATCGTGGGGTTATGTGAGGATATTGCCGTGGGCTCTAAGACCGCCGACCGCTTGTTTGCCAACCGCATCTTCGACCCCTTCTTGTATTTGCATAAAATTTGCCTGCTTGCAGATGACTTTGGGTAACTTCTGCATTTTCGATATGCTGAAATATATCTATATGAAGATATATTGGAATCATTTCCTTTTGGTGTTGATTCATATAATAGTTTGATAAATTCGTTTAAGACCGATTGAGTATTTGAGCAGTTTTGTGAATAAATTGATTAACTCTACTTTTTGAAATGAATGAGATTTGAATTTCAAAGTGCTTGGTATAGTCATAGCTTTTTATATATTATCTGAATAATAAAGATAAATATCACTAACTGACAAAATTCGTTTGGCCAACGAATAACAAATCATTTATTTCAGAGGCCATTCTAACTAATTTTGTGAACTGGACACATTCGTAGTTTATTATAAACGAATGTGTATGTTCATAAATTCAGTTAAACAGAATAATGAAGGGACTTAAAAGAATTCTGTAAAATGTATCGAACCCGTTTTATCGTTTTTCACGACTATTTAAATAGAGTTAATCACGTTATTCACTGAACGGCTCAACATAACACAGAGTCGATTGAAATTCACTGAATTCGAATTGAAAACGGATTGAAAATCTATCAGCAATAAACGACCATTTAAACTGAAACCAATATCGACAAGATTTAAACTTAAATCAAATCAAAATAACCCCATAAAGAATATTGTAAACTAGCGATCAACCCGTCGAATATATCAATGCAGTTTCAACCCGTTGAATATATTGACGCAGTTTTGGAACGTTACATGGACACACACACATAATAGTGCTATTATATATGATGCTTGAAAAGGTTAAGGGGTACAAGTGACTTTACGGCGATTTCGGGAAAAACTCGCTCAAAGTTGAGCATGTATCTACATGTAGGATGTCGAGTGATTTGATGATCTATTGAGGCACACGTTCCAAGTTCATTCATATCCTTTTGCCACCAAATATATGGGCGTATATAGAAGCGGTTCCTGCACGTAACTAAATTTCGGCAAAAATGTAACTTGTACCCTTTGTCCTTTACAGTCATCATATATAGTTAGATTACTTATCGTCAAAAGTCGATTGAATGATTCAATCAAAATCATGCATAATGAGCGAACCACGTCCGAAATAAACGCCGAAATCAAACTCGATTCAATATTCCGAATATAAATTGGGTTTAGATAGTGCGAAACAGTGCTAAACAAATTTACAACAGCGATCGAAATCCATTGAAAGGGATCAAGCGCTAACAGCGAATTCACAGCCGGGCACAAGAGCCGGCTAAACGAGCCTCGAGTAGAACACAATCGCGTACATAACAGCCGCCTAAAATGTACCTACGCGGAACACACACGCGTAAAAACCATTAACGCCGAATTAAATCGAAAATAATGAAGATTTACCGTCGGGGTCGAATTTGCTCTGCGCGACCGACGCCCGAGACGCTAAATCAATTTTCGGCGCACTCGGCTCGTTTTGTGGCTGGCTTGTATTTCGCTGAAAACATTTCTGAATTTCAATTCGAATTTTAGGCTTTTTGTAACTGTCTCTGATTTATTTTTATGTGTACGAATTATTTTTTTAGACGATGCGCTCATAATTGCTACTACATAGTTCCATCGGATATCTATCGGAGGCGTCTATGTACATATGTGACAATTGGAGCATATAATGTTTGGAAAAAATATCAATATCGGTATTTTAGAATTATGAATGTATACTTTTATCAATATTTACTGTATAATATATATTAATAATTGTATAGTCTATCAAAATATTAATAAAATAAATAAAATAAAGCTATAATTGCCGGCGACTTCCAGCGGCAAAAAATAGCTCAAAAATGTCATCTTCATATATAATATTTTAACTTTATCTCGATCTAATATATAATAATAGATTTTTTTTTATTTATATGATTTAAGATTTGCATAGTATATTTTAATTGAAGGTAACATTTTTGTGTTGAAGGTATATTGTGTTATGTCACTAGCCCAAATATCTATAGACACATTACAACGATTCTAAGAGCAAGTCTTTTCACTACTTTAGTAAAGTAAGCAGAGAGTTACAGCCAGTTTTTCCAGTGTGAATTATAAAAAATCTGTCTCTGTTCCGGGGAATATAACTCTATAACTGACTGTAATTATCTAGTTAGTTAATTAAAGAAGCGAAAAGACCAACCCTAAGACTGCATTAAGATTAGCTCAAAATAATTTGTATTGAATTTGATAATTGTATTATGTTATATATTTTTATACTACCAATTTGAAATCGAAACGTTGGCTTATTATTATGTCAATATTGAAATTTTGGTGAGAAAAATCTGAAAATTCTGATATTGGTAATATTGATATTAAGGTTCATTGTAGCATACAATTTAGAACATAGTTTAGTCTTATGACGTAGCTAAATGGCAGTCGCATTCAAAGCATGTGTGTATTATTAACATGCGATGCGGCCGTGCGGTAGTGTCGTGCGAGTGCCTCAAGATGAAGGAAATATGTAGTACTAGGGAGGGCTCATTTCAGGTCGTTAGTCGCAGGCCACAGCTTGAATGCACTTGCAGCTGGAAATTCACTTGTGGTCTTCTTGCTACATTAATATGTTATGAAATAGACAGGTGAGTGTGCGGCGGTTGTGTCTAGTGTTGTTTATGAGCAACAGATTCAATACTGCACTATAGATGCATACTAAATTTGGCCTTTAAGATGTTTTTTATTTGAGCATGTTTGAATAATTGATTCAAATTGAAATGTGTATATTTACAAGATATTTATTCAAATGTGGAATGTTTTTTGAATAAAATTGAAAAAAGCTGTCTCGTTGAAAAGTTTCAATTTGTCAGACGGCATTTTTCAAACGTACAAGCGCGATTTGAACGATATTCGGACGTATTAAAACGTTGGCGCGAAGTACTTTCGGAAAACTTTTATGCGCGCATGAAACGATCGTTCCGTTTGTGAAAAAATGAAATGGAAAAAAAAGGGAACGCCATCGACGTTATCTTATTATGTATGAGTTTATTTTCGAAACAATTCTGTCAGTTTTTGGCGCGGCTTTAAGTTGCGAAGTCGACTTGTAAATTTTGTATAGCGCCATAAGGCTATAGTGCCGTTTAAATTCGGTTCATTTGACAGATAATGAAACAAAGCCCACCGACGTATAAAAAATAAGATTGCAAGCGAAAAAAATTCCTTTGTGTTTTATATTTTATTAAAAAAAAAAGAAACAAAAGGAGAGAAACACGTTTTATAAGAAAATAATATATTTTTGAAGACGTTTCAATTTACGGTTAGCAGTAACCGTTTGTTATATCTGTCAAATTCTATTAAAAATATTTTATACTAGCTTCTGTGATCCGATGTTTCTTGAGAATCTAAGGATTTTAAATCAATTATGAACAGTTGTGATTACCTTGCGTGTATAGACTATGTATAATATAATATATGATACGTAAATAAGTAAGAAAATTTGTAGAATGTAAAATTTTAAATGTCACGATGCAGAAACCTTCCAAGATGTTCTCAAAATAACTGTAAAAAAATTGCTACGAAAGGATAAGCTGTTAAGTAGTCTATAAATTAAATTAATTTTTGTTAAGTTATGTTTAAGTAACTTAACCGACGATTAAAAAACATACGTAATCTGTCGCATCGAAAAAAATCCCTAGATAATTCCCAATCGAAGCGGGAACGATTACGCTCGGAATCATGATTTAAATATAAATCATCGCTTAGCGAATTAATTCGTAGGCTCTTTGGCAAGTTCGGGTTTTGCCCCCGCCGAGAAAATGTTTTTCGGTTTATTGGAACCGAAACCGGGGACCATAAGTCACGGGTCCCAAGTCGGTAGGGTCGCAGGGGGGTCCCTTCGAGTCTGACAGCCGCGCCCTTCAGATAAATCACGCGGATATTTTCCGACGGGGTGAGTAATTCGCGTACAAAGGAAACGACTCATTTGATACAATTTGACCGGACCGAAATTTACCTCGTTACTTTTTGCCCGGTTCCCTTCGGTTTATATAATATACAGGGTAGGATCAATATATGTAAAGAAACATTTATGTTTCTTCAATTTAAATTCTACCGCGCTCCAGACCGCAGTATTAGTTCCTTAATATCACGCCACGAGTGGTGGCGCTGTCGGCAGTTGAATTGACAAGTCATCGATCGATGATTCATAGTCAGTCGGTAAACATCTGCTGACCGTGACATTACACATTTTGTTGAGAAGGAATTGTTAATTTAAGAAATAGACTTTTAATGTCGTTTCTTTATTTACAGGTAAGATTACTTTAACCTTAAGGCCCTTCCGAAGAAAGGGTTCCAGAAATGTTTCCAATCATGGCAGTATCGTCGGGATAAGTGTATAACTAGTCAAGGAGAGTACTTTGAAGAATATTAATTCATATTTAATTTAACCTCAATACTTTGTTCACAATAAAGATTTTATCGGTATCTTTTGATCCTGCCCTGTATAAGTGCGTGTGTAACAATAAAAGGTATTTGTGTAGTGGAGAAAATGCGAAGGTTGACCTTTGGATTTTGTAGTTGATGTATCGTTCTGCGAAACGGTGGTGAATAGATTGTAATGAGATTTTGTGTGTGTGTTGGAAATTATTTGTACTTATTCGCTTTTGAATTTAGTGTAATGAGTTCGGGGTCTGCTTTGTGCATTGTGAATGGAAGAGTTTTAAATTTCCTCTCGCGTCCACTAATGAATGAATGTTAATGTTTCTTCGTTTGTATAAAAATAGTATGAATGAGCTTCGCTGAGTAAAATTTTAAATAAGGCATAAAGCAAAATTATAATAAATACATAAAATTTCATTTATAAATGAATTTGCTGCTTTATTTAAACATTCGTAACACAAACTGAGCCAATATACGCGCCGTTTAGCATAGGTGTAAAATTGTCGAGCGGACCGAATTTTCCGATGAAATTACGTTTGATGAAAATGCGCGCAATGAAACGAGCGACCGGTATGCATATTTAACTACGCTTTAATGAATGTATATTAATAAAAAGTTTCATACAGCTCTCGCAATGCTTTTTCCGTGTTAATGGGATGCACCAGTCCGCAAAAGGCTCCCGCTTTTAATGGCCAGCCGGGGAGGGTCTGAAAAAATGACATCCGTTATTTCTTCTTTCCGAACATTTGCATAATATTTTAATCTACAATTCAAAGCGCACACCCCTCAGCGATCCGTCCCGAAATTTTCCCGAAAATAAAGTGGAAAAAATCCCATCGGCTCGTATGAAAATCGAATTTGGAAAATTCATCAGCTCGCTTTCGTTTCGACGCCGGATAAAAATAATTATGCGAGGAAACAGTGAAATACCATTACGTTGAGGGTATTCGGAAGTTGTTCAGGTTTCAAGTGAGTTATTTTTTTCATTGAAATGTTAATGAACTGAAGTAAGTCAATTCAATTATTACATTTGGAGTGCAATTTTTAATAGAAAACTCTTAGATTTTATCAATGTGATGATTGGATTCAATTGTTTCTATTTATTAAATTTTTGAAAAATAATAAATTTTCCTAATATAAAATCATTCAGAAAATTTGATTCACTTATTTTTGTATGTTCGAATTATTAATACAGCAGAATCTTGATCGTCCAGATCTAATGATTTGTTAATTTTTCCTGAATATTTCGAAGTTCTTGTAAAATTACAAAAAATGAGTGTATAATTTTTGAAAATAAATAATAATTCAAAATTAAAGTTGCATCTAAGTAAATATTAATAAACGAAAATGATTCGTACTGAATTTGATTGTTAATCTCTTACAATTACATTTTTTTAGATTGTCATGATTATCAATTATCCGGACAGCCTTCTTCCCAATTAAATCTGATGATCAAGGATCTATTGATTTATTATTATCATATGATCACAGTTTAAGCTTTAATTTTCTATTCATTTCAATAACATATACACACGACCTTTTCAATTTGTTATAACATTATTACCATGGATTTTTTTTCAAACGAACAAACCATTCTACAAATCCTTAAATTAAACTTTGATACGAATCCCCTTATATAATATTTTCAAGCACATCATTGAATAATTCAAGTTGCGCCCCAGTTCGGCATATCGTCCGGAAAAGTTGCGGCATTAGCGATCGCATTTGAAAAACTCTCTCCGGAATCTCGTCCGACTCCAAGGAGGAAAATTCTTCCGATTTTCGCGTCCGGTTTCCCGTTTTTAAGCCCGTTCCGTAATAAAATTCGGCTTAGAAAACCGTATTTACACCGGTTCCGAAAGCGGCGACTTAAGTCTAATATACGGCCGGTTCGGTTTTGCGGACGTATTACGCCGCCCGAACAATTAATGACACGGTATTGAAGTGTTATGTTGATTTTTTCTTCATTACACGGGACGTTTTCGAAAATCGTATTGTGTACATGGAGCATTTCACGGGCTTACGGTTTTATCGTTCAGGTTTTGTGGCCGGGCGTCGATACATCATTTATTTATTGTGCGTGCGCTTTGGCGGGAACAAAAGGCAGTTATTTATTTGAAACGAAATCGTTTCGCTGTTGTTCACCGCGCATAAATTGCATTAACCTACCGAAAATGCATTATTATGCGCCGATATAACATATTGTTTACGCTTGCAACAACTGCGATGTATTCATTGTAGACATGAATCGATATCGCATTAAAAATATAGATCGAATTTGAATCAAATTCAAGATGTCTGATCTTATCTTAGATCATGATAGTATCAATAATATATTATTATTAATTTTAATAATTAAAAAATGAGCATAATCGTGTTGCATAATATAAAAAAGTAACATTCACATAACTTGAGACGATATAAAGTCGTCATTTTTTTTCTGATTAAACATCAGATACAAACTATCAAGTTAAACTGATATATAAGTACTAGTAGTACCACGCATGTGTATCAAAATTGTTCGAAATTAATCAAACTTCGTATTGCCACGGATGTGTTTTATTCGATAATATTTTTATTGCCATCTATGTGTGAAATAAAAAAATATCCCACATTTGGATTTTACGCCTTATATATGTTAAACGGTGCAGTTTTGTAATTACGACGCGTAGCTTGGAGCGTAAGGCGGTAGGCCAATAAAGTGCACGCCCGGGTTCGAGGCACGGGCGTCTGAAAATTTCGAGCATTGTTAGTGTATTTATAATATAGATTTTATTCATTTTAAAAACCATCTAATGTAAGAAATTTTGAATTCAAAATTTTCTTTAATCAAAACAGTATCAAGACTTTCTTGTAAATCATCTATTTCACCACAGCTCAATAAAATTTTGAGAAAAATAACTTGTTGATTTTTTCATCATTCTTGCATTGATCTATATACGATAAACTTTATGATCAGTCTAACATAATCATTTAAATATAATTCAAGGTTTATCTTAAAAAAATAGTAAAAAGATCTATAAAAAAACCTTGTTCTCGGATAAATATCAGAATAAACCCTCGACTATAACAATAAGAACAATCCAAAACGAGCAAATCTTCGCCGAATAGACAAGACAAGTCTATCCCATTGTGATTCAATCGACGACCACCTCCGCAGCCTCGGACGATAAGCAATGATTGATCACACAGACGATCGTCCATTGTCGCAAGAGGACACACATAACACCGGCAAAACCGGACAACCCGAAACAACGGACATCGTCGACAATGGAAGGACACGCCTCGGCAATAGGACGTGTCCTGCATGAATCCTGCGAACGTTCAATGTTCTCAAATAAGGACGTCGAAAGGACGACATCGGTTCAAGTCGATGAAAATCCGGAAAATTCGCGAAAATTATGTTTTACGAATGCATCGTAACGCGTCAATTTTCCGCTTTTTGAGCGCGGGAAAATTTGCTCTTCTCGTCCGAAAATTGAAATTGGATTCGAATTTGAATATATTTCGTTTTACGTATGTATGTCGAGGGTGTTCTTGAGGAGTGTATGTGTAAGCGAAACCGCCGTGTCGCTTAACCCTCCGCTTTGGGGATGTTTCATTTTCGTTTGGTAAATTAGATTGATCTGTTTATTTTCATATTCAATTTATTAGTCATTATTGAATATGAAAAATGTTTGTATCATTATCGATTGAAAAATATAAGAGAATCAGTTGATGGTTTTGTAAATTATATCTATAAGATTCGTATAATGATCTGAAAATTGATAGTTTTTTTTAGTATTATAAGTGATGTTTAAACAAATGAAACGACGTTCTAGGTTCACTTTTGATATTAATATTAATTTTAAATCTTCATATTCTGCCTTCAGAGCATTTTGTAAGTTCGTTGAAAATGTATGCAAACGAAAGAACGTCCTTTCTTACTGCAAATATTTGGCATTCCGTATGTCTCTTGGAAAGCTGTTCTTTGTGATAGTTTTGTTAATTGATTTAAACATACAAACCTCGGTAAATTTAAAAATATTATTCGTAGTTTTGACTAGTATTGCTGATATTCAACTAGATTGGTCTAGTAAGCTGACAAAAATAGGGTACATTTAACAGGTAGGATGGTGGGTTTTCTTCTTTTAATATGAGAGAAATTCGAAAATTTAAGGAATCTGAGATTTTCAAATTTTTTTGACTAGGGGATAGTAGGGTTGAAAGTGTTCGGTTCGTTTTTTGGAAAAATGCGGTACATACACGTATCTTGTGTATGTTTGTAGGAAGTGTAGAGCCACGTCTACGGACCCCTGATTTCTTTATCCAATTGTTTTCTCCCGAAACTCGTTTCGAAAGTGCACGGCAAGCTAAGAGAATACAAGGGAGCCGTCGCGCGGAGACAACTTTTCCCCAAAGTTTGCCCTTATCTCTTCTTCTTCTTCTTCCTCTCTTTGGAAAATCATTACGCGGCAATTCCGAGTATTATTTGGTCGTTAGAAAAGTCTCTTCCGCAACAGTGGCGAAAAAAATTGGAGGAAAATATGAAAGGCGCTGGGGCGAACCGCCGAGGTTTTCAATAATCGTATTCAAATTTCATGTATTGAATATTGTCGGAATATGCCGGTTTCCGTTATATCGGAAAATAACTCTTTCTGATATGTTGTATCGCGTTATTGTTTATTTTATTATTGAGATCTCGTTCGTATTATTTGTCTTACGAAATAAATTGCGCTTCTCGGAATTGTTGAGTGAAATAAAATTTCGTTCGTTATGGATGTCGTTTTTTGTTCGCGTTATCGTATTGCTTTTAAGCGTATGTTGAAAAACGTATTCAATTTTTTTTATTGAAAATTGAATTTTCAAAGACATGCTTCGAGAGAAAAAATAATTACGTTGAATATTTCAGCATAATTTCTACGAATACAAGCAATTATTATAAATAAGTTTTTACGTTAAGAACCATTACACAGCGACATTTTATTATACGAAAGTAACAAAATTGAAGATAATTTTTTTCGGTATATTTTAAATATGAAAATGAAAATTATAAACAATCATTACAAGTCCTCATATTTGAATACGTTTGAGTAAAACCAGCGCTCTGATGGCACTTTCGCGGAATCGACGCAGTAGAAGCGAGAGCCATCTCCTCTGACTATATTAGGCAAGTTCGGCGAAAGCTCTCTAATTTCGAGATAAAAGGGGACGAGGGCAACTTTGCTTAGCGCTTTTTACACGAGTTTAATCAAAACGCTATACGTAATGAGGCAAGACGAGTCCCACACCGCCCTCGCCCACTTATCCCCCTTGGCCCGTCAAACTCTTTGTTCGACCCACCCTCGTAGAGTGTTTTTCCTCCCGGAATAAAGGAGGGACACACAGCCTTAATAGACTATCGTGGACTCGTGTGCCTCGAGATGCTCGGATTACCGAATATCCTCGGCTGCATGTACCGCGAAGAGAAACGTCTCCAACTTAACTCATTATAATTTCCAAGCGCAAAAACCTCCTCGGAGCAAAAACTTTAAACGAGCATAATGAATACTTGAAGGATTGACTTAATTATTCGTCGTGCGAGGGGCTGGCCTGTCGTCTGCTCCATTTGTTCGTTGTCATTGCTGATGGACGATTTGTTCGTTATGAGTTCGGTATCGGTCTGAGGATTGATGGTCTCGTGTCTCATAGGTGAGTGTTTCGGCGAAATTCGTGTTGATTTTATGTGAGTTTGCTTTGATATCGTATAATTGAATCAGGCGATGTAGGAATTTCTTTGAATTTGAACAGGTTTAATTCGAGCCGAGATGAATTTTCGGGCCGAGAGTATTTCTGAGAATTATTTACATTGCGTCGGTAAATACTGCGGCCACATTTGCATCGTTTTATAAAATAACCGTGCTCAAAGCTCAATAATAATTGTACTAACTTGAGCGAATGTGCAATAATGGTACGTTTTCACATATTGTTAAATAAATAGCAACTCGAATCAACTTTGTTAGCTTATTTGAAATTGCTACTGGAGTCATTGAAATCTAATATAGTACATATGATAATCAAAATTTTGATATATTTTATACAAATTAATTGTTAACGTTAATTGTTGAAAAGAACATTGCAGTAAATAAGAAAAATATATAACGAGCAGATCGAATGGATCTATTCGTCGAATCTTAATTTGATCAGGAAAAATCTAACACGAGAGGCGAAATTGTATAATTAGTTAATTCGCAGGATCGATTTTCTGGAAATAGGATGTGTCGTTATTACGCGGTAGAATTATAACTAATTCACCATAATGTCACCGCTACATTACGTTAATCCCTTATAATGACGCCATCACAGTTCATTCTCGTTTTCGCATATTCGTGGAAATCGACCCAATAACCACCCCACATATTCATTCAACGACGAAAGCTTCGAAAATTAATAACGACTTCAACATTCAATACGTAGCATTAACCACGTATGGATTTTGATGTGGAAAGTACGAACGTGCACCATAAAAATCAGATATCATTTAATACGAAACTCATTTTCAGATTTTCAACGTTGAATTTATTTATTAGACGACACTTAACTTCAGTGAATGAAATATCAGAGTAGACGTTCGTATACATATAATATGACAGCTCATTAGTGAAGATAAATCTGCACTTTTTCACTTTATTCAAGTAAACATCAGTGGATTTATCTTCCATCTGAATTGGATACTCAACTTTTATGTAAAGAAACAGAGGATGTATACAGAGTCTATATGCAAATCATGAACGTTGTGACTCTGAAAGGATTAGTAATTAAAATAAAATAAAAAATATAAAATTATTAACTTATTATATTCAGTTTTTTTTTTCATTTTGTGTGAATTATACAATATTTACTTATCGACTTGTATGTTGATTACTATTTGTAAGTTTATCAAATGTTTTAAGATTACATTACTATTGTCTGAAAATTTAACATAGCTATAGATAGATTAGATCTTTCAATCGTATGCTTATAACGGTTTAACGATAACATCAAATTTCACGGACAAAAAAGTTACTAGATTTTCAAGTGTTTAGCATAACAAAGCTTCAATAATTTTTTTGCTATTATTATGGTTTTTTTTCATATGAATTTCAATCATTTTAAAGTCATAACGATCAAAAGTAGCACATAGGCCTATTACACACTCGGTACACCAAATAATTCATATATCATACATTAAACAGTCCTCGAACGCCCGGCGCGCTCCCAACAGTACATTTTCCGCTCATGGAAAATTTCCTATTGTTTTTTTCATGGATCGGACGTCGAAAATAAAAAATAGCATTTTATCCACGACCGGGATTCGGTCCTTTGGGTCGATCTTGATTCAATTAGGCGGCCGTGTATGTGGGACCGGCGCACAAACATCTTCGTCGAGATTGTGTCCCGTGGCTATCCCGTGGCTGTCCCGCTCTCTACGTACGCTGGGACGGGACGGGACGGTCGTAAACCTGACAAACGATACATTATTGATACCATTATCGACGCATCGGTCGTGTTTGTCTAAGCACAACATTGTACCGAAGAGGCCGGCCTCGTCTCGAAGAGGCTCGATGGGTGTTTATGGGGGAGTTTTTCTCTTTCGACTATGGTGTCGCGCTTGTTTATGGGGAGGTTTTGGGTGTTTGTGACAGTTTTGTGTTTGGCGATTGTATGTGGGCTGTTTGAAGTGATCCGATCGAGGTGTCGGTTGTTTCGTATTGTCTAATTTGATATCTGTATAAATAAAAGTGTATGTATGTTAATTATAGATGCTGTTCACTGATTCGATTTGTTTGTAAATAAATAAAAATAGGTTTCGAAATTGTTTTTTTAATATACATACATATATTTAGAAATATAATAAACATTAATATGATCTTTAAATAATGTAAAATAAGTCTAATTTCTGATAAGTATTTCGAAAATATTTTTATTAAAATTGAAATATAAATAATACAATCCCTTATTTAATTTTGATTGAAGCTGTTTATATTTATACAATTTGTAAATCTGAAGTTAATGATACTTAATATACCAAAATAAATATAGAAAAGATATTTGATTAAAAAACAGCGAAGAAAATTCCGAATCTAAATAAACTCCATTTGAAAATTCATTAAATTCTACAAGAGTTCTACCTTATTTCTGTTACGCTGAAAACGTTTCAATTCAAGCCGGAGCTTTCACTCTCAATATTTCAATTAGTCAACATACATTAAAAAAATAAAATAAAATAAAACGTCCGTCGAAATAAAAATGATGGTAGCATTTTAGCGAGACGGTTTTTCAAACTTTTTTCATTCGAACGATTTCAGACGCAATAAGTACACGAATTTGTCCGTCACAGCCAATTTGTCGGTCAAGAAACGCCACTGATTCATTTCGCTACTTATTCTGCAGAGAAAAAATGTTTTAAGCTGAAACTTTCTGAAAATTTTAAAGTTAATAAAATTACGAGACGCTTTCGAACTCGGGGCCGACTTTCAAAGGGAAAGAAATACAACGAGCGCGTATTACTTTATTGCGAAAAGACACAATATTTCATACGCTCGCGAATTTTTTTTTCCTTAATGCCGCGTCAAAATATACGGAAAAAAAATACACACAATCCGAAATAAAATATGTAATATAATAAGAAAACACTCTTGACGCGTCGCTTCCAGCATAATTCGCCTATTGTGATTTATAGTCTTGCGGTAGTACATTATATTGCCCGGAGGCGAAAGTTGGGGCGAAACTTTCGCGTTTTAATTTTCTCCCGCATTCATCATCCTTGCTGATGAAGCACTTCCGAAGCTCCCATTAAGTGCTTTTTGCATGCTCTTGCTACTCCGGTTTCAAGAATCTCACGTTGCTCGATATGTGAGCAAAGTTCGACTCGAATATATTCGGAATGACGAACGTTTGAATGCCTCTTATTTATTTGAAAACACTTATGAATTAATGAAAAAACAATCTGCTTAAATTGCAGTTTTATTACTATTAATTAAGTACGAGAGTTCATTTTTTTAAGTATAGAAGAGGTTATTCAGTTCGAGTCGTGTAGATAAAATTTGTATTGAGGTTTATAGATTGTGTGTAATTTATAATCGAGCGTATAATTGGAATACTTTGGTGCGATATTTCGAAACGGGGATGTCGTTAATCTTTTATATGGTTATTACTTTTCTACATTACGTGCAATAAGGATATGAAGTGGTCGATTTTATAGGTTGAATATGAGAGAATAAAAAAATAAATTGTGTATTCTATAATTATGAAGTTGTAAAAAATAATATACATATAATGAAGATTATTCATAAAGAGTGTCGCACTAAAAGCGCCAGTAATGAGATTTATTATTAATAACACAAATCTAGGTTATTTAGTCTAGATAAATTTTAGGTCGATGAAAATATGAGTGGCTAGACGGAGAAGACCATTCCAAAGCATCTTCAAGTCCGTAACGCCACCGGTTAATGATGTTTGTACACATTGGCCAACGCGGTCCTAAGCAAACACAAAACGGGACAAAGTGCCCAGTCCTGAAGATTTTTCCAGCAAATATAGACCGGCTGAAGATCGAGCTCACGAGGGCTCCTAATGTACCGACAGTCTGTGGCCCGTGAAAACATTCAAATGGAACTCTAAATTCGGGTCATTTACATTTGAACCGAGCGATGATCATTTTGAACAATTTTTCATAACGTCATCAAGAGATCACCTAAACTTATCTTTATTTTGTACTAATATTAGCCCGTCATAAGGGGCTGCAAGGTTGCAGTATTCTCTGTATGTTTTTTTATTAATGTTTATATGGATATTTGTGAATTATTTTTCTATTCAAATTTGTAGCTGGAGTCCCCTTTGTTAACAACCCTACCAATTACCTCTGGAAAATGATAAAATATGAAAATTGTAAGGCATTGGTGATACTATGAGGTATTTTAAATTCGAAGATCGGCTCAAATGTGGATGTGGCACTCGTCTGTGGTCCACCGAACAACCGACCAGCCTCACTTCTGCTCCATCCCTTCGTCATATTCCCGTGGGTTCGTTTTAATTTATTTCGGCGAGTCACTTGTACACGCAGAGCAAACACATTCTGGGCTCCTTAAAATGTACACCAAACACGCTTCTTATCTGAAGCGACTTCGCCCACTGTCCGTTTGCACAATAAATTTACATTTACATTTGTCATTCGGTCTTATTGCCCAAATACTATTATCACGTTTGCCCTTTTCGCTCCTAAGATATTTTTTCTCGTAGGTACGAAACTTGCGCGAGTAGGATCCGGAAAGACCGAGATGAGATGAGTAGATGAAAAAATATTTTCCCACATTATTGCGGCAAGATAGTACTCGGAGCGAGTTCCGTTTTATTCGAGAGCGTATAAAATGCGAAATTTATACATTATTTATTGAAATCTATACGTCGTAATGTATCCGAATGGAGTTTTTTTTCTCGCGCAACATCTTCACCTGTGGCTGTTTTATGCACGACTGTAAATTATACGACAGATACTCAAATAACTGACGAGAACTCACACTTACACCTCCGCCTTTTTATTTTACACAAAAGTGAGACGTGCAGCTTTTATTACATATTTTATTCGTTCGTAAAAACGTATCGCCCTATAGTAGTCGGGCGCTAAGAATTCGATATTTCGAGTGTCAAACGGCGAGATTTGATATTTATGAGATGTTCAGTTGCACGTAAACGCGGTAGTGTTTTTTATGAATTTGTGTCGCATTTTTTCGACGTTGATTAAAAATATTTTTCAACGTTCTTTCATCGGATGTCCTAAGAGGGGAATTGCGGGTTCGTAATTAATATAGTTGCTCAAAGTGGAAAATCGACGATCAAAGCTCGGCGTTCATGTTGAACAATGTTTCATTAAAAATTTATGTTAAAATACGCTCTTAAAGAATTTGTTTATAATTATACGCTATTAACTTATTTTTTTATCAATCATTTAATAAATTTAAAATTGGTATTAATTTCGTATAAAACGTGAGAGTTATGACTATAATTTTGATTATATTATTATGAAACGTATTAAAGAGTATAACTCGAACTCTTCGCCGAGGCAATATTGCTCTGAAAGAACGCTAGCTATTAATCTACGTTTGGTATTTTAATTAAGCTTTTGAACGCCGAGGGACCGAGCGACCTATTATGGTGTCGGATATTTCGTTGAATTTTTCCTTCGGAGTGCTTTATGTCACTCTCGTTTTATCGGCAATATTTTAAACGCTCGCTAAAAATATGTATAAACAGGGAATAATAAAAAAAAGTTTCGCTTTCACAAAGGGAATTTGTAAATATAATAAAAAGATCAGGATCGTGGGGGGCGTGGGTTGCCCGAAAAAAGCCAACGTAAGGCAGTAAAAGTCGACGGAAAAAAATAATAACGCACTTTCCATTCGCATGCGTGTTTGTAATGAAATCTATCAGCTTATTCGCGTTTGACATATTTATTCAATTTCGGCGTGTAGAGAGTTTTTATTGGTCGTGTCAATATTGTGTTCAACTCGGTGTTTGCAGGAATGAAAATTTAGTTTGAGCGGAATTATATTCGGTAAATACGAAAGGTCGGCGGTGGTGGCTCGTCAAAGTTTTATTGCGTTACTCTGTATCAGTAGTGTGTAACTTTTATTGCCAGCGACCCTTATTATGTTTTCAGCGTTTCGTGTTTTCGATGTGTTATTTGATTAATTTGTCTTAATTTAGGTCTAAATGATAATTATTTCTTAATTTAAGAACTTCTTGATATGCAAAAATTTAATATTATATTTATGATAATTTGAAGAGAAACTACGTATTTTAGAATAAGACGAATGGATGTGCTCTTCGCATGTAAATGGTTATGTCACATACAGGTTACATATTATAAAAGGTCACGTATTCGGTTTGAATATTTCGCAGAAACGAAAGAGCTAATAAGCTAACGAGAATTACATCAATAAGAGGATTAGCATATAAGTATTTTAATATTTTTCTCTTTTAGTAAAAAAATATTCAAATGTCACATTACCTTATTAATAAGCGAAAAAAATATATGTAATTGATCCAAAATATCATTTATATCATAAAATATTAAAAAGAAAATTCTTTAATCTCACATTAACTTTAACCTTTACGTCGACAAAGATTTGGTAGTGCAGTGGAATCACACTTATCAACTGTCTCACATAACGAGTAATTTGCAATATGAGCAAAATAAAATAATAAAAAATGACTCGCTTTACAGCGATGTTTCATATTACTACGAATATTTGAGAACGAATTATGCTCGCTATGCGAGGTTTAACTGTACATATACGATTTTGCCAGTAATTGTAAACTTTTATGTAAAATTTCAGAATAATTTAAACAAAGTAAACTCAAACTGATTAGCATCACGAGCAACAAAACAATCAACATCACAAAATCGACGCCCACCAAAATTGACCCATTAACGATTAACTCCACGTCTAAAACGCAACTCCCACGAGGCACTCCCACAACGCGAAACACACATTATATTATACATAAGGACAAAAGTAGTGACCTTTGTAAGCGATCGAGTCATAAGTCACACATCTCCGGCGACGATGCGAATTCAATTAAGCCCCGTAGAGCGCGTCGCATTTATTAAGTCCCGGATTCCCGGAGTCCCGGAGTCCGTCCCCCCACAAAGGGAATACGGAATTGGGCGCGCATTAAATTCGTAACGACGTTCGGCCCGTATTTAAATAATGACTTCTGGCCCTCCCCGATGTTTATAGGGGTCACGAAGCCGGACCGTATATTTGCTTTTCGTGCAGCCCTGTGGTCGGCGAAAATCCCCACCCAGTTTGCCACCTCTGGCTGTATCGTTCGTCGGTTTGAATTATGTCGGACGCCCTTCGGATGTACGGTTCTTTGCTCTGAATGAGGTTTTGATTAGTTAGATCTTTCGAATTGGAAGTAAGATTGGTATCGCTTCATTGAACGCCTTCATGTTTTTATGAACATTAAAGGTGCGGTTGCATTGCGAGCGAATCTAACGGGACAGAAACTGACTAACGAAACACACCTATCTCTTTTTTCCTCTCAGAAAGAGATTACTTTGTCAATTCTTGCAATGAAAATTGACCATAATGGGTTGTACACACTACTTAAATGACAAACATCGTTGATTCCCAATCAGATTCGAGCTGAACGAACTCATTAAATACAATTAGCTTAAATCTGGTAGTGTTGATACCGTGCTCAATAATTTGAGTCGAAAACATTTATCATTGACATGGTGTGGATGAGCCATTGGAGGATAGCATGGAAATGAATATCTGTTCATTTTCTATCCATATTTTCAAAATAGTTTCTTCAAACAAGAAGAAAATATGTAGTTGATATTATACGAGAGTTTCGAGATATAAAAGTAAGACGGATGGATAAAAAGAGCATAATAGAGTACGGATATGTAACTACCCAATAGTTTCTTGTAAATGTAACTATACCTACTCATATAGTTGTTACAATTTATGGTTTAGTGAATATAGTTTCATTTATATGTAGTTTTTGACGATATTGAAGTAATAAAGCTTACCAAAGTCTCATCTGAAAGTATTTAATTTTTTCAGCAGAAAAAAATTCAGATTATATGCATGTGTGTCGATTGGTGATTTTCATAACGATGTGAAATATATAATGCATTGTTTATATTCAAAAGAAGCGATTTTCCTTTGAACTGATCCACAATAAAAAATATCGCAGGTTTAAAAGTGTCTTCGGAAAGTACAGCGTATTTATCTTGTGCGGATGGAAATTTTATGGTATAATATATTCAAAGATAATGTTGCGCAAAAGAAAGGTCATAAAATGTGACCGAAATAGTAAGCATTTAACGGTGAACATATTTTCGAACGCAAGTGTGTTTTTGTCGTTGAAAAATTGCTATTTTTTTCTATTTTGAACCTGATCGGTTAAGCGTTCTGTTGTGCTTTATTTATTATAGTTTTTTTTGTATAGGGGAGCAATAAGGGTAGATTTATTGAAAAACTGTTACATCGCATTGAGTGGGACGTTTATTTTTCAACCGAACCGAAAACAAGTTACAAACGTACGTGTATTGTATACGAAATCGGCAAACTTTTTACATTCAAAGATACATTCTGAATACGTCGAATTGGGGGCAAATGTTGCATTTTCTAATTACTAAGGATTCCGCAGCTAAGAAATTCAATTCGGTCCATTCGGCACATTGAAATTCTTACCATTGAAAGCTGCGACACTTGCGGCCAGCCAAGTCTGAATTTTATTCGTCTCGAATATATGCGCACCTACAATTTCGAAAAGGTTTCTCTCGATTACAACCCCCTTAGTCAGGAATTTTCAATCGTTAAAGTTCTAGAGCAAGTTGAAATAATTTGATAGCTTTCTACACGATTGTTTCAATTATTGGCGAAATTTTTGTTTTATTGATATTAATTTTGTACATTTGAAATTGAATTGCACTAAAAATTGAAAATGTTCTTACAAGAAGATCTTGTGTATCTCCTATTTTGATGAATTATAGGTATAGAAATTTAATAAAATGTATACATTGTATAATATAATACACAGTATAGATATGAATATTGATGAACTGTGAATAAATCTTTTAGTGGTTCACATGAAATTGGTAGTCAAATTTTGATATAATGTTATATTACAGTCTTAGCAAACGCTTTAGCAAATTTAAAGCTGATCAACTCTATAGAAAAAAAGGTACCCAAGTTAAAGTTCAGTTGAGGTTAAGTTTAAGTTTTAAATATGACGCAGAATTTTTCATGAACCGAAACTAGATTTTTGCATGTTTCATTAAAGTTAGATATTAATACTTATTCAATATTTTTATAAGATCTTATAAAAAATATTCAAATATCACATATTTTCAGAATATATTCAAATACATATTTCATTAATGTGATTTAATTAGGTTTATATCTACGAATTCTCACTGACGCTAGAACTCACAAAACAATCAATACAATTATATTTCAAAGAGCGAAACATAATACAGCACTCCCTAACACGATATCTGCTCACAGCCCACACGAATAATAAACTATCGCACGTTTCTGTCGAATTTTCTCTCTCCAGGCTCATTGTTACAGAGAGAGCGTGCTTTGTATTAAAATTTTCATCGGCATCGCTAATCAAAGGACAGATCCCAGCGGGACGGAGACACGACCTAGCGCCGTTGTCCAAAATGCGAAAGACGGAGGAACAATGAACAACACGACACAACACACACCACAACACCTTCCGATAATGAACGGACCCTTCGGGGAGCGAGGACGAAGGGCGTTTAGTACAGGCGGGACAATAATCACGGTGTCCTCTCACGTAGCACGGGACGGGACGGGACAGGGCGGGATCTCCTCGGTGTGGGCTGCCGTAAGTGGTCTTCGGTCGTGAAGTTCACCTGGCGATGATAACTTATTTATGGTGCGGGTCGACGTGTGCCGATTTAAAATTAATGGATGCGGAATCGTTTCGTTTGACCCACATTTTGAATGAGATACAAATTTCGAGCGGGAGCGCTTCGCGCGGTATCACAGTTGGATAAGTGGCGCTCGTACGTGACGATTGTTGGTTCTCGGGTTGAATTTGTATAACTGATTGTGAGTCGAAGTTGGATAATTTTAGTAAAATATTCGATAAAATTATCAGATTTTGAAACCGTTGGATAGTAGTTAATCGGTTCAATAAACGTTTTTATTCCATTGAGTTATATTGAACGGATGAGGTATCTTATAGATTACAGATTTTTTATCGACTAATAACTTAGTCGGGCACTTTTTTTAATATAAAATTTTTGAAATTGTAATGTGTGCACTTTCATACATTACACTGATTAAAAAAAATGACCAAACTATCTGCATATAGAAATTCTGCAGTCGGTTGATACGTTTGTTAATATCAAAATTTTGAGTTTAAAATATACGTATTCATTTTTGAACAATACTAATCAAATTAAAACGAAAACAAATAAAATTCTTGTTATATTTGTTATCAATTTTCATTGCTTTTTTGAAAGAAAGAATTCCATATTATTAGATTCCAGCCGACGAGCGTCTCGGTGCCTCGACTACGAAGCGTAGTTTCGTATTTTTTTTTTTTAGAAAATTGCGGGCTATTTTTGCCGTCGCGATTTGAGCAAAGTCGTCGAAATTGAGTCTGATTCGTTTAGAGGTAGTTTCCATCTGCAGGCTCACGTTAACAACTTTGATGTCCCCCAAGACATCCCCGCCGAGGACATTAATGACGTACGCGAACTCCTCGCCGGATCCAGGGGATACATGGATGTGTACTATATACCTACACGGACCACCGGAGGAAAAAAGAAAGCTTTTACGCTCCTTTGTGGACGAGTAATGCAATTGTATCGAGTTTCGAGAGAGAGAGCGTAGAGCACCACGGTTGCCCTCACGTGTACGTACTTACTACTGGCGCATATACTCTAGGCGATGTTAGGTGCTTTTTTAGGTACCTTGCTTGCCCTTCTTTATCTGGGTCGTCCTCTTACCGGCGCGGCAAATGTACGTTTTTCATTTCCTTTTATTTTTTTTCAATTAAGCGATAACGTTCGCTTCAAACGCTCCACCTCCGCGCGGCGTGCTCGAAAATGATAAGGAGGCCCTTTGAAAGGAATACAAGATTACCTTGGGGAGCCGAGCAGCTACTTAAATCTTTCTTTTGCATCCCTTTTCGTAGGGAAAATAGAGACATTTGACGCGGGGTGCGCCTCCGGGAAGATTCTGCACCTTCGACCCGAAAAAGGGGCAAAGGATTTGTCTCCGATTTTAACTATTGCGTCTACGTTTCGTAATAAGCCGAACCCTTTTTCCGAGAACGGGTCAGAAAATGAAATTAGACCGATTGAAATGTTTCGAATGAATATTTTTTTATTTTATTTGTCGTATGTGCATTCAATCGAAAGTTCATATTTAAATGATCTATGAATTTTTTGTACATAATTGTTGTGAATAAATCATAAGCAATTTTTCAAATTAGAAACGCTCTAATGAAGTAAAAGCATTCTGTGATCTAAAAATTAAATCATCTTAATTAGATTGTTTGCGAGTCGGATTCCGCGAATTTCAAACGAATTCAAAGCTAAAAATACGCAGCATATTTTTCAGCATTAATGAGCTTAATAATAAAGTGATACGTCACTTTCAACATTGAATAATCGATATATCCGAGATACGTTCGATTTGACGCGAGAATCCAATTTCGCACAAAGAAATCGCCCATATTAACGGCATAATCGAATCCGTTTTTAACATCGGTGCTGCGATAAGGCTGAAAATGAATTTATTTATAGATGGATTAAAAGTGAAAGACGGCTCTTTGTGCTTCAGCTATCAAGGATCGAGATCCTTTGACACATGCGAGGAATTTGTTTCAGGCGCTCACTTCAAGAGTTACGTATTCAGGAGACCGAAGACTTTTGATTCAATACGCTTTTTCTTCGGCCTCACGTACATTCGAATCGCGAGATTTTCGAAAAGGTGGATAAGGGAAATCGACGAGTGTCTATCACCGCTGTATTGTGTCGTCGTACGAGCGTAATTCGAAATTGCGAAAATGGCAGACAATGGCATAGCAGCATCTCCATCTTTGGAGATAAGCGAAAAATATTGATTCACGACGCTCATTTGTATCGTGCATTATTCGCGTTGAACGAAACAAGGCGCCAAAAGGGACGAGAAGAGTCCACAATTAAAGGTTCATCGTCGACGATGGGATGGGTCGTGTTTGTGCGTCGTTTGTATTGGTTTTACGGCGTGGTTTTCACGTTTAAATTAATAACACCGCTATGCCTTTGATTCTGGTAGATTTATTAAGGCTTTTTCAATTTCGGAGCCATTCTGCCGAGTAATTCAATAAAGTTACACGCAAAAACAACGAAGAGCCCGACTTCTTCGATGAAAGCGCCCCCCAGGATGGCCTCGCCGCTTACATTGTCTCGCGTTTGAAGTTTCAATTAAGCAAGGATCTTTTTAAAGTTTGAATTATATCTTGTACGTGTGTGTGAAAGAGGAACGTGGATGTATTCTCTCGCAATTAATTCAAGGAGTGGCTCCAAGATAACTCGTGAAATAAGTGCGATAATCACCAGCAAAAATTTGCTCCGAATACAAATTAGCCGCTGCCGAGTCGGAACGCTATCTGGCTAATCGTTGTTTGAACTTTATTCTATAAAAAGTTTATTTTAACAGCACCCCCCTCGGTTGTCAAAAAGCTTATCTGGTTTCGTTCGCGAATAAATGTGTTTATGGCGATCCGAGAATTAAAAGTTCATTCAGATTTTATTCGAGAATGTTCGAAAGGATCGCTCTCGTTCTTCAGATACTCTGATTCTACATTGAATTGAAATTAAATTTATAAACGAAATTATATATTTGATATTTCAATTAGATACGATAAATTGTGAATGTAAAATGTATGTCGTTATCGTACTTTTTTTATTATCGTCTGAAGAATATCCGGCATTGCTTATCGGGTATTATTAAAGTCGAAAAAGAGTTTACATATCTATTTTAACAATGATATTATTTGAATTTAATTTGATGGATTCAGATTACAAAAATAATTATTTTTATATGTATGTCTTTTTACTGTTTTATTACATGATATCTCATCAATATTTTTAAATTTTGAATATAATGTTAGTAATATAAAAATATTTTTGACTATCGAATTCGAACATTATATTCCGAAAAAGAAATCACTCGATACAATCGAGCAAATTGAAAAATGCAAAAATAAACCGGACCGAATAAAACACGATGAATACAAAATTAACAATAAAGACACGCACTCCGCGTCGTAGAAACGTCGAAGAGCGCAAACACGAGCGAACCAATAAGCGCTTCTTTTCTTCCCCTTTCTTCCCCACTTTTTTTCATTTCTCTTTTTTTTTTGATTTGTAATTCGATCAAATCACAATTCATCGCATCTCGGGCGCGCGAAAGCCTCCTTCTTCCTATGAAATTCGGCGACAAAAGAAGCCAACCGCCGAACCAATTACCCGGCAGATTAATTCCGAGGGCCGCGACCTCCGCGTCCAAGACCCGCATAACAATCGCGATTTTCCGGTTTTTCCGACGGGTTTTTCCGGCGGGGTTTTTCCGAAGCGAAGCCGGTCACGTATCGCTGATAGCGACGGCGAATCTGAGCGAATGAATTTTTAAAGACGATTTTCGGTTCGAACCGTTCGCATACTCTGCAAATAAGCGGCGAAAAATGGATTCGCTAAAGGACTTTCGATTTTTCGATTTTTCCGAATCGAAGGACTCTTCGTTGTTGTTGGACGAAGGCGAAAGTTCGAAGGACTCGTGTTAAGGGAAATATGGTTTTCCCGGCGTATCGGTCGGTAATGGGAACGGGGATATCGAGGTCAGTTTAATGTAAATGGTGTTGTTTGTTTGTTTTATTGTATGTATGTCATATTGTTTCGAGGAAGGTATTTTGTACGTGTGTGTGTGTTTGCGTGTTACTTTGTTTTATGTAAATAAAGGAAAAGTGATCGGTTCGATTCTCAAGCGGGACAAGGACGATTAATTCAGTTCGGCGTTTTAAAATTTAGGCGATGGAGGCTTTTATATTGAAAATTAAAACGGATTAATTAAAAAAAGTATCAATATCGAATTAATATTTTTTTTATATGTGGACTAAACCCTTTGTAAAAAATTCATCCGATCAAACCATTGTAGATTTTTCAATAATATTTTTTTGAATGTAAAAGATTATGAAATTTAATATTGGTGAATAGAGAAAAAAAATGACAGATTTCTATGAAATCAACATTGAAAAGTCGTTTTACTCCCATTTTTATATTAAAAAGCCTCGTTAGTACATATCGACAAAAATATGAACGAACAGAATTGCAATTTTTAATGAAGTTCGCTCACGTTGCAGAACAAACGGCAGCTCTTTTTCTCGTGGTCGACTCCACTAAAAATTCAAACACCTAGGTATGGTACTTTTTTAGTACAACCACGAAAAAACAATGATGCAATTTTAATGATGACAAGCGTAGAACTAACGCCGTGTATCATTTAAAAATTAAATGAGAACTACTAACTATATATTCTGACTCACAAGTTTGAAAATAGAATAAGCATAATATTTAAAAGTCAGCAAATCTATGTCGATTTTTCATTAAGATCGACAAGAAAATTTTATGAATTTCAGTATAATATCTATTATTATTCGATCTAATAAGAGAATATAGTCAGCAGATAGAGCAATGTATAAAATGTTTGTGTATACCGTGTTGATTTAGCTTACTTGTGATACTGGGTTCAAGTCTTTATGAGTCATATATAATTTTTTTTTGACAAATTGATTTATATGCAAAATAAACCGTTATTTTTTTCTATTTGATTCGAGAAAAATGTCAATTTGGTGCTTTACGATACGAATTATCCGCCTTATCAGAATCAATTAAATTGGATCGCTTTAGCTGCACCTATTAGTGCGATGATACAATTCTTTAATGTTTCTAGTAAAGCAACTCTATTTTTTCACTTTGAAATGATAAATCAATTGAAAAATATAATAATAATCGAGCAGCAAAGTATTTAACAAACAAACAAACAAATACATTTTGACTAAAACGCGCATACATTTACCATGCACACAAGAGCGACTCTGTCCCAGAAAACTCCTCGAATCGAATCGAATCGAACTCAAGATTCACAAACACGAATTTATAGCAGTTGCTCTTAGAAAAGGAAAAGACAACGTTCGATTCGCATGAAGGAATCACGTTTTATGGGCGAAATGTGTGACGGTCGCATTCGGGTCACGCGTGAGGAGATACGCGACTCACGATGCAGCCCCGTGTGAATAAGGCTCTACATTCACCGAAGGCATTGTAAATTGGGCTGCGTTTAATTGGCTGGCTTATATTCATTCCCCTGAATGTATAATATGTAGGTCGAAGGAAAAATATTTTCGTCCGAGTCGAATGTGGGTCGTGCGCGGTTTGATGTATCTTTTGTTTTCGATGTCGGCTTGTTTTCGAAGGTTTTTTTTCTAGGTGACTTTTGATTGATAGCATATGAAATATATATGTGAAAATAGATAAACTCAAGGATAATGATTTGGGTGATATATTGAAAATATTTGATTATGTTATCTTGACTCATTAAAATCGTTCTTTGATATTTATTATTTGAGATAAAAGTGAATAGATGTGTGCTTTACATTTTTTCAAATATAAATACAGAAATAATACCTAAACTCATAGAGATTATTATAAAATGTACAAAAATCTTAGAAAACTATTTAATTTATGTGTGCACATTGTAATGTATGAAATTGAATTTACTGCTGCAGCAGTGATTATATAAATGAAACTACGAATACTATGAAAATATGACAACTGTAAATAACAATGTATCAAACTAGTAATCAACTTATTAAGTAACAACGCTCGCTATATTATTTGCGCATATTTTATGCAATCTTCGCGACAGCAGTATAAAGCAAATTGCAGCCCATGCGTCACACAAACAGACAGACAAACAAGCGCTATTATTATATCGAGAAAACATTATAATTCGATACAAATTTCATATAAAAGAAACAAAGAAAAATATACAGAAAACCTCGAAATTTCGACCTGTGCACGCGACAATTTACGGACCGTGTCGTTCCGTCCTCGGCCATCGTCCTTTGTCAACTTCTCGGACACCAATGAAAATATATATTCTTTGGGACCTACGGGACCCTTCGATAAATGACGGGACTGTTTCCCCGACCCATGGGGAAAAAGGGAGAATTCAAATCGCGTGCCCGGATAACAATGCGATGGATAACAGGTTGTTCGATTTGTGCCGCGATCGCTCCGAGGAGGAAATCCGTACAGAAGAGGCTGAGATATTTCAACTGGTGGATCGATTTCTCTTTTTTTCTCATGTTTAGAAATGTATGTATGTAAGGGTTTTTGTCCCGTTAGCGAATAAAGTTTCGGAGAGTGAAATTTGAACGAGTGTTTTGAATGTTTGGAATGGCGTTCGTCGAATGTGTGTTTTGTACATCGATTTCATTTGTCGATGTTTATTGAAAAATATTGAAAAGTGTATGTAGTGAAGTTAAATTTATATTCGGTAATAGTATAAAAAAATGTAGTGAAGTTTATATTCGATAAGTGTTTGTTTTAAAATGTTCGATGAGCGAAAATGAAAACTTTCCTTAGCAGACATGAGAGAGTAGCTTAAAACGTGTATATTACCAATGAATTTAATTACAATGCATTAGTATACAATAAAAAAATAACTTATATATTTTCTATTTGAAAATATTGTTTTTCACAAAAAATATTTTGAAAAATGAAAATTCATGTTGTTCATTTGTTGTTCATTTTTTTCGACTCCGACATTTTCGCGTTTCGTTATGATTGAATTCAATAAAATTATGGCAATTGGAATGGCTTTTCCACTTCTTGTTGGTTCGTTTTTCATATTTAAAATTGCGCAGAAAATAGTGAAATCGTTTACGAAGGAGTATGATATAACGGTAATATATCGAATTTACTTTTTATCGATTAATGGAATTAATTAACATTACGTAAGTGACGTTTCTTATTGATCTTAAGAGTGTATTTTTATTTATTATTTCATAAAGGAAGCTTTGGAAGATTCTACGCGAATAATCAATACATATGAAAAGGAGACAAAAAATGCTCTGATTCTGGAACCAAAACGTGAGTTATCCTTTTTATACAATAGTAAACTGATTTGCTGGTGGAATTTTTTTTCTCGCGATATTTCGACAATAAATTTTTTTTCAGGTCAATTCGATTTTGAACTCGAATATTTAGATGATTGCATGAAATTATTGAAGTATAAAACTACCCGAATAAAAGTGTTGTTAGAAAACGAATTAAAAAAAATGGAAGATGAAATCACTGTAAAAAATGATAAAAAGGTAATATTATAAACAAATTCAAGTTTATTGTATGTATGTACTTGTATATTTTTCATTTAAAGTATTGAATAATTGCAATATTAATTTCAGAAAAAAAATACGAAAAAAGGAAAATTCGATTCTTAGATGCACAAAATTTTCATATTGCAAAATCATTGAATTTGTAGATTTTTTTATACATTTTCAGTAAAAGTTTAATAAAATTGATGTTTTTGAATAAAATTAAAAAAAATGCTTATTGTTTTATTGTTTATTTAAATTTTCATCCAACTATTGTGAACTCTTGAAAGTCAACGAGAGTGACTAAAAACAGAGATAACTGTTTAACGAATGTACTCGTATCTCTCTTTTTCATCATTCACGTGAATTTTTGACATTTATAAGTAAGAGAACCGACTGTATCATTATTTTCCAGTCACATTCATAACACTTTCGTTTTAAAAGCGCAAACTAAATTTAAAACACCCGACGTACGAAACGAGTCCCGGTCGTCGTGCGCGACTATGAAAAACAACTTTCCTCCGCATCATAGCAATTTCCACGTACAATTAGTAGACGCGTCGGAAAAGCGTACGTTCGAAACGGGTCCAGACGAGGCATTAAGAGAAAATCTGGCACAGACGACAACGACAATACAACCGCCCCTAATGGCCTGCAATAACAATAACGATAAATATAAAAAGGTCCGCGTCGGGCGGTAATTGGCCATGCGAAACATGATGCGGTCGCGGAACGTCGACGCGAGAGACGACTAATGAACTGTTTTAATTAGCGGTTTTCGAAAGCGATCGCCGACACGTGTAAAAACCGAATTGTGCGTGTCCGACGTCGATTTTCCGATTTTCCGCTTTTCCGAATTGCCGCTTTTCCGATTGATGGTTTTCGATCGAGCGGTTTGCTCGTTCAGTGTTGTACTGTGTTGTGTTGTGGGTTCGCAGATGCGATTTTGTGCTTTTGGAGGTGCGGTGTGTTTAGGGCTTTTCGTTTGGTTGATGAGTGTGAAGGATGTATGTGCGAATGTTTCGTGTGTTCGTTTGCGAGTGCATTGTGTGTTTAAATTGCGAAATGAAAATGATGCATTGTTATGCGTTTCGTTCTTTTTACATAGAAGCATTCTTGAGTCTGAAACAACTTTTCAGAAATATTACTTTTATGAGAGTGTGTAATGTTCATTTTATTATTCAAGACAGTAAAAAAAGAAAGGTTTCTGTAATTTGAAATATTATATTGTATATATTAAATCATTTTTGTTTAGAAATGCATGGTTAAATCAAATGAACAACGCTTGTTTAAAAATAACATAAATTATTCTAATGTGAATTATATCCTGAAATAATCTTACCCGTTGAGTATAATCTAAACGTTCATCTAGCACTATTCATTAATGCAGTTAACATAGTTTGTTACGTATTAATATTATATTTAGTCGTGCAGTAGGGAGCGCTTAAGTTTCACTGTAAGTATCGTTCATTATAAACCGTAAAGACTCTTTTCTGACATAACTCATCATATTATGCTTAAGAAAATAATTTATTCCATAAAATAAACATTTAAATTTTACATACTAATCAAAAGCAACATTCTGATATTTTCAAACATCATAATTTCATACAGAATTTCACTAGAACAAAAAATCTCACATCATTCATAAAACCATCCCAACTTTAAATATATTCATATATATTACAGATAAACATACAAAATTCTACATAGAGAATCAATTTTTGTCCACATGCGAAGTATCCAGAGCACCGAAAGGGTTTGAGGATCAGGCTAGCGTGCAGGCTTAGAGATCGTGTACTGGCTTGGAGCTCTCGCGGGCTTAAGAGACTTCAAAAACGACTTGTGGCTTAGCCGGAGAGGCCCGAATTTATACGGGCCCTGGGGTCAGTTTAGCGGGCCTTCTGGATAACATGGCCGCAGGCAGGAATGTGCTGAAGATGGAGGCTTTTTGTCTTCGGACGCTAAAAGGCGACCCCCGGTTGACAGCCTCGGATGTGCCCCAGTGGGTTTTTTTTGCCGGTTTTATAACATGTGTCGGATATGCTTATGTACTATGTGGTATATTTTAGAAATATTGCTATCTAATTATTTATTTTATATTTCTCAATTAGTATAACTTCATTCACTTTAGAGTGTATAAGCGAGCGGTTATGCTAGAAACTCTGAAGTGCAAATAAGAGCGCACTACAGGTGTTGCTATGTCTATCGAATTTAATCGATATAAAACAATATGGTTTTTTAATCTATTTTCAGGAAAAGTCAATGTAATCAATTAATCCTTTTTAAAGAATTAAATATTCATAAGAAACGATCGAGTCTCCATATCAATTAATTTATTAAAAAATATAGCGCGACTCTCGTTAGTGACTATATATCATTATGTAAAGTTGGTTTCAATATTGAATTGTTGAAGTTATTTTTGTACATGTGATGTTGCTTAATAAGCGATATGCGAAAGGTTTAATAATACTTTATTCATAAGCTGACGCGGTTAACTGTTTATAGTAGAGTACGTGTATAATATACAACGTTCATCTGGTGTGATTCTAAATAAAATATTAACATCTACAGGGTCGAGGGTTTGAGAGAATATCTGACGCACTCGTAGGTATTAGCACACTTTATACATTACAGATATATTTAACTAAAATTATACAGAATTCATCAAAAATACTATATTATTAAATTTAATTGGTAACACTCGAAGTCTAGAAATGAGATTAGTATGATATCATCAATACATATTCGAACGAATTAGGCATCAGAGATATTCTGACGTCAATTGATATCGAATTATTTGAATATTTAATGCGATGCATTTCAATCATTCGATCGACTAGACGAAAATCGCGATAACAAAGCTCCGAAATTAAAATCGCATTTAAAATCCCGACTCGAACCTTCAGGTCGGATCGAAAGGCTTTGTTACCTATTAAGATAAAGCAAAAGAATCCGGGCCCGATGAAGTCTTAATTTAATCCCGGGCAATAAGCGGAGTAGGGAATCGTCGGATCTCGTCAGAATTAATTCGAATATTTCCGCTAAGGCAGCGGACAAACGGACGATGAAGCCGTTTGCAAGATTGCAAAGCGTATTCCGAAAGGGCTGCCTTGGCAAAGGGAATCCGAGGCTGAGGGGAGACATGGTCAGGTAGAATGAGGTACATCGAGGTAGACGGTAGACCGCACCTGTCCCGGCTTCGAGCAGAATGTTCTGCGCGTGTAAACAAATTTACATTTTATCTTGGAGGTCGTGCGCTTTTAGGTATTTTCATTAGACGCGGAAATTCCGATTGTATCAACGAATATTTTATGCGGTGAGTCACAAGGGCAGAGTTTCGGCCGTTAACATTTTCGAGAGTTTATTGGTGATTGTTTGATTTTTTTATTTGCGTTCTGGGAAGCGATATTGAATTTGACGAAGTTGGTGTTATTAAAATGATAAACTAGAATAGGTCTAAAAATATTTTATTAATGGTAATAATAAATGGAATTAATATAAATTCTATGAATGGAAAATATTGGAAATGAAAGATTCATTGAACTTAATATAAATGTAAAACTTCAATACGAACTGAAAACAGTACTAAATGCAAAAACAATAGACTTTCTTAATAAACAGAAAAATGCAGAATTTCCGATGAAAATAAAATGAACTACAAAAGGAACAATTCAAATAAAATAAAGAACGAACCGGTATTCTTACTTTTTATTCACTTTTAAAAAACTCCTACTTATAATGCAACTGCGGCGGGATTTTCCCGATTCGAGAGCGAAGAAAAGCATTTTTCCAATAGCATTCGCCTCAGACGCGAACGACGAACGAAGAAAAAAACAACACTTTAAGTTTATCGAACGATCGAAATATAAAGTCGTCGCATACGATCACCTACTACAATTCTAAATACAGTAGAACCTCAACATATTCACCGTTTTAGGAAACAATACGTATCGCGAAGTATTTTTATAAATTGCTCATTTAAATCTATAAATTATAATGATATGTTTGATTCCACTATGCCATATTGATTTTGAATTACAATGTCTATAAAATGAGTTCAATTTTCAAACTTAGCAACAATTAAAATTAGTTCATATCACTATTTTTATTCCAGCTAGTTGATGTTACTTGAATCGTTTGTTTTATAACGATTTGGGTGACATCTATCGGCAACCAGAGCTTACCTATCTGATAAATTTATTGACTTTTACCACCTTAAACCTTTTGGTCTTAATATGTGTAATGTAAAATATGGTCAATATAAGGCTAGTTTAGTAAATAATTTCTCCTAACCAATTAGTGAATCATTGAAAAGTGGAGATGTAGGTCCAATTTGGACTGTTTCTTTAAGGAAAAAATTCACCTTTTAGGCCGATTTGAACCAAAAATCTTTTTTGACTAGAATAACAACAAAATATCACCGATTTTTATGGATTTCATTAAGATTGTACGTATAGCAAAGCATTTTCCGCCAGCCAAAATTTCTCATATGAGTTGTATTGGCGGCGGAGTTCCACTGTATTACAAAAAGGGCGTACAGACAAAGCGCGTCGTTTTAAACAGCCGAAAGATTTAGTGGATGATTCGGACGTCTGCATGCTCGATTCAACTCTTAAATTCAGCTAGGTGGATGATTTTTCATTGGACCCTTGCCGGGCCGTTGGGCACTATTACGGGACGAGGAGGGGCACCATCTGGCTGTTGTTGCGGGACAAACGAGTCCATCAATCTAGAAGCGCCGAGCCGTAAGATTGCGCATTTGCCTCCCGTCCATATATGAATCCGAATCCGGACTCGTCGTGGGCCTTCGAGAATCTGCTGATGAGGACGCAGTAAAAGTCTGCAATGTCCGCTGTGGGCGTTTCCTGTGACGTGTTCGGTTCTTGCGATGGAGTTCGACTTTTGCAGGGGTTGGTTTTGTTTCGGTTGTGGATTGTTATCGGTGAGTGTTCGATTCGTTGTGTGTGTGTGTGTTTGAGTTATTTAATCAAATTGAATCTCAGTTTGAGTTGATATTGAAGTAGAATTCGAATTTCGAGTCATTCTTCGAAAACCAATAAATCTGGTTTCGTTTAATGAAAAAAGCAATATCCGAATAAAAGGCAGTTATTCAATACTCTTATGACGATAGATAGATATTTTATAAATCCCTATAATGGAATTCGCAGAATAGAAATTCAATTCGGTTTTCATCCGTATTTTCCGAACGCTTGCTTACGAATTGATACAGTAATGAAAACTTTACAATAATTTGAATTAATTTCAATTATCTTCGTAATTCGAGGAATTCGAGTTCATTAAAAACTTATAATTGCTATTATGATCTTGAGTAACTCCAAACATTGTAGTTTAACGAATTCGTCGAAGTACAAATAGAAGACATATTATACATATCTCACATTCCTTATCTGCAATCGCCTTTCTTGAAATTTCATATTCAATTACACATCAGATTCGAAAAGCTATTTTTTCCACCAGAACGATCGAAGTAAAAAATAAAAACAAAATGACCGATTACATAAATTGAACCACTAGCAATTCATCAATAATGAAAAAATTGTGCATTGATTCTATTCGTTGCGCTTCGAATATACCACAAATCTTCCTTCATGAAGGCTACACAAATGCGTAGAAAGAAACAATTTCAAAAAGGGCACACTTTTAATTAGTGACATTTAAACGAATATGTACAAATAGAAGACACACACTTCACATTTATCATACGAGATTCAATCTACGTATGTTCAATCATACGTCAGATTCAAAAGCTCATTTGAGAATGAGATCAATCGCAATACGAAATATAGAAAAAGCGACCAATTGCATAACTCGAACCGTTCTAGCAATTCGTTAAGATTGGACAAATTCCACATTGATTCGTCTCGTTACGCTTCGAATGTCCCGCGAATCTTCCTCCACGAAAGCTACGCAAACGCGTAACAAGTAGCGATTTACGATCGGCCCGAGTACAATTCGGCGGCAATAAAACTCTTGAACCGAATTAAGTTTTTCGCCGAACCGGGCACGAAATTTTAATCAAATCTGCGAACGCGTCTCTCCTCTTTCTTCGAGTCGTTTTCGGTTCGGTTCGACGTTTTCGGCGATGTCTCTTTGTCTCCGGATCTGCGCTTTCGTTATCTGCTCGGAACTTATCTGGTCGTTCCTCGTGTTTTTTCTTGGTCATTTTTTTTTCGAGGAAGGATTTCGTGTTGTGTAGTTTGCGTTGAAGGATTTGTTTCGAGCGGTTTGGGTGCCTATAGTCGTGTAGTGTATGTACATATGTACTCTGGAGTGCGTAGTGTGTGTGTATAAAATTAGTTTTTCATATTAAATTTAAAAAACTTTTAATAAATTATTCATTTGATTGTGAGCTTTATGAAAGCAAAAACAGATTAAAAATAATTTTTCATTATTCTTCACATGAATCGGTATCGGGCTTTGTCTGAAAAGTTATTTATTGTTGAAAGATCTAGATAAATATTTTAAATAGAAATGATTGATTGAAAAGCATTTCATTCAATTGTTCTTCGTTTTCTTTTAAGATAAAATAATACAAAAGAAAACTTCACTTTAAGAATATTTTAATAGGCTTCGATTTCATTTCAGACAATACTCGTATTGTTGTTTCGTCTTTTTACACGTGGATAATCATAATTTCATTAGATAGAAATATAAAATGCGATATTATATACATTGAAGTAGAAAAATCAATATAGATCTGAATAGTCTTCGATATAATATTTTCAAAAATGATAAATAGGGATTCTCTCGAGAGAACTTATATCCGTAGGTACCATGGCAACGAACTTTGATTTTCTACAGCAATTCGATATTCCGAAACAAAGGAGTGTTACCTTCAAGTGAGCAGCATTATTTTACATAAACAAATTTACACTGTGAATATCGGATACATGATATTGGATGAAACGAGAGATCTAGACATAAATGTTAATATACTGAACAACAACCACAAAATGAATATAAATAATATTCAAAACATATTCATATCAACCAAATTATATTAATAAAAGGTTTTCGGCCGAATCAACACAAACAAAAATCGAGACTAAACCAGAACGCGTCGCAGATTCTCACCTAATACGGCGTCGGTCGACACACGCGCGAACGACTATACGTACACACGTACGAATCGCCATGTAAATTGCGGCTCGGTTAAGTGTTTTAATTGACTCTAAATGCAGGCAAACACACGAGACAGTTTGCCGGCAAACAGCGGAGTTCCCCCGAAGCCTTCTGCTGGGACGGCCTCAAGTTCTCGGTTAATTAATTGCCGCCGCGGTCTGCCGGCATTATTATTTAGATTGATGGAGACATCACCGTGGTCTGGGCTTACGGGGGCGGAGCGCCTACCGGGGGCTTTAGGGCTCCGCAGGCGACGTCCTCACCGACTAATATACTGCGGCTAGGAGAGCGAAATAAATGGAAACATACGAGAATTTAAATGCAAGCTAAATTGGCTTCGGTGAGCGAGACGAGATTCAACAATGATGCTTTGTATTTCGGTCGGTGTGATTTGTCTATTTTATTTTTATTTCGATTATGTGGACAACTGAAAATTTTCAGATTATAGTATGTATATTCGGGAAAATGTGTTTTTATTTGTTAATTTTGGAAATTTTTAGACTCATTGGTGTGAACAATCAATTATTGGATACAGACGATATGATTTGTCGCTAGATTTGATACGTATGTTTTTCTCAGCTAGTTTTGAAAATTCATTTGAAAAAATCAGAAAGATCTTCATATACAGATTTTAAAACTAGCCTTCAATCTGAGCGAAAAATATATGTATGCTCTTTCTCCAACTAATATTTCTTAATATGAAAAAAAATAACCTTAATTTAACCCGTCAAGAATCGTTCCGTTGTGAATTTTGTTCTGTAAGTGTATTTATTTATTTACCTATGTATATATGCGCCTGTAAGTCAAATGTGAATAAATGAAAAATTTATATTGTAGCTTGACAGGATTCTCCCAATGCACCAAGTCGAGTAAGTGCTACGAACGTGAATGCAGTATAGTTGAATACTTGAACGATTATTTTTTCATAAAATAATTTTTCAGTTTGGAAAAAAGTATAATGTGAAAATTAAAGAGTTAAGTTTTTATTTTACGATATAGTAAATACGGTTTAATGTACGTACTAAACTTCGCGAACAGCTGATCCAGATCGTTTAACGATTTTTTAAATTAGAATCAATAAAAATTTATATGCTAGCGTGTTTTTCAGTTATACGATGTATAGCGCGCTGACCATATTGGATCATAATAACTATCAAATTATCGTCATATTTCACCGTAATGACGGTAAAAAAAGCACGCCACGCATATTACACATACAAAATAAATAGAAAACCTAATGTGAATTAGACTTAATTTGACCTAATCTTTCATAAATGTAGCAGCAAATCTATTTAAATAATTTCGCACTGACCTTGTTTTCAAAATTTTGCCAAATGAGCATACGTTTTGAAGGGAGTTTTTGTTTATTTTAGTACATGAAATCGATCGATAAATACTATTTCGTTAAACAATCATATGATTAAAATAATATTTTGTTAATAAAATTATATTTTTTTCCTAATTAAACATTTTTGTATCAAGTCGATAATACAAATATTCACACAAACTCCCCGTCGATTTAATCAGGGAACTCATATATAAAGAAGCACAACACAAAACCCGCATATTATACATCGATAACGTAAACGAGATACGTACGTGCGTTAAAAACCACAAAAGGAAGATTAAGCCTTTCGAACGATGCATGCACGAAAAATTATACATAAACAAAATTTCCATAGCAGCAAGCGCGTGCTTCCTGAACCGAAGGGAGGCTCTTTTGTGTTGCATACGATTTACGTCGCTACACGTACATATTACATATATATTCATACACGTACATATATACGTTCTGAAAACGCTGAAAGAAATAATGTGTGTTTTCATGGTGAGCAGACATGCGAGCAATCTCCGGGGGGGATGCGGTCTGAATAATTGCCTGGGCGGTTCACAAGTTTTCATACCGCGTTAATTTTAAAACAACACACATGAAAGCTGCCTGTATATCATCATTCCAAGGCGCGAATGCAGCCACGCTCAATTACCTTCGGTTCACTTTTGCCAAGTTTCCTTTTTGCAGCTGTGCCGCGTCGAGTGAGCACTTCTCGGTGCATTTTTTCATTTTCGCCTTTCGAAGCTCGGCGTTTTTATCGAATTAGGCTAATGGCTCTATTTAATAATAGTGTCGTTAATTATTTAGCGTTTGATATATCACGGTGTGTATTCTGTGATGTTTTTTCAGTCTAGTTGACTCGTGTTTGCTTTGATTTAATTAATGAAAATATTCGACACGCGAAACGTTTGTGATGAATTCATTATATCGTTTGCTGTAATATGATGTTTTTTCGAAACATATTTTATTCATTATTCATTATTTTTTATAAAAAAATTAAAGCAATGTATCACGTGCAAAATACGGAAAATTGATCGCGTGAATTCGAAGATGAGTACTGAAAATAACGTTAAAATCACTTTGACTCACGCCATCTATTTTTCATACAAACTCATATTTGACACAACCTATACTTAATATTTAAATACATTTCAAAAAATTTTACTAAAAGAAAACATTCGCAGAAATTTCGCGACACCGTCACATTTCCCCCGATAATACAGCGATCAAGTGAATACAGTCACCTCTCGAGACGAAACTTTTACGCTGCAATATGCAAGCAATACGGCAAACAATGCATACATACGAGCCACACATAAATTGTCACCAGACTTCTTCGAATGTACACATTTCGCACCGGGCATACATGAATCTGTAATGCGTACACACTCGACAATGATTCACGTACACGTTTACGTTGTCTAGAATGCGGTCCGACGAAATTTACTGCATTATGCACCAGCGTCTAGAACAGGGGTTAACAACCTGTACACATTCACTAATTAATGGTAGATGAAAAAAAATTTAAGCAATTTCTATTAGTGTGAAAGAAAAATTTTAAACAATTTTCATTCAAGAAAAAAATATATGAAAAATTTATTTTCAAATCAAATTTTATTTTTATATGAAAGATCATTTTTTAAACTATATTTCTACATACTTAAAAAAATTGTTTAAATATTAGTCGTTGTGAGATATCGATTTTTCTATGCTTCTCGTGAAAAGTTGTCACTAATGGCGTCAACTTAGCGAAGCATTGTTTTTACGTCAAATAATTCAAATCAGTTTTTGAAATATGTGGAAACTTTATACAAAGTATTCTCATTAAAAATTGTCTGTTTTCACTCATTTTATATTATTTTTTTTATTCAAATCATCATTTACTCACAGAAATGTACATTAGTGACTTTGCCAATCGCAACTACTTACTAGAAAGCATAGAAAAATAAATTTTCCACTACGACTAATAACCGAATATTTTTTCAGCAATATAAAAAAGTAGTTAAATAAATACTTTTACGAATAAAAATAAAATTTTATAAGAAAATAATGTTTTTATATACAATTTTCCTAATTGATACTTAATAAAAAATGAGGCTCGTAAGTGCGTACTCGTTTACGTTAAGGACTATTAGAGAGTAATTTTCATTCTCAATCTAAAATCTCACATTTTTTACGTCACGTAAGAAAATTTCGGTTGATTCGACCATAAAAACGAATTATACATAAAATAGATTTATTGAATAATTAAAAAGGTTCGCAATAGCTAACGTTGATTCTACATTTCGGGTACTGCAATAGAGTACAAGTTGCGTACGTAGACGGTAAATACGTGCCGGTAATTGCATTCATTGTTCTTCACGCGAGCATCGCATATATTCCGGATATGCGGTTATGTGGTTGTCGATCAATCCCCTGTCCCTTGTTGTTCCGGTTAATGGCGGTTTCATAGTTCGTATTGATAACGGCGAACGTGTTCCGTTTCTAATGCCACTCGTCATAATTGCGGCTTCACGATAGGCATTTAATGCCGTCGTATTGTTGGGGTTTCGATGTTTTAATTCGGTACGAAATGGACTTTTGGATGCTCTGTGAAAGTTCCTAAACTACTTGACGGTAATTATTGCAGCGTGCAGTGTTTCGATGTAATCTTTTGTCAGCGTCAGTTTATTTTGCGAAAAAGTCGGTTCATTTTCGTTCGCTGTGAAAAAGTTTTATAAATCATAGGATTCTATGAAAAAACTTGTTTATGAGTTTAATATGCGATATGTTTTAAAAAAGATTACATTTGAAGTTGTTTATATGAATTTTAAATTCGAGTTTTGTATAATTTTAGATGTTTCTTATTATAGTTAGGATTTTTTTTTATAAATAATGTATCACTGCATGAAAAACAAAGAAGGCATAAAAAACGCTCATATTTCGCAAGGCTATTTTGTCTAGGTATAAGACACACACATATTTGGCATGATAAAATAATAAAGTGTACGAGTTTACGTTTTACGCTATGAAAAAATGAATGCATAAAATATTAAATAAAAAGTCGAGGCGTGTTTCACGAGAAAACGGAGGCGGTACGTCTACGACGTTTCCACACGAATAACTGATTACGATTTTTTTCCTTCGCTGGCTGTGTCACTTTACCAGTTCAACGGTTTCTGGGACCACCTCTGCAGAATCCGCTCCCCCTTTATTCCCGCTCGAAATACGGGATTTATTTGATTAAAAAGGAGTGAAGAGCTCCGTACATCCGCAAAACCTTCGCGGTTCCCCCCGCGATCGCTCGAGCCGAACAGACATAAGGATCCGGCATTATAAGGACTGGCATAAATCTTGCCAACTTATTTTCTATGAACTACCCCGTCGAAGTAGGCACCGAACCCACACTCGCTTCGGTCCGCGTAAAATATTCCACGCTATGAAATATGAACGATAACCCTCGCGCTATATAAGCGCATACGTTTGTGAATCGCACAGGTGCAGAGGGAACGTTCTGCTCCGGATTCGCGGAGGTGATTTATTCGGTGGAACTTTCCGAGACGCTTTGATTCACAAGATTTTTCTTATCTCGCGGAAAAATAGCTCCTCAAGCTTCCCTCGGGGAGGGGAGCTTTTAAAGGTTGCGCGATTAGTACGTGAGGTCGAGTCTCCATTGATTGTAATGAGAGGGTCGAGAGCATATTTCGCGATGGCTGTCGCTTTTGCTCGGTAACGATCGAGAGCTTTCAGATCCTTACCAGCGAAGAGCAGATGGAGAGATAAGAAAGAGAGCCGCCAGGAATGAAGGGGCTAGGAAAGGAAAAAAAAAACACTTCATTTATCAGATCTTCTCGGTTGCTCTCCCCTTCTGGGGGCGCGTTTGCCGGGAACTTTTGTCAGCCAGAAAAATGTATCCAATTAGGCCGGTTGATGGTGGTTTCGCAGCAGACCATTACTTTCGAGGCACTAACCAAATTACCCCCATCAGGGCTGGCCTGGGCGGGGCGCCGGCCCAGCAGGCCCGGATTATTAAAAATATATTGCGTGTTCTCTTCTTGACGGCTTCCGTGGGGCGGAGGCTTAGCGTAATGGGAAATGTACCGGCTTAGCGTTAGCGTTTTCAGCCTCTTCTCCGGTTCAACATTTTCTCTTACAAGATACAAGGCTTTGGCTGACGACAGTTGCAAGCGATGCCAAACTGCCGACTGCTTACCGTCAGACTCACTAATAAAAAAAGCCATCTCATAAATCATCGATCGACCAATATGAAGAAAATATCAAACAAATTCATTCCAATGCAAAACCGATAAATATTGAAAAGATCGATGGCTGCGTATGCATCTTAATTCAAAGAAGGGCAAATATCCTTCTGCATGCCGATGATGAGGGTATGGTGAGGAGTACGTCTCAAACGAGCCGTTAATCTGAAAGCAGCACCTCTAAATTTCATTTCACAGCAGCCAGGATAATTTAATTTCCACCCTCGGATCCAAGGTGGTGTCCCGAGCACGTGACTCTTCAGGGTTTTGGCTTCGATGTTTGATTTCTCAACGAGACGTTTCAGGGAAATTTTATCGAGAGTTGATCTAATTTTTCGTAACAGCGTGAATCGATTAGCCGTAATTGAGAAATATATATATTTCGATCGAATAAAATCAGTTTAATTATTGTATAATGTTCAATGTATTAAAATGTTTAATGATAAAATATAACAGATTTGGAAAAAAAAATATGTTGAAAACATAAAAGACAAACCCTCAGAAGAGAGTCTCTGGACAATTGCATTTTATTAGACGTGGCGCACTTTAACGACTCAACGAAATTATGCTTTGGCCCATGTGCTCGAGGAATTTTTCACGCACCGCGCAATATTACCGCAAGACAAGTTTGTCACTGTCAAAAATTCATTCTTTTTCCTTCATTTCTTTTTTGCGGCAACTGACTGGTTGCGGGGTGGGCTCAGGCCCCATTCTCATATTAACGGTCGGTGGGAGAGAAATGTGTTTTTGCGAATATATTTTATTTTCCGGCGGAGCAACACACAACTTTTCCTAGAAGTAAGTGTGCATGTCGTGGAAGTGACACGCGAAGGAAACACGGCAAAAATTAGACAATCGCAAGGCGACGGTACTCAATTAACATGTTTAAATTTAGAAGAAAAAAGGTTACATTCTTTTTTCTTGAATAATTTATGTTAAGTACGTTGAACTCGTTGCCGTTTGGCGTTAGCACGCGAACGAGGAAACTGCCCTTTTTTCGTTCAAATTAACAATTTGTAACGACAAACATTTACAATTCATAAAGTGACACGAATACATAAAATCATCGCAAAGTTTTCACGTGTATTTTGCAATTAAGCAGAGTTCACAACGTACATTAATCGGAAGAGAAATTAAGCCGGAAGTATTTAGGACGCGTACATTATGCAAATCAATATCCACGTTATAGAAATTTCACCTAATTGCTGTTCTATTAAATAAATGAACTCTCTGTTTTGATTGCGTTTGATACAATTTATATAAAGCTTGTTTGCATACCAAAATCTATTTAGGAAATAAAGTATCTAAACGCATATTTTCTAAACAAAATAATATTTTAATATGAAAAATCATTTTTTAAACTAAGTTTCTACACAGTTAAAATTATTCGAACACTAGTCGTAGTTGGAAATTAATTTTCTATGCCTTTTTCATGTTAAGTTGTCTTTGATGAACATTGGCGAACTTTTATTGACAGTTATGATTTGGATGACAAAATTATTACGGAATTAATAAAAACAGTTTCTAATGAGTGTGTGGAATTTTCATAAATTTCAAAAACTGATTCGAATAAGTTGATAAAAAAGTGTTTGGCTGGGTTGTCTTCAATTTTTTAGGAAATTTTCTATAAGGACATGGAAAAGTTGATTTATCATTGCAACTAATATTAAGATAATTTTCAAAATTATGCAGTGAAAGAAACGCTCATTTATATGAAAATAACATTTGGTTTGAAAAAAAAAGATTTTATAAAATTTATATCTATTCAGAACGCGATAAAAAAGCGAGCCTCCCATAATAGAAGGATGGACATCAACAGATTGTTTTTAAGATAAACGCCTTATATGTAATTAAATACAATTAGATATAAACTAGAACCATCGAGAACAATTAAACCACCCAGAAAACAATTATTCCAGACTCCGACATTCGAAGCTCGAAACCGCACAAAATCAAATGATCATCATCTGCATACGAAAGCGAGTGCGGCTAAAGGTGTGTTTACACTCTTGCGCCGATCGGCCAGGGACGTCTCCGCGACCAGCCACTATGGTAATCCGGCGCCCCCGGAGGACTGTTATGTTAATGCGGCACTGGATGGTGGAACACACGCCTAATATGGTCGACCCTCGAGCGGTCTATGGCATAATTCGTACGACGGTCTCGGAAACCTCCGTCTTCATTAGGCGGAAGGATGTGTCGTCATGGCGGAGAAAATCTATTAGCGCTTCGGGTTTAGGGGGCTCCGAGGATTTTTGAGCTTCGGTCGATTTGATTGTTGTATTCGGGATCTAGGGTCGCTTTGAGTCAATGTCGTCTTACATGGAAAATTTGAGGAATGGTCCTTACCGAATTTGACGAAAATTTATAAATGTAGTAGAAATTTATACATAAAAAATGGTAGACTGAAATAATGCTACTCCGGACCATTTTTCTAGAAAATATACATAGAAGTTGATCAGTGAATCATTTTCAAGTGTCTATTGAAACACTTCATTCAACAATAGATTTTTGTTGCATGAATGTTATAACAACTAGCAGTAGGCGCATGTGTATCAAAATAGTTCGAAATTAATCAAACTTCGTATTGCCACGGATGTGTTTTATTCGATAATATTTTTTATTGCCATCTATGTGTGAAATAAAAAAAATAACGAAAAAAATATCCCATATATACGTTAAAAGTTGCAGTTTCGTAATTACGACGCGTGGCTCGGAGCGTAAGGCGTTGGGCTAATAAACTGCACGCGCGGGTTCGAGGCACGGCTGTGGCTGAAAATTTCGAGCATCTGTTAGCGTATTTATAATGTAGATTTCTGTCTATACTTAAACTACATCTTTAAAAATTTTCTTCGAAATATATTCCGGGTTTCTCTTATTAGTATAATGGTTGTAGATATTTTCATAGATGCAATAAAAATATTTAGATATATCTAAATATATAGTTTTTGGTATGATATATTAACTTATGATGTTATGCAGTATGAATTCGAGTCGACAGATCGGCGGAAACTCTATCGCAAATTGATATAAATGCGCCACAATCTATTTGAAATCTAGGTTAATATTTCAGCAGCTTCGAGGATCGGTCCAATAAGGTCAATTCCGAAAGTACGTTGTGTACAGAAGATGTTCTTGAGTTAGTTTAGAGTTTGAAATGTTCGAAATAATACAGAAGTGCAAGTAGCTTAGTTTGTCTCTAAACTAGCCAGACGCAAATGTAAACGAATCACCTCTTCATCGAACTTAAAATTATTTGAGTTGTTACATCGGAATATTCACTCCGTAATCCCAAACTTCATATTATGAAGTTTAGGCTGATCCATAAGTAGTGAAAGATTTTAAAATTATTGTATGCACATTTGGAAAGAATTCTGCATCACTATACATATTTTAGAATTTAGATGAAATATTTTATAAGCAAATGCATTTATATCGGATGACAGTTCTCAGGGGGGCTGTTTGTCGCCCAGTAGTAGCAAATATTGTGCCCGGCCTACACATGCAACGGAGGTCACTACGGGAATGGAAACTATTTAACATCAGCTCGAAATTGACTTGAAGTCGAATATGAAATTATTTGAGTCACATTAGAAAGCTTACTTCTTTTTACGTTCGATCCGCTTTCGGCAAAGACCGTCGAACGCGCACTCTCTTAAGCGCTAAGCGAGAATTGAACGTAAAAACAAGCTACGCGTAAGGCTGTAGGTATAATAATATATAATAATTACAGAAGCGATTCCGCTTTAATGGGCTGACCGCTCCGGTGAGTTATTTGCGCCCGGTTGTGTTTTCAAGTGGCGGACTTTCTTTTTGAATTTCATTTTTAATGCGCGCCGCCGGGAAAAAGGGTCGAGGGTGGTTTTTCGCCTGGGCTATGGGGGTGTGTCGTAAAATATGAATCGTGAAACAACCGCGGTGAATACGAAACGACCGCGGGGAGTCCCGCTTTATTCCTATTTAATTTATACAAAAGAATTCCGCGGCCTGGACGTGCCCGTGATTAAAATGAACAAGGATTCGCACTTAGATGGACTCCCGACTCGGACACGTATGAGGATGTGATCTTCATTTTTACGAAACACTTTTTTGAATCGTTCGATTCGTTGACGAATCATAAAATTTGCTTTCACTTGAATGGTCTTTGAAGAATTTGAGATTTTTTTAATTGTAAATCAGCGTTTGAGCGATTCTGAGCTTAACGCGACTAACTCAACTAAGCAATTGAGCCGAGAAAAATGATCGAACGTATTTGATGCTTTTTTCAAAATTCTCTTAATTCCCTTTATTATTCTATTTTTCTGAAATAATTAAAATAGGAATTTAGATCAGAGTGCAGAATTAAATGAAATGCATTAAAAATGAATTATTGATTGATCGAACAAATTTTGTCATTTATTTTACACATAGAAAGTTTTAACTAAACCGAGTGCTCGAATTTGAATTTTTAATCTTATTTTTGTCAAAAAGTAAAGTTAGTGACTGAAGATTAGCTTAAAATGGCTCCATTATCAAAAAGATTGTCAATTGAATGGTATTTAAGGAATTTCAGTGTTTTCGAATTGATATTAACCATTTTCTAATTTAAAGTATTTAATCGATCATTTCAATCTTTAACGATTCAGAGATTTTTAGTAGAGTTTTCAGATTTCTTCAATGTGATGCAAAATAATGGGTTTAGAATTGGAAAATGCTTCTTTCGTTTTATTTTTTCGGAAAGTTTAAAGTGCATCTGAAAATTGCTCTGAGTGCTACAAGTGGAATTCAAAGCATCCCTTGTGCATCGCTTGGTTTTAAATAAAATGTAGTTTTAATTTCGAAAGATTTTAGCTTTTTGAAAAATTGCGAGTTTAATGTTTCCTATTCATATTTGAAGCGTAATTAAGTATTGATTAAATACTAGAAGTATATTTGAAACAATTGGTCATTTATTCGTGGTGTTGGATAAATAAATTCGTTTGTGATTTCAACATAACTAAATATTGTGGTCTGATTACACAATAGAATAGTAAAGTTTTGATATACAAATGAGTTGAATTCAAATTATGCGTGGTTTAATAAATACAACTAGTTTCTATTTGAAGCGAATTTGATTTGATCTGGTTTTTACTATGTCGCCCATATTGAAATGACAATTAACTAGTGACTTAAACTAATCAAACAAAATATAAAAAGTTCAATTTATGTTTAATTTTTTTCTGATATTCATAACCAAAAATGTGTATTAATTTTAAATGAAAGATGTTCATGCCAAACATTTTTTTATGTTTAAATAATTAAGTTTATTAATTAAAATTCATAACGCGTTCATTAGTATCAAATGAATTTATATTCAAAACGAACAATAATTTTCATTTGATATTATTTTATCAAATATGATTAAAATACAAAAGTATTTGAATAAATTAAAATAAATCGTTTCGTTGAGTACGAAGTCATTAAATTAATAAAGCTATGAAAATAAACAAAACACTTTTGTGATCAATAAATCTGCTTCGATAAATTCGTTTAAAATTTCCACGAATTCACAAATTGCCCGTGCGAAGCCAACAAAGAAACTTTACAATATTATTCAATACTTTTTCCTAGCAACCCTCGAAGAATTCCACGAAATTAAATTCCACCAACACCGACGACATTTTTCCACCACTATGCCCGAAGAATTCCTAACGTTCGGCACAAAAAAAAACCAAACTATCGGAAATGCCTCGTTCGCGCACTAATTCGAAAAAAATCGACGAGAAAACTTTCCCAAAGCGAAAGCAAACACGCATTCGATACATTTGCTCGCCTAGTTTTCACTTCGGGGATGTAGTGTGTATTTTTATTAACGGCCCCGACGGAAAACTCCGAAAGTCGTTAAAGTGAAAACTCTTTTCAACTACCTGCATATAAAAAGGCCGTTGCATTAGGCGTCAAGTGCGAGGAGCACACCGGATATTCCGGTTCCGGAAAAGTGAAACGAAAGGCGGAAAAACAAACAGGAGACCGAGAGTGCATTAATTCGCTAGGGGCGCGCAGATGCATTCGCGACTGTTTTAATTATACTAAAGAGAACTTGTGTATGATTATGCAGCGAGAAGCTGAATGCATTAAACTTGCTTTCGTTTCTATTAATTTTTAAAGAACATTTTTCTTGTTTACTTTCAAGAAAAGTGTTTGAATATCAAATGAGTTCCGCTCCAACTTAGGGTTGCCAGAATATTTTTTTTAAAAGCGATTATTATTTTATTTTTTAGATATTAATTTTGAAATTATACAAACACTAATATTAAATAGAATTAATTATGATCAATAAACAAACGAAATGTAAAATATTTGTTGAAATATATCAGATTATAAGTGTATGTCGAGCATCATATTTGATACGGCTAACAATAAGCTACGATATATGTATCTATGACCTCCTGTCGAATATCAAAATTAGAAATCTTTCAATTTTTTAAAATCTTAAATGTAAATTGAAATATGCAATTATATAGAATTATCATATTCATATGTTATGTATAATATATTAAATTTTAGTACTACACTTTTAAGAAGAAATATCATTTATGCTCTTTTAAAATTAATGAGTCATTTTAATAAACTTTTGAATAAGTTGGCTTCAATGAAATCAAAATTTTAGCACTAAAATATATATTTTCATTCATTTACATTTGACAACCCTGCACTAACGTATTCATCGATACATTCCTCGAAAGCATATTTTAAAAATATTAAAACTTTCTTCATTTCGAATCACACAGGATTCAGATTCATAACAGCGCAATGCATCTATATAATAAGCATTTTCCGAAAAAATAAAACATAATATCACGAGCATAATAAGCATTCATGAAATTTAAACGTCTCTTTTACACGTAGAGGGGAAAAAAAGAACATGCAAATTTCGAGAAAATTTATATGAAACAACAAACGAAAGGTCGGAAAAGCGTGTCATTTACGTACGCGGTCGCATTTTTCAGGAGCGCCTCGGCGTATATCTGATTTAGTGCGATAAAGGTGAAAAACTTGAGGCCGGGTAGCAAGAGCGCAAGCCGCACACAAAGAATATAAATTACAAAGGAGAAAACTTTTATAGCTTTGTTGTTGGATTCTTTTATTTCATTTCGGAAGCACAAAGCTCCGACGACGAAAGAACCGCGCGTACGGTGGTCCGTCATCAAGCGCAGCGGTCGGATGCTGGGGAACTCGATTTATTTCTGGATTTTTGCTAGATCAATTTTTTTATATTTATTTTTTGATTTCATAAGGCTTTTCATATGTTAAAAGGTTTTGGTTGATTATTCAGTAAGTCACATTTATATTTTGTTAGTGTTTAGGTGACCCCTTTTGATGTGACTCGGTGTTTATTTCATCATTTTCGAGAAACTCTTCAAAATAAGCACACTCAAGAAATTTTGATTATTAATATTTCATTTTAGCAAATCAAATTAAAGAATAATAATTTTCTCGTATAATGCGGAAATATATTAAATTAACAATGCCCGATTGCTTATTTGTTGTCTAGTGCTGTTAAGTTTGTATTAGATCAGCACACTAGAGTTCTTTAATGTGAAAAAAATATATAATTTAAGGTGTTCTTATGTAATAATATAATATTTTTTATTTCGTTATTTTTTTTTTATTTAATATTCGATCGTAATCTCTCAAAGTGAAAAAAATTGAACTTGATACACGCGATTTGTTCGTAGGAAAATTATAAATAATAACGTGAAAATTTACGAAAAACACTATTTAAAAAAATATATCAATAATTTTCCATCTCAGGTAGTAAATATAAATTAAGATATTAATATTGTGCGATGAAAAATCGTGTGCAAAAGTGTTTTATATCAAATTATACAAAATCATTTGTTACAACAAGCGCATAAATATTAATAATATTAAAACGAGCACGAACGGATTTTTTTTCAAAAGTACAGATTTACTCAAGTTTCGTTTATATATTTAATACAATTACTACTGTGTAACATGCATTTTACTATATCCATATAATACTAGTTCTCTCACATATGCGATGCGTGATACGAACGCGTGTTGACACGTTTCTGAAAGTGGCGTTTCGCAGCCAGACCAACTTTCATTATCACTTTCATAACTGGCGCGCTTTTCTCGACAAACTTCAGAACAATCGGTGGCTGTTGTGTGCATGTGCTCGTGTATATGTTAGGCTCGAAACACACTAAGATAGCGAGCCACGAGAAATTGACAATTTGACTCGTATGAGATTCTTAATGGAAAATCGCAGAGACGAGAGAAAATTGATCGATTCACGCAACTTGTCGTCGCAGTGTGCTCCCGGCTTTGAGTGTGTTGATAATGTATGGTCTGACCATTCGCTTCCGTTTCCTTTCTGGGAAATATCGGAAAAACGTCGGACAGTTTTCCACTTCAATTCGACGGGAAGTGATTGTATGGTGTTTCTGATTTCATGAGAAATTTTCGTTCAACTTTTATGTTCGATTTTCATCACATTATATTAATTTGAGTGTACACATATATATTATTATGACGATATTTTTTTGATAAAATATTTGTAAATTACTAAGAAAAATCTACCATTCTGTTTGTTATACGTATGTACTAAATTCTAAAATATGTATGTCAGCTTGATTGATCGAAATAATTGAGTAGATACTAGTCAAAACCACTAGCACCACATCTATGTACATATGACGACTGAAAAGGCCAAGGGGTACAAGTGACATTTTTGCCGAAATTGAGTTATGTTCAGGAATCGCTTCAATGTACGCTAATATGTTTGGTGGCGAAAGGATATAAACGAATTTGGACCGTGTACCGAGATATATCATCAAATCACTCGACCTCCTACTAATACATATACATAGGTACATGTTCAACTGTGAGCGCTATTTTCTCGAAATCACTGCGAAGTCACTAGTACCCTAGGCCTTTTCAATCGTCATATATTAGTTACTATTTATACGATATATCAAAACCATTACAACTAACATAGTTTTCATTCAGAAAATTATAGCTTTCAGAGGAAAAATAGCTATTCAATGAAATAGGGAAATAATTACAAACCACCGAACCGATCACAAACCGAAATTTGAAACAACCCGAAATATGAATGCACCCACAACACGAAATCCGTTCAGAAATCATACATCACACAATAAACACATCGCGGCTGATTGATAGCGAAGGCGAGACCATAAATCACGTATAAGTAACGAATCGAAAGGCGGCAAATTCAAACGGCACGTTCTCGAGACGCCCGCCGCAATCACGTCGATCGATCATATTTTCAGTTTTAACTTTCAGATATGTGCCCACACACGTATATATAACCTACGAGGCACGTACATTTTTCAGATAGGCGACGTATAGTTTGATCGAGGACCCGCCATTTGTTCTGTTTCGATACGATTCGTGCGCGCTTGATCTATCGCATTTACGTATTCCACGTGCGCCGGACCCCACCTGAAATTTATTTATAGGATGATCCCTTACGTACGTATCCGAACCCCCTTAGAACCCCCTCGCCGTTGGGTTTGACAGGAATAAGAATTGTGGAAATCCATATCGAAATCCGCGGGACCCCCTTACTGGTTGCGACGATGTCGAAACATTTTTGGTGGGGGCGGTGGGATTTTTTTTCTGTGATGGTTAGTTTTTAAAATTTTTGAGTCGAATTAAAATGAATTTTTAATTATTTGTTTTATTTTTTTTTAATAATTCTAAGTTAAAAGTAAGTGTGTTGGGTATATGCAATAACGCAGCAGTGGCTTATTTTTTTAATCGAGAAAAAATATGTTTTTGAAATATAATATGCAGTTATATATTATAATCAGATTTCATATCATCATAAATATTTGCTAAAGAGTATGAGAAAATGTGTCGTTTAGCTACTAAGTATTATTTAATTTCTAAAATAAGATTTCCCACAAAATTTGAAAAGTCTACATATTACTTATGACACACATATACATATAATATTGTCGAATAATTATATAAATAAACTATAAATTGTATAAAATTGTTTGAATTTGATTATTTTATTAAAAAAGATACAAAAATGTTATGAAACAGGCCAACGGCATGAAATTTAACCTAATCTAAAATGTATCTTGATACAATCTTATCTATAATTGAAATTAAAGTCAAAAGAGAGGAGAAAAACTCATACTGATCTAAAATTAAACCAACCTAACCTAACTTAATATTTTTTGTGTCGTACCGTTACTCTGCTCTTCAAGTATCGAAAATATAATACTAAGTTTATTCATGTGATAATGAATTGGAAAATCGATTGTGTGAATATCAGATTATATATTTTTAATAACATTATATAGATAGCTTAACCAATACTTGCTCTAGGACTAGAGCCACTGCCATCACGTACTTACGTATTATATTTTCGCGTGTTTCGTCAGATTGAATACGTTTTCCCGAGCAACATATGCTCTCCTCTCTTTCGCTTATGCCGTATAGCAATATGCAGAAGCGAAAAAATTACGTGCTCATAATAAATAATCCGTGATGGAAGGTGTGCACGAATCCACTCTTTGGCGACGACTCAGGTGTTGCGAGCCGACCGTGATGAAATTTATTTCGATGGTTTAGTCGAAAATTTAACCGGCGGAAAAACAAAAAAACGAAAATGGAAAAATGAAAAAGACAAGATGGCACGTGACAAGCTGAATTTTAACGCTGTATGGCTACGAGCACACGTGTATCTTGTAATTTTCATATTGAAAACGGATTTTTTGTGTGTATTTTCAGCTTTAAGGCGAAGTTTGCGCTCGTCCTCTGTTGGAGCGAAGCGTTTAATTTGATTATGAGCTTAAGTAACAAAATATTGGTTTTATCTAAGAATAGCTAGTGTAAACGCTTCTTTATCCGTTGTGCTTATTATTATTATTTTTTTCAGTTTTTTGATCGAAAAGGTACTCTGGGACTCACTCGATCATAATATAATGTGATGCCGAAGTTGAGGCGCCTTGTTCGCGTAGGCTTTGAGGTAAATTGGCATTATATTATAATGTGATATTTTAAAAATAGATATTTGTATGTGAGATTATTGTTTTATGAAATGATTTTCGTATTTATTACAGATTTTTGACAAGGGACTCTGAATTGTGTTTACAATTGTATATTTGATATTATGATATTCGACCTGAGTAGAACGTGGGTGTGATTTTTATATTTGTATATTTTCATCATATAATAGGTGAAAATATTAGTTTCTGAAGTTATTTAAGCTTTGTGCTTACGTAATCTTGAAATAACGTTAACCGAAAATTGTTCTTTTTTCATTTTGATAAAACTTCACATTGTATTCGAAACAACTGAATAATAATATAATATTTTACAAGGCTAATTTTAATAGAACTAATTTTTATTTAATTAGTTTTCTTAATATTTGAAACAACATAAAGATGTTATTTAACAATTTATTATTCTATAAAACTTTTAAGCTATTAAATTTCAAAGAGGTGAATTAGATTTTAAGTTTGATTTGTTTGTAAACTGAAAATATTAAAAATATATGTGTATTTTCATCAAATTATTGATAAATGTTTACAATTCTACTAGTGAATTAAATCATATTTTTACAGATCTAAAAGAAAGATATAATAGTACAAAAGTGAGTAGTGTGTGTACGTTATCAAAAAATAATTTCAGCATTGACGTTTAGAACAAAAAGCCACAATCTGTTGTTTTCCGATCGATCCAGAAGCACAATACCCTTTATTGTTCTCTACTCAAATTCAATTCAAATATCAGAATGCTCGCGATAAAAAAATGAAAATAAAAGGAAAACAAATCAAAACAGAAGGCAAAACAAAATAACGCCGAAAGGAGAAAATTAAATATTTTGAAATTGAGTTTACCAGACTTCATCAGTTGGAAAAAAAGCAGAAAAGCAAAAACCTTCCATAGACACAAGCAAAAAAAAAAGAAGAGACTCAGCTAAACGAACGAAAGGACGAACTCGTTCATTTCGTTCCCGCGTATATTGAGACCGACCCGGAAGAGGAACTGTGTAAACTTGATTCACTAAAATCCGTTGAACGCAATAAATTTTCTATATATTTCCACGATAGATTTATTTCGTCGACATTCCGAATTTTATATGCGATTTTCGTAGTATAGTTTAGTTATTAATTACCTTTGTCTCGAACGCTGGCTTCGTCGAGCGTATGTTCTCTTGAAATTCATAAGCTCATTATGAAATTTCTGCAATATGTATTGTAAATTGTACTTCAATTCACGTAGTTGTTTCAATTTTATGATAACAAAAGAGCTTATTAATTGTTCATGTTATTTTAAATTATTCGACAAAATTTTTTTTTAATTTATGAATATCTCTTGAAACACATATCTTATTTATTTATATCAATTTTATGACTTATTTAACTAACAATAAAAAATAATTAAATTTTAAGAATGAATACAAGTTATTTAAACTATTCACCACAATCGTAAGCATTTGTGAGAAAGTTTAAATGAATAAGTGTCACGCTCAGAAGTTGTATAAACTTTTTACTTAAATGCACATCCATGTACTTAATCGAGCAAAATTAGACTTATTATGTCATTAATAATGAACAAAAGTTGATTTATATTAATTAAATAGATTTCATGATTAATTAAATTATAAAATAATTTGAATTAAAAACAATAAAAATATGGCAAAGAAAATAGAATCATCTACCTTCATCACTGCCAAGAGTTTCATAGTGAAAGACTGGTCTTACAATATTTTTTATACCGATTTTTGAGCTAAAATTTTTACATTTTCAACCACCAACCCTTAAAGCATATAGGTTTACTTTAATTGGCGTCGTAGCGTGCACAGTGGGTTTTTGAAACGCGGTTTTAAAGCGCAATATCCGCGCAACATCTGCGATCCTCCGACATCGATGCCGCGGCCCGAATTGCGCACTTGAGCGCTTTTTTATTTGCATAAAAAAGGACCTTCCGCATATACAATAGTTAGGCATATACACATAGGTATAATATTGTACGTAGAAGTTGTGTTGCCATGTGTGCGAAGTTGGGCCGAAAGGGCCACTTTATTGCCCGGTCGTCGTTTAACCTTTTATCTCGCGTCCGAACTGCATCGATTGTTGGCCGCATGGCCGTTTTACGTCCACGGCGTGGATTTATCGCCGATTGTGTGGATTGGTTGTTTACTTGTGTTTTTGGGTATCGGTGGTTTAGGTATTGTCGCGTGTTGAGTGGGTTTTGAAGAATTTTTGAAGTTTTCGTAAAGATTTTTATGGGAAAGTTTAGAAATCGGTATTAGGTTGCATAGTTAGCGACGTGGGTTTTCCGTAATGAATGAAAATCGGAGGGTATTTATGAACTACAAGTCTTACAGATATGTATTGTGGATTGATTGTTTACTTGTGTTTGTAAAATTTTCAAGGAAACATTCACTAATTGATGTAACATGGCAAAGTTGGAGAAATGGATTTTATATTCATATTAATGAAAATTATTGAAGAACATTTTTGAATTATTGTATTTCATGACTAGACTCTAGTTTCTTACTTACGTTATAGATATATAGTTGTCACATAGACTATGTAAAGTTGAACTAAATACTCGTTGAACTTTGATTAGAGTTTCAAGAGAATAATTTAATAGTTGATAGAAGATATTGATTGAATTAACAATGTATATGTACATATAATAAAATTCAACAGTTTTGAAGTTCATTATATAATAGAATTTATTACATTATTATTACTGAAAAAAAAGTGTAATTTTTTCGAAGATATAAAATGAATATTTCTAATTATGAATCATTTTAGGTTGCCATCACATCGACAGAATCAATCATATTTGATTTAAATTAACTGTCAAACACACCATCGCATTTGTGATATTTATCGAACGATACAACCACGCAATCCATGAACGACACATCAGATGTCAAAAATATTAAATTCATATCTCCCACAACGAAAAAACCATAAAAAATTTCAACTATTAAAAATATTTCATTTAGTTATAGCCACTGGTATAACCTGATTATTTTCAAAATAGCTATCAACTCATTGAATATATCAACGCAGTTTAGGAGCGGTACACCGGACAGGCACATAGACTATGTATTTACAAACATAGAAAAGCACTATTATATAGTTAGATATCTATATTATAAATACGCTAACGATGCTCGAAATTTTCAACCACAGCCGTGCCTCGAGAAGAACCCGGGCGTTCAATTTATAAGCCCGCGCTTTACACTCCGAACTACGCGTCGTAATTACGAAACTGCATCGTTTAACATATTTAAGGCGTAAAATATTTTTTTATTTCACACATAGATGGCAATACGAAATTTGATTAATTCCGAACTATGTATTTCGATACACATCCGTGGCACTACTAGTCTCAATTAATTGCATTCGGAACTCAGCCGAATAAATGCATGACGAATCACAATAAGGCAGATAAATTATTTCGATTCCGTCACCAGGGCCGGACCACGTTGACACCGGCGAGTGTTTGCCTCAGGGCCGGATTAATTTGTGAGGGTTTATTGTCTGGGCCCGGCCTTAATCTCGTACCTGCGAATGCCTCCAATAAATCTGGCTCTTTGTTTGTACACATTATTATACCGAGCGGACAATGGGAGCCCTCTTGATTTTCAGCGCAAACATACAAATTACCCCTTCGCTTTTTCCGACAAACAAAGAAATGGAAGCGCGCGTTAAACGGAGTAATCGTTCGCGTTTTGCTCCGTTTGCTCGCTTAAGATCTACGTGTGTGAAATTTCAATTTGTTTTCTGGTCGGATCGGTTGTTGCTGTTATTCGAGTGTATTTATGTAAGAAAATTGATTTTTCGTTCGGTCTGATGCGGTGGGAAATCGTTTTCGTCGGAGCGATTGTGTTGTTTGATGTTAATTGTATAAAAATATATTCGTTTCGTTTTATATTTGAGATCAAATGCACTCAGGTGAAATTGAATTGAATTCAAATGTCGGTGGGTTTTCTGCGGTAATGTAATGAGTTACTGTGATAAAATTGCGAAGTTTACTGAAGAAAGCAACTGCACTGCCATGTTTTATGTAAACACGGAAGATGGAATCAACAATTTAAGTAAAGTAAATATACATGAACTTTCGTGAAAATATCGTTTCTATACTGAGAAGATTATTTATTCATCGTTTTTAAATTATTCGTCACACATGAAATCTTATAATGATTTGTGTGAATTAATAATATTCGATAAATAACTTTATACGTATAAAGAAAATATACGGATATATAGAAATATATGGACACACCTTTGGTATGAGTATTGACATAAGGTTTTTACATGTTTTGTTTAATGTAAAGTGATATTATAATACGTAAAAATATACCTATTTTTTTATATTAATAATTACAATATCCACAATCAGCACCCATAGTCCACAAAAAACTCTATTAAAATATTTTTGAATTAGAATATTCTTTTTAATAGAGTACATAGATTATGACAGTAGTGGTTGGAGAACCGCGCGTAGTTTAAATTCGTTTCATTTCCAAACCAGAGGTAAAAAGACCATCCCTCAGAGCCATTTCCATTCTCTTCAACTATTCCATATCTAAATTCAAACCACATCTTGACAAATTTTAATCGAAATTGATAGATAACTTTACGAATCCCCTCCATGAAAGCGACCTTCACCTTTAGCACCGTCCACACAAACAAAACAACTCCCCCGAGAAAAACCGACGAAAAATTACAACATATGCAAAAGCCTCACAACCACCATAAAGCAGGCGGCACTCAGACCAAACTCACGTTCGAAATTGGTACAAATTCGTTCAAAAAGAGCGATAGTGCCGCGTTTAACGGCCTCCGGCTTTCTAGCGTCCGCGAACGCGGCCAATAAACGTTTGCAGTTAAACTCTCGGCTTTAACGACACGTCGCCGCCCATAAACAACCATTTTTATGATCGGCCACATCACACGGCGATATTAAAGGGCTGACCCGCAAACCTTCGTTGTAGGTTGGGTTGTGTTATGGCGAGTGTGTGTGTTAATTGCGGAGGCCGCCTTAATGACCGCTAAAAGCGCGCGAAACATTAGCACTCGTCGCGCGCTAATGGACTTTTAATAAAGCCGCGATTGTTTCATTCGGACTAACGAGCCGACCGGGAGGCTTCGAGGGAAAAATCTCGTTGAGGATGATCCTCTGTTTTGGGGATGTTGTCGTCGGGGATGCTGTTGCTGAGGTCGTGGACCGCGGTGTAAGGTCAGTTTGACGTGAAGGGGTACTAGAGGTCGAGCAACCCTAGAACGAGTTGAAGTTTGAATTTTTATTAATTATAGGTATTGATACACTCATTCTTTATAATTAGTCTTAATCATTCATATTATAAAGTGAGAAAGCAGCCGTTGATATCACAAGCTATTAAAAGTAATATCAGAGCTCGAAAGTTGGCGTTAAAATTGATCAAATTCAATCGACTCACAATCAGATGAGGCAGAAATTCATTCATTTTCGGATCGAATGTGTTTTTTTATAAAATAGATTAATCGATTAAGGAAGGCTTTTCAATTTCACGATGTTAGTTCATTAGTTCGACAAATGATTTTCCTTTATGTCATATCTAATCGATAAGCTGTATTGAAAAATAGGCTCAGTAGTTGATTAGCAATATATGTTGATTTAAAATGTAAAATTTTATAAAAAAAAAAGTGAAACGAACTTTTCAAATACTGTCAGAATAAATTATCAATAATGTGTTATTATTGTATTATTTTGTATTCACTTGTTTAATGATTTTTTTTTGTTTAAAAAAATGCTAAGCATTTACGCCGCTCCTGGAATGTTTAAGTATCAAAATTGTTTTGTACTTTTTTTTTATTACACGGCTGTTTACTGCATGACCTTTAATGTGGTCGTATATGTTAAGTATGACCTTTTTCAAACAGCCTTAATTGTTTTCCCTACGTACGGTTTAGCTTTTAATTCTTTTACAATAGAAAATAAAATGATTACGAAAATGTACATACGATATTATAATATTTCGCAATAATAAGCCAACTTTTTTTTCCACATTACCTTTGCGAACATCTGACGAACGTTCACATTCGATCCATTTTAGCTGAAGGCACACAATTCACATACGAGTTAGTACAGAATTCGAATGCACATTCGCGTTTATATCATCGTGCGATAATTCTCACCGGGTCCGCAACATATGCAAGTTGTAAAGCTTGCATTGTGATGCACGCGATCTAATTTCCGATCGTATCACGCAATTCCAAACGGACATCCAAATCCATCCCCATCATTTCGAACGAGCTGAATAAAGCCTTTCGCCGAAATATCACATGCCTCCCTTCACAAAAGAAAACCCAGAACTAATCCGACCCACCTTTCGCGAAAAGATGCACCTACGCAAAACTCACATTCAAAACGTCACGTTAAAAAGGCGCTCCTGACCATAGTAATCGAACCTCTCCGTACAGATTGGATCGGGGGTGGCTTTTTAGCAACCCTAATCAAAGGGGACGACTTCTTTTTATTGCCAGAGGGCATAGGGCATCAGTATAATAGGGTACGGAACTGCGGGTTGGCTCTTTCGAAAGAGACTCCGGAGGATTTGCATTAACGATACCCCTCACCCGATATCCAGGTGTCCACGTCTGGTGTCCGGCATCAGGTCACGTACTCCATGCCGAGGGTTGAGGCTTCGAGGGGGCGGCTTTCCCACCCCCTCATCTTGCGGTAATAAATTCAAGTTTTATGGCTCGGGGAGACGCTTCGCAGATTGTCTGCGGTTTACGGGAGACTCGCCAAATCCATTCCCGAGGCCCGGTTTATGCCTCTGGATATTATAATGTTCGCCTAACTTAGTTTGCCACTCTGTTTACGATGAAAGATATCGCTTTATCGCTCAATCGACGCCGGCTAATTACGCCGACGAACGGTTTCCTTTTCAAATTCGGCAATGATGCTCGTTCGCTTTGATTGACTGTTTATGGGCTGTTTAAAATGTCTCTGTGCTCCAGTTCACTGAGAATAATTAAAATTTTCATTGTTCGAATCATTTTTTTTATGAATCAATAATAAACACACATATTTTTTCAGATAATTGAATAGCGAGCAATACAATTTAATGAAATGATGTATTGCATATTCATTCGGGGAAATTGGGAAAATCGAATTAATAACGTGTCAATATTAATATCAATCTTGCATGACAATGAAATTCAATCATTTTGTTTCCAAACAACGTCGGATATATTGAAAAAAGTTCACCGAAGACCTTTTGTTTCGTATATCAGAGGAAAATATATAGTGAAATAATAGCGAAATTGCTGTGCGAATTTATAAAAAAAAAGGCTCGAAAATGATAAATGATACGAGGCGTCACGTATCGCAAAAGAAACCGCTTTTCGCACTCGAGAACGTTGTTGTAGAACTTTGTGCGCGTTTATTTATAACTTTCTTGAAAGCAAATATTTATTTGTTATTATAATCTAGATAAAACAGTTATAATTAACTATCGCAGGAGTAACTCACTCGCGGGTACGTGTTTCGAGCATCCATTCAAATTACACCCTTAATTGTCGCGTTGATATATCTTCGCTTAAATGTTTTACCAGACTGAGATAAACAACAACACCGCCAACAAACGAAAGAGAAAGAGAAAAAATAATGCACAATATAACTTTGGATGAAAAATTTTCGCAGTTTGTAATAAACTTTAGAAACTATGAGAGATTTTCAGCTACATTACCATAATTGCACTTTTAGAAAATTTAGCTTACGTTTAATCGAAATATTTCTTTACACTTATCAACATTAACATTATGTACAGTTCTTTTGATATTTAAATGTGAATTATCAAAATATTGTAATTATGTATGTATATAAAATTTTACAAGACGCTTTTGAAAAATCGATCTTGACTTTTATATAAGCGCACATAGAGTACACAAACGTATTTAATTAAAAATATAAGATTTATTACTTATTTTATTTACAAATACAATAAAATTTCGTATAACGAGTACGATTCTTTTGCAAAAACTTAAATATTTTTTGAACGAAGAAATGTTAAGATGTAGCATACGACGCGACGTCACGACAATTTCCTTATTATCACACGTCATTCAAAACTTTACGCGTTAGTGACCAATTTTTTACAATTTGTTTTGAACGTCATATAAATTATTCGATATAAGTGCAGCCTCGTTACTGTAAAATATAACAATTGATAAAAATCTAAAAAAAATCGCAATAATCACCGTCGTACGAAACGGAATAAATAGTTAAAAACGTACTTTATTTGAGTTGGCAAACGAACCCAACCGGATACATTTCGCACCCTGTTTATTTTACGGTCGGACCGAAATATTCGGCGCGGCGAATAAATTCATTAAACCGAACTCGATTTCTGTTTGCGCAGCGACCGACCAGCTGACATTTAAAGGTGGTTCGGAAAATCGACGATTTGGCCCGCGCAACCTTTAACGGCCAACTCTCCCCCCATTGTGCGTACTCGGCGATATTTAACAGATGTTTTAATCCCCCGAGCGACCCTCTCATCCTCCTCAGCAAAGTCCATCCCTTTTTTCGTCAAAGACAATAAAAAAAGCCGAGGAAAGCGCAAGAACGGCGGACGGCACTTAAGCCAATTACGGTTTACGTTCTGCGTACATGCAGACGGCTCGGCTCTCTTCAGATCAACGGACCTATGTTGTTTGAACTGTATAAAGTGTTTTTTTAACGAATTTAGAATGGATTTTTTTCAGGTTGGAAGCTTGAAAATTGAAGGTATATTCGAATCTCGATTCAATATGTATACGTGTTCTTCTAAAGTAATGGAAACTGCGTAATTAAAGGCATGTGCCATATACAGATTTAAAAGATGTACACGTTTAAAAAATGACCCAAATTGATGTATTGACCCATACTGTATTCAAACATAATTGATTCAAATGGTGCCATGAGTGTAATTTGATGAATTTTAGTTCAAATGTGGTTTTCGCTTGTGAAGTGAATAAGGGTGTTGGAATAAAACTTGGAGAGTATGTAGGTCTATGTCTATCTGGGTCGAAATCTTATGCATTTTTGATCAATAAATATATTAAGTTCGACTCAACTAGGATCTTATATTCTAGACTCTGGAGGAAAAGTGATTATTGAAAATTTTATGATAACTTACAGCACTGTTTATAGCTGCTGCTGTGACTTTCCAGGTAACTTTAATGCGTCACAGTGACTGCAGAAATAAGGAAATCTATATTTTATTCATATAACTTTTCAAAAAGTTAGATATTTTCATGAAAATTTACTTAAATTCTATAAACACTATTTTGAAAAAATAATAATTAAACACAAATATCATAAGATAAAATAAGAAACGAGTCCATATTTTCATTGGACACGAAAGTTTAAGTGTGTGATAATTGGGTTTTTATTAGATTTTAGCCCTAAAGTACTAATTAAATTGTTTAATTTATTTATATGTATTTTTTTTAAAAGCCACAATAATTTATTGAAAATTTCTCATAATGCAATTCATTCCAATTAACACCGCACAAATCAAAAACGATTTCACAAATTCGATGAATTCAAATTGAAAATTATGAATTTATTCGAGCAAATAGATTAAAATTTATACAAATAAATAGATACAGAACATTTATAGATATACACCATTCAAATTCCCTAGTTCAAGCAACACTCTAGTCTGCGTATGAACGGAGCCTAACGTTTCAATTGCGCCCGCATTGTCCCCTCTGCGCAATCTCTGCGGTCCACTATCGTAAATTCTAATATGCCCCAGTCTCCCCCTCGATCGTAAAAGAGAACCTCCCATCCGACCCGATTATCCCCTGGGGACACTCGGACATTTGAATATTTTCGCTAATTGAAGACGCTAGTCGCGCATGTTAATCGAAATAGGACTTTTTAGCGTTTCGTTATATCACAATGTAGGCTGATTATGCAAATTCAGGGACGCCGGTTTCAATTTTAGCGAAAATTCGCATAATTCGAGTGTGTTTTGGCCGAAGGGAAAAAACTGTTGAATTAAGTGCTAATGAAAAATAGGCTAGGCGCTTCTTCGAGATTCGAATGTGTTGGCGAACGGTGGTTGCTGAAAGTAAGTGCCCCCGGAAGGGTTGAAGGAGGTCCGTTTAAATTTACATGATGCGAATTTGTTAGGTTTTTTTTTCGTTAGGCGTAAGGCTTAAATTTTCCGTCCCATTTACATAATATTATATATTTACAGCGCGATTTCGAATGAAGCTTTTTGTGTATAAAAGTGTTTTTTTTTCATAATAAATGGGAATATGATGAGGTTCACATTCCCATTTATTTACAAATTCATTACGTGCATCAAATGAATTCGTGGAAGTTATTATTTTTATATCAATATATCACAAAAAGCTGAAATAATGAAAGATTTTTCATATGAAATTTTTTCAATATTGTTCATATTATTTTTTTTAATTGCACCGCTTTGGCGTTCGCAATATTTTTTTAATTGAATACGAAGTGTGTGGCGTATATGCGACTAACTAGAACTTTTATCGCAAATTTATTTATATTTTTTAAGTGAGAGATAAGGGGGTAGTTTGCGCGTCGCTCCTTTTCCCTATACGTACTGTACCTGCGCGGTTGTAATTTATTCGCGACGCCGCGGCACGTTTTCCCGGGGCATTATTTTTACATAATACAAGAAATCTTTTGCACAAACACGCAATAAAAAGCGCCATTATCATAATTGCCCGTTATTATTCCTGTATTCCCACCGCATGATTCTCCTTGTAATGCGTAATATTTTCATTTTTATTGCGTCCGCTCGTCTTTCATTTGCGCCGAAGAGCCGAAGCTCGCCTTTATTAACCGGCCCTCGGAATTTTAAATTGTGCTCGGCCACTTTTGCCTCGATATTTATTTTTTTTTCAGTTAGAGAGATGGGACTCGTTAGGGAATGATCGACGGCGGCGAAACTTTTAATTGAAAATAATTAATGCGCCACGGCACTTCGGCGAATCAAACGTCCGCACTTGTACGATTTTTTTTCAAGCGAGAAAATAAACTGCCGAATGCGAATTTTATTCAAATAATGAACGCCGTGCAAACGATCCGTTTTAATGAAGAGAGCGTTAAAAAGAAAAACGCTCAAGTTAACAAAGACGAATCGATAGCACAGGTGCGTATAATGAGTTATGAAAAGTTTTTTTTCCCCGTCGAGCTTTCTTTCTTTCGTTTCGGGCCGTTTAATTAAAATTAAAAGAGGGCTTCGTCGCGTTAAAAACGGACGTCAAACCGGGAATTTATTGCGAGGAATTTCGAGTTTTATTCGAGGAAAAGCGATTTCGAGCGAAAGAAACTCGAGTGAGGTTTTCGAGGCCGTCACAACGTTGACCGTTCGATGGCCGTCAGTGGCCATTGTTCGTCGGAACGTTTTCACCGATTCGGCAGGAATAACAATGGAAGGTTTGATAATTTTTTTCCTTTTTCCCTTTCCGACTGCGGATACGATGCTGATTGTACTGCCTGGAAACTGCGTTGATTGACTGCGGCGATTTTCTTTATGGGATTTTCATTAATGCTAGTCGAATGGAATTGACTCAATTGGACGTTTTATTTTATTTTTAGAATTTCTTTTTATAGAGGTTAAAATTATTGAATAGACAGAAAAAGGAATTTTAACTTACGTTTCAATCCTCGCTGGATTTAATTAGTAACAATTTAAGAATTGAGAATAAGCTACCAAAATTATAGGACGTGAATTAAATGATCAATATTTCAAATTAAGACTAGGTCAGTATTAGTATATAAATAGGCTTAAACGTTTTTATTTTATTTTTCATAATTGATATTACCTTTACTTTTTTCGAATTTTCTTTAGTTACCTTGGTCATTTGAAATGACAAGTACCAAAAAAAAGTTATCACTAATGAAATTTTAATTAAAATTCATCGACACTTCGAGGAATTTATGATTTCATTCTAATAATAGAACCACTAATGACAGAGCTATTTATCTAGAACAGAGCTAATTGTAAGTAATCGAAATAAAATCGAACGTTAAGCACATAGAAACGTCAAACGTCAAACTTAATAATTTAAGCGGTAAGTTGTCACAGCACTATAGCATCAAAACAGATGGCATACAAACACATAACAGACCTACTAAATACGACGAATGAATAGCACAAAGAGAACAAGTGAAATTTTCGTCGAAATTGAGTTATGTACAAAAATCGCTTATATTTACGCTCATACATTTGGTGGTAAAAGGATATAAACGAATTTCAAACGTGTGCCGAGATATATCATCAAATCACTCGACCTCCTCCAAATACATGTACGTGCTAAATTTTGAATGCACTTTTAATGTAATCATCATTTACTAGCAATCAAACTGTTGAATATATTAACGCAATTTCAACCCGTTGAATATATGAACGAAGTTTCGGAGTGTTACATGTACACACATTCACACACACAGAGAGAGAACAGCGTTATCATATAGTCAGATTACACCGTTCGACAAGAAAATGGCCAATCAATGAAACTTAATGAACTTTATGTATTTTGATGTTCTGATCACGAATATCAAATCCGTTTTTCTGTAAAACAAATGGTTTTTGAAAAAAATCACATTTTGTAGTTTTTTTTTTGGTCGATTTTCAGCGAAAAAATCACTTTAAAATCATCATAACATTTTTATTTATTAATGTTTTTATACAAAACTTTCAGAAACTATTAAATATGAGTGTATTTATATGTTAATGAAAATAAAAAGGTTCTATTGTTTTTACTTTTTGAGAAAATAATTATTAAAAGTGAATTTGAAGAAAATAGTACAAAAACATTTAAAATTGCAAAAATTGCTGATAATAAAATAGTTTGAAAGCATTAAACTGTGCTTAATACATCAATAAACAACCTCAAAAGTCTCAAATTGTAGTATAAAATCAAGTTTTGAAAAAAAATAATAAATAGTATAGATTAATAGAGTAACGCTCGCGTCGAGAATATCCCCATACATTTTGTATGAAAAATGTGCGCTCACAGATATTAACATATTTCTTTTATAAAAAAGCAATTTGTACAAAAATAAGGATAGAACATGTAAGCTAATCACTTTTGAAATATCGAGAAATATATTTCAAATGGAAATTAAGATTGATATATTAATAGGAATGTTTTTAAAAAATGTGTGATTTTTTTCATGAAAATTCGTCATAAATCAGCCAAAAACGATGTTATATATATATAAATTATTTTTTGTATGATTTAGTATTAATCATTTTAACGTTTGAAATCAATTTCATGAAAATAAGATTTGAAATAAATTTATAATTTCGATTATACCTTGTATGGAGTTTGAAATTTTATCGAACTTTGAACTCAAATTGTGAGTAAACCAGTTGTTTCATGTAAATTTTGACTTCAAAATCGGATTCTACGTGGTCGAATTTATAATAATTTCTTATTTTTATTGTGGGGCCATCAGAAAAGGCGAAATTTGTATATCAGTGTTATTATTCACTTATAACCTTGGACTTTTCAGTCATCATATACTATTCAGAAAAAATAACTCATCAAGATAAAATCTACAAAAAAAAAAATTCAATTGAAAAAAATAGTCATTTTAAATGCCAACTTGGGGGCTATCCCAAACAGTTTATAATGGGCTGAAATTCCCTGAAAACGGAACTGGAAGAACCACCTCAGACAGTCGGCAGGCTCCATGGTATCTTAATGGGAATTAAATCATCCGTCTCCGGGCGGACGCGTCTAATTTTCTCACGTTCGAGCGAACAAAGCTCCCGTGGCGCGGTGTGGATGGGGCCCGCTTCCGCGCCGTTGCCCTTTTCGCGCCTCCGAGGCATTATCTTTCCGGAATGCATATAAAACCTGGTCGCCGGTAGGGCTATGTCTCGCCGATGGGATGCCTGTTTAGTGATAAATTTAAGCCCTACCTCTGCCCGAGAAGAGGCGGTGAAAATGCGACGTTTTTGAGACTGGGATGGGCGATTTTGTGTCGGATGTGTGGTTTTTTGGTGATTTTTTTCTGTCGGATGTTGTGTGGTGTTTATGTTTTTATTGAGGGTTTGATATGTTTATTTATTGATTCGGGTGTTGCTGTTTGATTATTTTAAAGGAGGGTTGGTAAAAATGTCTTTATTGAATAATGGAATTCAACAGGCTGATTTTAAATGTAGGCATCTTAATTGATAGTTATATGCAACCTGATGATATCTACTGTACATATATATGGAGTTTTCACGAAAAATTTAATTTAATCATACGGTTAGTCGTGTTATACACTTTAAATGTAGTCAATTTTCATTTGTCATTTTTTACGGACCATAAATCCGAATAGATTTATATAGAGAGTGAGGATAGTCGTATTTTTTTTTACTATATTCATTTCTCAATTTATCATTCACTTTAATATGAGAAAACAGAGATGTGAGGCTAGAAAATTTGAAAAATAAAAGTGCACTAAAGGTTCCGTTTAAATTGATCGAATTTAATTGATGCTGATAAGATGAGTGATCCATTTTCAGAAAATATTACGTGAAGAGTTATATTAACATTTCTTTCCGAAACAAACGGATAAAATTTAAAAGATAAATCAAGCAATAATACCAATTAAGAATAATGACATATGACTCCAGAATTCGACTTGATTTTAATCCAGCATTACGAGTTCACTAAAGCTCAACATAGTTTGCACAAACACTTTATATATCAGATTATCAGTTGGTTTTTACACGTATTCGAAAAGATTATGCAAAATTTTGACCGCTCCACAGCGAATTTAACGTATTATGGAATGCGGTGAAAATTTGCACAAACGTGCACGTTAATCGCATTAAGCCGTAATAACGTTCTCGCAACTGCATCATCCCATTTTCTAAAACGGAGCAGCACAATATGGAAACAGAGACGCTTATACAAACATCATATGTATGCACACACGAATACCTCTCGAGCTCAGCGAAAGTTGTAACAGTTTCTCTCGGCGTCCTCACCATAAAGGAATAGTTTTTGTACGTATCGTTCGTGACTTTAAATAGAGGCTAATAACAATAGTATCGTGTTCGTATCCCGCAATCCCCGCTGCAAACTTGCTCGAGTCTTCCGAGATTTATGCTCTCGTAGTCGAAGTTGGACTTGATCTCGCGGGGAAGCAGTTATCCGCAACCTTTTCGATCGTCGAAGATATCCTCTTCCCTCACTTTAGAGTGGAGGCTTTGGTTGATCCTGGACCGATCCGCTCATATGGCTAATGGAAACTTTCGCCATTTGGCTAACCGTGGACTTAGCGGTACATTCGTTCTTCAGACCCCTCGAGTTGGGGTGCGATTGAAAATTGTGTTGTTGGATCTGCTCATAAATCGGTTGTACGTTCGTTGTTCGGAAAGTGCTGTTTGGCGTGTGCAGATTTCGATGTAATTTGGATCGTTTGGATTTATGAGATTGGAAGGTTCGACTTATAGCCAGATGAGTCTGTTACGGCGAGTTCGTACCTAGAGCGGCGGTTTTCAGTGGCAAAACATGATATATACTTATTTTTCAATATTCATACTAAATACACTTTATTTTAATACAATTATCACGAGAATTCAATTGAAATACATTAGGATAAAGTTATATATGAAAATGTCAAAATGCCTAATCAACAAATGAATTTATCGATGAGAAAATATTTGTACAATTCAAATATTGTAATGAAAATTTATTTTCAAATAACTGAATCATGTATTTATTTTTGTATATGTATTTCATATTGGATTCATTTCAAATTGAATGAGTTTTAAATGCAAACAAGAAGAGAACGTACAGATAAATTTGTCGACATGTGAAATTGGATTCTCACATCGCTTAAAAGGTTTGTTTGTAAATACACTACTCACACGCAGGGTTTGCAAACAAAATCGACAATATTTACTAGTTTAGAAGCATCGTCGGTTCCATGTATAAAATATAATCGTCGGTTATATTTAATGCTTCTGAGTGGTATGTCAATATCTATGAAAAAAGTTTTCAGTAAAAAGTATTCAATATGGTTCATTTGTTTACAAAGAAGTTTGAATGTTTTATCTATTTAAAATTGAAAGCTTGTGTACTTGATTAATTCAATTGGTAAAAATTTAAATTTCAGTCTACAATTTACGTTAAAAATATTAAAATATATTATTATATAAGCCAAATGATACTTAAGCGATTATTCTGTATTATTCACGAAATAAATACGACGTTACAGCGGTGGAATTTCACGTAAACATCGCGGTCCTTTGTGGCGTCGCAAGTCGTCTCGACATAAAAGCTCACCCCGTTCTGCCGCTACGTCTAAATAAAGAACAACTTCCCAAAAAAAAAAGAAACACGTTCAAAATACAAAATATACAACGGCCATTGCCGAAAAAATATATACAAATAAAGCAAAATGACGGGGAGGAAAAGGCGCACGTAGGTACGAGTGCGTACGCAAACAGCACACAATCGGCTCTCGATAATACATCACGTATATGATGAAGCGGTGTACACTTTTCCGGAAAACTTTATTTGCCTGTTGGAAATTCCTGTGGGGCCACCGCAATAGAAAGCATCCGGGGCCGTGGATGTTGAATGTGCAAGATCCGGCATCAGAAACTGATCCATTTCATAGGTATAAGAGCCTTGTTCTTTTATTATGTTCCATTTTAGAAAATGTAAATAAAAATATAATTTTTATTTCGAAATTTATTTTTATATAAAAAAGCATTTTTCGACTACTTTTTTACATAGTTGGTAAAATAATTTGGATGATACTTGTGTCAGAAAGTATATTTATTCATACCCTTCTCATGGAAAGCTACCTCCAGTGAAGATAGTCCAACTATACACATTTTCACGTCAACTAATTAATATCAGTTTTTAAATAGAAATTTCACATAAAGCATGCTGATTGTAAATTGTCTGTTTTTATTACTTTTTTAATCATTTTTATGCACCAAATTAATGTTAACGACAAAAAACTACCCACGTTCAGCAATATTCAGAAATGGCTTTACATGTGACAACTATGCTTGAGAAAGACTTGAAAAAATATTTTCCACTACAACTAATATCAAATAATTTTTATAAATATCCAGATAAGTAGTTGAAAAATGATACTTCATATAAAAATAAATTTTGATTTGAAAACTATATTATAGTTTTTACTAAAGGAATTTGATAAAAGAAGAAGCCTCATATATTAATAGTAAACCTTTATATGAAATTTAAATTTAATTCATGTCAACTTTTAATATGAAATATGGTTTTTAATATAGGAAAAAAAGAGTAAAAGGTTTATAAATTTTGATGCAATTTTAGATGGGTCAAGTTTTTCGGTTAACCCCTGTACATAGGTACGGATGCGATGTGGGTTCGTCCGTTCTATATGTAATATGCATGAGAAAAAAGCCTCAAACGAACCATGCTCGAGGTACGGGGTTTCGACGGATCAAACGTGGTCAGCCGATCCGTTGTTGTGTTGTTGTTGTTGTTCTTGTTGTTGTTGTTGTTCACCGTGGTTGTCTGTTTGGCCGTTTGTCGGCCTTTGAAGGGCTCCTCGAGGTTCTTCGGGCACAAAGACGTAACGAATTAAATTTTGCACAGTTCGACGTCAAAGCGAAGACGAATCTGACAGTGAATTTGACTATTGACGGTGCATAGATGTAAGTAAGATGGGTTGAATAACTTTCCAAATACAAAGGTCAAATGAAATGGTTTTCTTCGAGATAAAGAGGGGAGAAATAAACGTCGTTATGAAATCCTCAGATGAAAAGTGAATGCATTTGTTTTTTCTATTATGAATTTGGATAATAAATTTTACGTTATTCAAATATTTTAAATATTCAAATTGTTTTGAATAACAAAAGCACCGTCTTAATAAAAATTACATATTCAATTTGCCTTAATCACTTAAGCCTCTATAACCTCGAAAGAGTCAAATATTCGACAAGCGTCTAGACATGCGAAGACGCTCTCACTTTATTTATTTTTTCGTTCGCTTGGAAAGGCTTTTCATGGTTTTTCGAATGGAATCGAATCGAACTCCTACAACTTTACAATACTTATCGAACGAGCTCAGGTAATGGACGTGACGCGTCACCTGAACACAAAGTGGGTCAGCTAGAATGGAAAATCCACCGGCTGAAAAACGAACGTTTCACGTGACATTTTACCATGGAGACGTTTCACACGTTCATTTAATCTTTCGAATAGGAAAATTATTATGTGAGTAATCCTTTTGACGGTGCTGTGAATTTTCTGTTTTATTTTAGTAAGATAAATGAACTTAATGTGGATCAACTTATTTGAAAATGTTCTTCATTCGATGATATTCATATGACACTTAGAGCCGATCATTTCACTCGTTAGTGACACTAATATAAGTAAACTGGCGTTTTTTCTTACTCAATTAAATTTTAATTTTAACGTTAACTTTATTCCGGCGCTGTCAGTTCGTGAATACCTTATGTCAACTGTTAAACGCTATGCCTAGACAAAAACAGCACAAACTCTATTTAAGTGAAAAGATCGATCGTTAATTTTGAATGATATTAATAATCGTATTACTTAAATGACGACCAAAACAATAATGTAATTTCAAGACATTAATTTTAAACAGTGATCATTTAGTGACGCACATTAACAACGTAACAAACTGACTTCAATATGCTCTTAGAGCATAACGTGCATAATTAACAACGCAGCCGACGTCGAAAGACCAAAAACAATTACTAAGTTTTCCCCTTTACTTCTTCCCCCATTGTATCGTAGAATAGGACTAGAGAGACCACTCAAACATGATCATCCCAAGAGGGCAATTACGATAAAATCAATAGCCTCGAGCGTCGGATATCGCTCTTTATTTTTACCGAAAACACACCTGCAACGATTTCCGAATCGCGGAAAACGCCCTGTAAAACACAGAACCATTTCGGATACATAATTGAGTCGATTTGTGAAACAATTATTTCATAATAGCCTCACAAATCAGAGTCGCGAATCTGCGGTCGCTGCAACCGGCAACAGAGTGGACGACTGGCCGAATTGGCTCTGCGATATCCATTGCTGAAAACCGCATCCTTTCCATTGCCGAGTGCTGAAATAGCTGCTTTTAACTAGCCAGGAAAACGCCGGAAGACCGTGGCTCTTATAATTTCGCAAATTAAATTCAAAGGTCGTCCGGGGAATTCGCGGAAAAGGTCAAGACTGCGGTGTAAATATATTTAAAGCTTCGCGCTCGAATTCAGCCATTCGGCATATTTGAGTTTCGTAACGACGTATTACTTAATGTTTAAAGACGTTTAGCGTGTGTTTGCTGTGCGATTAAAAAACATTTGAAGGTGAGTATATATTTTTTTTTGCGTCAGTTTAAAATATTATAATTTAAGCATGTCTTTCATTATTTTATTTTCTGCTGAATAATTAACATATTAATTCAACTTTATATGTCAACTATTTTTTTATATATTATACAAGTTATGCTTTTCATTAAAAAAAAAAGATTAGCAAGTTCACAATTGATGTCAGCAGTCATGTAAGTCTTCGTATGTATGTATAATATTGATAGATTTTTTAACAGTTGATCCTTTGACAGTGAAACTTTTTAGAGCTATTTTATGCACATCTTGAAAGATTCTTACTTCATTACATTTTACAAACAATTGGACTTTTGTCGTTTGAAAGATCTCAGCTGAACCTATTCGTAGCCTAGTCGAATAAAATATTATACACAACGATTTATGTAATAAAACGAAATTCAAAGTGAAACAAATATATACCTTTGATTGGATCCATATAATCACAATTGAAAGGCTTCTCATCACGTCATTCATTTCGAAAATCACAATAAAAAAAACCTTTCAACGCGTTGAATATTCGTTATTTTTCAATCAACTCAATTAATAGAACTATACAAAAGACCGAAGCCTCTCATCGCGTTTTCGAACAACAACAACAACAACAACAACACATCAAACCTGTACAAAACCCATCAGCGCGAACATTTTGCTGTCGACAACCGACTAGAAATCCGATCCGAACATACATATATACACATAGGCGAACAATCGAAAACCCGAACAAACAAACAAGCAGTCGTATCGAATGGCAGATATAATTGACGAATCGTCACAATCGAATTTCGTCATCGTGTCGGTCGCCAGCGGTGCAAATTCGACCCTTTGACTGACGCACCGTTCCGTATGACCCTAGCGCGTAAAAGCCTACTATTGTGCGAGCTATTTATGGGGCGGCGACGATTCGTGCCCGGGGCTGGTTTAATTCGGGCTAAAAGGGGGTTAACGACTAGCCGAAGTCTCTTGCGTCGAAATATCTGCGTCATTTCTCGCATTTGTGCCGCTTGTGTTCGTACTTGGGTGTGCAGTCGATTTCTGATTCATGCTTGATCTGAAATATTGTAGAAAATCATTGAAATCTGATAAAGATTGAAGGAAGTGGTAGATGAATTGTACACAGAACGATCACTCATGTAAGTTAGAAAAGAGTCGTTAAGGATAGAGATGATACAAGCATGAGATTATAGAAGCACTCTTGAATACATCTACAGGTTTTTTAACTCTCAATTCACACTTTTTTAAGTCAAATTATATCTTTTTTAAATCATATTTAGAATATTTGATACACTCATATATCTATGTGATTTATAAATTGGCTTTATCCAAATGTATGGAATGAACGTATTTCGAAATGGAATTTCGTACTATGAAATAGAAATATGTATTTACATTGTGAAATGCGATTCAGTAAAAAGGCTACAACAGAGTTTTTAGTCGCAATAATATACGAAATGCACTCATATTTTTCTTCGTCGTTCCCATGACTTAAAGTAATCGATTTCCTACGTGAAATACGCGGTTTTCCTACTTGAAATACATCATAACATGAAAATGAATTATTCCAACAATATTTACAAAACGAAAAAGGAATCGTACGAATCTAGAGACGAGTGTACATATTTCATAGTTGCAGCTAAAACTCAGTATGAGTGGGTGGATGGGTGGGTGGTGGATAATTGTTCCTAGGAGGTAGCACGCATAGCCAAGGGGTGAGAACTGATCCCATTGTCTGCGGCTGGAAGTTTTAATCAGCGCCGGAGATTATCCACCGCCCGGCTAACTTATTTACACGCAAAACTTAGCTGAATTAGATAAGACGACCTCCCCTTTCAGCCGCCTTCAGCTCAACACGAGGCTTAGTCGAGAATTTTTAATTGAATATTGAAGACGGCGACGCCGATGATGGATGTCTTCCACTGAAAGGGCAACGGGTGAAAATGTATCGCGGGCGTTTCTGCTTTGGAATTTGTTGATATTTAAATTATTAATGATGCTAAAGATTGGTAATAATCATTTCGAATCTCTAAATTAATGGAATGATTTATTAATTGATTTGTGGATCGCTTAAACTGACCTATGGATGATTTTAACTCTTCATCTTTCGTCGTAAGTTGATCGAAAAAGAATCATCTGTGTAGAGTCAAAGATACGGTGTTAATTGATTAAACACTATTTTTCTTACTTGGTACATTTTAAGTGTTTCGAATTACGTGAGTTAGTATGAAAATTATTTGATACTAGCAATCAACCAGTTGAATTTATGAACGCAGTTTTGGAGCGTTACATGGACACACAATCAGATACACAGACACACACACAGATTAGTGCTATTATATAGTTAGATAGTTAGATTTATAAACCTCGTACCTTTTACTTAATATAACTGACAATTATTTTTTTGAAAAACTCATGACAATTCCAAAATAAGGTAATGATCATTTTAGACCCCTAAATTAATTAAAATGATAATTGAAAATAAGCAATCATATAATACAACACAGCAAAAATGGAATTTACAACGAAATATCAATATTTGCAATGGGTTCAATTAAAGGAAAAAAACATTAGATTTTTTAGTTTGTAATCTATTTGTGGACGGGTACAACTTGACCCACACTCCTTTAAATCTCGATGCATATATTGCTGGAGAAGCATTTAACGTTGATTGGATCTGGAGGTCGGAGGCGAGTTGTCGTAATAATTTGAAGCGTTTCGACGTGTACGTTTTATGAAAGAAGTTGGAGTGTTTGAATTCTGTGAGAGATAAAAGGTTTTTCGCTGAAATGCGAACGGCACGTTGCATGTCGGCTAACCATCCGAAGAATGGAGTAACGGGTTAGCGTACGACATACGTTTGCTCATTTTATACGTCTGAAAAGACGTATCCAATTCGAAGCGAATGCCTTAGCATGCTCCGGAGTTTCCCTTATTGTATGTCAGTATGAAATTAACTCTACAAATACGCGAATGCTCCGTTACGATATACGATAAAATTAAAGCGCCACTTTAATTGGACTTTAAGCTGGCGAGTTTCTTCTCGGTGAGATATTCTAATATTAAGCACTACGTTATAACATAAATGTTTCCGCTTAAAACTTCTGAACGCTCGCGAAAGTACGCTTTTTATTAACAGAAAGAGTTTCGGGAAGTATTGTGATTTGCAGAATTTGTTCTTTCTACAAAGCATCCTTTGTCTTGTGCAAGTTTTTATTTGACTTTTTACTATGGCGCGACTGAACACGTACAATTTCGCTTTAACCGGGGGCGCATGTATTTTATTTTCAAAAGCAATGTTTCAAAAACCCCCGCTAGCAGCGGCACGAAAAAATGTAAATTTCACACCTTAAATTGTAGTGTGCAAATTTCGCGCTTTATTAGTTTACTGCACACTTTCCAGCGCAATAAATACGAGCCGTAAAGCGATTCGCTACATTTTAAAAAACGCTCGAAAACCCAACGCGCGACAATCTCAAAGCGAAAATTTCGCAATTCCCGATAAATTAAAACGTCGCACATACTACAAACGAATAGAGCTATTTTAATCCGTAATTTTAAAGCACATACGAGAGCCAAATCGGAACGAGATCATTGCGCGATTAAGCGGCGCGCTCGCTTACAACATTCGATACTCGTGCAATAATATACGATATAATGGCCTGGGGCAATAAAAAAACGACATTATAACACACGATGACGAAGAAAAGCTAAAAAGAAAAATCGAAAAACACTCCACTTATCCGAGGCTCTAATCAAGGAAGGCGGGCCGATTGCGAGCGATTACTAACGTTGGCCTTAGGGTTTCTGAAGGTTCGGGTTTTTAAGCTTCGATCAATCTGGATTCATTATTTTCAAGATTCGATGAATCCGAATCGAATTCGAGTTCGATATCGAACATGTTCGAGGCCCATTTTCTTTACCATTAACGAAAAAATATCTTTTCAAATCTACGTTTATTTTTATATGAAAGATCATTCCTAAAGCTATTTCTTTTAGAAAAATTGTTAGAATATTAATCGTAGAGAGATATCATTTTTTTGAAGTCTTTTTATAGATAGTTGTCAATGATAAAATCACTGATGAATGTTAGTAGACTTGGACGATTTTCTGGAGCCAATAATAATTTAGTTAAAAAAATGAATGAGAGTTAATAAAAACAGACAGTTTACAATAAATTGACTCACTTGAGGTCACGACCAATGGTTTGGGAAACGCTTTTCTATAAAGAGACATAGAAAAATAAATTTCCTGCTTTGACTTATTTTCGAATAATTTTTACCAATGATGAAGAAAGTTTAAAAAAAATTCTTTCATGTAAAATAAAATTCACATTAAAAATAGTTTTCATTTTTATTAAAAAACTTAATTTTTTTTAAACAGGTAATTTTTACCCAATTTTTTTATATACACACCGTGTATTTTAATCGGTCACAAGTGACACAGATAACCCTGAATAGTTAGTATCATTCACTTTATATAGTGAAGACGAGACTCCTAAGAGTAGAGAAGTGCACACATAGGTGTCACTAAATAGTTCGAATTAATCGAACATATGAAAGGTGCAGGTGATGTGATCATTTGCGGAGCCGTTTCGTAAAGCGTTAAATTAAAACTATTTTCGAATCAAATGAATCCAAACATTCGAAAGAAACGACCGTGTCTCCATATCAATTTTTATCAATTAAGAAAAACGACATTTTGACACTCGCCAAGATAGGACTCGAACTCGCGCATCCCAAGTATGCTGAATCGACACGACATGCACAAACGCTTTATACCGTTGCGCTATCGGCTGGCAAATATAAAAGCGACTCTCGCTTGTTCTATTTATTAAAAAAAATGAAATATTCAGATTCAGAAAATCTTAAAGCCGAATCCTCAAGCCATCATCCATCGAATCCGAATCTAAAAAAAAACCTTTAATCGCCCGACTCGATCGCAACAAACAAACGCTATTTTCCAACGAAACGTCGATCATTAACACGAAAACCTCATTAATCCGCACCACCTATTCGTCGCGGGCCCCTTCGCCGCCCCGGAAAAGCGCCGCTTTGTCCGCGTGTTAATTGCCGACGGAAAGAGCGCCGCTTTTCGCCCCTATATTTTTTTTCCGTTTTCACTTCGGCGAAAAGAGCGCCGCCGCTGCGGTTTTTCCGCGGTTTTGTTCATGAGTAATTAGCGAGTGCGTGATTTACCCGCGGCCCGTGCCCCGAGCCGCCCCTGGAAACTTTCGCTAATGAGCATTTAACGAGACCGAGTCCCCTCCGCGCGGTCGAAAAGCTGCCAGGCTAACTATTTCGGCTGGTTTATGCTTTTTTATTCTTCTTTATATTCATTTTAACGTATTTTATTTAAGGGTGAAGTGGATTTATTAAATTTTTAAGTGTTTTCGTTTGTAGGTAAGTTGAAACAAGCCCGATATCTCAGAAACTGTTTCTTACAGACCAGAGACGCATACTAGATAATATGGTTTATCAAAAATAGAAAAAAAAAATTGAAGACGTCAACTCGCTAGCAACTATAGTTTCTGAGATATTGGAATGTTTCAATTTACCTCTGTTTCAACTTACCTCGGTCTCCTCATATGATGCGAGTTAACCGCGATTTTGGTAATGAATGTTTTAATAGGGTTATTATGTGATTAATCATGTTGTTATGTTTAATTTAGTTTGAATTTGTATCACTCATAATCACGACGTTGAACTTCATTTGTTTTGTATAATCTATTCGTTTCTATTTCAAGCAGTTTGAATTTTTAATTTGTTTCATTATTTATTCAACAAATGAATAGTAGTATCAAGATTTTTTCGATTATTGCATTGATTTAAAATTTGAGACTTGAATATTTTTTTTGAAATAAAAATATAACTTTTAAAGACAAAAAAATATATTTTAAAAACAATTTTTGATATTTTAACAGATTTAAATATTGGAGCGTATGTTCAATCAATCCTGATAATAATATTCTGATTTAATCAACCATATTACCATGAATTTCATTATTTAACCGCAAATTGATTCTCAGAATAATATAAACTTGGTTTACCAATTTAACACCATATGTACAAATAACATGAATAAGTAATATCATACGATACTATTCACCTATATCCGTTTCGAGAAACATTTAAGATTATTACATTAGCAAAATATTAAAAAAATAATAGAATTCTATATATAAAAAAACACGCATGAAACACATATCAAAATCCGAAATTTCTTAATCCTTCGATCGAAAAACACAATCTCTACCACGAGATCGACACAGAGCGAATAAGCAAATTTCACACGTAACTTTTCTCGGGCGACACAAAACCCACTTATCAGAGCATACGTACATTCGGCTTTATTGTCGAATATCGTGTTCTGAGCGAATATACGAACCGCACAACAATTGCGAATGGTGTGTTGTAGTTGTACGCGTTTATGACTTTATTAAGCCGTACTCCGATCGAATGTCTCGTGCGACTTCGGGGCGTTCGATAGGCCGTTAAGGCTCTAAGCGAAATATATTCAAAACCATTTAAAACGGCACTGGAGGGTGGTGAACGCGTGTAGAATTAAACCGTTGGGTGGTTGGGGATGATTCTCAAAGTGTGGGACGAGTATGGGACACTGAGGTCTGTGTAAGACAATTGAAACGTTGTGGTTGTTTTGTGTAGGATTTTTTTGTATTAGAGGTGATTGAGTCGATAATTTTGTAAAAAACGTCAAAAGATAAAAATATGAGGTAGTAAAAGTGTAGATGTGAAAAACTGCAAACTGAGAAAATGAAACATTTAACGGTTCATGAGTCAAAAATTAATACATATCTTGCTCTAGTATCCTATTGCTTAACCAGCTGATAGTAGAGTAGTTTACAAGGTTTGTACGTGTCGTGTTGGGCTTTAGTGTTCTCGTGTTACTAATTGTAAGTTCCTAGCGAGAATCGTAAGTTGTATTTGTTGATTGATAGTTTGGCTGCATAGTTTCTTTCAAATATACAAAATAAATTTAATTAAAAAAATGGTTGATTTAACACTTTACCAAATAGCTTCTAAAATACGGAATAGTTGCCTAGTCCGTATCGATTAAATTCGATCGATTTTGGAATCAACTTTCGTGAAATGATTATTACTCTTCGGAGTTTTTTTATTGAATTGAGTTTGAATTGAAAAATAAGTTGATGAATTGAAAATAATTTGAAAGCGATACTAGGAAAATAAACATAACAATTGTTCAAATGATCTTTTCATTAGTGAATTGTGTTCATTTAGTCGATGAATAACACAAATATATTCATGAATGAAATAATAATATCTGCTTTTATTCACGGTTTTTCGATATAATATGAAAACGTTTGAAAATCTCTGAATTAAAAGCCCTTGTGTAGCGTAGTTTGCGGTAAGGGTACACAAAACCGTTAACGTTTTCGATGCGTGCACGCAAATATTATAAAATCGAATTTGTTTCGTGTAAACGCTTTATCGAAATATCTGATTTTTTCTTTGTATTAGCCAGCGACAATTAGGGCTTTACCACATACCCGAAGCATTTACGAAAAATCGGTACAAGCTTTGTTCGTGTCCTTTGATTTCAGTTTCGTATCGAAGGGGCGTTGAATAATGCGGCTCCAGTCTAGACGCATTTCGCTGATTTATAGTCAATTTCGTATTCATATTTCGTCGATTTTTCAAAATCAAAAACGTTTTGAAATTATTCTGATACATTTTAAATATTTCGCCACCGTGTTTCACAATCGAACCAATTTTAAAACGCGTCGGATAATTCGAATAATTCGATTTATCGCGTGAATTATTTCAATCATTCGACGTATTCGGATGAAAATTTTCACCGTGAAAATAAAATAGAGCACATACAAACGAGCTTACAAGTATCCAAACAAGCAACGTTAACAAACCGATCGAATGCATTTAACATGCCAATTCACGAGTAACAATATTTACACGCTTTTAACGAGCTACATAACCAGTGCACATTAATAATGCACGAAGCGTTCGATAGGAACTAAATCGAAACTGAGCTTAGTTAAAAATTTTCAAGCCGATTTTCACACGTTTTCACAACACCTGAAACCTTAGCACGTTTATGTACGAAAAATCTAATCGTTTCCATTTGCCGGAGCTTGCACGTTCCTTCCTTGTGCGAGAACACCAAACTAACGCTTTCAAATCTTTCCTAATATACAAACAAATGAAATAAATAATTGTTTTTCACAAGAAGTGATCTGAATCAAAATTAATTTTGATTTGAATGAAATTAAATCGAATTTTTTAGGGTTTTGAGATTTTTCAAAAGGATGATTCACACTGTATTTGCGGTATTTGAAAGTGTGTCATCACACTATTTGGGAAGCTGTGCAAAACGTTCCGGCTGACAATGCACAAAAAGAGCAGTAGTGCATTTCGCGAAACGAAACCGGGCTCCGGTGTTTTGTTAACGCTTCGGATTTATAGTCTTAATCTCATATCCACACTTCATAGTTGTGCCCGAGGTTTATATGGCAATTTCGCGGCGTTTTGTATATACGAGCGGAGTTGGTGAAATTTTCCCGACGATGCGATGTTTTATACGTTTCGTTATGAAAGTTTTCTGATTTATATTTTAAACACATTACAAAACCACTCAAACACACCGTATATACGGAGGCTTTTAGGCGGTCGACGTTGAACGATAGATTCGCGGAAAATCCGCCCTTGCACGCGTCGGCAAACGTACCAAAGTCATATTTCACTTCGGGAAAACTTAACAAGGCGCTGATTTCGGCAATCCCCGAAATATCATAGATCGTTCCGAATATCGGTTGCACGTATCCTGCGGATGCCGGGTTCAGGTGTTTTCCGGATCCTCGAGCGCGGCTTTCGTATTGTTAAGCGTAATGGCTGCCATCCTTCACCTTATAAATTATTACGGCAAGGAAGCGTCTGCGAGACGTGGCCTCTCTCAGGTTACAAGCTCTAAAACACCGGCAATAAGAAACGTACAGGCTACGCATTATAAATGGCCGAAGCTTACCCATACGCGAGGATTACAACCCCACGTCGTTATATCCTAAGGTCGTGCGAAAATATCGCTTGTTAATTAATACTATCAAAAGTTGTTGCGCCGCGTTTAATTAAACTCCAGGCCCGCGGAATCGAAACGATATCGGCGCTCAAGTTTCGCAATATCGCCAAGTTTGCCTCACCAGGTATGAAAGGATTACAAGAAAAGGTCAAGGGGAGGCGTTGTCTCGACAATTTATTCAAAGGAGCAATCTGTAAATTAATCATCCCCCGCCGAAAACAAAAACAAACTTTCGCAATCGGGTAATTCGGGAAATTTATGTATGTTGCGCGGATGACGAGCATAGTGGCTCTATCCGCTCTATTATGCAGGGGTAGTTGGATGTTTGTGCCATTTTCATCACGTTCTGCTCGTAAATGAAATTGAATATTAAAATGTGTTCATTGGAACGTTTCGAATTATGAGCGAATCGAATTTTAAATAGGCTCAAGGGTAGGAGTTTTTTTCTCGTTCGGTTCGATATCGGTTGGGTGCGTATAGCTACGCGTTTAAGTTTGTAAGTCTCGGTTATGAAAAAGAAATTGACTCTATTTACTTATTAAAGAATTTGAAATTGAATCAGTTTGAATTTCATTTTCAAATGTACACACATATAAATATACGTCTATAGTTTCATTTGTTTATAGATATATTTTTTTGATACTATTATGTGGATCTAAAATCAAACATATGTTTTTTTTGAAAACATAAGTTTAAGCAAACTAGAACTTTAATTTTATATAAAATACATAAATATTATAGTTATATTACAGGAGTACATTTAAAAAGAGATAAATTTGAAAACCAAGTATTTTCCCATTTAAAATTGCATTACATAATGTCATCCTGTTCGAAAGTACCACTTCTTTGAAGTCGTTCTCGTTTCGAGGAAAACCTTCGTATATTGAATACCATTGATTCAGTTTCAGACCTTAAAAAGGTCTCTTCGTTACCTTCGAATACAAAAATGGACAAACACGCGAACATAGGCACTCGTAAATATTTTTTCTTGTTCATTTAATTAAGTAATTTAGCCGACACACGACCTCGTCCGATGTTTATTCGTTGCCTACCCGGAGGTGGGCGCAAATTAAAAACACATTTTTTCCCAGCTGATTAATATTTTTTTTCCATTAACCGTATTGAAATAATTTATCACATCAAAGTGACTTTCCTCCCGTTTGATAAACGAACGAAAGAAACGCTTCGGCGGCAACAAGAAAATTGGTTCCCTTGCGCAAATTGAATGTTTGATGTAGCCTTCACGTTGCGGTTACGCTATTAAAGTATGAGGTTTTGACGTTCCGCGTAACATTCGAACTCATTTATATTAGAAATAAAAGTACTTTTGCGACAATAATACTAATATAGAACCGATTGAAATTACGAATGAAAATATCCGTGGGGTTTTTTCATTCGTTTATATAGATATATCGGAAAATCTCAGAGGAAAAGTAGGCCAGTATACATATGAGGAGCTGAGAAACGTCTTTTTTTATCACGTATGAAATCCTTTTTGAGTAGGCGTGCAGATATTCATAGGTGACAGATCACGCACAGCCACTAAACGAGCGACTGTCCCGAAAGTCACGCGGAGACGAGCCATTTATCACTCGATGATAGAGTTTCATCGATCTTGGTGCTGTCAATAAATAAGTTCGGATTACAGCGTACTTTTTCCGTTTTTATTTTATTTTTTTATGTGTTTTTCGCCGATAGCGACGAGCGACAGGAACCAGCGCAGTACGGACGAGCGAGCTACAGAGTACAAGCGACGGAACAGCAGGCTGACGGAAAACATGGCTTTTCTCGGAAAATATATGTATATGTAGTGTATGGACGTTTCATAAATTCATATGTGAGAGGGAAATGGTTTATTTATATAGTTTTCATAGTAGTATTAAGGATTTTAAAGTATTTTTGATTTTATATGTTGGAAGTAAGAAGTGTCTTCACTGTACGAGGTACTTTTTTTTATTAAGTACCAGTAAAGAAAAATAAACATAACTGTATTAAGTTAGCATTAATTTATGAAAAAGATTTTTTGAGATTATTTTTTTACAGAGTTGGAAAAAATGATTGAATATTATTCGTAGTGAAAAATTAACTTTTCTATGCTCTACTCATGGAAAGCTTCCGCTATTGAAGGCAACTCACAATCAGTCAAACACTGCTTTTTTACTTCAAATTGTTTAAATGAGTTATGAAATTAATGAAAACTTTACACAAAGTATTATAATTGAAAACGCAGTTTTCACAATTTTTAATTAAATATCATTAATTGACAACAAAATATCGTCTATGCTCGTTAACTTTCATCAGTTATGTATATCAACAGATGTAACTATCTACGAGAAACTATAAAAATAGCATGACACTTATTGTTAGCCAAATTTATCTAAAAATTAAAAAAATTAAATCTAATATAACCTAAAATAAAACTCGACTTAATCTAGTTCAACTCATTGAATGTTATACTAGCAGTCTGTCATTCTTTGCCTTCCTCTAGTTTTCCCGCCCATGCAGAGTCCATTTTTCTACTCCTGTTTACTAACAGTTTACTATTTAAGCACTAAATTATTAATAAAAAATACTCAAAACACCTAAAAAACATCTATCCAAACATAAAACCCTCCTCCGCTATTATGCAGCGCAAACTTCCCACTAGCGGCAGTTTTCCGGCGTCGCGACGCCGACGCCTTCTTCGGCGTCGAGAGTCGCCGACTTCCTTGGACCCGGCACGTGCAAATATTTTCGCAAATGCACGTGTACCCGGCGAACATACGTGTTTCAATTTGGATGTGACGTTTCGCACAGTCTCCGTTTGCTGCATACTCGGTGCACGTGCGCGCAATATGCACGCCCGTACGTCAGACCGCGCGCATTCATCTCTCCCCTAGCATGGATCTATCGAACTTTGGAATTTGCGGTTGTTTCGTGTGTTGAAATGGGTTATTCGGTGGATTGATGTGTTTTTGAACGGATTCGACACGGATTGACGTTGCTGTGTTGCGGATTTTTCGTATTTATTTTGCTTACTCTCAAGTTTCGTGCGAACGTCATTTTCAGTATATTTGTATCAACGTATAATTTTTTTTTCATATCAATATTGTGAATATGTTTCAAATTTTGTTATAATCTCGATATTTGATTATTGAATAATTCGTAATTTATTTATGGTAGTTATGTGTTTGAGAATCGATCTTTCAATGATATGTTACTAATCGTATCTGTTTAATGGTATGTCGTATTTTGAACATTTAGAAATGCTTTAGACATATATGCTTTGTTGCAGACTCATCATAATAATAAATTCACTTAATTATATAGAGAAAGAAAAAAACATGTTTTTTGGTAGTTTAAAAAACAATTGAAGAATGTCTCCTATTTTGATGAGATATTTGAATGATTCTTATATGAATATTTAAGGGGAAAAAATGAACAAATATTTAAAATAATGGATAAAATTTAAAGCACGAATATGATATAACTTTCATTGAATACCTTATTGTATTATATAATAAACACGTAATTCAATTTCAAAGGATTCTGAAATTCAAGCAATATTATGTAAGTTGCTTATTTAAGATATTATATAATAAACATTTCGGAAGTTCGAAGAAAACTATTCTATTCAAAACTATACTTAGAAGTTATCGAACTAAACATCACAGACATTTTCATCAGAATCCAACTAAGCCGAAAATGAAACACTTCGCAACATATCGAAAACACAGCGTCGACACAACTCTCGCTCAGATATTATTTGTGTCAAATTCAAGCACAACAAGCCCAGATTCGAGTTGAAACGCTAACCAAATGTAGAATGGTGTTTCGATTTCATTATGCGGCGGATACGTTACACAATCGGGGGTTGTTCGTATGATGAATGGAGGTTGCGCACAGCCGCCCTTACAAAATGCAGCATTACAACGGCTTTTGTACCACCACCCACCGAAGCACCACATTCTCTATTCTGTACTGTTCGAATTATGACAATAACGGAAACATTTATCATTAAAATTTTGTATTTTATTGATAGTGAGACGTAATCGATATTTGTCATATTTTTTACTAAGCATTCTCATAGAAACTATTGTTTTTACCAAAAACAAGTAAAAGGATTTTGAGGTGTATACCTATTATATTTACGGTAATCAAACATTCTTTATTTCAGAGGATAGTCCTTTATTCGGACTTCTGTCCCTGTCCTACATTAATATTCAAACATTGGCATTTGTTATGTATTTTGTGAAATCGTCCCCCAATAAAAAAATCATTGTATAAACAATTTCTAATGACCAGCACAATACTTATAAATATGAATCTGATTGTAAATATAAAACCGTAGTTTGTATATTCCAATTGATATAAATTAATGTTATCAATTATTTTATATTTTATAAAGTAATAATTATTATAAATAGAAATCGATACACCGGAAAGAACGTGTACAAAAAATACACTATAGATAAGCCGAGTAATTATGTATTTCACCATTATAATTATTATTGTGAAATATTTAAAATATCGATTTAGTATCGGTTATCGGGCTTTCAACCAAAGACGTCATTATAACATAATTCGGTCGTTTTCGAATTTCGCGCCGTTTTCGATTTACGCAAAAATTAATATTACGATCAAAGTGAGTCTCATCATGAAAAAATAGTGTTTTCAGTGAATAAGTGAGTGTTTAAAAATAATATAAAATCCTACCTTGAACGCCTTAAAGATGAAGCCTTTTCTCGATTCACTCTAACACTCGCGTAATCAAAACACATTAATTAAAAATCGTTATTTTCACTTGAAATTCTCGTTAAAATTACGACAAGTAATTAACCGGCCGATCGCGACAATTGTCTCTTATCAACTGATTGTAAATCGAGCACAATAATAAAAAAAAAACAACCGATACGTGCAACAATATTCGTGAAAGTACAATGTTGTTAATTTAAAAATGTGTACAGTTCACATAAATGCAAATAGTGTTGCGACACGAATTTTCGGAAAATGATGAATCAATCCAAAAAGTGTAATTTTATAATATAAAAATATATTTTTTGATAAAATTTTAAAGGCTTTTAGGAACGGTAACGAAATTACGCCTGCAGTGTTATTTTAAGTGTTTCCTAACTTCATTTGCTTCAGTGACTTCTTCTTCACACAGGTAATCTTTTGATGAGTTTTATAACTATCATAAGTACATATGCATGAAATAATTGAATTGAAAAATCTGTATTATTATTAAATAGTAAATATATTACTATCATCGTATGCATCTTAACGACATCGATATCACAATCCCGATTTTCCACTCACCTGGAACATTCTTCGACTTATTGTTGACAACGTGCAACGATGCGATGCAGCAGCCCACTCTCATCCGCCTCTCTAGTTACCACGGCGACTAAGACGTCTATAATTTCGTAGGACAACACAAAACGTCGATTTAACACAAACATTTATGTTTTCCGCCGCCGAAGCGCGTAAAACATATTACTATTATGGCCGTATGTAAATTCGACGAAGGCAGGTACCGAGCAACGGCGTAAGTGTGCGGCACTGACGGCCTCAGGGCGTTTCGGTTCGGTGACGTTGTTCTGCCTATATTTACACATATTACATCTTGTATAAATGTGGGATGTCGTGCTGGGTGATGGTGGGTGTGTTGGTTCTCAGGAAATTGGACGGGCCAAAGGGAAACTTGCGTTTGAGACCCCTCGATGGATCGGCGCTCCCGTTTTATTTGCCGGCAAATAATACGTAGATGTATGCGATTTTTGTGTCTCAGGACAAAAAATATCGATGTCGAGTGGGACGAAGAGGCGTCACGTTCGATTTTTTTATTGTCTTTCGCATACAAAGGGCGTCTCGATAAAAAGCCCGAGTCGAAGCTGTAGCATCGTTCGTGCAAGCATGTACGTTCAATTTTTTTCATTTTTAAATTAAATTAATTTGTGCTCGTACAAAAGTCTTTTGAGCGGCGCTCCGATATAATTTCGATATTCGAAAAGGGAGGAAAAGCTTCTGTTTTGCCATTAAACATTTAATGAGTCGCGTCAGTCATTCTGAAGATTTCGCGTGCCGCCCCCTTTGTGAGAGGCGAATTGTATTTTCTTGAATTTTAACATAATATACACACACAGCCGGGAGTTTATTTAAAACAATTTTAGCGAAAGACCCCTTTGTTACGCAGATTGCTGAAACGAGTTGCGACACAGAAAATTAACGGCGAGCGATGGCAATTTACCGCGAAATGAACAACGCCGTTCGTTCGACGACTTTTATTTAAATTATTATTACGACGGTCTGTTTGTGTATATGTATGAGTGTTTGTTCGATGTGTGTTTATGTGCGAAAAGCGCCCCCGTGATACGTAATTGAGTTTCGAAGGTCGGTTCATTACATTTGGTTCATTTGACGTTTCGCCAAAACGACGAAGGTGACAAACGCTTATGTGCGACAATCCGCCCAAAGCCGCCCACTGAACTCTCCACTCAATCGAGGTTTATTTTCACGTTTCATTTCCAACCAATCAATAGATCAATCGATGAAATTTCCATGTAATAATACGTGGGTTACTTTTTCATTAAGAAATTTAAAAGGAGTTGATATAAAAATGACATCACATTGATATATCTTACGGTACTAAATGAAAAAAATGCAGGTTGTATTTTTCTGGAATCATTGTTTATATGATCCAATTCGAAGCAATATCACAGTGTCCAACTCTAATCCAATAACCGTGTCGTTTGGGGGTCGTGTATGGTGAAAATGCTTCTCTAGGGCGGAAAGCCCCTAGCAGTTCGCGAACGACGGATGATGGATGATAATGACTCACGTGATCCTCTAATGGACTTAGCAAATCAATATCTTCAGCTTCCTTTGTCAATTTGCCCGCGCGGCCATTAATCTTCGGGACCAAACGTTTTGTAATTCATTAGCCGATTGATAATGCGGCGTCTATTCGCACCCAGCTTCTTCTTCGACTTACCCTCGAAGTGAAACTCGTTTTTCAATTATTTAATTATCCGGAGTCAATTGGTGATTTCGCATTAGGCTTGTGTAAATTTCAGCGGAATTCTCTATTATTCATAGCATAAATATTGTATTGTGTTCATCTGAAATGAAACAGATTTCTACTGAAATATGGATCGTCTAAAATTAATACATTGTAAGTTCGCTGAATATTTGAACAGACCATTTTCCTATTTATAATAATAATAATTCATATTGCTGTTTCAAGAAGAACGGTATGTTCATTTCGTAGATAGTGTTTCACGTAAGCACTCCGAGAAAACGATCGCTTATGTAAAATGGCTCTATTCCGCGATGGATTTTTGAAATTACACTTCCAAGAAAGCGTTATCATCCATAAATATACATTTTCGCTATTCTAAATGTAAAAATATCTATATCGAAAAGAAATGAATAAGTAATATTTTCGAAGTTTGAAAGGAGCTCGCGTATTCCCCGCACATGCGTCATCGTTCTAGAATATTTTTATTACGGAGAGCGAAAGGATTGCTTTGAATTTAAGATGAGTTGTTTCAAACGCGTATTGATTGGCTTGAGACATCGAAAAAATAGCGTGGGGGCCTCGATAGTGTAAAGGCACAAAAAAATATAGAGACTCGCATGCATTGAGAATAGGCTCGGTTCATACTCGCGGCTAGGCACGAAATGGATATCCGCCTCAAAGCTTCCGCAATATCTTCCGGTACAGGATGTTCAAGCTCTAGAATCCTTACATAAATAATGTATTGCATTCGTTTACCGGTGCACCGTGTCGAGTATCAGCCGCTTTGTGTATGATGAAAAAAATTCATGAAAGAGTTTTGAAGAACAGACAGAGCTGAGACTATGCTTACGCATTCAATATACATGCATTATAATATTGATATAAAGTTAAAATTTTTTAAAGTGTTTCATGAGTATCTGCTCAATTTTTTGTTGATTCTTATGCTTGGTATGTATTTTAGGAGATTTTGAACTCAGATAGATTCAATCATATAAAAATGCACATTTTGATTCTATTTTTTTGTCTCAAGGAATGAGAAGAAGATTATCAATATATTACATCTAACAGTTTTGAGTTTGGGAGTCAGTTGATGTTGTAAAAATCAAAAGCTGAAAAAGTGCGTGACTTAGCATAGCGTTGTATATTCAAGCTAATTCTCAGAGTATTTCAATGATGTATATCTTAACCATCTAAATCAACTAATTTGACATTGTTGTGACTCGTAGAAGTACAGAAATATAATGAATTTGACATTTTTGTAATGCACCATGTATTTTGAAAAAAAAAATATTTTACACAAAAAAAGTTATCGATATCGTTATAAGTTTTTCGAGATTATCGCGCGAGTGTTCGGCCAACGCAAACGTGACATAATGTGTTCAATAATAATCCATACAAAAGTCTACACTATTATATGAGAAAAAAAAGTATCTTTTGCGAATATAGGAAAAAAAAAACGATGAAAATCTTCGACTGGCGTCAAAGATTCGCAGGCAAAACTCGGAGAAAATCTCAGATACGTCGAGATGGATGAAGCGCGCAAAGCTCGTACAGCAAATTGGATACATGTCACCCGAGAACATATCAAACTCTCACGCATTGTGGAGACGGGAACGAGCCGAGAAATGAAAAACAGAAAACGAAATAGAACAGAGAGCGACGGTAATTGACGTCTATTAGGTGGATTTGAAATTTTACGCGGATTGATTGTTACAGGTATTTTTTTCATACATATTTTTTAAAACGCGCGTGCGTTTAATATATTCGCGGTCGACACGCGATACGCACATTTGCCTTGATGTGGCTCGTGTTCGAGATGGGCCAAGTCGAAAAATATATCGGACGCAAATATCATAGGCGAAAACAAAACGATATTGTTGGGGGTAATATGCGGGGAAAATGCTATACGCGAACGAAAGCGACGTGTGAAAATCGCGAACTGGTTCGTTTTCGTGCGGCCCTTTACTAAATTTCAATTATGAAATGGATAAATCTAGTGAACGTTACGCAATGTTGTTATTATGTTATGTATAGAGGAAGATGAAGCGGATTAATGCATGGGGAAACTTGATATTCAACCTGCTCATTCGCAGCAGTATCATAAATGGTAATGTGAATTACAGAATGTAGAGTTGAATTCAGCTGCATAAATTTCCACTTAATGAAATAATTAAATTTTCTCACACTATATCATAAAATAAAATAAAAATATAATATATGCTGTTTATGCATATATCAAAAATAATCAGTTGATAATGAGACACGTGTGCCGTTCAATGAAATGTTGAATGTTGTAAATTTTATCATCTTATTGTGTTCACAATAACTCTGGAATGTTTTATAGAGAAAGGATGTTAAGGAGTCTATATAAAGTACATTATACATACATTAATTTTTATTTATCCATGCACAGAAAAAAAGAGGATATACGTATTATACATACACTTTCAACTGAAAATCGTACAAAAACCACATCATACAAAACAAGAAAACTCAAAATGGCATCCACTAGTGTAGAAAATCGCGTTTGTTCCAGACTCGGCACAAGACGAAGGTCCAAGTGGGCTTCGAGCATTAATCACTCGAGTCCTCCAGCATCGTCCCGGTCGTTTGCTCTACCATTTTCGACCCATTCGAGGCCGTTATCCGACGGGCATCTGTCAATATCGAACTAATGGGCCCGTCCTTGTCGCGACAAAACAGCGATAAACATACGCACGTGCAATAATGTTCACGAAAGTGGCAGTAAATCACACAGATAGATGATTTACCTATCGTCGTACTGCGAAGATGGGGTTCGGTTCTTGTTCGCTTGTTTGGGGTGGTTTTGCGTTTTGGGGTCGTAGAGTTTAGGGGTGCGTTCGTTTGAGAAGTTGGTGTTTGTTGCACGCTCCGGTTCGGCGATGTGTTGTTCGGGGATTGTTGGATGTGTTTTTGGATGTTTGAGTATATCCGAGAAAATTGAATATGAATTTGTATTGAATAAATATAATTTGAATATTTAAAAAATGAGCCATTTTCTTCCTCCATTTTTTTTCATAATATTGCATAAACAAATCAATGAATAGAATCTTTATAAATCGAGGAATTTTCGAGATGAATTTGCAGTTTTAAATTTTTATAAAAACATGAATTCATTCTGGGAATTTTTATTGAAATAATCAGCATTTTTCTTCTATTTATAAAACAAAAAAATTGAGAGAAAAATGTTATTTTGTTTTTTTCCTTCAATAAAAATGCGATTATTGGTATTTTTTCTAGGTAAATACATTTTTTTTGAGAATAAAAGATGTGCACGATTCCGCATCAAAGCGTAAAAAGAAAAAGTTCGCTTCATAAATTCGAAACGAAATATCGTACAGAATTTTCCGTATGATCTTAGGGAAATATAGCACTGACGAAAAGTTGAACTTTTCAATGGGCGTGAAAATCTTTCGATATAAATAGATATCAACACATTTTCCGGGAGCCTTCCCACGAGACTCTGTTTCGCCTACGTCGAAAGAAAAAGAGGAGTTTTTCCGAAAAGTATTCCGCAAATGAAAGTTAAGTTGAAAATTAACTTATGTTTTTTCTGCGAGAAAAAAATAACTTGAAACGGTTTTCGATGACTTCTCAGAATCATTATTTTAAAAATGGATGTTTATTTTTTTAACGTTTACGATTTGAAAGTGCGTAATGGTTTGTAATGATATTTAAATAATGATGATGAGTATTTATGATAATTTTATAATGATATCTTGTATTATTCCTATCGTATTTTTTCATACCATTCATGATATATTCTTACATACATAGAATATTGTCATCTAGATGGAAATGTGAAATGATCTACTCAAGCGTAGGTGAAAGTAGTCATTAAGTACCTATACCTATAGAGTTGATTTTCGCTCGATGATGATGATGATGATGAGCGTAATATTAGATATGTCTCACAATCAGTTTTCCACTTAATTATCGATTCAATGATTTTGTAGTTGATCACAATTTAATGTGACTAAATTAAAAAAAAAAATCTGACTTAACTTAACCTAACCATCAAATGATCTGTTTTACTAGCATCCAGCGAAGTTTCCATATAACAAACTGCAAACAGATAAAGGAGCCTCACAAGTGGCCTCCTCAGCTTCGCCACTTTCTTTAATTGAATGCGACGAGCAGAAGCGCATAGAGCTGCACCGAAGAGCGGCAAACGAACCGCCACCGACCGCGATAAAAACCATTAAGGCGCATCCACACCACGTTGGAAAACGAGCCAAACAACCCTAAGCATAATTCACGCGCCGAAAACGTAACTCGGCGAAACTTCGAAGCGGCTGCACCTGTTATCCGGAAGAAGACGATGCTCCGGCGTAATTGCCGAGAAAGTTCAGAGCGTAACACGTAGACCATTAGACTCCTCATTGTTCCGACGAAAAAGCGATGCAATGTGCGGTTAATGTCGCGAGAGATACGCCGCTTTATTCTCGCGAAATTGTACATTCGCCATTATCGAAATTCTGCGCTATCTTTCCGAACCGTTTAATGCCGCTCTCGGCGCAGATAAGGAATTAGCAAGTTCGGGCTCAACTTTCGCGATTTCGAGCTGCACGCGGGCCAAGATTGATGGACCTTGCTCGGTTACATTATATAGATGGGGGGTGTGTCTAGTACAGGGTGGTTCGTGGAAGTATTCATCATTCGCGTGCGAGTGCGGCTGAAGGCTCTATTCCGTAGTGAGGCGTATGAATACGGTCGGGGCGTGACTTTTACATTTTTGTTCGGACATGCAGACGATATGAGGAGTTTTAGGTGTGTTAGATAAGATATGTGTAGGTGTTGGTGTTGAACGATTGGAGTTTTGGGTTTATCTTGGTTGTGTATCGTTTGAGCGATGTGTGAAATGTGTATGATAGATTTTAGTGGGAGATAGACTCGAGGAGTTGCAGGGTTGCAGTCGTCCTAGTGTCGTGAAAGTAGCTAAATTTATTGATGTTTATTATATATTTATTTTCTGTTGAAATATTAATGAAATTTTAATTTTTTATCGCAATCAATTTCTTTTCAATAAGTATATTACTGATTGACAACTTTTTTGCTGCAGTCACACAGTAAACAATCTCACTTACTGCTACTGTCAGATTTTTAAACTTCGGAAATAGTCTCTAGTGTGATATTTATATTACATTTTTGTAAATTAGTTTGCTGTTTCATCAGATTTTTAGCTCAATATTCATATATTATTTAAATGTGTTGCTTTTTCGAAATGAAATTTTAGCGCTATGAATGTTTTTTTAATTGTGTTTTTTCGTTAACAAAAATCCATTTCATTATTTTAAATGGTAAACCATATTATTCAGCATGAGAGTAGTACGCCATTATAGTTTCGAATCGAAAAAAATATTCGTGTCAGAGTGATCAATCAAACTTTTTCCTTTCATTTAAATTTAGCCAAATATTTTTGCTTTCCCGCATTTTGTTAGCCACGAAAAAAATCAGTCCGAAACTCTTAATGAATATTTTATGAAATGCGAAAAAAAAATTGAATCGATATTATAATTTTGAATATTTTCAAATCGATGCCATTCTGTGTGCTATTGCTGAACAAGTGTTTTGTAATACTTAACTCGATTTTGATTCTTCTTGATCTTATTACGCGATTTACATAACACACTTAGCAAACGTTCTCAACGTAAACCAAGTTTCCACGTGCAGCGGCTAAATCGATATTTAAACCGCTGCATAACGTCACGTGTATTTATTACAACGCGAGCGATGAATTATTATTGCATTCGAATGATTTATGCTTTATTTTTCGGAAGTTTCTTTTCGCGTTCGAAAACCCCTTATATCGGCTCGTTTGTTCGGTCGCATGTCGCAGCATGGAAATTTAATACCGTAAACTTGTGCGCGCCTTATTTCAACTACTCTAGATTTAATCAAGGGAAAGAACTTTTTCTATGGCCCGTGTCCCTCCCGCAAACTACCTCAGGTTAAAATATAAAATTGATCCCCTACGAGACCGATGGACCTTTTATGTGCTTCTTTTTTGTGAGTCTCGCGTTTACGGCCCCTAAACGTAGCTCGGCCTTAAAGCGACGCGGATATGTACGTAGATTACTCGCTTTATTACGTCCGTCGAATTTTCTTTATTTTTTTCCGCCACCCTTATTTCATATATGTGTATATTTTTTTAATTTTCGCCATCTAGGGCGGCACGCGTGCGTATTTCTGTTCTTTAATTACTGAAGTTGCTCAATCGTTTTTTCGATAATGAACGTGGCTGGCGACCGCTAATGGGTACGCCGCTGCGAAAACGTTATAGAAATAACACTAAAAAACTATACGTGTATTGAATTGGGTATTTTTTTCAGTTTTGTGGAAGCGATCACGCGAACACGTGCTGTTTTCGCTATACGTTTTGACTTCATGCTGCACATCTTTGTAGTTATTCCGCGGGAAGGTCACGCAATGCTGCTTCTCTGATTTTTCCGCTTCCGAGAAAAGAAAATAAGGATGTGGCGTGGGAATGCGAAGGCAGTGGTCGCAATCAAAACATTGCGGTCAACTTTTGTGTTTGGACAGCAAATTGCGATACCTGCGAGGCTTTTCGAAGATAAACGATGTTGTATGTCTGGCGAAATAACCCCTGTATAAAATTTATACGGGTTCTCTTACTCGATTCCAGGAGGCCGTTTGAACTTTTCCGTATATTAAATTAGATGCAACGAAAATAGAATTCGTTCTCTCGCTCCTTTGACGGATCGAATTTCTAGTTGTTTTTTCTGTCTCAAAAGCCAACTTAGTCGACTCGAGAGGCTTTTCGCAAGAAAGCGATATTGAAACTTCTTCGGATAATTCTCGGAACCAATTGTAAAATCGTTATGAGCCCGATTTATTTAATTGATTCTGAATATTTCATAAAAGGTGACCAATTTAAAAAATTTATAATTTTTGTTTGGGTATGTGGATTAGTGTATGATTTGATTAAAATGCGATAAAATAATGAAGAAGATTTTTATTACAAAACAAATCTCAAATCAAAACAATATGTTAACAATAATATATTTATAATATAATGATAAAATCATTAAAACATAATCGAATTTGTATGGATGATGGACAAATATATTATAATTATTATATTTATACATTTATACATGTCATTATAGATATTATATTTAATTTTGATTAAATCGATGAATCAATTTCATTAACACTAAAAATAGACTAGCTTAAATAACTTTGGCAACTTATGCTTATATATTAAATTTCCATATATTTTTTTTTAACTTTATAATTGATTTATCTCATTCAAATCGGAAACTTATCACATAGAAGGTGAATAATTTAACTGTATCTTCATAGCAGGACGATGCCATTCTGTTATCTGTTCGTGAGCGATTTCTGAACGAAGATGAGGAGGACGATCACGCAGACCATCGGCAAACGACTGCTTAGCGAACTGGCACAGTTAAGCGTAGTTGCTGTAAAAATCAAACAAAAATCATTAATCATTAAAATCTCTAAACAATGAGCGAAATGGCCATTGTGCGAAGGGCACAATGAACTTTTAAAGGGCCCAAATATTCAAAATCGGGGCTTAGAGGGCGACAATAACGCTTCAGCGCCAATGGCGATGTTTATTGCCAATTGCCACGTTATTTATCGTCGGCGGCTATCGAAAGATTACAAACGTATTGTGGAACTGAGGTCGAGCTCTAATCCAATAATAAATGTCGCCAATTGTGGTCTGTACCCACACAATAACACAGCCATCAGCGCAACGCTTCTAACAATTGATAATGTATCAGTTGCAACTGGTGCAGTGTTGTTTGAAGGTGGAGATAATTGAATTTTATATTTAATCAAAAATTTTAAACAATTGAATCAAATTTGTTAAATGATTTTATAAAAATTATAAAAATCAATATGAAATTCATATTATTAATTGAATATCTCTGATGTGCAACATTGTTAAGTCGACGCGATCGTTGTTGTAATAGTGATTTCAATGGCATTGAGATGTTGTTAAAAGTGATTATCGTTGAACGTTATGAGAGAGCTACAGAGATCCGTTAATGGTTCATTGGACTTCCGTGTAATCTAAGAAGTAAAGGGTCGTGTCATTTGAAGGTATTACAAGAAAATCCTTAACGCAAACGCGAGTAAGCCTCTAGACCTTTTCGCTTTGTACACTTTTCCGATGCGTGATTTAGATTTTTATACATAATGGGACATTACGTTGAATACGGAATGAAATGGGATATATTAAAAAGCTTTTTTTACGAAAAAAATGTCTACGTAGATATTCTTTGTTTATTATGTAAATTGATTCAATATTTCAAATTGTCTCAATTATTATACGGACGTCACGGTACCATTGTTTAAGTATCGATTTTCACAAAGTTCAATTAATTTGTATTACTAGTGATTCGCGCTAGACGCTCGTGCAATTAAGCGAACTCCCAACGCGAACGGCAAGTAAATTATTTCAGAAGAAGACGTAAACGATATCGCCGTAAAAATTGAGTTCGATCGTCGCATTTATTTTTTTAATGAGCGCGCAATAAAAATTGAAAAATTGCCTCATCGAATCGAAACGGCGTCATAAAAGCGGGAGCGCGGTCAATTGCATGACTAGACACAACAAATTCTTACGGCTGCCGATAAGGTCCCTCAGGAGGATACTTTTACGACATGTAGCCACTTGCTATAATTGAAAACGTTCCTATGTATTTCACCTTATAAGTACGCGAGTTTCACAAAATGCACGCGTCGAACAAGAGAAAACGCTTCGACTGGTTTCTCCAGAACACGCACATCCGCGGCAAATTGTGTTATTCCCTCGTATTAATTGTACGAAAGTACAGGAGCTTAATCCTTGTACGCTCGAGTTTCGACTACATCATTATTCATAGCCTACATACATTGTCTCCCGTTGAATTTCATACGGGCTCATTTCTCTTTGGTCGCGCGAAGAGCTCGCGTTTTGTTACGACTGTCATTGTGTGTATTGTGTTTGTAGATCGAGAGTTGGGGTTTTTATGCGTATTTTTTTTAAAGACATTTGTCTTCGGTTGAGTAAATACCATTAGTGGAATTTATTTTACCTTGAACTCGATCGGCTCGCGTGTCTATGGCCGTCGCGCTGTCTCTGCTCTCTAGGGCTGGTGCCCTTTGTGGACGTTCGCCTTCTACGCTTTCTTCGTTGCTGCGCCAATACACGGTTGCTATTGTGGCCAAACACTGAAAATATAAATCGGTATGGATTCATGGTGCTCGAGCAGTTTGTCAAACCGGCGACCGTAATTGATCGCGGGAAAAAAACGCGATACGTCATCGTCACGTTGGGAAATTTGGTACCAGGAACTTGAGCAAAGTGTACGCTTTGTGTGGCTCTTTTTCGTGAACGCGAACGTTTAAGTTGCGGCGACTTTGAAAGTTTACCGCATGAAAGCAATTTCGTTACCGTCATCATATGTATGCGAAGGGAAAAAGAGAGAAGTTCGCGAGGAGTGTGTGTTTATCGACAAACGTATGAATTTCGCAGCGTATAAATCTCTTTCGTATATTATCAATCAATCTTGATTGGCGAGGCCCGGTTTCGTGCAATTTCCTCCGTTTGTTTTAATATTGAATGATGACGTCCAATAATGAAGAAAAAAATGGACTTTTTCCTCGGCCGCTCAAACGCGCTCGGTATATTTAATTTGAAAGAGGAGAAAAGTTTTTTCTCCGTCTCATGGCCGTTCTTATTTTTCAAGCGCTCACTTAGTGGGACGCGTCATTTATCATTTACACTTTGACGCAATTTTCTCATTCTCCATCAAAATTAAACCTTGTTCAATTATGACACATTACTTTCGCACTTTATCATTTAGGAGTGTGGTCCGCCCGCGAAACGAGTCCATTATAATCGAAGAGAACAACTCGACCCAAAGTCGTAATTTATAGGTCAAGTTAGTCCTTTGATTGCGAAAAACGTATAAGCGCACGCACAAAGGGAAAAACTCGACTGGAGTGTTTTTACTCGGCCCCGCCCGATATTGAAATGGTTTCATCAATATTTTCAATTCGAATTCGGCTTATTGAGATTTAGAGCCAGAAAAAAGCTGAAAATGACGAAGTTACGCGGCAATCGAAAAGGCTTTGGTGAGAAATTGCGCCAATTCGTCGAGTGGACTAGGCGTGGAAGAAGGAAAAGGAGTTTTCCTTTCGAAAAAAAAAATCAATTACGATTCCGAAGAAACGCCAGTGACGTCAGCGGGACAGTCCTATATTATCTATCTCTCGACAGGAAAAAAAAGAACATAATTGGCCAGGTGAGTGAATGAATCGAAATTAGTTCTTAAGCTCCTTTGTGTGTTCGCACTACGCGAATTAAAATGTCATCTTAAACTTCCAACATCAAAGACGTCTAATTTATGAAACACGTTTCGAGCTAATTCACGAAGAATTTAATCGACTCACCTTGAGTTTCATGTCGCCACGTTTGAAATACTCCGGTTTGACTTTGAACTCCAGTCCGAGTGTGGTGATGCTGAGTCCACCGGGAGCTGGTTGTCTCCTGGGCCCCCTCAGGAACGAGGAATTGGCAGGCTCTCCGTTGACGAACCAGGTGAGTCCTGCCGGAGGACTGGAAGGTCCTGAAGTGCACGTCATCTGTACCACGTCTCCCTCTTGATACCTTCCTCGTCCACCGGAAATTTTCGGCCCCTCCTCAGGCATGGCTGTCGCAAATTGAACAAATCGTAAGGACGCGATCTCGAAATTTTTAACGAACGCTCTCTTTTTCGATAATCAGACGCGGCCCCTTTTTCATTTCGCGACGAAATTAACCCGGAGAGGCTGCATAAATTAAAACGATAAGGAAAAATTCCCGATGAACAAAATGAGATGAAAAGTTGAGGCCTTTTTTTTCTCATTTTTTTCGGAGGGCACAAGTGACGGCCGCTGTTTACCCTCCCTCTTGTCCTCGACCTACGCAGCACAGTTTTCCTTTTACTTTTTTAACGTCTTGATTGCCGCGCCGAATTAAGTCGCAGTTACGACGACGCGCCTTTATGGAGATTAAAATTTTACAATCCATCTCTCCCGGAAGAAGGAACAACGCCAAAACACTGAGAGATACATAGAGCAAGAGAGCGCGACCATGACTTATGTATGTAATGGCGGGAAAAATTCGCACGTACGCCATTTTAAAACGTACGTTTTACTGCCGCCACAGTACCATTCTGGTCTCGGATGTGCGTTTTTGCGAATTAAAATTTTAAAAATATAAACATTTTCGCGGGGTGCATTAGACTATCGCGTATTAAGCCCGCTCTAGACTCGTGCGTGATTCACACACGAGCGTTGCGGTTCGCCATACACATTCATGCGTGAATCGCGTATGAATCTGGAACGGGCTTTAAAGAGGCGTATGGTAATTTGGCTGCCGATTCGCGTATCGCAAAGCCTGGCTCGTCTTATACGTAAATCACGGGCTTACAAGAAAAATAAGCTTAATGGTTATCGGATTTGCGCCGGGCATAAAACAAGTTAAGTCTCCGCGGAAGACATCGACGCTACACCATCCCCGCGAATAAATAATACAGAGGACGCTTATTATGTCTCCCCCTCTGTTGTAATCTCGAACAATCCGCAAGATGTTTAGGGCCGCAATTTATAATAAGGAGGTCCGAAGGGCGAGGCTTAAACGGGCTCGTCGCCGGCGAAACTTTTTATGAGTTACTGATTTCATTTACGATGTCTCCTACGCGCGGATTAGGCCTATAAGCTTTTTAAAGTTTACCGGAAGAAAAATTGGAGCAATTTTTATCCGAGGCTGAGAATGTGCATTAAGTTGGCCGAAGAAAAATTCTACCCGCCCCCGATATAAAATCTCATACAGCCCGGGAAACTCTTTTGTTTAACTTAATACGGGCGACACGTACAAATTTCGGCGATGATGCATCTCTTTACGACGACCTCTTTTTTCTCTTTTGAGTCTCTGAATATAATAAAGAAAGGAGCACAATTGTAACGAAGACTTTCATTCTCATTTTCGTTTTGAATTAAAAAGAATACGCGTGATTCGTTTTAATACAATTGCCGAGATGGCGAAGCAGACGGAATTAAATATATGATCTTTCACAGCGCACAACCAGCGATGAAATTTTTCTGAAGGGAATATCTTATATGGCGTCGTAAAAATTGAAATGACGAAGACGTTAAATAGAAGAGTAATGAAATGCTTTACCAACAACAGTCATATCTCCATGGTCGACCACGGTATAAAACGAAGGTGCTTCGCCGAGCACTTCGCATCTATATCGTCCCGTCGCAGTCAACGGGACCGAATTCAGCGTAACCAAAGTGTCCGACGAATTGTCCAACTGAAATGGAAAATTTCATATACGATCCCCGCTATAGAAGCAGTTGTTAAAAGCCGTGTTTATTTTACGTCGGCTGAAAGTGGGTGTCGCTTACGTCGACAGATACTCCCGGCAAGTCTAGCACTTTGGCGGGTGGATTGTCTTTTGGATGGTATCTGTAAAACTCGTTTCCATCCTTGTACCACTTGACGGAATACAATGACTCGTCCTGATCCAGCTCGTAAAGGCACTCCAAGCGAGCTGAGTTTCCTCGTAATACGTGATTCGGTATCCTCACTTCGCTCAAGCGTAAACAAGATATTCCCACTGAAACAACAAAACATTCATTAGTGTTGCTATCGATTTACAGATTGAAATTCGTTTTTAGAACATAATAATAGGTGTTATATTTGTGATCGTGCTTTTGGATTTTTGAATGAAAATTCCGTACACAAAAAACAAATCCATACGCGCATTGAGTTGAACCGATTCAATCGCGTGAATTTTTCATGAAAGGAATGTGAATGAAAAAGGCATTTCATCGCATGTCTATCGACATTGTTATGAAGCTATGAATAACCCATTAACACCTGGATTTTATGATATTGAAAGTTCTCTTTGAAAATTTCTGGCTTTTCTATTCTCGGTGCTCTTTACATGATAAATAATAAAGGAGTTCCGATTTGTAGCTGTCGTTAACAGTTTTTGTCGAAAATACTCGATCTTTAAACTGAGTGGTGACGGAATTCTTGAAATGTAAAAATACTCGAAAATAATTTGTGCTTTTAGCTGATTAAATAAAGTCGACAAGAGTTTCTAAAGCGCGAGTTTTCTGTGACAAGCACTCTTGGTCTTTTACAACTATTAGCGTAATGGGAAACTCATTGTTTTTCAGACTCAAATTAAGTTTTGCTTTGAAAACAAGGAGGATATAAAGAATCGCATGACGTAGATTTGAATACGTAACACTGTCTGGGTTGTTTTTCAACTTTTCACAAAATTAAACTAAAATACTTGTAAAAACATTTCAACCGAAAAATTTCATTTTTCGTTACGTGTAAAAAGAAAATGAGCATTATTTCCAACGAAAATACATTCTTTTCGCATATTTTGAAATGCCGAATTTGAATCGCCAATAAAATAAAATATGATTTTATCATTTTCGAACCAGGTTTAGTAATTTTTATAGCCTAATATATATTTTAAAACGCGACATTATCGTGAAAATCCTCTACGATATTTACACAATACAGGGTGAAATGCAAAATACATTTAGAAAAAGGCGAATTTTATGGGCGCATTTTATAGGTGATCGTATATACTGTGTCAGGATATAAAGTTGATGTATTCAAATGGATCCGGAATTGAATATCATAAGGCGGGATGTCAGCGAGAGTGGTAAAAAATGGAACGATCTTTAAATGGCATTTTTACAACTTCGTTCCGCCGAAATATAAAATGTCCACATGTATCGAAGGATTATCATTTCAGATTTGAATGAATATATGAATATTAAATTTATGACATTTTCCTTACACTCGATTTCAATAAATACATTGTACTCGATGCGCATTCAGGCATTGGAAAAGTGGACTGAAAAAAAGATACATTTATCACTATCGTGATTGAACCGTTATATGGAGAAAGTAAATTTGAATTTTTTTTTCACCATTTTGGCGCGAATCGGACCGTATTAATTGGTTATACGCCCTTTCGCTGTACCGGATCAACGTGAAGGACATTCCGTCGAATGAAAACAATAAATTCACGATGGACCGTTGAACATGCCCATCCTGAATTATTAAATTCGCATCGCAGCACTCGAGAATAATATTTTCATTAACTACAGAACAATGTTTCGGTGGAAATTCGTACGAATCTATGCTCATTCAGAGGCACAATAGGCACGAATTAATCCGCAAAGACCAGATTATTTCGAACTCAGCAACGGAACCTGACAAACAAACAAATACGTAATCGATCGATATGATTGAGAAATCTCATTAACATGGGTTTCGGAATATCAAATTTATTACTGCGGACCATATCGAGCGAATTTTATCGCGTAAAAACAACGGCGGGAAAACGCGAGACGTAGATTATATCGTCAGCGCTAATCCTAAGACAAAAAAACCGAATAAATTACGTTTAGTGGGGGTCGAGTGCTTAAATGCGACAGAGACCATTAATCAAAACGTACAATGCGAACATTTTATACACACGGAAACTACGTACGTACGTTTCAATTAATCAATCGAGCAAATTTTCGCTCGAAACTCAAAACAACACACACACATATATCGTACGAAACAACGTGTGTTCTCATAGAGCTTTTCAGCGTTGAATTTATGAAATGAAGTCGTCTCGGAATAACGACCGCGGAGCTATTAAGTTGTTGTTCGTCAGGCGCAATTCAGGAAGACGTAAATCGGTTGCATATTTCAGCAATTAAGGTTCACATGCGAATGTTGCACTTTGACGTGCTCGTGCATCAAAGCGTTGCGCTTTGTAAAGGCAGTACTACTACTGCTGGTTGGTACAACGCGACCCGAACAGTAACGACCCGATTATGTCGAACGAAGTTCACGTGTCGAAAGAGGCTTTTGTTCTCGGTAATGACGCATTCCGAAGGTTCTGAAAAATGGCAAAAACATGTGTGCACGTGTGTGCTTTCGAACGGGTAGCGTAGGAGTGTGTCGAGGGGTTTTGAATGATGTTTTGTGCGAAATGTCCATTGTTGCTATTCGCATAGAGTTTTCAGTAATTTGGTTTTCATTTTTTTTTCGTGTGTGTGTATGTAAAGAGTGAATGTATTTTTTTCGTTTGTAAATAAATGGAGATGCATTTGAATACATTCAAAGGTTTTTTCTGATGCATTTTCGAATGAAAAGCTCGCCCATTTAGCTCATGAAAATGGCTACATTTTGCGTTTGAAAATTAAGCAAAATCGTATTAAAACAAAAATAGTACAAAACTCAAAATGAAACGTTGCAAACATGATTGATACGAATTAAGCCGATTTGTTTAAATTAATAAATATTATTTAAAAAAATATTAATACTAACAGTATATAAGAATAAATAATAAATATTTGTACAGCTTAAAACATATTATATAATATATTAATAAAATGTTTACATTTATGTGCCACTAACTTGCGACATGAAATAGATTTCGAACTATTGTAATTACGTCCCGATTATTTGTTACGACTGACAATAAGCATAGAAAAAGGACTCAACGTAAAACATCAAAGTTAAATATCCCTTGTATTGGGAAATTTTAAATATAATGATGCAAAAATCTTTCCAGATAAATTCATAATATTTTATGATATAAAACAGTATTTAGAACGAAATAAAATTTATTTTTATACCCCTAAATAGCAACATTCTCCCGACGTATTCTAAAACAAACACACCTTCGCAACGATCGGAATCAATTTCCTTTTTTATTACATCATTATAAAGCACCCCGAAGACGATTTGCGTCTAAAAACAAGAAAGCAGGTTTTACGCGGAAATAAAGATACGCATTATCGCAGTACGAAACGCGCACATTCGGAGCTAAGTAATTCGATGTCGCTTAGCGCGGACTCGCGATCGATGCGATATGAAAATATTATTAACCGTAGTCTGAGGGGGGGATGAAAATACGTTTGAAAGCGAAAACGAAAATTAAATATATTCAATATCGGCGTAATCCAAAGAGAGGGATGGTCTGAAAGAAAGGAAAAACAGAAAATGTATAATAAAAAAGAAAAGAAAAATCGCTCGTGCGTTTTCGCTCGAGTGTAATTTGATATGTAAGGCTTTGAGTGAATTCTCGAGTTGGGAACGCGGATTTTGAGTGGCTTTCACGTTTAAGAATATTGTTTGACATATAATATATTCGATTTTACATATTGTTTTACTTTTTTTTTGGGTAAAATATCGTTCAGGCTCGAGTGGAGCGTCGATTTATGCGCGGGTGGTGAAAAATATATGATATCGCTCGAGATTTTATACAGATTTCAAGAATTGTTTATCATATTGATGTTCAAATTTTATAGAAATATGTTAATAAAAAATCATATTTAGAAAAAAACATTACATAATTTATAAGAAATTAAATAATTTATGAGATTTTTTTTTAGATTTCATTCAAACGATTTTGATCGATATTCACTTGCGTTAATATACCATATCGCAAACAAAATATTTAATCGACTCATAAATAAAATGTTCCAATTGGAAATATCCGAAAACAAATACAATATTAAATAACACACAAATCGTATCATTACCGAAGTTCAGTTTATATCGAACACATTACGCACTAAATGTAGCGAGAATCAATTGATTTTTCACACGCACGTGTGAAAATTACACGCCCAAAGCGCCCAGCCTCGGAAAGCATTAATTATGTATTTCATTGTTCGAAATTTTAAATTGGGCTGGATATATATACGGGGCATTACATTAATCCGAAATGGTAATGCCCGTGTTGGTTTCGTTGTATTGTTTGCTTACGGCGTCAGCACCCAGGCACTCTCATCCCTCTTCACCTAGTTTGTTCATCGCAAGATTAACATCCACCGGCGAAATAAAATAAAACGGAATGAAATAAAAAAAAAAGGAAAACAAAACCTCCCTGGAAAATACTGAAAAAAGGAGGCAAACGAACGGGCGAGCGAAAAACCGACCACCGTCACCATTAGAAAGGCAAATGGATCCGAATGCGGAAAAACGAGGGAACGGGTTATAGTGTGTACACTCTTAGAGATTCTCAAATGTGAGATGCTGCAGTCTATTTCATTTTTTTTCTTCGATTTACTATAAAATATCTTCAAAGCATTTTAAAAATGAGGGGGCATTATTTTGTTTCAATTCAATTGTTCGTTTATGTAATGTGAAATGTTTGACTTTTTATTTGAATTTATTTTATAACGACAATTCAAATTAAATAGTGAATTTCATGATAATAAAGGAAGTTGGATTTTCGTTCATTTGTATATTTAGATAATGACATTTCTAACAGGTTTTTAGTATAATTTTCACTACTGCATTTTCACATTGGTTCTATCCGATTTGTACTGATATTAAACTTTAATTAATTTGAAGTGAAGAGTGAGGACAACAAATTTTTTGAAAAACTCAATCTTCTTTAATTTAAAGACCTAAAGAAACAGCAAAAAACGTTATATTATTATCAATTGTGAACGTATATTAAACCTTATCAAATTCTGAACATATTTTTTCAATACGACTTTCTAAAAATGAGTTAGATACAAAAAACACTAATTTAAATTAAGAGTCCAAAAGAAAAAAGCACTTCTAGTTTTACTTTCTCTTATAATGTTTATTTTTTATCGAAATTTTAAATTTTCATGATATAGCATCCTGATAACGATTTCTGAATAATCCAATATAAGACAAATATCGATTCAGTTATTTCACAGTTAAAATTTTTAACCCAAGCCGCACAATCAAAACATCAAATGACGACTGAAAAGGCCAAGGGGTACAAGTGACATTTTTGCTGAAATGGAGTTGTGTACAGGAATCGCTTCTATGTACGCTCATATATTTGGTAGCCAAATGATATGAACGAATATGAAACGTGCGCCGAGATATATCATCAAATCACTCGACCTCTTCCTAATACATGCAGATACACGTACAACATTGAGCGCACTTTTCTAGAAATCACCGCGAAGTCACTTGTATACCTTGGTCTATTCAGTCGTCAAATAAAGTCATAATAATCGAATAAAAAACATCTAACTTAAGGTGAAAAATTCTGAAACTATTAAAAAAATAAAAAAAAGTTTGAAAAGCAGTCTTATTTGGACCGCAGCATCCCCGCGATCACCCACTACGTATTTTGTAGTATTTGCGATGTAAATTCGCGTCAAGATATCGCACCGAGGCCATCTCCCTCAATATCGAGAGGCCGATCTATCCACCTTTCGGGGCCATTTGCATTTTAACTCGACACTCGATGTCGACGTTGACGCTTTTCGCGCCCCCCATTTGTCCGCGGGCCAAATTGAAAATGCACCTTCCGACCGACTTTTAGCCCGGGTATTATTTTTTCGGCCCAGTAAACCGTTCGTTTGGGTTTTATGGGGAAAAAAAGGGTTCGCTTTGCGTTTTTTGGAAGGGCGGTATGGCGGTGCGCGACACGCATCGAGTGCGCCCTGTAACGTGATGCGAATAAATAAGGTTGATTTTTTTAGGCTTTTGGTTTTTTTTTTTAATATTTTTTTATTGTGAGGTAAATGGATGTAACTTCGTCAGATTGATTTTGTGGATGTAATTTCGTCATGTGTTTTTTAAATTGGATTAATTGAGAAGTCTCACGTATAGTATTATATGAAGTAATCTCATAATATAATCAAAATATGCGAGATTGCTTGATTTATTTGATTTTGGGAAGGCCTTATAATGTTTAATATATGACGAAGTAATAGCTGTTTACGTTATTAGTTAAATTTTGGTTTGTATGAATTATATGGACTGTTCAGATTTAAACGAGACTATCTTCATTCAACGTGAGATCTGGAAAAATGATCGAACGTGTTAGATGTATTTTTTGAAATTTTCTTAATTTCTTTTATCGTTTCGTCCTCCCAAAATAATTAATTTTATTTATAATAAGTTACGGACGTAGTTAGTTAACATTGAAATACAAAATTAATTAAAATTGCCCAACGAATTCGCCATTCGATGGTATTTATCTTTATCATTCATGAAAAATATTTTAAACATAGAAAGTTATGACTATAATAATATAATAAATGTTTCGATATTTAAATTTTTTTAATGAAATTTATTACGTTTAACTCTGAATGCTTTGAATGAAGTTTTTCTTATTAAAAAATCAATATCAAAATAATCATATACGAAACGAAAACTCATTACGCACATTAGACTTTTACGAAAGCGCCCATTAGCGGAAACTCACAAAACTACAACGTAGTTTCAAATTATCGATATCGTTTCTACAATTTAGCTCGATTATGTAAATTTCCAAATAGTTCACATAGAACGATTTCCGCCTATACGTTTCGCGAGTGTCAAACTTTCAAGGCGTTTATTACACAACTCGAAGAGTGTACCACTGTGCGAAGCCTTTGCACAAAAATAAATGATCAAACTTTTCGAAAGTGACGCATGCGAAAAAAAGTCATGCTGTTTTACTCGATTATATTTTTTTCCGGTTCGACTGTAGCGAAAATCCTTGCGTAGGCTAGTGATATTCGTCACGCAAAGTACGAAAGCCGGAGTTCGGAAATTTCGCATGCAAATCGTTTTCGAATATAAATATGTTTAATATATTAAAAACGTATAGATGAAATACAATTATGTTTGATATTATTGTCAGACGTTCGTTATGTGGGAATTGGCATCGATTCATATCTAGTTATGAAGCGTGCGTTTGCTCTTGCGTGCAAAATCCGCTAGCAATTCAGCAAAAGCATCAACTGCACGGTAGTTTCGCTGAAAAATTCATACAACGAATTAACGGACGTTATTCCGAATGAGAAATAATCAAATGCAACTCCGAACGAGTCCGTCGACGAGTTCATAAATTCGCGACCGAACTTGCACGCGATTTAATGCAATTTGCATACTTCGGCGTCACGAAAATTAGCGAATCCGGAGCAACATAAAACCGCCCAGATAATTACGTAAGAAAACATCGGAGGGGAGAAATCCTCCGCAATTAGAACGTATGGAATGCGACTGCGAATGGGGTCGTTGCGGATGATAACTGCAAATAGAAACTCTGAATTTTTCGCATAATGAAAAGTACGTTTGCAAGGGTGTATCGAACGAACAGAACCTAACTTCAGAGGGGTGAGAGGACACTAAAAACGCTGCCTTTTCAGCTGGAAAAACTGTGTGCTTTAGCATCCCCCGGCACCTGCTTCATAAAAAAGCCAAAGCTCACACACGCCATACCTCAGCCGTTAAGCTTTGCACGCACAAAAATAACGAAAAAAAAGGAACACATTTTTTGTGCGGAAAGCTTTCCGAATGGACGACGACGCCGCTACGTGTTTGATACGTATTTAGAAAACGCAACCTTGTTGTTATAAACATTCGTCATTGGAGAAATGGATAGGGTGGTTTTTTTTTATTGTTGTTTTCGGTGTTGTTAAGTTTTCTTTTTTTACAGTTTTGGGTTGTATTTATAGCTGTTTTATCTCAGTTTTTATTGTGAAATGTGTTTTTTTTACATGGTTTGTTTCACACTATTCGTAAAACTAGAACTGCGATATTTTTCAGTTACTCCGCTATGATCTAAGAATAGTTTGAAGAAAATGATATTATTAATTATTTTTAACAAATTTGTCGATACATTTTATAGTTACATATGCATATCATTACGAAAAGGCAAATCAAATGAACACTAAATATTCATAACGTTCTTTTTATAGAGACAAAAGTAATATCAGTCCAACACTCAATTCAACTAAACCGAACACATATAAAGTATATTCGAAGCTTTTTTATTATTTCATTCATCTTATAAGATGTTTATGGTTCAATCAGTCTTTTATATCTGCCAAATTCTTAAAAAAAAGAACGATTCAATAACGGACAACTTATAAGACGAATGAAATAACGCCTCTTAATTAATAGGTACCAAGAAATACATTAACGATCGACACAATTTCAAACGAACCCCTCACAATCCTACTCCAAAAAACCAAACGCGACTCCTCAAACAAACCCACTCATCCACTCGAGCGAACCTCCGCACAAAACCATACACTCTTCGAACCAATCCAAACTGCGATAAACCCACAGTCCAATTACAATTCATACTCTCGCTTCTTGCCCCCACTCGACCACTTTTTGCGGCGACTTCTGCGACTTCCGATGGCTGTCCAAACATCCACCGAGCAGCAAACGGGGGCAATAAACGTTAATATCGACGAAAACAATGTCGCAGCATCCCTCGCGAAGGGGTGTTTGTTCTCTCGGCGGAGAGCAGAGCAAACACGGCGTCGGCGTCGGCGTCGGCGTCGCGACGCCCGCAGTGCGGCAACCGGCTTCGCTATCGTGTCGAAATCGTCCACTTATTAGCGACGGTTTTGAGAATTTTGATAATTTTGCGAGTGTCGAGTCGTCTGTGCTTCGGTGTGTTTAAATAGTTTCGGGATGGTCGCGTTTGTTTGCTCTCGGTGTGTGTTTGGGCTTCTGTGCGAAGGAGCGGCTGCGGATTTCGTTTCGGAGAAAGAATTATTATCGTGGGGTTGTTGGGTTTTCATGTTGAGAAAACTAATTAAAGAATTCGAGGAATACGTGTAATTAAAATTATCTTTGAGATTCGTTTGAAATTATTTCAGCTGTAATGTATTGTTTAAGGGTTGTGTCGAAAAGAGTCTTAAGTCTAATGATGCGATTATTTTATGTCTTTAGAATTCGCAAGAGAGATATGCGAACGGTAATAGGAATGGCAGCATACATAATGAAAATGCAGCATGTTAAATACTCAATATTGAGTTACAATACAGGGTTTTCATTTTATGTAAAAAAAAATCCATTTCAACTTTAATATTATACGATTTCAGTGTAATTGTTTTCCTTTGAATGTTGTAAGAAAACAATTGAATTTGAAATGAATATTGTTCAAAATGCGGTGAAAAATTTGTGTATAATAATATAATTACAAAAATTAATTTCAATTATTTTTTGAATAATTTGAAATTTTATTTTCAGATTTTTTATGTTTTTATTGTTCTTGATTAGTGAGTTTAATTGAAGTCAAATTTAAATATCGACTCATTCATTTATTAGATTTTCATTTTTATCTCGTTGTGATATATTCGAATTGATTTAAGCACAGATTGAAATCAAAGTTCTATTCATTACGTTTATTTATCTCAAAGTAAATTAACTATAATTAAACATCTGGCCTCTTTAACATTAGTCCGGCGTTTGCTTTAGCAGTGCAATACAAAGGAGTTACGACGGCACCTTTGCCGCTATATTTTTTTTTCTCTTTGCGAGTTGGCTCAAAGAAATTTCCTCCGTTTTCATCTCGACGAGTGGATGAAAATTTCACTAATTTCGCGGCGTCATTTGTAAGCCTCAGAGTGAGCCTCAATCCTCAGAAGCGTCCGTTTTGATCGAAACGACAAAGCCGTAATCTGATTTTCGATAATCATTACAGGCTTACACAAATTGGCAGCCGCCTTAAACGATCATCCCCTCGACATGGAAACAAAGCACTTTTTTCCTCACACACAATAATACAAACTTCGAAACGCCTGAAGAGCGGTGTCTTTTCATCGAAACTCGGCTTTCGTTGACATTTATTATGATTCGCCTCGGCGCGACTCGCCTAGAAGTTTGTGTACAAATCCTTTGGCCTTTGAAACCATCAAGCAAAATTCAATTTAATTAAGAGCTCAATTTCAACATTTTACAAGAGTCCTCCGAGACGCGAGTCGGCGAAGATTGCGAGCGAAACTTTTTCGAGTAGTAGCACACTGTAACTTATTTCATTCGCGGCAAAACGGAGGAAGGATTTCTGAGGTATATCAATAAATCCTCTAAGGTCGGACCGCGTGTTTCGAGTGTATCGGAGAGAGGATTTTTGGGCAGTAATTAAAAGTCGCAATTGGGCAAGTGAGGGTTTTTCCAAAAGGCGTTTTTGTGCCCGCCGGTGATAAATTGGTACCGGGTAAAGTTTTCGCGAAATCGTTTCGAATTTCATCTCTCGAATTTTTTCGAGCGGCGAATTTGCGCCCCTTAAAATTTTCTTTGTTTACTCTTTTTTCCGCTTCTGTCTTGTTAGCTCCGGGATTTGTTCTCGACAAAATTAAAAAAAATAATTGGTACGAGAAAAATTGTTCGTTTGAAAGTGTAATAAAGGTTTGTTTTCGTTCGGAAAAACAAATTAATCCGTTTTGTTTTTCAATCGTCACTCGCTAATGAGCTCATTCGCTTTGCGCTTGTACACAGACGCTTTCCAATATTGAACATTTTATTTTGGTACTTGCAGACATTTTTGTTCGGATTTCTTTCGTTTGATCGTGCTATTATTATGAGAATGCTTTACATTCAAATTATTTCTTCGAAAAGAGTACAATTAATCTTTGAAAAATTTTCTCGCCATTATATTTATGGCGATTTTAAAATTGGCCACGTGCGAGATTCTCGCGAAAATCCCTATATTATTCGAAGCAGTGAATAAAAGTGGACGAAGGAGTAAAATAAGCAATAAAATTTTCATGTCATGTCTCGCTGGGGAAAAGACGTAATAGGCTTACAGAGAAAACCGCCGGTTTTATTTCATATTTTACTACTGATACATTTTTGAGGATTACAAGCCTCTTAATAGCGTGTGCGCGCATGTGTGAACATTTCCTCGTACCCATTACACCGGCTAAGAGATGTAAAGACACGGTTTAAACCCGAAATTAAAGTCTTAATTTTTTAGCATTTCCTGAAAATTACGGCGAAGCTCAAACAGATATTTGTGTATTTTCAGATCGTTATGCAAGCCCTAGAAACCGACCGAAGCTGGAGAAAATTCCAATTCGACAGAGCGAAGAGACGAAAGAATTTTCCGGGATTTTCGTCGGCAAAAAGTCGAATGTGAGGCTCGTACGTAATCTATTTGAGTTCTGGCGATACTCGTATGCTTCAGATGGCAAAGAATCTGCCTCACCTCGATTTTCGCGTAGTTTTATGGGGCCAAAGTGTTCACGGTTAATAGACTTTAACATTCTACGCGTGCCTGCGAGCATTGGGAACGCTATAAACCAAAATTTACACTCGTCGTGTTTCATAGAAATTTATCGCCTGTTTATTGTCGGCGGAGCGTTTTCAGACTTTTTATCGCTGTGTAAATATCGACAATTTGTCCGAAAAAAATACGCACACACACACCGAGGGAAATATCAACATTTAGCGTCTCTATATTTTCCGAAGGAATTGGTTTTTCTTTTATATTTGTCCGAATTTATTTTCGCGAGCTCTAGTGAAATATATATTTCGTTCAGAGACACGCTACAGTTTCGATCTTTAAATTTTAATCGGGTTGTATACACGAAGTAGAATTTGGCCATATGCTCCTCGTTTCTACCATGTTCATTTATTTTATTTATTTATTTATAAAGGATGCGAAATTTTAAAGTAGAACTCCATGCAAAGTTGCTTTGTTTTATTTTGGTATCCCGAATGATAAACTTTCAGATTTGCCTATCGAATATAATTGATAATAAAAGTTGAACGTAATTAAAAATTCATCGATTAATTTTATTTTAATAATATTACTAAATAAATTTATATTTTACGTATCGTGAATTTATATTCGTCGTATTTGAACAAAGTGTGGGAAACTTTGGCCAACGTTCGATGTTATACGTTCCAATTTCATAAACGCTCTAGTTTATGCTACGCTGTAGTTTGAGAGTTATGAATTTTCGCTTTTGTAGTTTTTACTCTCCATATTTCATATGTTGCAATGGGTTTTATTAAATTTCGTCCGATGAAGCGTTTATGCAATGCGAATATTGAAATTAAGCTGTAAACTATGTTCACGCGTTGAAAAGTGATCGGTTAAAAGCAGCGCAGTATCAATATTAAGGTGTTTAATTAGTAAATTTGAAATTATATTCATTCAAATATATGTGTGTGTATTCGACACGAATCGGAAATTTGTATTTAAAACGTGTCAAAAGCAGTTTTGGTGTGCTTGAATGTTTGACATTTGAGACCGACATTTTCGGTAATAGGATTTAAATTGTCTAAAACCGTTATTGGATTATGTAGCGATTTTGAAATTAAGAGAGCGGAAATTATCCATGAATTTTAATTATTCACTTCTACACGAAAAATCAATTAATTTCAATCGAGATAATATAAAATAAGGTTGAAAATTATTTATTCGATTCGCCAAATGATTTGTGAAAATTTAAGTTTCGATCAATGATCAAAAATTTATATTTCGATAAAAGTCCGTTCGATTTTCTTTCGAAGTGAAAAGTTTCAAAGAAATATCTCGCTTATTCTTTATGAATAGGAAATTCGACGACCGAAGTATCAGATATTTAATATTTCTTCATTATTGCATCTGGCGAATTATTCCGTATATAAAATACCATAGGCCTACTCAATACGAAAACAATAAATTTATTTAGTGTAATATGGAAAAAATGCGTTATATTTTTTTCATTTTTACAAAATCTAATGATAAATATTAATATCACAAGGTTTTCATTTTAATTCATTTTTTTTTTCAAATCGTTTAGTGCATACCATTATCGATACGAAAAAACAATAAAATTGTTAAAGGAATAGCGATATAAAGTCGGATCGAATACAAATATTGAGTTATATGAAGTCGAATCGACTACAAACACTGAGTTATATGAAATCAGATCAACTACCAACACTGATCTATATGAAGTCGAACTGACTACAAATACTGAGATATATATAGTTGGTAAAACTGTATTGCAACTTCAAATATTGGTATATTTAAAATCAACAGTATTACAGTTCGACTGCATATACTGGTCTATCTGAAGTGAAATAAGAAACCTGCATAACAGTAATGATTTGATTACAAAATTGATCAAAAATTTTTCTAATTATTTGCTGTTAATTTACTCATTTTGAGCAATCAACCGTTAGCAAAAAGGAAAATTGAATCGCACAGAAAGTCTCTGTATAGACGACGAAGCTCCGGAGCAAAAACGCAAAATCCAGCACCACAACGACGTCGAGGTAAACGAAAAGAAAGCGTCGAGCAATTAAAGCGAGGCAAGACCACAATACCCTCGGCAAGAGGATTTACATTTTTGCGCAATATTACACGGTCGACGAAGACGCCTCTGCGAACCTAACGAGGCGTGGCATAAAAATGGAGGATGAGGCTGTTTTTTCTCTTATTACACCCTTCATTATGCGGGAACGGACTCGAGGTGAGGTCATCTTTGGACGAGGAGTCGGTCTTTGCGACGGTCGATTGTCGGCGTCGTTAATGTGCTAGTGTTAGGTTAATCGATGTCTGGTTGGTCGGTGATTGGTAATTTTCGCGATCGGGGATGATGGGGGTGTAATGCGATATTTGAGGTTGGGTATGAAACGAGGTCGGTAGGTTAGGTCGGTTTTGTAGAATGTTTGTGTTTACCGAGTGCAGAGAATCAATATTTATACCTTTACTGTACGGTGATTAATGAGATTGTTGCGTGGATGTAAAATATTATATTTTGATTGAAATGTGTTGATAGATTCGTCATTTGTGGAATTAAAATGATATTTTTTCAATATAAATTCGATTGTTTGAAGAACACAATGAGATCGAAATACATATTAATTTATTTTATAATTGCAGAGTGATATTTATATTGTAATTCATATACAGAGTTGACCTAATTGTGAATTAACGACAAATTGCAGTCACATTCAGTGTAAAATAAAATCAATAGATAAACATCAGCTGCACAAGCAATAGAATGATTGTTGAAATAATACGATAATGAGAACAATCAATGAGATTGACGATATGTGTGATGTGTTAACGAGAAGAGCTTAACTATACGTGGAATAGGTTAGTGAACTCGTATGGATGTTTTCTCAAATGTTAGTTGATTATCTCGAAATTGAAAGAATAATCTATAAGGCTAATTCATACTTCACGTATTTTAGTAATTTAGCAGAGTAACAAGCATTTTAGTTACTGAACAATTAAATTTTAGTAGATTAGTAAATAATATAGTTGAGTCAGTTTAATGATTCTTAGAGACTAAAATCCAAAATACTAGTTACGTTACTAAGACCCGATCTTTCAATCATTAGTTCATCAGTTAGAATATTACGTAGCTACGTAGAATTTGAACTTGTTGAAGATGGCAATTCTATAGTGAAAAGGACGTCAACATGAAAATACAAAACACTAACTGATGATTGAAAGATCGAACCTAAATTACAACTAACTTATTCTATAGACCCATCGATAACATTCACCCTAGTAAATATCCAAAGGGCGGTAATACACACATATGAGAGAGGATATGCGAACGTCCGGTGGTCGGCGGCCATTGTTGTTGCGGTTGTCGCCATTGCCTTTAACAATGGCCGCGGAAGGTCCGCTCGTATCGCGGCCATCGGTCGCCAGAATTAAATACGAGCCCTCTTTGTCGTGGACGGGGGCGTGTTAATGGCCGTGTCTTCGTAGGGTTGTTTTTATATCGGCCGTATATGTTATATGGACCGCAGCTCGCCTAATAGCCGCCTAAAACCGCGCTTTCATTATCCGGTTTCGCAAGATGGCTCGGATACCGAATTCGACCAGGGTTGTGGATTCTTAAATTTGAACGATATTTTTCTATAAAATACATTTTTTTAAACGAAAAATTTATAAATTTCATTGAAATAATGACTAATGTAACGTGTGAGTATCAAATATGTAGGTGTCATTAGTGATACCGAAATAGTAAGTCACCAAAATCTGAATACGCACGAGTTAAAACGAAAATTTATGGTCTTTTTTTTAATGCTGTAGAATTATACTGGTCAGTTTATTACGATAGTCTTTGTTTTAAATCTGCAAGAACAAATGAAACGACTAAGATGCATTTTTTTTTTCAAATTTACGATCAGGACTAACTTTGTTTAATCGTCATTATTATAATTGCTGTGATCGCCGTGTGAGGACGACATGTCATGTATTTTTTTAAAGATTCTTCAACTCTAAAAAATTCATTGTCGAATGAAAAAAATAAAGATTTATAAATAAATGTTGAAATGTTATAATTTAGTCGGTTTTTCGGCTGTGCAGAAAGCGAGTGATCGTTCTGAAGGTATGTATTGTAGTGTGTAAAATTAATATGTGTGCCTTTGAAAATTGCTCGAACGGATTATGTATTGCGCATTGTCCTCGAAGCTTGTATGAGAAGGTGAGTGTCCTTGTTGTATGGCATTCTGCTATGAATATCGTGCTTGAGATGAAAAAGGGAAACCCTGAGGGCGATGTTCTTAGAATTTTGTTAGAATGTCTAAGAGAAAATGATACTTTGGTGCAATGTTTACTTGAATACTTTATAAATAGATGTTTTACGTAATAATTATTTTAGATACTGTACATTTCATACGATAATACAATTGTCACGTTGAAAATAATATTGTACATTTGTGAATATGCAACATTTATTTTTGAAGGGAAAAGATTTCGTTTGAAAAAATATGAAAACATTGTTTGTAAAATGGGTCAATGAACATTTTTGTAATTAATTCTGCAGACGGTACATTTACAGTAAATGCACAATTTAATTTCGAAAACTCCGTACATGTACATTTGCTATATACCACACATATGGTTAAGAACGTTTGATTTAAATGGAACACGAAAACTAATTCATTTTACATGCGAATAATGAAAATACCTCAACTGTTTCACGGATGAAAAAATATTCATCAATATAAGTGTATGAAGCAGTCTGCAAAGTTAAATAAAATTTTGTAATTACTCTTGAATCCACATGAATGAACAAAGTTTGGCATTTTATATAACGATAGCAAAAATATAAGTTTTTTTATTACGTCATATATTCGCGAAATTTTACGCACGAACAATCGGTTAATTCAAAAATCTCTATACTGAATCAAGCGACGAAAAGAAATAAATTTTATTCATCACGAGCATTTCAAGTCGCCTCATTTGTCATAAAAATCTCGAAAAGACATAAAATAACGATCATCACAATCGAAACACAGTTGGACGGTTCAATTCGTGCACTTTCGCGCGGATAATTCGATTGTTTTGAAGTCCCGTCTTTCCGGAAATCCCGTCCCGGGACACACAGACGCAAAGATCCTTTTGTGTTTGTGGAAATCGATCAATTCTCAGCTCGTTATTGGAAAATTCGAGCCGGAAAAGACTTTTCTTGTAGTCCCTCTCGCTTAATTTGAATTCGCGCGAGAAACTCTCGGAACACCTTTTCCGTTTTAAATTGTGTGCAACAATTGTAACTATCTAAAATGTTGCCGGCGTACCCAGAAGTTTTTAGTCCCGAAATAAATTATTTTCGTGACCGCATTAACCATTTCATTATACTTAGTTTCTGGGGCGTCGACGCGGCCGCTCTATATAATTTATTATTCAAATTTGTATTAGTTTTTCGGGCCCGGTGAAATTTGAACCGTATCGCGCTGTCGATATTTCAATTTTGCATTTTTCGCTTTATTTCTGTTTCGGGGGTAAATTTGCTTAAGCGAAATTCAGTCATTCCAATTTACCTCCCCTTTGAAAGTTTGCTTTAGAGTTTTAACTGTGAGAAAATTTATGAAAATGGCCACTCAGATAATCCTATTATCGAATTTCTCGATCGCTCAAGTAAAATTGAGAAGTAAAGAGTTTCGCATTATGTCTATTAAGATTTATATATTTTCAGCGATTATAACGTGAAGAAAAATTCTATTTATGGAAGCGTTAATTGACTACACAATCCAATTACGAAATTCTCCGAATCAATGTAGAAAATGTAAAAGATTTATCGAAGAACGTTTTAATATTTCTTATGAAATGAAATTTATAATCAACTAATGATAGCTTTAAGACAACTTTAATCCACTATAAAAACTTTGAATTAACATTAACCTGAGTATCTGAAAAAGTTATTTATTTAATTAAAGTCTGACATGCGACTCACAGATTTTGATGAAATTTTTTTTATATGTAGATGAAACATAGACATGAAACTTTGCTGAAGTAAGAATTCCAGATGAACAATAGTTTTTGCGTAAAAAAAGTTCAAAGTTAGTATGAAATGGCAATCTGTGACGTAGCTAGTGTCGATGTCGCACACACTCACAATTTAGGCGAGCCCCCACTACAAGACAACCACTTCTAATTAGATGCGAACCGTATACAATATGCGAATACATACTCTACTTCGTATTTCACATTTTTTATTTTTATTAACAATTAACACAATTAATTTCAGCTGACAAGAAATATCTTTTTACAATTAGGATTTTACAATAAAACACAATAAATCATTTCATATTTTCAAATTAAATTTATTTTCCGACTGTAAATTTTCAAATTTCAATTTAAGAATACAATGTATTACCGAAGGTTAAGCGGTACAAGTGACATTTTTGGAAAAATTGAGTTATGTATATGAATCGCTTCTATGTATGCTTATTTATTTGGTAGCAAAAGGATATAAACAAATTTGGAACGTGTGCCGAGATATATCAAAGTTACTTGTACCCTTTGGTCTTTTCAGTCGTCATATGTAATCTTACAAATAATTGTGAAAATATTTATTTTCATAAAATGTATAATAATGATTAAAAAAATAAATACGAAATAGAGCAGCTGTAAGTATTGTTGCAACAACACGCATACAAATGTAGTGCGTCAACGATAACACGTATTCGACTCGATCCACGTCATCAGTTGTGAAAAATGCAAACTTTGAACTTTTTTTACGCAAAAACTATTGCTCATCTGGAATTCTTACTTCGGCAAAGTTTCATGTCTATATTTCATCTACATATAAAAAAAAATTCATCAAAATCTGTGAGTCGCATGTCAGACTGTCTCCTCGTAAGCCACAAGACTTTTACTTTAACAATTTTAAATACTTTCATTATGATAAAAGCGAACCAAATTAAAAAATCGTTTGATTTTTTCTAAGATTAGTAATTTAATTTAAATGAAAAGTTTTTTACTACAGCAAAATGGCCATAAAATCATAAAAGCATTGCGTTTGCATAAAAAGTCAATAACTTTTCGATGGTAGCACGAAATCAAGGGTTTATTGCAATTGCGGGAAGTTCGCGTGCATTTAAAATTAAATATGTAGGATTATTATTATATATTTAGGCTGTGTTCTTGGTAATATAGTGGTTAGAAACATGCGTGTGACAGAAAAAGTAGAAATGCCCTCTCTCACGCATTTACTTGGTACAAAGTATTAAAAAGTCTTACTAAAATGGCAGTTGGATTTGAATCATGGACGGCCAGTTAAAATGCAATGGTTGTTGTTCCACTTTTAATCTTATTTGAAAATGTGTAAGAAAGAGAAAAGTAAAAAAAGGGTGTTGAATTTGTGTGTTACAACCGACATATTTCATTTTTTATTAGTGTTATGATTTTAATCGAAAAAAAATTAGGAGGTGTGGTTTGGGAAATAGTAGCAGATAGAGTAAATTAGAAAACTCAATTAAATCTAGTAAATTATTGTTGTATACTATAAAAAACTATCATGTTAGGTAAAATAAAATAAATATTCATAGTGGCAATGTTATGATTTCATTAACGCTTGCAATTATATTAAAAGCATGTATCACGTACTTTAAAATAACAAAAATAAACCAAAATATTGTTCTATAATATCAAATGAAAACATTCTACAAACAATCCGACAGAAGTTTAAAGTATTGATGTCGAACGGAAATTGAAAATTCAACGAAAGTATGAAAAATGCATGAAATGCACCCCAAGCGACGTCGAGTTGACATTATTTGACGAACGTTAAGTCCCCGCGAGAAATGGAACTATGAGTGCATTCCCATTTCATGGAATGTTTCATATTTTTCAAAGAACGCTTTGCCGCCGCTTTTTCGTATGGGATTCGATGCTTTTGCATATGAATTTTAGCTAATTGTTATTTTTTTTCATTTTGAAGCGTTCAATTTTTCATTTGGAAGATTGACGATACGGTTTTCGTTTGATTCGATTGACTTTTACAGTCTTTACGTTATGTTTTCGTTATGAGCGTAACGGGTTTTATTGAAACGTATTCGATATCACTTTGTATGATTGCGCATTGTATCAGTCTTTCATAACAATGTCGTTTTATATGAAATGATATCATATCGAATTCGAGTTGATTCGAATTTTTTATACGAGTTTTTAAATCGATCTTAATCATATTGTGAGAAAAAAATAATTTATTTCAACCGAACAATCAAATTATCGACGAATGTAATACGAGTAAAAGTGAAAATTCTCTCGCGTTTAGAAGTGATATACGATATTCAGGGAAACTCTTTGAAATGAAAGTATTACGTTCTATTCAGCAACATTACATATTCGATAACGCAGAACCTCCACGTGAACGTATCATATATCACGGAGCACCTTAGAAATATTACGAGAAAACTTATAAATAGATTGGCGCAACATCCGTTATTCTGACCCGATGCGAAGATGAAAGGTGATACGGAAAGATATCACATTTCTCATCTTGCCAATCGGGTCAATTTCCCCGGAAAACGATCCCCAACCTCCCCCGAAAGCCCCGCACATTCCTTTTGAGAGATTTACATCCTGCATTACCTTCCGAGAAATCCTTTGAACTCGCATATCAAAAACAAATACGACTCCATTATGTGCTTAGAGATAAAAAACACGACATCGAAATAAAAAAAAAATAGGGATAACTCTTACCGTGGCATAGAAGAAACAGGAATATGGCGACTACTGCGCTTCCATGATGGAAAAATCTATGTCCCGTTGAGGATTTCATACTTTATGCCTTTTGCATGCACCACATATCATTATTGTTCACATTTCAGTTCTGATTAATGTTCAGGTCTCTTCGTTCAACATTTTCACCTTCTTTTCGTTTATCTTTTCACATGTCTAGATCCGGATCCGATCTCGCGTCTGCAAAATGGGACACGATTTAGATTTTCGACCTGCTTCGAATAAATTATTAGTGTGTTTAAGCCGAATGGAATATAGGAGGCCAAATTTGCGATATTAGCACGGAATCGCGATAAAGCGGTGGCCGCTTGAATTAATTCACACCGAATGCCGCTATTATAAACTATCCGAACGTGATCGAATTTAATTCCGATCTATACCATCGAACGCGTATCGAAATACTTTATTTATTTTCATTAACGTCAGTACAATTGTGTAATTATCGTTGGGGGGGACTTGGAAAATTTCGGTTCGCATGTCGACCCGAATCGCGAGCACGCACTACGTCAGTGTCGCACGAATTTCGAAATGAACGTTATAAATTTGATCGAAACGGGCTTTTTAAATTTTATTAAAATTTACGATTAGATCCGCTAGAATTTCTGCGTTTTCGTATTTAATTCGGCGATAGTTCACGTGAGTCGGCCGCAATTTATATTCGTGGTGTGCCATTACGCGGCGAGAATTATACGCAATTAATCGTAAATGTTAATTTTTATAATTGGACATTGATAAAAGTTTCTTATTTAAAACAGCGTATTAGTTTTAATCGAAATTTTTAATTTATTCATTTAATTAAAAGTTTGATTTAATTTGATTAGTATTGAAAACAAATGAAGTTATTACATGTTTTATAATAATAATAACGATTAATTTGAATCAATTCAAGTAAAATAATTGACATTTCAAATGATTCAAATATTTTTTAATTATATTTAAATTAAAAAAAATAAGAAATTGTATTAATTGTGTCTGTAATTAAATCATCAAAATTTTATTAAAATCACAAAAATATTAATAAACTTAAAAATTATGATATAATACGACTTTCAATTAGTGATTGATTATAAAAAAAAACATAAATATGTCATCACACAATTAATTAAAAATTTTCAAATTAATTAACAATTAAACTTTTTTCAAACAACAACAACCAAAACTAAAAACAAACTGCTGAAACAAAAAAAAAAAAAAAAAAACTGACCAAATCAAATTGCGCTGGTCATGTTCAATATACATATAAGTCAACAAGGACTACCAAGAGAGCGACGATGGGCGGCGCGGGGCCGAGGGGCGGGGGGGTTGCGATCTCGAAAGACAACGGGGCGGCGAGGGGGGGGCGGCGGTGATGTGCGATCGCGCGTGCGCGGCGACTCGGCGTCGCGGGACGCGTGCATCCGGCGCGCGACTGGTGGCGCGACTGGCGCTCGCGCCGACACCCCCACCACTCGCCGACTCGAACCCCCCCACCACGCACCCGTTTACCCCCACCCCGTCCTGTGCACCCCCCCCCCTCTCGCTCATATCAAAATATCGTTAATTGATGCGTGGCGATGTTGGGAAGTTGTGGTTGTTTTTTTCGTCGTGCGCGTGCGACGCTTTTCACGTTGTTGAAGTTTTTTTTTGAAGCGATTTTCCGAATCTGGATGTTAGTGTCGATTTTTTTATGTGTGTTTTCTTTGAAATAATTTTTGAGTCGTTAGTTTGAATGTGTTCTGTTTACATGTGTTGCTAGATAAAGTTGAATTTGGTTGTTAGGTATACTATTATATTATTCACCGTAGACTGTATATTCTACCCACTATGCACTCACTTATCCCCACCCCGTCCTGTGCACCCCCCCCCCTCTCGCTCATATCAAAATATCGTTAATTGATGCGTGGTGCTGTTGGGAAGTTGTGGTTTTTTTTTCGTCGTGCGCGTGCGACGCTTTTCACGTTGCTGAAGTTTTTTTTCCTGAGATTTTTCGGATGTTTTTCCAGATGTAAGTTTTCTTTGCAATGATTCAATTTGAAAGTTGTTTATGCATCTATTTTATAATCTATATTATAAATACGCTAACGATGCTCGAAATTTTCAGACAGCCCGTGCCTCGAACCCGGGCGTTCAATTTATTAGCCCGCGTCTTACACTCCGAATTACGCATCGTAATTACGAAACTGCACCGCTTAATGTATATAAGGCGTAAAATATTTTTTTATTTCACACATAGATGGCAATAAACACATCCGTGGCAATGCGAAGTTTGATTAATTTCGAACAATTTTGATACACATGCGCCTACTGCTAGTCATTATAGAATTGAATTTTGGTGTGGATAGCTTTATTAATCACCGACTTGTATTTTCCATCACGTATTCACTTACCCCCACCCCGTCCTGTGCATCCCCACCTTTCGCTTTTCACGTTGTTGAAGTTTTTTTTGAAACGATTTTCCGAATGTAAGTTTTCTTTGCAATGATTTAGTTTGAATGTCATTTATTGTCATTAGTTAGTTGAATTATTAGTGAATTAGTGGATACCTTTATTATTCACTGACTTGTATCTCCTACCACGCACTCACTTATCCCCACCCCCATCAGAAATGTTCACTTTTGCACCCTTACCTTCTGTTAATATCAGAATACTAGCAATCAACCCGTTGAATATATCAACACAGTTTCGGAGTGATACTCGGATACACATACAGAATAGAGCTTTTATACGGTTAGATCGTTAATTGATACGTGGTGTTTTCGAGAGATTATTGGGTGTTTTTTCGTTATTCGGATTAAATTTTTTTTGATGATGATGATAATCTGTCGAATATCAGTGTCTATTTTTCGGATGTCAGTTTCGATTACTTTGACGTGTTTTTTAGATTTTCGTTGGTAATTATAGCATTGATAATAAGTGCTTTGTTACGTTCTCTCTCATGTGCTTTATTATTAATTTGTAAACGAGGTGTTAGAACTATTCATGTGTTTTGATTATAAATTGAAATTCTATTGTTCATCGAAAATTAAGTTGCAATGGAATCCTATTCCTCATATTGATTTCAACATAGTCTCTCATTTGAATATTTAAATTTTAAATATTCATGTTATGTTGTTTAAATTAATTTATTCGTCACATTTTCGTTATATACTTACCCATGAAAAGTTGCTAAAGTAAAAGTTGAGTTTCCCATTTATCGAACATATTAGTCGCTATAAAGGTTAATTTATTTCACCCTGAACGCACATTGTAAATAACGCAACATTTAATTTTCATTATTTCTAAAAACAATCATCAACTCGAAACTAAGCACCGAAAGCTAAACGACGTAAACACCCCGGAAAATTCACAAATTAAGATTTCAACATAAATCCGAAATTCAAAGAGACTTTGATTGCTTCGCGAACACGTCGAACTGATAAAAACAAAACTAAACGACAAAAAAAAATGTCAAATTTATCATACGTGGAAATACGACATGAGGGACCTCTAAGTACCTCGCGGGTAACATTCCAATACTTCCAATGTTCATATATCATCCATACGTCCCACCTCATTTTCTCCACACATCCATTTGATACGTGCGGTTCAATATTCTTTGTAAAGTATTGCTCAGATAAATTCAACAATACGTATACGAAACATGAAGAAAGGAGCATGTTTCGTTTCTGCGTATATTCTCAGCTTTAATACGAAACCGTTTTCGAACTCTATGTTTCAGGGCTGCGGCGATGAATCGTGACCTGATATTTTATTACAGAAGTGAAAGTTACAAAAAAAATCTGCTCCATGTGAAATTGTGTCATTTAATATTAAAATAATGAAGATTTATTTATTCGATTTTAAATTTATCGAATGCATAGCCCTGTTGTTCCATAACGACGTGCACAAAATCGAACGTATTTGTTTCGATAGGTTCTTTTATGCGCCACTTAAAGAGACTCGATCAAACGCGCATTTTAACGCTGCCCCTTTTAAGGGTTTCCCCAAATCGAAATCGGCGTAATTACCGTTTTGTGTCTTTTGTCTGAGGCAATCGTCAAAAAAATAAAGAGAAACCGGCATAGGAAGCGACGTCTCTTTGAAAATACACGGTTCGCATTTTTTCGACGCTTTTACTTTCGATTCGATCGGATACTTTGGCCCGGCTCGCGTTCATCCAACAAAACTTTTTGTTTCCGACTCACTTTTTACATAATGCGAATTTAAGGGTGAGGAAAGCGCTGCCGAAGTACGGAACTGGAAAAAAAATGTATAAAACACCCGTCCTTTTTTTTTCCAGCTAGCAGCGAGCATAAAAGCAACATCTTCCCATACATACGGTCCGTGAAAAGCGTAATACACGTATAAGGGAACGTATGTGGGTCAGAGGGTCGATTTCGCGATTTATGCGAAGCCGACGTGTACGAACATAATATTTAATGTTTGGACGTAAGATTTCGCATAAACGAGATACATTTGTATGCTCGGCTCATATCGGAAACATTGTAAAGCCGACGCACACCCATAAATAACTCGCGCGGCGATTACGCCCCGCGAATGTATTATATGTAGTGCGAGGCTCGTGTGAATGCGCCTTCGGATGTCGCCGCCGTGGTAGTAATTTATTCATTAGTTAAGTTGAAAAGTCTTATGTGGAGCCGTCTTAGATTCCGAAAGGCTCTTTATTAAAATTCTTCGCCGAGCAAAGTTTCGGGACGTGATTCCGAGCCGTCCTTATGATTATTCATACTTTTAAAAGGGCCCGTTGTACGTAGGGCCGATTCTTGTCTACGGTGATATTTTTTCCCGTCGAGTTTGTTTATATTAAAAAAGAAGTATTTTTTTTCCTCGGTACGTTTCGGTTACTTTGGAATTATACAGTCAAATTGTGTTCGGGAGCGGACCTCGGATTTTTTTCCTATTGAGATAGCTTTGATGGCCGTTCTTTTATATTGCCATTTGAATTGTTGATATTCTTAAAATTATTTTACGCATTTTTTGTTTCTCTTTTTTTTTTTTGTATAAAATATGATTATGTTCATCGTGGGACAGAAGTAAATTAATAGGTCGCATAAAATAAATATTTTCCAAGCAATATACCGCTTGAGGAAACATCAAATATTTTCTATATGAACTTGAAATATTCCAAAATTTTCTATCAAAATTCAAACGACATCACAAACAAACAACATATCCGTCTCACTAGAGAGTGATTCCTAGCGCGAAATCACCATCAATTTTACGGCTTTCCGACCGCATATATCGCAAATTTTGCTTCCAGCCAAAAAAACATAATAGAAAATCAAAATGCGTACAACAGTACAACATACGAGTGCGAATGCGTATATATTTTTTAATATTATTATCGACCGAATGAGGTTTTGACATTAGCCCGATACGGTCTGAAAATCTCACCACCCTTAGCGCGAAATGCCACTTTTGCGCGGTTTATCATCGTCTCGGAAGCTACGGCTCTGTGTCAGTGGCGTATCTTCGTTATTTTAATATATCTCGATTTATTTTTATTTTTAAGGTTTAATTGAAAGCTATTAAATATTATCTTTAAAGATTAGTTTGAGTACGGATGTAATTTTGATCATATTTTCTCAAAATATGGTATCAATGATTATAAAACAATCGCAATTATTTGTGAAAGTAAATATAAGTTGAAAAATCATAATTGATAATACACAAAAATCTCAATAATACAACGAAATGTGCTCTTCGATTGTGATAATATGTTTTGATAATACACAAAAATCTCAATAATACAACGACATGTGCCCTTCGATTATGATAATATGCTGTGTTAATAACGTATTTTTTGTTTCAAGTGAATTTAAGTTTAGTTACTCATGGATATTTTTCTACACATGAAATTCTTATAAATTATGACTATTATTATCATTGAAGAATTCAAATTCTATAATAGGAAAAAGCAACTAACACTTGAGCAAATTAATAAACGATTGAATGTTCAGATTCATGTTTCGCATTTGAATTCATTAGACATGCCGTTGAAAACAAACGAAAAAGAAATTCACTAAAATCATTTAATTTCATAAAATTTTTGAATTGGAAATATTAAAATAATTATCAATATGATCCGGAAAGAAAGATTTATTCATTTTTTTTTTAATTTTTCGAATTATGATTTATATCAATAGAGTGAATGAATGTTATGATTTAAAATCGATTATATTTTGCATATTATTTAAACACATTTTCAAAAGAGCTATTCAGAAACAGTAGCTTCTACATTCACTTCGACTGAAAAAAAAGTCAAATATAAAAATATGAAAAACCGAGTTATTTAAGATATTCACAATGGGAAAAACGATTCGAGTCGGAAACGGAATCTCTCCAAGCAACGATGCGCCACTGCAGAGCAACATCCGCGTATAAAATACACACGTGGATTCCCATCCACGAGTATCGAACGTACATATCCCGAAACGTATACGTTATATTATATTTTGAGCTTTCGTGGACGATAAGCGAGTCCTTGTCCCGTGTAAATCGGCCCTCAGGTGCCGACGGAACGTTCGCCCGGAGGCGTCTTTCAATTTGCGAGAACTCGCAAAAGCGAAACGGATAAATAACTATTATATTTGCGTTGGCTTAAATGTGGAATTTTAACTCGTATGTGTGTTTTGTGTGGGTGTTTTGTCGGTTTTTCGTGCGTTGCCGCGTGTTTGATGAGCGATCGGTAAATTGTTGATCGATACATGTGAGGATTTGTGAAATCGTTTGTCGTTAAAGACGTGGATTAATTCGATTTGTTATTATTTTATTTGAGGTATTTCTTTTCAAGATTAAATTCAATGTCATTTTTTATTTTTAATTTGACAGAAAGTTGATTATAATGCTTCTTTAAATAAAAATTACGAAGAAAATCTTAGCATCTTGCCTGTTACGCATTACATAGCGTTTTTTGTTTCTATAAATAAACAATGCGAATAAAATATTCTCGGTTATTATTTTTTCGTTAATCTTTATTTAACCCTCCATTCAAATTTCTACGTTGTGGTTGTTTTTAATTAGACAAGATTGTTTTCTTGAGATATTCGCATTAAAGTGGTTTTTGTTTCTTCGCTCTAGGGAACGGTTAAATTTACAGACGGAAGATAGAATACGAGCGAAACGCACTATTTACAAGAGAGTACTATTTTGAATCTTCTGCATGAATATTTAATTTCGCGTACATAAACAATACTCACAATTAAAATCGAAATTCGTATTGTTACCCTATATTAAAATTATAACATCGAATAACAAAAGCATCGTCGCCGAAGCGACTGCAGACACGAATTCAATTATTCAACAAGCAAAATAACAAACGCTCAGAAAACGTCAAAACAGAACGATATAAATAATATTCTAGATCGCTTCCTAGCACCTATACATAATTAATCGAAACACCATCTCCAACTAAAATCTTTCAGACATCAACCGCTATATTTATCCGGTGAGTAAAAAATCCAAACGACACAAAGTAAAAAACCGACAACGAGCAGATCGGTTATTGCGCACGTCTGTCTACTCCTATTCCGCACATATTCAATAATTCAACAATTCACCATCGACATACCATAGACATGTGAATATACATATAATATTGTACACACAGGCGTACAGAAGGCGCATATGAAATCACGTATGGCCGGATTAAATATTTAAGGCGTCCCGGATAGGGGAGTTTCTCGCCGCGAAAGAAAGCGCACGCGGACCTACAAAGGGACGATTTATTATTTACGGTGTGTTTGATTCGAAAAACGGCATTCTTCGATCCCATCCGGATCCTCCTTTGGGATGTATAGTCGTGGAGTAATCTCTTGTAGATGTCCGACTTTTTCGTTAAGGCCACACTAATGTCGGACGCGCGCCCTTTAGGAGTGTCGAGGAATTTTCTTTTTGAATTTTTCATGTTTGATGGATTTTTAGGGTTTTTTGTTGTTTTTGTCTTTCGAAGATCTGATATGAAGTTTTGTTGTGCTCAATGATGGTTTGAAGTATCAATTAGCTGTAATTGAGTATCAAGCGCGATCGGTTCTATGTTGTCTCAGTGAGGTTTGAGTTGACAGTTATATCTAACTGATGAGGTTCTGTATTGATATACAAAGACTGAACGACAGGCTCTAATTTTTTAACTCAGCCAAGTTTTTTGATATTTAAAAAAAACTTAAGTAGATATATAAAAATTTATTTAATTTTCAATATTTTGTATTGACGATAAAAAAATATCCTTTATTAAAAACAATCAATTTGATTCAATTAAATTTAAATTTATTTGATTCTTATTTAAATAAATCTGATATTGTAATACAAAAAAATATTAAAGCTTAAGTTTTCGTTAAGAATACGGTAGTCGATGATATATTATTTAAACTGTTTCTTCGTCAATGAAAGTTCAGTTTGATTCAAATTTTCATGAAAGTAGAATTCATTAAATCGCTTAAACGGGAAAACCGTTCTATTTTCATATCAAAATCCATCTTGTTCATTCAAAATAACAGCAAAGTGAATGCTCCTGACAGTCATCTTTATAAGCAAATTATAATAGATAGGTCTATTCTTGTACATCAAAAGTAAAACGTATACGAAAAAAAAAATCTACAATTACGTGAAACTCATATCTTTTGAATCAGAATTCATATTTCGATATGATAAATATAGCATTTTCACCATCAATCTCGATTGAAATATAAATTAATTGATTTTATCGCACGTTACAGGAAACAAAGTCATATTATAAATAATAATAATAATATATTGAATGGGATTTAGTATAAGATTTTCACGCTATTCACCGATCGCTAGAGGTTCGTTTGTTCACATGCGAAACGCTTTGATCGAGTTGATTAGTTGTGGGCGCGTTCGTTCGAAAAATCTCCTCTCGAGCTTCCATTATGTGCACACGCACTTCTAAGAATTCTAATTAATTAATAAATTTATTTGCACACAACTCAATTAATAGGCTGGATACGCGAGCGCGTCTCATATATTAAACATTATATTGAACGTAGGGAGCTTTCGCGAAATCTTCCGTTCGGTTGAAAAACGCAACTCGTAAAATTTTCATGTCCCAGTTTCCGCAAAGAACACAGTCGTAAAATTGATATTCATAATAGTTATTTTTTTTGCGTTTTAACGCGTTTCGTAATGAGGTCGACTTCGATGTGCGAAAAACGTTCGGTCGTGTGTGTGATGGCCGGTCATAAACGTAAAATTTATGAATAATAAATTGGCGAAAGTTCCTTAGGCGACTCTCGTTTCGTTTAATAAGTCGATGTAAGGAATAAATCTTCGGGTGAACGCCCATCTCGAGAAAATGCCAAGACCATCCGTCGCGGACAATGCATCGTATAATATTGTATTTAAGCAATAAGACGAGTCTAAGTTGTATTGTATTAGGTATGAAATTGTATTTGTTGCAAAATAAATATGAAAAATTTTCTGAACGTAACGCGGACGAGTGGAAATGAGAGTCGGTATGTACGAGACCGAATGAAAATTGTATTCCATTAGGAATATGGTGTTTGTAATCTGTTCACTGCATGTTTTCATTTCATTCCGGGTAATAATATAATATAACAAAAGAACACTCGTTTCGTACGAATTTTATTTGTATGGGAAAATTGTATGACATATAACATAATAGAAACAAAGCGGCGACCTTTGAATAGCTCGAAAACGTTCGAATGCAACGTCCATTCGTTTAGGTACAAATAAATTTTGATTGATGTTATTCGAATATGTATGTCGTTTTATACGGCGCAAATAAAATGGATCGTGCGAAAAATAAATCTTAAATATAAACATACAATATTATCAACGTCTCATGCAAGCGGTTTTCAATTTCCTCTTTCAAACAAAAACGGCTGAGGAAATTGATTTTCATGTTATGAGGTATCTGAAGCTGAGTGAGGATGAAGAAGGAAAAGATATATTTTCGAAAAATTGTCACGTCGACAATAAGCTTTTCATAAATTCGACACTGAAACTACCATAAAATTGCATTGAAATTTCAAACATAATTTTAAAATGATTCAACGTGGCATCTCAAATCTGAAAAGAAAATCCATGATATATTTTATGAATGAAATAAACGAAGAAGATCGAAGTCTCTCTTTTCAAATGAAAACGGATTCCCTTTCAAATGGAAGTCATACTTTCCTGTGCCGACTCATACATAGGTACTTGCAATTCAATCAGCTTTTCAATTCTGCGCTTTAACACTTGATAAGATATAATTTTTAAGATATATAAAATATTATACGTGATATGAGCAACATTTACTGAGCACATACATGAGCTAGCTCACGTATAGGATGTACGTAGGTGCATTATACATAGTTGCATTTGCGCTAGAGAAATTTATGCACCTGCACGTATCTCTTCGTAGGTCACTATTGATTTTTAACAGTGTATGAAAATTTATGTACTGAAACGTAATTCATGCAAGAAGGCCGTATTTTTTCGCATAAAGCTTTAAGTCGTAGTCTGAAATTTCAATCGGAGTTCTCACGATATTTACTGCCCAGCCTCAATATTCACGGATGATTAACTCGATTTGAATTCATTTTTATATATTTATGAAAAAAATGGCAAGATGAATTCATTTAAATCAGTTGTACTTTTTTTTGTGCGTGTTACTAGAATTTCGTTTATGAAAAGTTCAATTTCCATAATAATTCAGTCGCTCGTGGGATTTAAGTACTTATCGTTAGATTGATTCTATGTTAATCGAATCCGTATATTAGCGTACAGTCTGGTTTGTTGAACCGAAATTTATAACATTTTCATTCCACTTGCACGTAAAAAAGTTCTCTTAACTCACACGATTCGTTCAACTTCGTTACCAGACTTTTGCATTTGATTAAACTAGAGAACTACCCGAAATTTAATTTAAATATTCTTGAGATGCTACGAAAACAACCAAAAGCTCTATTTCGAGCACACATGTTTTAACTTTAAATCGAAACATTTTATTTTAATTATATTATGAACGAGATAATCATTCAAATATTTATGTAAATTAATAAAATTCTTTTATCACTATACCTATACATAAAAGTCTATTAAAAATATGACAAAGGTTGATCAAACTATCAGTACAAAACCCTGTCTAACATAAAGTAACGTTTCACCTACTCAACTTAATTTAACTAACATAAATTAACTAATAAAGTATAGTACAGATGTACAGTACAGATAAAGTACAGATGATATATTTCACAAATACCAAAAATATCACATACAAATCAATATTTCTTCTTATGGCACTATACTCATAGTTGAAATCAGATCGACACATTTCTGATTCGCGCAGGAATCATTCACTGAAACGACTACCTCTCATCTTCATCGAGAGTCGATAAGATAAGAAACCGAGAATCACAACAAGTTTCAAAATCATATTCAAACCACAAACATCACACACAGATTGATAAACCTCTTAAAAGACAATAAACGACACCACCTCCAACAACCCCTAGTCATCAACACACCTATTCCCACCTCTCACATCCAGCCGCGTTTCAAACCCTTTTCGAGTCTATTTCGGGTCTTTTTTGAGTCTTTCTCGTATCTTTCAATTCTTTTTCGAGTCTCTCTCGAACATATTTCAGGCATTTTAAAGTCAAAATTGGCATTCTCAAAGTCCATCTCTTCGGTAATCATTTTCGTTGTTTTGTCTGAGTCTATTTCGAGCATTTTTCGAGTTATTTTCGAGCTATTTTTGAGCTATTTTCGAGCTATTTTCGAGTATTTTTCGAGTCTTTTCAGACCTCAAAGTCGAGATTGGCCTTCTCGGAGCCCACCTCTTCGGCAATGGCTACGTGGGCCGCCCTAAGCTGACCCTCGGCCATAAATCGCCGGGCACGCTCGTGGATATCACGCCAGTTATCCGTTACCCATTCCGAATGAATTATCGATACCTATGAATGTCGAATTCCCATTTTCGTTCCGCAGGCCGTGCGGGATAATTGCCGCGGGACGTGCGCACCAGGGGCTTTTTCTCGCTTTAGGGGGTGTTGGTCTGTTGTTGCATTTTTTTTCGTTTTGTTTCTGTATGTGGCTATATGAACGAGTATCGAGTGCAAAATTTGTCGGGGTTGAGCTCGAAAAGATATAAAATGCTTGTATCTTACAACAGTAACAAAACAAACGTACACATTGTTCATTGTTGTGTGCGTATAGTCCAATACACGAAACATATTGGGCGTACGTATAACTGAGTATTTGTATATGGTGTGCGTACAAATAGCTCAGTGTTTGCACTCGTTCTTGCACCGCATTCTTTTTTTCATTTAATTTTTAGGATTTGCTTTGAATGACAATCTAAGATTGTATACCAGCTCCTTATGAATTCTTACTTCACGAATTATGTACTTGTATACCTATCGTTACAAAGTACTGATGTTTTAAGATTATAAGATTATTTTATAAAATCTATACTTTGTTAAAAAAGTATCGGGAATAAGTCACTAAAACACAGTATATTTATTATACATCCCAATTTTTTATCACCTTCAAAGTTGAACCTTTTCAATTTTTTTACGAACTAAAAAAGTTGAAGAAGCACCGATTCAGACTTAAGCATGATAAAGACACTCTATACTAATCGGGAGTAAAATAGAGTGGATGAGATTAAGATTTAGAGCGAGATGTATTGAATTGATTATTTTAAAATACAAATATAAATTATATTTTAAACAAAAATATGTTAAAGAGTGGACTTTTTTATCAAATAAAAAGATAAACATAAACCAACAAATCACGCACAGACAATAATTCAGTTCAACAGAAGCGGGCCACAAAAGACAAGAGCGCCCAATAAACCGTATCTGTGTCCGCTTATGTCTCGTGCGCTTTTTTTCCAGTTCGTCGTAAAAAGGCAAACGTTCCTACGAAAGAGCGCACTAATTTATGCTAACAAATTCCGTTCTTGTGTACGAAATAAAGTTGTTAGGAGCGAGCGCGAAGCCCTTATCTTCGACGTTCGGCGCAATAACAGTTTTATTTTACAGCGCGTTATGAAACCCCGGCAATTAAGGTGGAATATACACGTGGTTGGAGGAGTGTGGGTAGGGCTTATCCGCCGTTTAGAGTCCCGTTCGAACCCTCGAAGGCCTTTTGATTAAGCTGTATCATATTGGATATAGCCCCGCCCCGAAGTCACCATCAGAAGTATCGAAATTGGCAGAGCGCGTGTAAGGGACACAGAGCTTCATTTGACGAAGTCAGGGTCTCAATATGGATAGAGAATGGGGGTAAAGGGCATTAAAAGATATGTAAAATAAAATATTTTTAAAGTCAGTTTTATTTAAAATCATTTGAGTTTAGGGAAGGATGATGGAGAAATTGGTACCCGCCCCAATAGATATCAGAGTTGTCTTTCAAAAGGTCTTGTCAATTGGAACAATATTTGTTATAACAGAAAATCTCAGATTCTCAGTCTCAGATTATCGTTTGTCTATTTGAATAAAAAACATGTTCATACTCATGTGTGCTTATTCGATTAACACTGGTAATTATCTATTACATTTTCAATTATTTTGATTTATATTTCATTCATTCGATTTACAATAAGACACCATTTATGATAATTGTTCTAATTACTGCGTTTTGTCGATAAAAAAATTATTTCCCTTTTGTGATAAGCGAATTCAAATAAATAATAAGAATGAAATTTTATCATAATTCGTATATCAAAATTAAATTAATAAAAATTATTTTGATCTCAATGATAGCTACTTTATAATGTATAATGTTTATCTTAAAAAGAGTAAATGGTAAGAAATATGGAAAAAATGAAATTAAAGAGGAATGTGGCTTTTGAAACAGGTTGTTGCCTAGTTACGGCCCTGGACAACACGTGTCGATAAAGCATGTTCTAACATTTCATTTTGTAGAGGATTACGAAAAAAAATACGCTTTTTTATAAATTAACGTGTTTTTTCTCCTACTTTTGCTAATTAATTGCGTCTAGCGATAGTGACGAGTAACAAACAACAAAGTCGACGTTATCCATCGGGGGAAATATTGGATTTTTTTGTTCTGCGGTCTTATCGCTCCAACTTAATTAAGCTTGAAAGGATGGCGTCTTAGAATTTGGAAGCGAATCGAACAAAAACGGAAAAAATCGAAACCTACGCGGCTCGGATGAGATAAATACAATGAAAATGAGGTTTCTAATTAAGAAAGATTATCGTTTCGTCAAATTCTGAAAGACGTTTCAAATGATTAATCGTCGTTTCGTTTGAAAAAAAAAATGTAATTTTCTAAATTGAATTTTTCAAAATTTTCATTTGACGTATGAAGCGAGAGTACAACTTTATATTCCGGAGCAAGTTTTAGAAAAATTGAGCCAGCGAGAAAATTGAATAAATTTACGAAAGTATTTTTTTCATAAATTTTCGAAAATATTCGCAGCACTTTGAATTCGGACAGATCGTTATATTTTACTAGACTGAATTTTTATTGCGCTAATGCACGAGTGGGACTTTTATTTTAAGATTTATAACGCAGTCTACATATTTTAAATTCTTAAAAAAATTATATGAGAAAAAAATCTCATACGCTTCCCCAGATTACGAATCGAGAACCGAGGAGGGGCAAACCTTCGTTGCGATTCAATCTGCATAATTTTCTTGATACCGAACCTTCGAAATATTTTCCTATCGCGCGCAAGTGCGAATCCGATCTGATCCACTCCGCGAGATCGTTACTCGGAACATATAATACTTGTATAACAAAGCACGAGGAGTTCGGTACGTGTATGTGTTAAATTTTTGCTAGAGACAAGAAAAAGTTCCCCGAGGCTCATACACGAGGCCCACCTGTAACAAATGGCACTTGATAATACAATTCCACTTACCGGAGCGGGGTGGCATCGGATTTTTCGTGAAACAAAAATCCGAGCACTGCCGAGAATGGATCGTCTCTAAGGTGAAACAGAGACCGGAGGATCTAGGATTCCGTTTATAGCTTATCCATTACGTAATGTGGAAAATGCGGAAAAGCGGGGGCTGGGAAAAAAGGAAATATTGGACCGGAGCTCGTTTCTTCTCCCTTCGCCTGTATAACGTTGAAAACGCAAAGGTAAAAGTGTTTTTCGAACGAAACGACAATAAAATACGCAACTTGGAATCGAATAAGCGATGTCGTCGTTTATCTTACCCACTTCGATTTGGGATATGCCATGAAATACAACAAGTTACGTTTGAATTCAAAATTGTGCGTAATGCGTGAGTTATGTGAGGCTTTTAAATTTTGATGAAAATATATCGACATAGTTTCTGGTCATGTTTATTCTAGAAATAAAATTCATAAAATATTACTCACTCAACGAATTGCTCAGTCGTCCGTAACTCAATTCACCGTTTCAATGTTTAGAAACATATTAATTCGCCATGTTATTTGAATACGAAATAAATAATATTGTAATACTGGCGTATTTACATTTTAGTTTTCGATTTATAAATAAAAATATTTGATGTTTATGCAAACAAATCACGGGGGATTTTTTTCAATAAGCTCGTACATATGAATTATTCACTTCTCGAAACCAAAAGACTATTCTTGGAACACATCATTGTTCGAAAGAGATCAACATAAAAAACGCAAAAAAAGAACGATATTTACTCTGATTAAATTCGGCATCCCTCTCTCGTCTTATCCACCGCGCAATTTCATAAACATAAACTCCGCAGCGAAAACACACCAGAGAAAAAAAATGATCTCTACATATTTGTCTTCTGAATCGAAGAGACGTCCGATAATAGACTCGAGGGTATATAATGAAGACGAATCTCCCTCGTATATCACGTAACGTGCACGTTTCGTTCTCCTAAAACGTGCCACTATCGTACTATAGACCGCACATGCCGAAGGAGCATTTTTTCAGTGCAAAGACTCGTCACGTTGCACCGCGCTGCATTCGAAGAGCACGTTCCTCTCTCCCAGGTCGGATAAGTGAGTTTAGAGCCCCAGAATCAAGTTACGAGGAGGTCCTTCTTTACATTACACCCCTCACCAGACACATCCGTGTAAGTCCTCCACGCGAAAAGTTCGTGGATAAACATACAGGCGTATAAACACCGTTAAGTGGTTCGGTTCGACAGGCGACCACTTCGCATCTGGGATTTCGAGGGAAACTCGTTTTTTACCAGTGACAAGACGTGTATTGATTTTTTTTATATATGACGATGAAATAGGGCAAGGGAAGCAAGTGGCTTTGAAAAAAAATGTTGAACTGGTATCTACTCGTATATGTATTGAGAGAAGGACAAGTGATTTGATATGTTCTAGTACAGATTTGGAAATCATTTCTATCTTTTTGACATCGAACATATGAACGTTTTATTATAGAAACAATTTCTGCAATTGATCCAATTTTCCGAAAAAATGCTATATGATTCCATTGGCCTATTTTGTCGTCATATATGATAGCTGATATGATTTGGCGAAGCTCGAGATTCTACTGATTTCAAATCGATTATGAACCTGTAACGGCTAACGAGATTTTTTACAAAAGGAGGCTGCAGATATGAAGTTGAAATGGAATACTTATTGGAAATACTTAATCAAAAAAAAACCTGAAAAAACATTTATAATAATAAATATTTTCACGACTCATCGATAGCTGAAACCCTGCATCCTCCTTAAAATAAGTAGACATTCATGCAAACAATTGAATGGAATTGACAAAAGTAATTTAAATCAAATAGTTTGAATTTAAATTTGAATTTATTGAGACTATCAATTAATTTGAATTCGCAAAATAAAATATTGAATCATAGCATCAGATAACGAATTCTTTGAACTATATCATTTTCTTTTCTAGATGTGCACATGATAACTTTTCAATTTCATAATCTTATTCGAAATTCGGCATCCATTATATTTTTAATTTTAACGTCGTTCACATATAAATCAATTCGTATCCGTCGTCGGCGTCGCGTTTTGATTAATTGCCGCTTTTATCAGATTTATCCCGAAGGTGACTCTCGAATAATTTTCGAAGCAATGAAATGAATTTTTCAGTTCGTTTGAACGAAACGTCGGGTTTTTCGGCACTCCGCGTATATCGGTATCGATTCGATTCGCGAGGACTCTCGAATATTTTCGGGGGGAGGTTCTAATCGAAAAAGAAGTGGATACGACTTAGAGTTTGAAATTTTATGGGTTCGGGTTCAAGATCGAGTGTTAAATTCTAGATTTACGCTATTCGGATTTGCGAAGCGCGATTCGAGAATTCGAAAGATATGGAAAGGAAACAATGAACCATTCGGGATCACAAGAAAATAAAAAAATATATATTAACGTTTGAAGTGAATTATGTCAATTTATAAAACGTTCTTTTTTATTTTCATTTGTATATTTTTAAGTATCTTTTCACGGATATTAATTTATCTTAAATAAAACCTAATAAAAAAATACAATATAATTTAACCTTATTTTTTCAATTAAAATTAAATATTAACAAGATAATTGCTTCAATGAAAAAAAATATAAACATTTTAAACATTATATTACATATCTTAAAATTCAAAAAAGGAAAACTTAATCCTAGACTCAATGCTTTTCTCGACGATTGAACACACTTTCTAATATCTTCACCCAATCTAGCAGACCCCAAACACACAATATTATACGGACACACCATACCTTCGCACCCCAGCCTAATAAAAAACCTAATTCAACCCAGATTGACACGTCTGAACAAAATGCGGCGGTAAGTGCCGAACTGCCCACAAACCACCCCACCGTAGAACGGCTTCACTACCCCATAGAGTTTCCACCACCCCTGACCTTACGGACCACCCTGAACCTGTAGGCCACCCCAGCTTCGCTACAGCCTCGAAGGCCACCCCATGTAGGGTTAAGGGAGTCCTTATATTCGGAGCACGCTCTCCCTTGCTCCGATGAGGGTCGACAGTTCGTCAATCGGCGAAATAGAGTTTCGACTTTTCGCGTCCTGAGGAGTCCTAGACAAAGGTGCGTCGTATAACGAGACGGGCGTGCCGAGGGATGGACGTATTTGGGATCCTTATACAACCTCTTATTCGGGTCGAAGTCGTTTATTGCGTTTTTTCGTGGACATTCGAGTTTTTTTTTTCATATGAAGAAAGTCTATTTTTGTGTTTGTTTTCAATGAAACATTTCTGTGGTTATTGAAAGATATCGTTACACCTGGCGTTTACCGTTTTCGGAGAGTACCCATTTATCGAAAATATTATGATTTTATAAAATATTCTTTCATGCGGCGATGAAAGCGAAAATTGTGTATGAAAAGATATCCGGGCGGGAAATCGAAAAACGAGTCTCATCTCGCCATCACACGAAGTGAATTGAATGTGAAATATTTAGATCAATAATGCGTCAGAATGTTGCTACATGACAGGACCAGTACACCAATCTACGCGTCTATAATAAGTAAATGAGATGTGTCAATGAAAAATGAACGGGACACTGGTTGAAACGGCACGTGATAAAAATTAAATTTCGCTGAAATATTGAACGGACTGAAAGCTTTTCGAATCGATTAATTAATTTCATGACGTTGTTTGTTCACGTAACTCGGTGCGCACTGAAATAAATACATTATATAAAATATAAATTAGAAAACGAAACAGCACATATAATAAATTGAAGGGGTAGTAAAAGGTTAATTCCGGCGCGTTTGCGGTTATCAAAATATTTTCACGCCCGTGCGGCTTCCTACTGCGCTTTCAATTCCGAACAACACACGTTTTTACAAGCCGTTAATAAGAACGTGTACACACACGAACCGGAAAGTGGGCGGCTCACCTATGGTGTGGGCGGATTTGCCAATTTTCCGGCCCTCGATCGGATTCTTGGGGGTCCGCCTTGGGCGATATGAAGAACGCCAAAAGGGTGCGTTTTCACGTTATGTTTTGAAGAAATCATTATAAAATTTCATTCTGAATTAATTTATCTTCTGTTTAAATTGATTTTAATTTTAACGAAAATCTATATTATAAATACGCTAACGATTGCTCGAAACTTTCAGACGTCCGTGCCTCGAACCCGAGCGTTCAGTTTATTGGCCCACCGCCTTACACTCCGAGCTGCGCGTCGTAATTACGAAATTGCAACTTTTAACGTATATATGGGATATTTTTTTCGATATTTTTTTATTTCATACATAGATGGCAATACAAAATTTTATAAAATTCCAAATAACATTATTTACACATTTGATTAATTTCTAACTGTAGCACTACTAGTATAAAATAAATTCGTTTGATTATGAAGTAGGCCAAGTCAACTTACATGGCGGCATCATGTAAGATGGCTCCTTTGGTTTATTTCATCGTTATTTATATTTTCAACAGTGTGTAATGGTATAAGTGTAAAGAAATATTGAATATTTGTAGGTGTCATTAAGGTCATTTGTGTATTTATGCTGATCGATTCGGGTGTCATCTATCAGCGTCCAAGTCTTCTATCCTCCTCTCTGTTTCATATGATGCGAGTTACTTGACGAAGTGATTGGCTTCCATTACCTTTGCTATTGTGAGCTGTAATTTTTGTGGTCAATATAAAATTGATGTAGGAAGCAAATCATTCGCAGCCAAAAAATTATCTAGATATCTATAGTTACAAAACCGCTGAAAAATAGAACCTCAGGTTCCTCAATCCAACTGTAGCGCTCTAGAAAAAACTAGCAACTCTTTCATGCCGAAAGACAATTTCTCTTAGATTTCTATATATTATCAATTGACTGTTAAAATTTGCACCAAAATTTAAAAATTTTTTGAATTTTCTGCATTAATTAAATATACTTTTTTATATGAGCTCTCACCTGTTAGAAGATCAGAGCGAAAAGTTGAATACAGCAGCGCAAACATCGCACAGTGAGACGCGTCTTTACTTACGCATCCACCTCAACCCAGAAGCCACTCTTCGTTTGTAATTTCGCTCAAAGCCTTATTTTCAATTAGCCCTTCAATTAGGCGTGTTTTGAGCGTTGGCAATTACGCCTTTCGCGCCCTTCGGCCCGAGGGCGCGAAAGGCGCCCGCCCACCGGTTGGCCCTTGATCTTTGCGAGGTGGGGAATTTCCGTGTTTTCGGAAAGTTCCCGAGAAAGTTGGGCTTGTTGGGCACTTGACACCGAGGCCCGCTTGTTTGGCAAACTACTCCGATGACAAAATGTTATTGAAATGACTTGAGAAAAGTTCCGGGGGGCGGCAAGTTCTCGTCGCGTTTCGGGCGCCGCGGCTCTTTTTCCCGCCCCGCTTTATTTATCTGAGTGAAAAAGGTGTTTACCAATATAAATAGGCTTTTCATGCGAGGGCTTTATTTCTTTCGGGATTAAAAAAATATGGGGCGGAAAAAAAGCGGGACTTGATCGAAACTGACGTGACGTGTAAGCAAAATGAATATGTTCTATATATTTTGGGACGCTCTATTTTGCAGATCCGTAAAATAAATATATACGCTCAAAATCTGTTGATTATAGATAACATGTATCAATTATATTTTTCACAATTATTCAATTGATAGGTGAATTTTTTTATAACGTGTATTTATAATTTAGTAAAAATGATAAAAAAAACACTATTATTAAAAAAAATATTTTTATATAAGACATAATTTTTAGAATTATTTTAGTCTATAGTTTAATATAGTAATGGGAGATATATTTTTTTCAATTAGAAGATCAGTTGTTCTATGTCTCCTCATAGAAAGGTTCCGCCAGAAAAGATAGCTTAACTAAAAACTCTTTTTAAGTTGAGTTATTCAAACAGATTTTGAAATGTACGGAAATCTCACAAAAATCATTCTCATTGAGGACTATCTGTTTTCACTTACTTGTTTATTTTCATAAGTGACAAAAAAGGCTGCTCATACCCGTTAAAATTGATCAGTGACTTCAATGACAATAACAATCTATGAGAAAGGCATTAAAATGGTTTCAAAACATTCAAACAATTTATTCAACTATGTATAAATATTTTTCCATACAAAATGATGTTTTTATACTCTTTCCCTAAATGATACATCAATAAAAAACCCCTCGCATTTCAACAACATTTCGATATTAACACAAGCATTAATCGAAACCGTTTATTTTTAAAACAAACTCGATTTTCATCGACTGCGACTTCGGCAAACCCGAGATTAACCAAGCCTGCAAAATTAAATTTCCTCCAGAGCTGTGAGAAAAACAAACGGATTTAGCCAGGTTCTGATGGCCGCCGGCTGCGACCCGGCAAAGTGCGACACACGGGTCGAATAACGTTTTTAGAAAACGGATACGAAATCTGTGTGGAAAATATTGTGTCTGCTCTTTCGGAGTGTCGCATGCTGGGAATATTTTTCGATTTTTCCGCTCGGCCGAGTGATGGACGCAGTCGGATAACTTGGATGGAATCGCATATGGGAGTGACTTTGTGTCGAACGCCCTGGATTTCGTTTCGATTCGATTATATTTTCGGGAAGATTCTATGATTATTTTATAGAATTTGTATCGTATTTTTATATATAATGTTTGTGTAATATGTACCTATATTTATAAAGCATTTAGGGATGGTCTTTTCACCTCTGATTTGAGTATAAAACGAATTTGAAGTATACGCGCTCTCTACAAGTATGAGCTGTCAAAACGACTGTTGAAATAGACAAACACTGTCAGTTTGTACAGCAATACATACGCCAATCTTTTACCTTCAGATTTTGATAGTAGTTGGAGGGCTGCGTGTAGTTTAAAATCGTTTTTTTCTAATATCAAAGGTGAAAAGACCGGCCCTTAAATTCAGTGACTCGGCGTTGCTCGAAACTTTGTGGCCAATTGTGAAGTGTTGTGATCAAGTTGTTGTAGACCGTGCATAATATATTATTTGCTATGGAAAAAGATCTCCTCATGAAACATCAATTTGAAAAATCTCGTATATTGTATAATGTAATTATATCTTATGGTTTCCGTATCACTCTGCAGAAACTTTACCAAACGTGCACACGATAACTTTGAAAATATGAAAAGATATGATGTTAAGGAGTTTATTAATAACATGCATACACATAGATATAAAATCATTTTCATTTATATGGATATTGAATTTGAGTGTTTTTTGTCATATCGAATATTAAAAAATAAGAATTCCGGATTTGATGATCACTGCGTCGAAATAATAGAAGGAAAAAGGCACCCCTAATTGATAGAGTTAACATATTCTCAAGCAAGTCAAATCAATATAAAGAAACACATTTTTATATTTACACAATAATATCAACACAAATAAACCTATCATAAAGATTCTCCGAAAATCTGACTTCGAAACTAGCACAAACACACCGAATGCACTACGAAGCGCTTATAACCTCACCGCTGAGTGCTCAACGACGTCGTCGCATCGGCCGCTGACGTATCACTTAAAAGTGCACTTTAATTTATGCACTCTTGTTATATTGTTATATATGCGCATGCATTCGCTCCGAGGCTCGAGTCGAATTGTGCTCAGCGCGAGATTCGAACGATGCATTAGCCCCGATTCGGATGCAAAACGACCGCGCTTTCGAAGATTTGCAAATTCGTCTTCGCCGAACGCTCCATTTGCCGCCGGAATTGTTGATTCTGCATGTCGAATTCGTGTTTCGTATGAAATGTCGACTAGAGTGTTGGGGATGGCTCGATAATCGATTCCGCGACTCGCACGCTTCAAGTGTTACTACTCTACATTTTTCGATATTTATTTGTATTTGAACTGGTATGGTGTTTATTTTTGAATTTTTCGAATAATCGTTTACTTTATATATGATGATTGAAAACGTCAAGGGGTACAGGTGACATCGCGGTGATTTCGAGAAAAGTGCGTTCGAAGTTGATCATGTATTAGGAGGAGGTCGATTGATTTGATTATATATCGAGGCACACGTTCCGAATTCGTTTATATCCTTTTGTCACCAAATAAATGAGTGTTCATAGAAGCAATTCTTGTACATAACTCATTTTAGGTAAAAATGTCACTTGTACCCCTTGGACTTTTCAGTCGTCATATAAAAAATAGCGGCTAGGATTAGAAAATCTAAAGAATAATGAGTGCACTAAAATTGATCCAATTTAATCGAGACAGTTAAGGCTGGGATTCATTTTTTGGAACCGTTTTTAAAAGCATTATATCAACACTTTTTTTGAATATTTTAAGAAAAATGACCTCTAAGCTAACATATCAAAAAAAAAAATAACATTTGACTCTCGCTAGAATCCGATAAGACTTTGAATTTATCGTATTTTTCCTGAAATGAAGCTACTTCAATGGCACTACATTTTAATAATTTCGGGTAATTTAACGATACTCTCTTAATATGAATTTTCATCTAATGAAAAAAATTCGTTAAATTACCCAAAACGGGTAAAATGCAGTGTCATTGGAACGGCCCTATTTTAGTCACAATACACTGTAGCTCAACTCGAATGCACAAATGCCTCAAATTATTTCACTATAAATACATATGTAAAATTGGATCATTTTTTACACAACACTATTCAATTTACACATTTTTATAAAAAAAATTAAATTATCCACTATTACAATAGTAAAACGCCATTGACACACTGACCCAACAACAATACGATCCAACTGGAAAAACCACTATTCGAGCATAATTCATGGAAAATATCACAAGCAAACAATAAATCAATCACACTAACAATTCGCACACATACATATTCACATTTTAACAAAACTCCGAAACGTCACCGCGATGATTCGAATCGAAGAATTTATACAGTGTCCGTTCGCCCACCGCCGGATAATGCCCTCGGGAATGCGGCTCCGTTTCAAAATGGCGAAATAGTTGAGCTGGACCGTGTCCGGCAAATATTTACTTCGGGATTGTTGAAAGCCGACGACAGGTGGGTACGTTCTCGTCCGATTCCAGTGTCCCGATTCCAGTGTCCCGATTTCAGTGTCCCGAATTCGGCCGAAAACGCTCCGAAAGAGTGGATCGGGTTTAATTGATGGAGTGCCGCGCCGGTCGAGGGTTTCGGTTTTTGCTGTAGTTGTAGGGAAAATTTTATTTCGATGGAAGTGTGATTGTTAATTATGATTATTTTAGTTTTGATCTGTGCTGTTTTGTTCGAAAATTTTTGGTAAATATTGTTTTGAATGTGATAAGGTTTGGTCTCTGTGCAATTAAAGTATCTTGTCGTTTGGAGTTAATTGGTTTTTAGATAGAATATTTTCGTTTTGAAATTGATATTTTATATTTTCAACTGATTCAGTAATCTTTAAAGTAATTTAATATCGCATGGTGAGTTGTATAATATGCATACACTTTCAACCCAGAAGATACAATAGTAATTATACTATGATCTTCATGTGACGTAATAATATTCTATACATATTAATATACATCGTATGTACGATACTTGTATTATATAAATCATGACAGATGTGATAATTTTCTCATAATGCTGCTAGATAAATATGAAAAAAAAAATAGCGACGAGTGTTCACAATATTATTTCACTGTTGGTGACGAGTTATAAACAAAAGATAACAAATAAATTTCTTTTCCAAAACAAAATACTATCAATCAGAAAATATACTTAACCCTTTTTTAGAAAAACAACAATTTTCCTTTAAAATTACACTTCAATTTAATTTTACATAACCTTTCTGTATCTACAAACAGGTTGATGTCAGTACACTTCTGTCAGTAGTGTTTAAGCAATAAGATGATGTGGTTCAATTCTTTCGGAATTATATTGCTGCTTACTTCAGTTCAAGGTGAGGGTTTATGAGTAGTTATTGTAAAGTTGATCAATTTCATTTTCAAAACTATTTCGTTTGAAGCCAAAAGGGGATTTGGTCCTGGCAAACAAGATTATGGATATGTTGATGTCAGACGTGGCGCACATATGTTTTGGTGGTTATTTCATACAACAGCTGATGTGTATGATTCATCTGAAAGGCCTCTTATATTATGGTTACAAGGAGGACCTGGTGGATCGTCGTGTGGTTTTGGGAACTTCGAGCTTATAGGACCGTTGGATGTTCACTTAAATCCTAGAAATACGACATGGGTAAACTAGTTAAATTATTGATTTTTCAAATTTGTTTTTATCACATTCTTTCTCATTTTAAGGTGAAAGATTTTAATGTTTTATTTGTGGATAATCCAGTGGGAACTGGATTCAGCTATGTCGATAATCTTTCATTGGTCGCAACAGATAATAAACGAATTGGTAAATACTGTTTTTTTAATATAAACAAATACCCTTTCTTTGATTTATTTTTAATATTACTGCATTTTTTCGAAGCTGAAGATCTAGTTTCATTGTTAAAGTCATTTTATGACTTATTTCCGAAATTTAAAACTACACCATTTTATGTCTATGGCCAGTCATATGGAGGAAAAATGGCTGTTGAATTTGTTAAGACGCTTCATGAGGTTTTATAATATAATACATTAACTTGATCATTTTTTAAACGTTATAAAGAAAGATATATATTATTTTTTCATTAAAGGAAGTAAAATTAGGAAAAATCCAATCAAACGTAATGGGTGTTGCCATGGGAAATTCGTGGATATCGCCCATCGATTCTTCACTCTCGTACAGTGGCTTTTTATACGGAATGAGTCTCGTTGACGAAAGAGGAAGGGAAACGATCGATAAACAAGCACAGGTTATAAAAAAATATTTCGATCAAGGACAATATGCTGAAGCTACTGATGGTTGGCGGCATATTGAAAGAATTATATTAGGACAGACTGATGGTATAAATTATTATAATGTGTTAGATAAAATTGAACGAGGATCCAATCCAAATCATAGGTATTATAAAGGTAATGATAAAAAATATCTAAATTAAGAGATGTACAATTTATTTATTTTGTAAAATCTTTGTTTTTAGATGGAATTTTGGATGTAACATCGGGTAAAGGTAAAACAAGAAATGACGATCTAAATAATCTGATGAATGGCCCGGTCAAAAGAGCACTCAACATCCCTAACAATGTTAAATGGGGTGGTCAATACAGTGCAGTGTTCTTTTATCTTAGAACTGATTTTATGAAACCTGTCACTGAAGTTGGTATGTGAAATTTCAGATTCGATTGAATTTTTTTATATTAAAATAATTTCATATTTGCAGTTGAAAGTTTGTTAAATCAAACCAATATCAAAATTCATGTCTACAATGGAAATGTCGATTTAATTTGTAACACACCAGGTATGATTGTGATATTAAATTTATTATAAAAAAAAACTATTGGGTAATTGATTTTATGAATTTCAGGACAGATGGCGTGGATCAATAGATTGAAATGGCCGAACGCCGCAGAGTTTCATAACGCAACTAGAAAAACAATATGGGTGGAAAATACAATGGAAGGTTATGAAAAAAGTGCTGGAAAATTTTCAGTTTTTTCCATCAATGTTGCAGGACATGATGTACGTAATTGGATATCGAATTTATTCTAATATCATATACTTTTTTGTAATAATTCGAATTAATTGTAGGTGCCAATAGATAATCCTGCAGGAATGAGATACGTACTTGAATCGATGACTGGTGTATGATTTAAATTTTTGTAAATAAATTTTGAAGTATTATATGATACAACACAATAAAAAAATGTTGCAAATTAAAAAAAAAAACGTTGGTCATTTTCTCAGAACTAACTTATATTATGCAATATGAAATTATTATAAATTTATTTGATTTGAATTTTATTAACCTTAGAAATATAAACAGCAAAATTTCAATAAGCGATTAATATACATTCAACTCAAAACATTCACATTCAAAACACTTTATCAGAACAATATTCATAACAAAACTCGTGCCCAACATTTCAAGGAGTCGCAAGCAACGCGAAAAGAGAAAAGTCGGAGGCGCGATGATATCGCTCCATAAATATCCGGTCCTTCCAGTATATTTAACAATCCACGGCGAAATGATCCGACTATGGAGACGAGGTGAATACAAATTTTCTATCAGCTCGCATTTTAATGTGTGGGGTCGGTGGGAGGTTCGGTTGTTGGGCGCTTCTTTGCGTGGATGTTGGGTCCTTTGCCGTGTAGACGTTTTCTTGGAAAGGTGAACGATTCTATGGAATCGGTGGGAGTAACGCGACTGAAGTTATGGTTAGTTATGGGAACGGGATATGCTCCTTGTTTAGTTGGAGGAATAAAAGTTAGAATTATATTAGTTTGTTTTATTTTTAAGAATGGTCAAATAATTTGATATGGTTATTGCGCTCGATTTAGATTGAGGTAAATTTTTTTTAAAGGTTGATTTTTTTTTATTTTTATAAAGGTTAAAATATGTACATGTGTGAGCATAAAAAAATATTATCTATTTTTGTTCCAATGTGCTTCAAAAAGAACTCAATGACATACAAATAAATATTCTAATTCAATTAAGAAATTTATTGATTGCAGAAAATAGAGATACTGTTTTTCTTGATGCTACTTTAAATTTTTCATAAATATACAATTTTTTACCATATTCAAGAAGTTTCTTCAAAATTATATACATACATACATACGTATATCGTAATTACCGTGAATTTTATACTACTTAATAATACCACCTGTTGATTTTCGATAAAATCAATCACTTATATATATTGCTTAGTGATTGATTTATGCCCTTAATCAATATTACAGATTTCATGCGAAATCAAATGAATAATTTGGTGACATAATGTTCATGGCATTTCATAATTGTCACCCTTCCTCTACATCAACCATAACATATTTTTATATTGAAAACTCATTTACTCTTATTTTTGTCTCAGATAGTCAAAAAGCTTAGTTAAAAAAAGGCATTATTTCATGAATCACTTTATATAATAAAATAGTATGAAAGGGTGAGTCGGGGTGGTTGCTCACGTCTTACCACTTCTTCTGGAATACTTAAAACAAGGGGACGAGCCGGACACGGAACTCGGTAAACAGCCTTACCTGAGAATTTCTGCGAATTTTCTAGTCTCTCTTTGTTTCGTCGCCGGTCTCGAGGGACGCGAACCGAGACCGCAAATTTTTTCCTAATTGCCTCGCTTAATTTTTAATGTCGGCTCTCATCCTTTCGTTGTCGGGAATTAAAATCGCTGTGGATGTGTACACGTTTGCTATTAGCAAGCTCGGGAATTATTTATGAATGGACTATATCCGACTTGTGCGCTTGTAATATTGAATGGTGGTATATAAAAGAACGTTGAATGAAAAAAAAGAGTTTTTTTTTAAATAATATAATATTTGTATTATAAATTATTTGAACCTGTTGAATGTTAGGAGACTGAAATGAATTTAATTTCAATCATGTATCATTCATATTTGAAGCAACGTGTACGTTATTTATGTGTGTTTTGAAATGTATGTATGTATTTGTATGTTATGAAATATTCGAATTTATACTCCTGTCATTGATTTTAGAATATATCTCATTGCTTCAGGATTATCTGTTGGTACCTGTAAGTATATTTAATAGTTTTAATGTAAAAGCTAGAATTGGATTATACATATAAATAACAATACGTACATTATGGCCGGCATGATTGACTGCAAAAAATGCAAAATTTCCACCTGTTTTTTCATAGCCTTGCATTACATCATTTACCCATATAGTTTTTCTTATATTTTTGAATTCTGTTGCACCGGACCAATTCAATTTATTTATCCAAGCTAGTTGTCCTAACAATGAGAAATAAATTAGTGAAATGATTATCGAAAGTTTGAGGTTATTGTGAAATACCTGGCGTATTGCAAATGAAATCTATATTGCCATTAAATACGTGGACTTTGATATTTGTTTCGTTCAGTATGCTTTCAACTGTTGAAGTAAATCAGTTTAGGTTAACAACAAATCGTTAACAAAGTTTAATAATAAATTTAATACTACCGATATCAGCGACTGATATAATGAAATCCGATGAAAGATTAGTTATTACATCACTAGTATACATTTTCTCCCAACTGATATCCTCTGGAATTTTAAGTGATTTCCTAACCACATCATCCATTAAATTATCAATACTCTGATTACTTTCTTCAAATTCCTTTGTTTCTATATTGTAAACTCTATCTGTAACAATATAATATATTTTATTACCAATAAATAAAATGAATTTGAACTCTAATATATTATATACTTATGTATGTATCAAAATACCCATAAAATGCCTCAAATTTGTATTTTCACCTCCTTTAACTTTAAATAAAACATTGTAAAAGTCTACTCCGTCTGTTTGCTCAAATATGGTAATTTCATTATCTACCACTACGGCAACGGGATCATAACTGCTTCCATTATTGATTAAACCCTCGAGGTTTTTAATTTGGTTATCTATCAATTCTTTTCCTTTGTCATCGATTAGACTCATTCCATACAAAAACGAACCATACGAATACATAGTGTCGATTGGTGAAATCCACGGATTCCCCATTGATACTCCCATTATATTCGATCGTATACTTCCTGACTTGACTTCCTAAAGTATCGAAAAGTTTTTTATTTTAAATTCAAGTAATATTTACATTCATTCAATAAAATAAATTATAATAAACAAATAATAAAATATTCAACCTCATAAAGTAATCGAACGAATTCAATAGACATTTTTCCTCCGTACGAATGTCCAAAGATATAAAATGGAGTTTTTTCAAACTTCGGAAATTTCTCATAAAACGATTTCATAAAAGTGAGAAGATCGCTTGCTGAAATAATGAATAAGCAATAAAAAAAGTAATCTTATGTTCCATATTATTTAAAAACGAAGAAAATTATTATTTACCTATTTGCGAATTGTTTTTGCAGTGCAAATCTGGGTCATCTAAGTAACTAAATCCAGTTCCAACTGGATTGTCAACAAATAAAACGTTGAAATCATTCACCTTGAGATGAGTCATCAATCAAAATTCTCAGTAATGAAAATAAGGTAAAGAAATATTTGAAACTTTACCCAAGTATAATTTCTCGGTTTCAGATTTGCATCTAACGGCCCTATTAGTTCGAAGTTTCCATAACCACTGCCTGAAGAACCGGGTCCACCTTCTATCCATAATATTAGAGGCCTATCATACGAATCAGTCACATTAGCCGTTGTATAAAACAACCACCAAAACATATGAGCGCCAGGTCTAACATCTACAAATCCATATTCTTGTTTTCCCGGACCGAATCCTTCTTTGGCTGTTACAAAAAATAACATTGATGCATTTTTCTTAAATAAAAAAAAATAATTGTTTATTACCTTCGATTGTATATATAAATATTATATAATAGACTAATTTGAACCACATCACTGCGTTGCTTATTTACGACTGTGATAAATTTAGTAAAATCATACTGTTACACACGACTCAAGGGCGTGACAATGGATCATATTTACTTGATTAATTTAATCATGAAACATAAACAAATTCCTGTTATGTATTTCTGAACTAATAGTAAGCATTTAATAAACATATGTGAATCGAATCATGTGTGTTATATACAGACGTAATATACGTAAACTCATTCAAACATTCTCAACTTTTTACTATTCATAATTGAAAAAAAAATAGATATATTATCAATTTTTTCAATAGAATATGTGTTAGAAAACATCGACAATGATCTAAAAGAAAACAAAGAGCATAAAAGATCTGAAGAAATAGACTAAATAAAAATTTGACGACCATCCCGTCTGTAGGGATTTTCTCTTAGGAAACTTGGTACAACTGGATGTTTTATTTGCCATTTTGCGGGACACGATCTTTCGTCGTTTCTCTTTGGAAAATTTGACGTTTTCGAACCGCTCTCAGTAGTCTATCGATCGTCGGAGAGTGTAGGTTTTAGTGTCCGCCATATATATTCATTAGGAATATAAGGCGGCGGAATGTGCTCGGAAAAACTAAACAAAGTATCTTAAATCCGCCACAGAGGCCCAGAGCAATTGTGAGCTTTTCGGCTCGGGATAGTCAACTGTGTACATTATTTGCAATAAAGGGAAAATTATTGCAGCCGCCCTCTGGCAAAATTGTCTATGTTCAAAGAATAAACTCGCAGAAAAGTATTAGAATAAGCGCATTATTAAATAAAATGTGGCGACATTAAAAATTATTCATTTTTCGTGTTTGTGATTTATTGCGAATTTAAAAAAAATCATCGCCAATGCGTTGATATGTTATAATGAGTATGAATTTATGATACACTTTTAACTATGTTTAGTAAAAAATTTAAGAATGTTAGGAAAGAACGATATACGTAATTATTTCTCTCCATTTTTAACAAAACTATTTTCCGATAAGATAATTATTATGCGGATGTGTGCCCACGATGTGAACTTTATCAGTCATTCAATAATAATCACACTAGTTACCAAAGCAGTACACATGTATTTGCATTAATATTTGTTTATCAATTTTTTGTATAAAATACGCATGTTGTGACATCATTCTTTTTTTCTAATATGTATAATATTAGCATTTCATTCAACGAAATAAAATCATATTGTGGATACATTTCCTGAATAATTTCAAAATAAAATTAAAATTACTTTGTATCGAATAAAATACAGATTTTTTTATTATCAATAACTTTTGTTACCTTGAATTTTTCGAGACTATAGATTTTAAGTCAATTTTTATTTTGATGCAAAAAAACGAAATAAAAATAGCTTTTGTAAGCATGTAAAGTCACGCGGCATGTGTAAGTCATGTATGATGTTTGCTACAATTTTTCCACGTCTAAGACACTATAGTGAAAAGATAAATGGTCAGAGTCCATTAAACACATATCTAAATATACATTCAAGCAAATTATTGTATATTAATTTTCGTTTATATAGATTTATTTATAAAAGTAAATAACACGAAATCACCAGCGAAACTCCGCGGCGATCCGCAACCGATTTCCGACCCTTGCGCGGATTTTCGCCGTTTTTCCGCCATTTTCCGTCGTTTTTTCCCCATTTTTTCGAAGCTTTCGATTTTTCAGGCAAAACACAGTTGTCGCGGCTTCATTCGGATTGGATCGGCGGTCCATTTAATGACGGGACGATCCGATTTGGCCCCGGGGGTCATTAAACGTGTCGCGCCGGGCCTTGAGGGTACCGCGCCGATGATAAACCCAAAATTGGATTCCATTCAAAGTGCAATTTGCCAGCGGAATCGTTTTGGCAGGACCCCTAAAGCCTGCGAGTTTCATACAAGCCTATCGTTGTTCCCCGATAATTAGAGGATCGAGGATAATTAAACGTTCGTTTCGCGCATGCTTGTCGCGAGCGTATAGAAGATACTTTTTTTTCCCGTTAAACAATTTTATTCGGTAGGTTTTATCGTGGAGCGATTTCGGTTAGCTGTAACGGCTTCGAGTGTGTTTCGTTTCGGTATTTGGGTCAATTCGTTCGGATGGCGTCAATTTTTAATTAAGCCCGGCTTGTAGGCTTTCGTGTAAGAAGTTTTTTTTCCGACGGTGAAGTGTGTTTAATTCGAGCTTTTTCCAGATAAATGATTGATTTTATTACATTAGAGACTTTTTTTATCGAATATAAGTAATGATACATTATTTAATATTGGTTCCGAATATACTACGTGTAATACCTTGAACAAACTAGAAGTTCGAGAAAATTACATCGTTATTTTTTTATATGCGTACATATGATATAAATTTACCTTGAACACGTTTCGTATCATGAAAAAAGAAACAACTTACCCAATAGACGTATCATAATAAAAGTTAACGAGATACTCTTTCGTATGACGCGCGCGGGAGTAAGATTGATCGATCTCCATACATTTTCCGCGGATATACGCGAGGCTTTGGAAATCCGGAGCATTATTATTGAAATTTCGATATTTATTTCCTAACATGCAGGTGGCTCGAATAAATACAAAGCCAAATTGGTTATTGAAATTTAAATATCGACCCGGGGGGCCGCTGTTTGATGAGGTTGTTTAATTTTGGCCCGGCGCGTAATTCAGTATGCTTATAACATAAACACCTCTTATTTGAGCACCTCTCGTGTCGAGTTTGGGTCGGATCGATCCTTTCGGCTCACAGCTGCGGTAAATTGTACGCACGAGCCGAGCAAAAGTACACTCTATTTAATTAAAAAAAGCGCGGGAAAAAATTTAAACATTTATTATTTTTGACTCGTTAGCTCCGGCCGCGGGAAAAAAGGGAAAATCGCCCGCGGAAGGGAAATTTAGGTCCGCTTGCTCGCATTCGGAGCTCATTATAAAAAGAGATTGATGGTTTTCGCAAGGGGTTAGTTTGACCGCGCTTAGTGCCTCGTATATGAGATTCGGAGTCGTTTTCTTCTTGAAAAAGGAATGAGTGCTAATTGATTTCGTTAAAAGTTTTACGAGTTAAACGGTGTTTATTTTTCTTCAAAGTTCATTTTTCAACGCCGGAAAAATGTGTATGCAATAGACATAATTTGTTGATTTGAGTACTTTTTAAGATTTTTTTATACCTAGATATGTGTTAGTCTAATATAATAATGCTAGCTTGTCTGTGCGTTTGTGTTACAAAGATACTCGATCTGCAATATAATCTATGCTGCTATTATGAAGATTGCAATAATAGAAGCAAACAATTAATTGATATAATCTAATAATTTCATTTATTTATCAATATTCTTTATTTGTATTTAATGTGTATCATGATTGAAAACATCTTTATTAAACTGTTACGTGTAGTTAGTAAAAATTGTGAGGTTTTATTAAAAAATATGAAATAAACAAATGAAGTTGAATTCAATGCTACTTTTACGATATTTGTTAAAATATTTTTGCAAAATGTTTGTTCGTACAAACAAACATCGTGATGCTCTCCTGTATATTCAATTGTTTTGATTTGAAATCGAAAAATTTGAATTTGCATAATAGTTTTATTTCAATAAAAATATCCCTATTACGATTTAGTTGGCGTGCGTTTGTCTATTGTAAGATTTGTATGGGAAATCGTCAGAAATACGCTTCGAGCATCGAGCACCAAGTGTAAGGCGTTATAATTTGAAATTCATGACGAAAACGTTCTCATTTGCTACAATGTATTAGATTGGTATTTTACCCAGAAATTTCCGTAAATAATACCAGGTTTGTACGATATAAATTTACGAAAATCCCTAAAACCAATCGAGTGCAATTCCTCTTCAAATTCAATATTTTCGGCATCTCTTATTTTATTCTAGGGTTAGATCCTATGAAAACGTATAAGGAGCAGTCTTAGCGGGAAAACGCGGAAAAGGAACTTATCTACGGGGAGTCAGTCATTCGGCGGGATTATCCTTGGAAACACTGGACCGGCAAAAACGTGAAACTTTTGAGGTATAGATGGGGTTAACGGCTTAGTAGAGGCTCACTTTGCAGGAGGCTCACTCTCTCTCTCAATGCTAGAGTATTTTCGCCTGAGCCCGATTGTTGTTTTTGAAGGAATTTTATCAGGGGTTCGACCCCAGGGGATCATGAGCCGTATTTTTGGATTTAGCACACGCGCTTTAAATAGATTTCGTGTTATGTTGCAGCCTGATGTGAAGCGCTTGAGACTTGGGATGTGTACATGTTTAATACCATGAGATGTGTTGAAAGGTTAATTTGGTTCTGTTTTGATAATTATTCCGATAGATGTGGATGTCTTATTTATTTTTCTTGTTGTTATAGTTGCAACAAGTATTTCTAACTAATTGTTATATATATTTTTTCAATTGATAATTTATTTCATTGTTAAACGCTGTTGCAAGGCAAGAAAATTCGAAGCTCGAAAGGTGGCGCTAAAATCGATCGATGTTGATTAATATACCAATATAAGATGAGTGATTCTTTATTATAAACCATTTTGTAGAACATCGAATTGACACTTTATTTGAATAAAATTAATCAAGTATTTGAAATTTATTCTTTAGCTAATACATATGTATATCAATTTATAAAAATGATATGCGTGTATAAAGATATAGGATTCAACAAAACCTGACCGAACGTAAATCCTATCATTATGAGAAAACCGAAGACCAAAGTGGTATATACAAGGTGCGATCCATTTAAGACTTTTTTTCATTTTAAATATTATTATGATATTGCAAAAATTCACGAGAAAGATTTCCGACATAAAAAAATCGAATCAAGAATTTTGAGTTCTACAATTTGAATGCAGTTTGTACAATGATCTATCTATATTATAAATACGCTAACGCTGCTCGAAATTTTCAGCCACAGCCGTGCCTCGAACCCGGGCGTTCAATTTATTAGCCCGCGCCTTAAACTCCGAACTACGCGTCGTAATTACTAAACTGCACCGCTTTATGTATATAAGGCGTAAAATCTTTTTTTATTTCACACATAAATAAAACACATCCGTGGCAATATGAATTTGTTTAATTCCGAACTATTTTGATACACATGCGCCTACTGCTAGTGAATATAAAATGATTTTTTTTTTATATTTTATTATTTGCATATTTAAGTTCGATATCATTGCATAGTTTAGTAGAAAAACTTTCAAAATTGGGCAATAAATTTAACACTATAAAAAGCATTCAGTCAGAACCGGAACGTCACTCACGTCCGTGGCTTTTCCGAACAGAGGAGCGCAAGCGGAGCGGCAAAGCGGCGCAGTGCAAAGTTTTCGATTGCGGAAAAGCGTCGGAGGAAATTTCGCAGCGGTTCTCAAATGTGTTGACGAATCCTGACGGGTGTGGGCTTATGTAGACAAAGCCGCGACACGACATTCATCATCGGCGGTCCATTGTGCTCTCCGTCCGACGGCCATAACTCACGAGGAGATTGCCTTTAAAGATTAACAATTTCGAATGAAAAATGTTTCTGTTTTTATTTTATTGTTGCTTCGTGGATGGAAAGAATGTGCCGTCTTTGATAGAAGCGTGTGAGATTTTTTTTTACCTCCTATTATTTTTTTCGTTGTGATTTTATTATGGTGATCGATAATGTGTTGTGTGAATTTTGATGTATCTAGAGTTGATTAATTGAAGTTGATTGATTATTCTAGAGTGTTTGGAGAAACACATTATCAAATAGCGATACTATCACAAGAGCATTATCGACGTATTGTTTCTTGCACAATGGATGCATTCAATAGACAAACGTTGATTAACAAAACTATTAAGCTAAGATTAATGAAGTTTACAAACACACAAACACTTCCAATTATCCTATGCTCTAGAAACATTAATTTGAGTAATACAAATTACACGTATTTGAGTAAAATTAAACTGAAAACTTACAACACCGCATCTACAAAAACCACACCTGCCCGAAATCGAACCACACCCAGTCTCCACTCAAATCCGACGCAACATCATAAGCAGATTTCGAACAATTTCCAATTAAATCACCCTCCCACCCACGGCATATACAGGGTGCGGCATGGCGCCACGACCCTGTATCGAAAGGCTTAATTGTTGGCGGAAACATTTGACGTGGGCGACATTCAATCACCTGAATGTGGACGTGTGTGTGTTCTGGCAGTTTAGGCATGGACGTAATGTCCGATGGACAATCTGGACGTTAATTGGATATGACCGCATGCCGAAGATGTAGGAAATACTGTGTATATATGCAGAAAGCACCTGGCATCAATTGAAATTTCTCTAATTAAGATGACGCAGTTTTGAATGTTTTATTTTTTCATTTTTTTTTGTCCTGTTTGACTTTTGTGAAAGTTTGCTGTAAAGGACATTAATTAAAGTTGATGAAGTCATAAAGAATGGGTTCTGAGCTGGCACAATAATTTTGACCTTGCATGTTAGAGCAGTTTCCGCATTTACGCAATTTGTGTTCTATTAAACTCAATGTCATTTTAGGGGAAAAAACAAAATTTTTATTTGGAATGAAATTATTTCATTTGTATAGATTTGCTTCATATTTCAGAGTCAATTCCTGCGAAATTTGAGCTCCATTTATAAGATTTTTATGATCGAATAATTGTCTTAAAGAATTGCTCACCCCAGGTGGATGTCTCATAAAATTGTCTTCCATTTTAAAGATATTAAATTTGAATTTTTTAATAAATATTTTTAATTATTTAATGATATATTGAATTATTTTTGAATTCAATAAAAATTTCAGATCAAAAAACAATCGATCATGCCTGTCTATGATATAATATTTTAATGAACTTCAATGACGTCGAAATATACTTTTATCTTACACGTCTCATCAATGTATCGAATTCAGATAAGCTCTATAAAAAAAAACGAATCGGAAAAAAAGGTCAAATTGAAAAAATCCGACGATTTGTCAGAGCGGCGCAGACGAATAACTCAATTTGTTAGTTGCTTCTTTATCCCGAACAATAACAATTAATAACGCACCCCTCACCATCCCCCATTCGGTCGGCATTCCTGCGAATTGTTAACCGAAGAATGCAGAGCGGTTTGCGAGTTTGTTTGGAAGTTTAGTTATTTCGTTCGATCTAAATGTTTCATAACTTTCGTATCTCGCGCGAGTGGTGCGCGTATGAGCAGCGCACGTCAAACCTCAGCGCCTCGAATACTTCTGGTCTTCGAACAATGCTCTAATCTATACGTATAAGGATATATAGCGGAGTGGGTGGTGTTTGGGGGTGGGAAAAAATTGCTAGGTTGCAAAAGCCGGCGTCCGAAAACGAACAGACAAACCTGTGGCTCTTTGTCAGCGAAAGGGTTGCGATATTAAAGTCCGGTCGTCTTCATTTCGCAGCGACAATCACAATGGAAGAAATATGTAATTCATCAGTCACTTCACTTGCACCCTTTCTTGGATTAATCCGCTTTGATTGCCGGTCTTCTAGCCGGAACGACCGCCCATATTCGAGGATTTTTCTCCTTTTTTTTCGGCGGGAAAGGTCTCCTATGAAAGTTTCGGATTGCCTCAGGATGCTGCGATATATCGGCAGAGTCGTTAAATAATTTCAGCGACTGTCGTCACGATTCATCGACTCGATTATGTGATGGGCGATAAATTCGAAACGGATTGAAAGTGTGCGCGTAACTTTTAATCAATAAACTCTCTGTCGGTAATAGCACGTATAAATGCGTGAAATATGCAGTGCGGGCGGCAACTATAAATCCATATCAAAATACTGGCATTTGAACATTAATCATCCGAATAAAAAAACGATTCGTTCATCAAATGCAAACTCAGTACAAAACGTATATACACAAATGAGTACGATATTTTAATCAAAACAAAAAAAGGCTCCAATATATTTCCATCACAATCAAAAGCTTATTTACCCTGACAAAACTATATTACGAAATCATATACGTTAATCAAACATTCCGACTATACAAACACCGATACGATATGCGCACATACAAATAAACTCGACCGATTCATTTGGCGAGTCTCCGCTCCGGCCAGAGATATATAGCGGAGCTAAATCCACACACGATCTAGACATAAGAGACAGAGCTATATACACCCAATACACAGCCGCCGCACACGTACATAAGCTGGGCGTCGTTTTTAAGCAATTTACAGCCGCAGAAGTCGTCCTTTTCGCGAAGTGCATTAGGGAGTGGGTCCGATTAAAACGGCTCCCGCTTACAAATAAGGCAATAACTTACCCGAGCGACTCAGATACAAATCACGGGCCGTAAATAATAACTGTGCGAATCTTACGAGCTTTACCTCCTATTATATTATACGTGTGCACGTGCTTCGGCTCCGCCGTAATTCAACCGCCCACTTTAAATTTTGCCGCCGAGATTTACGGCGTCCCATACGAAAATGCACTGTTTCGGGTCGGCGCACTAATTCGCGGATTATTCGTTAGTGCAGTTTCGATTCGATTCGGAACCGCGGATAAATTTCGCATTTGCATCGCGCTTAAATCGCAGCGTATAAATAATAAAGTTGTAGTCGGGGCGATGGCGTCGATTTCGATGTTAAAAGCTGCATCGCGTTCGAGAGTGGACGTGTAGAAAATTGATTTTAATATTATGGAATTTATTTATTTTTTTACTTTAATTAACATTACTACTCAATTTATATATTTATCAATTGATATCATTTACTTAAGTAAGCCTCTAGGCTTGAAAATCCTAAGAGTTCACAATAGTTGTCAATAAATCGATCGAATATAGTAGATACAAATAATGTTGATGATCATACTTAAAAATCATTTCGTAATCCGTTAAATTATTTTTAATTGAATATTCGAGAGAAATAATTGAGTCTATATATCTATCAAATACTTTGTGCTGATGCATTATTGACTGGCTTTTATTGTATTATAGGAAGTATGGATGCAAAAATAAGCTTTTATTTTACGTTCGTAACGGAGAAAATGTAAAATCAGATCTGTAAACTTAGAGAGCTTATTCCTAGGTAGTGAGAAAGAATTTAAATTTGCATAGCTTCCCTTTTCCGTGAGTCCACATTGACCTCACTCTCAACTTATCGACTGACCTCCTCGGTCAAGAAATGGTCTTTTATTTGATAAGAAAACGTGAGAGAAAGATTGCAGTTCTGAAAGAAGCATATTCGTGTAAATGTGTATGTATGCACAAACATTTGTTATATGAAAAAGCCATTGCTGTTTTGTTACAAAAAACTCCTGCAATTATCTTTCATATAATTTGTTCTTATATTACAGCCGCAAAAATGTGTCAAAACGTGGTTTTGCACTCTACACTCCGAGTTTTACTACAAAAGTTACGCTTTTCATACGCCATAAAAACTCAGCTTTCTTTCGTTCACAGAATTGCAAAAAAATGACGATTTTCTGTTGAATATTTGAATGTCATATATTTATTTCTATATTTTGTTAAATTCACTACAGTTCGAAAAAAAATAAAACGTATAAAAAAGAGTGGATACTCAAACAAAGTTCCAGCAAATGATGCGGGTATGCCTTATTTGAAATGTTCAGTATTTACAAAAAAGTTTTGAAACACCCTACAGTTAGCTATTCAAATAATAAGTTTTCTCGAATGCTAGATCATCACAATTTTTCAGCCTGAGACGGGGGTGAAAAATCAAAGTCTGCTTTAATAATCTAGTAGTTTCCAGTGTCATAAACGTGCGAGGGGATGTGTTATGTGTGAAGTTGTAAAAAATTCTTCTGAAACGAGTTTGAACACTCATTAATATGCCAGCTCACTTAAGAATGAACACTTAAAAGTTTCCGTCGAACGAAATGTCTGAACGGATAATGCCTAGTCATCAAAATTAATATTCTCCCATTATTAAAAGACGCCACAAAACATCTTTAAAACTTTTCTAATCTTTTTTAGACTTCAGAAAGAAATTCTCCGTGAAATTTTTCTATTAATAAGCTCCAACACGTTTTGATTGCTTTATTTATACGTCGCATGAAATAAAAATTTCAACAATATTTTTTATAATATAAATTATTTTATCTGTAAAATATTATTGAAACAAAAATACAAATCAAAATCAAAGTGAATATTTAATTTCTTGAACAAAAACAATTGAAAGTATGAATTTGATTCTTAAACTGAAAATTGGAAATATTTATTTTGAAAAACACCCAACGTTCATTTTTTTTAATGTACCGGAACGCCAGCTCAAGCAAGATTCTCACAGGCGAATATTGCATTTCATAGTTTTCATTAAAATGCAAATTGGTTCCAATGAATTAGCCAGTCTTCGCTTTCAGATCGCAAAGATCGCTTTCGCAAACACATACTTATGTTAGGTATACACACACGTACGCGCATTTGAAATTTATTCTCGTTAATAATACATTCCTTCCCAGAATCGGATCCCTAATTTCTTCGATGGGTAGGTACATACAAACGTACACCGGATTATCCGGCAAGTAACGGATTTTCGCAGAATAATTATAGGGGTAAAGGATGGAAATAAACTTTACAATTTCACTTTATGCCGAATTAAATATTCTCACGGCTACATTTAAAATTAATCATATTTGAATAAAGTTGATTAAATTTCACGTTTAATTATAATAAATGTGAAAAAAAAATCTATTCATAATGCAAATATAAAAGTTTGAATTAATCGATAGAATTTAATGTTTTATTAGCTTCTATTTTATTCAGCTTTTTCAACTTATTGTTATTTTGGTTTTTAACAGTTATTATAATATTTTCTGTTATCGCTCCAGCAGTAAATCCTATTGTATGTTTAGACCGTGCATAATATTTTTTATGGCTGAACTACGAAAAGACCCACTCTGAAAACTATCAAACGATCGAAATTCAGTTATTAGTTAAAATATTTAATTAAATTTGTAAAATATACCTAATGAAAAAATCTTTCCAAGCATTTTTCAAAAACACAATTATGACAAAATCATGAAAAACGCGCACACGTCAACGCGCCGAAATCTCCTCGCGCAAGTCGACACCGCTGCGTGAAAATTCCACTTTTTCCACCGGAAAAATCGGAAAAACCCGGAAAAATTTTTCGTCGCTCCGTCTGCGAATCGCAAACGATGATAAAACATTGAAAAAGCGTTGAAAAAATCGCGTATCCCGTTATTAATCATCGGCGCAGCGGGCGTCGAGACAAAGCGGTTGTCTCCGGAGTCGCGTCCCGTAATTTATGCCCCAGGAAGGACAACCGGTAAACAGAGCATGAGGACTCGAAAGCCTGACTAATGAAGTTTAAACATCCGTCTGTCCGAAGCTGGGAGGATTTAAAAGCTTTCGGTTCGCCCCGATGCGACCGATATTGCCCCTACTATGTTCGGGCCGAAGCCATTGCATCAGCAAACACGCTAGAGACACTTATTATTAGTGATTAAATTGAGCGCATTATGATATGTAATTAATTTTGATTGAAATTGGTATATTTATTGAAAAGGTGTTAATAAGGATGAAAAGAAAAGTTGGAGGTTGGTAAAGCGGTGTGTTATTATTATGAGCGTAATAGATTATGTGATCTGGTGTTGCTCGAAACGCTACCGACTTGATGTAGATTTTGAACTGTTTTATAGTACCTATTTGTAATGAATATAAAATGAATGAAATGTAAAACATTTGATGAGACATGTTAAATTACGTTAAGAGTGTATTCTGTGAGTAAAATTTGTCGTGAGTTAACTACGGAAAAGCCCCCATGTGAAATGTCAAAGATAGAAATCCAGTAGATTGTGAAACGCTGTATAAATATAATAGTAAAATGTAATGATAAAGAAACCTTTTCAAAAGTGCATACCATAACTCTGGAATGTTTCATCATGAAAGAATTATCTGTTGAGAAGCCTATAAATAATGTACAAACTCATATAAAGGTATTTAAATTATGATAATATGTATAGATATTAAATGAGTCATTGACATATGAATCTTTGTTCTCGTATGTGATTTTTTCAATACATTTTATCATTTTAAGAGGATTATGAAAGGTGATCTCAATGAAAATTTATCTACAATATTATCTGTGGCAATCGGTTAAGCTATTTCTCGGTTACGAACAAAATATCAAAAATGTAACTCAATACTACTAATAGCACTTAGATATTGTGTAACATATATAAATTGACGCGTTCGGTACTTGAGACGATCGAGTTCGTTAACGCAATCGATAATATCACATGTTTGCTGAGTCGCAATCGAATTTGGTCGCAAAGAGTTATTTTGCATCGCGTTTATTTTTGCCGTGAATTTATGCGGCACATAAATATTTGTCGAGAACGGTTATTTGACTCTCTTCAAATATTTACGCATAAATAAGATAACTTCGTTGTCCTTTGTGCGTCAGTGCCCTTCGAAGCGTGTGCAAATACCAGTTTCGCCTTTGTGTTATTAAAACCCTCGGACGAGACACAACTTCTTGCAAAAGGAAATTTAACACTTCGCGTTGTTTAGAAAGAGACGTTGAATGGGTGATTTTGTGGCTGTGAAAGTATTATAATTAAAAATAATCAGTTTTGAAAATTCTTTGATAAGTGTGTAATAGAAAAATTAATAGAGAATTATGCAAGATACAAATTATTGCTAGATGAAAATGAAGATAAGAATTGAAAAAAAAAGAAGTGTTATGTAAAAAATAACAGTAATTGTTAAATAATCATTTAAAAAATGAAAGGTTGCATATTTTTATGTAGAAATAAATCGTTAAATTATAATAAACGGAGAATATTACGTATTAACATTATATCTTCGTCAGATATACTTTTTAAGGGATATTCTCACAGCGAAATAACAGTTTCTAATTACCCCGTCTTTTGTATGCAGACGAAGTCTCTCTACTGAAAAGTCCATTTAAAGTTATAAAGGAAAACCATTTGAGTTCCTGTAGATGTACTCAGAAAGGTGAACAAGATTTTCAGATTTCTTTACCTTTTCTTATTTATTTATAAAATAGATTTAATTATTCAAGAATATATTATTTAGATTAAACAGTCTTGATTATTTAAACTGAACACGGACAATGAACTTCGAAGTGTTTCGCAAAAATTTCCTCGCAGTGGGAAGGGATACATTTATTATGAAAATACGACTCGAAAGATAAGTTGAATCACCTAATTAGCTCGCTTACCAATGTAAATGAATTATACATAATATACTATCTGTGAATAATTTGTTTATTTAAATTTGTATTATTTGAATAGAAAGAACGATTATTCCTCATATAATTTAGTTCAATTCTTTTGTTTAAGGAGTGTGGATTCAATTGTACTACTTTAATCCACTTAAAATTGATTCAATAAGAATAAATTTATCGTTTAATTTGCTTTGTTTTAAAATCAATTCTATCAGCCGGGATTAACCAATAATCGTCAGATTTTTAAATCCCTGGGTTTTAAAATAAGACGGATAATCTTTTGATTTTTCTTAACAATATTTATATAAATAGGAACAAACAATTCAAATCTTATTTAGTTTTACGACTGATACACGATGAAGTGGTTAGAGTTTCTATTTCTACTGGTGTTAGCCTTATCTGTTTCGGGTAAAACTTAATTTATTTCCACTTATTGAATAACAAAAGCAGAGTTAAATTCATTTTAACATCATCTATTTTAAATTTTAAAATTCAGCCAAAGAAGGCTTTGGTCCTGGAGAACAAGACTATGGATATGTAGATGTTAGGCCTGGTGCACACATGTTTTGGTGGTTATACCACACTACAGCTGATGTTCCTGTTACTTCAGAAAGACCATTGATTTTGTGGCTTCAGGGAGGACCTGGTGGTTCATCATGTGGATATGGAAACTTTGAAATTTTGGGACCTTTAGATTTAGATTTACAGCCCAGAGAATCGACTTGGGTAATAAAATATGCTTTCTCGAATTATTTTATAATTATTTATAAAATCACAAAAAAAAATTGATTTTATTTAGGTGAAAGATTTCAATGTTCTTTTCGTAGACAATCCTGTAGGTTCAGGATACAGTTATGTTGATTCATTATCCTTATTAACTACAGACAATGCCCAAATTGGTAATAATAACTCCAAATATTTTCAATATTTCAATCGTAATAAAATAATAAAATCCTTTTTAAATATAATACTATAGCTGCAGATCTTCTAACTTTAATGAAAGCGTTTTATGAAGAATTGCCTCAATTCAAAACAACACCATTTTATGTATACGGTCAATCATACGGAGGAAAAATGGCTGTAGAATTCGTTCGATTACTTTATGAGGTTATAAACGATCTACAATAAATATTCTGCAACAAAAGTATTGATTATAAATCAGTTTATATTTACAGGAAGTTCAATTGGGAAATATTCAATCTAACATAAGTGGAGTTGCAATGGGTAATTCTTGGATATCTCCAGTTGATTCGACCTTATCGTGGGGTCCAATGTTGTATGAAGTAAGCTTGGTTGATGAAAAAGGACTTGATGCTATTAACGTTCAAGCACAACGTACTAAAACAGTTTTCGATGAAGGGAAATATGCTCAGGCTACTGATGAATGGAGACGCACTCAAAATGTTGTATTTGCTAGAACTGATGGAGTTGATTTCTATAACGTTATTAATAAAGTTACAAGGGGTTTGAAATCAAATCACAGAAGCAATGATGGTAATTAAAATCTATCTTATTTGAAATAAAAAAACATACACTTTAACTTTTGGTTGTGTTATATTATAGAAAGAATTTTCGATATGTTAACTCATAGTAAGTATTACAACGAGAGAGCATATAGCTTGGACAGTATAATGAATGGAGTTGTTAAAGAAGCTCTTGGTATTCCCAGTAATGTGAGATGGGGATCTCAATCGAATGCTGTGTTTAATTATTTGAGCACAGATTTTATGAAGCCAGTTACTAGTATAAGTAAGTTTTTATAATTATTATGACAAATAATGAATGTTTGATTTTGTTTAATATCAAATTATTTATTACAGTCGAGAGATTATTGAATGAAACAACTGTGAAAGTTCACAAATACAATGGAAATGTTGATTTGATATGCAGTACACCAGGTAATAATAGCATTAGATAATAAACGTCAGTTGTGTAAAATATTCATTCAAAATATGCATTTTATGAAATTAAGGACAAATGCAATGGATCAATAAACTGCAATACCCAGAAGCAGCACAATTCCAGAGTGCAACTAGAAGGACTATTTGGGTGAATAACACAATGGAAGGATATGAAAAAACAGGAGGAAAATTCACATTGTTCTGGATCAACGTTGCAGGACACAGTGTAAGTTTAAACTTTACAATATACACAATTTGAAAGTTTAAGAATAGGATAATAAAGTATAACATTTTACAGGTGCCAGCAGACAATCCTGCAGGAACAAGACATTTCCTCAAATCAATGACTGGTGTATAAAACGATATTATTATATATAACGTAAAATAATTTTATAAATGTATTTATACGATTTCAATAAAAAAAATCATGCCAAACACAATCTTATCAGACTTCTCATTGTACACTAATCTAAGTATCGTGAAGACGACGAGTCGACGCGATTTCATTTACGAAAATAATCTCGCCATGAAGTGGTCTATATTGTTAATCGCTGCGGCATTCGCCGTCCTGGTTCAAGGTAAATAAAATATTTACATCCCGCCCAAGAGACGCCTAATAAAATATAAATATAATATTTGCTTCGGCACGCTTTAATAATAATATTGTCAAAGCGAAAGGTAAAGGTTTCGGCCCGGGCGAACAAGATTATGGTTACGTGACCGTCCGAGATGGTGCTCATATGTTTTGGTGGTTATTTCACACCACGGCAAATGTGACCAACTCCTCCGAAAGACCTTTGATGTTGTGGCTCCAGGGTGGACCCGGTGGCTCATCTTGTGGTTACGGGAATTTCGAAATCCTCGGTCCTCTGGATTTGGATTTGGAACCGCGAGAAACGACCTGGGTACGTTTAGTACCATTGTGAGGGCGAGTATCTAGTTTTATGTTGAAAATTAATCTTTTTTTTTGTCAATTAAAGGTTAAAGATTTTAATGTTCTGTTCGTTGATAATCCCGTCGGTACTGGATTCAGTTATGTAGAAAATCTTAATTTATTGACGACTGATAATAAGCAAATTGGTATGTTAATGTTTGTATTTAGGGCTCCCACTTCGAATGTTCGAATAAAATTTCAAAAGCTGTTAATTGTTTCTAACACAAAAATATTTTCAAAATTAATAACTAAAGTTATCACTTAGGTAAAAACTTATTTGTGTTCATTTGTTTACAGATAATTCGATCCTTTGAATATTTTATTGCAAACATTAATTTGAAGATTTTTCGAATATTCAGAAAAAAATGGGAGCCTATTTTGTATCATTAAAAATCTCGTATTCTATGACTTAACAAAAAACATAATTTATAATTAAGCGCAAGATTTGTTGACGTTGATGAAATCATTTTACGAACAATTGCCTCAATTCAAAAATACACCTTTCTACGTATACGGACAATCGTATGGTGGAAAAATGGCAGTAGATTTCGCTAAATTAATATATGAGGTATTTCAAAATTTCATATTTTATTTATATTGGAAAATTTTCGAACTGAATTTCTATCAATAGGAATCGAGATTGGGAAATATTGAGTCGAACATAAGTGGAGTTGCGATGGGAAATTCTTGGATATCTGGAGTGGACTCAACCCTTTCATGGGCGCCATATTTGTATCAAGTGAGTCTTATAGACGAGCAAGGAGAGAAGGAAATCCTCGAACAGGCAGAATACACCAAGCAAGTATTTGACCAGGGTCTATACGAGCAAGCGACAGACGAATGGGCAAACACCGAATACGTCATTTTCGAAAAAACGGACGGTGTTGATTTTTACAATATCCTCACAAAGGTTCAAAAGGGATCGTTGCGATACGACAGAACTAAAAGACGTGTGTATTGCTCAAATGCGTGTAAAATATAGCTATTTCGATTTGTCCACTGATCCGAAGTGTATTTCAGAGCAAGCTTTCGACCGTCACACGTTTAGCAAATATTACAGTCCTAGAGCGTATGAGTTGGATACTCTTATGAATACGCTTGTGAAAGAAGCTTTGGAAATACCCAGTAATGTTCATTGGGGTAGTCAGTCTGGTGATGTTTTTGATTATCTGGCTGTAGATTTTATGAAGCCAGTCACTAGCGTTGGTATGTTAGATTTTTTTTTAATAATGTAAAACGATCTGCTTTAATAAAATAGACTAATGTACATATTTTAATTCATAGTGGAAAGCCTTTTGAATGAAACTGATATAAAAGTTCACGTGTACAATGGAAATGTTGATCTCATCGTTGATACTCCTGGTAATGTATCGTACATAAATGTAAAAAAATAGTCTTAATTTTTTGGAAATAAAATATATTTTTTTAATTATTGGTAGGTCAAATGGTTTGGATAAACAAATTAAAATATCCAGGAGCAGCTGGATTCCAAACGGCACCTAGAAACACAATTTGGGTGAACAACACTATGGAAGGTTACGAAAAGACCTCTGGAAAATTCACTATGTTCTGGATAAATGTTGCTGGACATAGTGTAAGAGAAATATAATTTTATATATTAAAAAAAAAAAATACTTTTTATTATATTGAGTTTTTTTTCTTTTCAAAGGTGCCTGCCGATAATCCAGTTGGTACGAGAGCGTTTTTGAAATCGATGACAGGAGTTTAAACTGTTTTTATTTCTAACTGTCAATAAATAATCACATTCGAAATTATTTTAGTTTCATTTCAAAAAGAATAACTAAAAAATAAATCAATGAATTTAATGTAAGAATTATTAAATAAGAATCAGAATCGATAGATTATAAACAATCGTGATTATGATAAAAAAATGATTTATCATCGTGATAAGTGTGTCTATGTTAAATGAACAATTATCTACAGAAAGTAAAATAGATACTTTACAATCTGAGATTTAATCAAATGTATTATCTTTTTCAATATAATGTAATATTTTCGAGTATACTGGAATAGTGAATTTTTGTTATTCAATATATCAAACATGATTGTCATATTTTTCGTGATTTTAACACTATCATCATCTATATTAGGCAAGTAAAACAAGATAGAAAATTATATTAAGAATGCTTTTAATAACAAAATAAAACTATTCAGGGTCTAAAAAAGGATTTGGTGAAGGTGAACAAGACTATGGTTATGTTACGGTTCGTGAGAAAACTCATATGTTTTGGTGGTTATGTCACACTACAGCAAATGTGACAGATTCTGCAGAAAGACCATTGATATTATGGTTAGCTGGAGGACCTGGTGGATCCTCGACTGGAAATGGAAATTTTCAGACAGTCGGCTTAGTCGATGAAAATTTAGAACCAAGAGAACATAACTGGGTCTGAAGATTTACTATGAATTTAAATATTTAAAGTGATATTGTCATAGTGTATTGTAAATATTTTTCAAGGTGAAAGATTTCAATCTTCTCTTCGTTGACAATCCTGTAGGTTCGGGTTACAGTTATGTCGATGACATTCATTATTTAGCAACAAATAATACTCAAATCGGTTAGATGTCTAGATTGTTTTATTAATTATTTTTGTTATCTATTATATAAAGTTTTCTTAAACATTCAGCAAACGACCTTGTGGAGGTGATGAAAGAATTTTATAATACCTTACCAAAGTTCAAAAATACACCACTTTACATTTATGGGATTTCTTATGGAGGAAAAATGGGAGTAGAATTTGCTCAGGAATTTAATAAAGTAGGTCAGAGTAAAATCGTTTGAAGCAAAATGAAAAAAATAACGATTATTTATTTTCATTTCTTAGGAAATCCAATCTGGTAACGTCGAAGCAAATCTAGTAGGAGTATCTGTGGGAGATGCATGGATATCGCCAGTCGATTCAGTTCTGACATATGCACCATTTTTATATCAATTAAGTTTGATCGACGAACATGCATTCAAAATTATAGACGATCAAGCAAAATACGTAAAAGAAAAATTGGACAACAAACAAAATTATTTTGCTGCTCTAGAATTTTTCAGAACACAAAATATTATTTTTGACTTAACTGATGGTGTCGACTTCTTTTATGTTTTGACGAAATGCCCGAAAGAACAAAAAAAGGAACATTCTTATACAGGTGAAGGTTTTCCATTACCATGGCAATGTAAGACATTTTTTCAATGTAGAATTTCCTTTTTTTTAGAAAGAGATATGAGTGTAATGCGACATGGATGCTATCATGAAAATCATATGCAAGTGTATAATTTAATGAATGGACCGGTGAAAGAAGCTCTAAATATTCCTGAAAAAGTTGTATGGGGAGCTCAAGCAGGAGACTGTTTTGATTATCTGTATGAAGATTTTATGTTACCTGTAACAGATATTGGTAAAACTAATAATTATGATTAAAAATTGAAAAAAAAAAAACAAAAAAAATTTAAAATTATTAAAAATTTTATTTAGTTGAAGATTTACTCAACAATACAAACATAAGTATACACGTGTGCAATGGTAATCTGGATCTCATCGTTGATACACCAGGTGTTTAGTATTTACAAAAAAATTCATCAAGATCATATTGCATGTTATCAATTTTATAATAGCTTATTTATTCAGGTCAATTAGCTTGGATTAATAAAATGAATTGGAAAGACAAAACAGAATTTGAAAATGCAACCCGTACTACTATATGGTGGAATAATACAATGGAGGGTTATCAAAAAGGAGGAGGAAGACTGTGGTTTTATTGGTTGAATGTTGCTGGACATCATGTAAGCGTTTTTATGACATTGCGTATTTGTTATTTTTTTTTCTAATATGAAATAATTATTTTCTAGGCACTAACTGAAAATGTACATGGAACTAGAGCCTTTTTAGAAACCATGACAGGATTTTAAAAGCATCGTGTTATATGTATTTTGTTATTTAATATAAGAATTTCTACAAAAAACAAAAAAAATATTGTATAGTTGTATATTTTTGATTTGAAATGAAACCTATATTTTTTCATTCATTAAAATATTTTTTTTGAGTTTGAATACATTTATATATGTATGTATGAATTTTTTCATGAAAAATAACCCCCACGACCTTGTATATGTCTCTTTGCATTCAATAGTTTCTTCACGTATAATATAATTGTTATTGAATACGTTCAAATAATTCATCATTAAGATAATATCATTGTGTGCTCCTGACTAAGCAATAATTGAAAGTGTATAATCTATACAAGATTTAATCTAAGGTTTTATCTGTCGTTTCATATATCAGCGAGCAATAAATTTCAGTTTACTCAATATTCGAATCATGATCGCTATAATTTTCATCACATTAATATTTTCTTCGCCTATATTAGGTAAGTTTAATAATCAAAATAAATATGTATATTTACATAAATACGGTCTTTCATCTGAAATATAACTTAGGCTCCACAAGAGGATTCGGCGAAGGTGAACAAGATTATGGCTATGTTACCGTTCGTGAAAAAACCCACATGTTTTGGTGGTTGTGTCATACTACAGCAAATGTAACAGATTCTGCAGAAAGACCGTTGATATTATGGTTAGCTGGTGGACCTGGAGGATCATCGACAGGGATTGGAAATTTTTTGGCAGTTGGTCTTGTTGATGAATATTTAGAACCGAGAGAATACAACTGGGTCAGAAAAAATATTACGGGATTTAGATATCAATATGAATTTTGATGACTGATCATAGAATATTTTTAGGTAAAAGATTTCAACGTTTTATTTGTTGATAATCCAGTGGGTGCTGGGTTCAGTTATGTCGATGATATTCATCATTTATCAACGAATAATTCTCAAATCGGTTAGTTTTCTTGTTTATATTATACTTAAATTGAAATTTACTGTTTACTTTCATATAAAGTTTAAAATTTTGTATCAAAATATTTTCAAAATCTAGTTAATGATCTTTTGGAAGTTATGAAAGTATTTTACAACACTGTACCGAAGTTCAAAAATACACCACTTTATGTGTACGGTATTTCTTACGGAGGAAAAATGGGCATAGAGTTTGCACAAGCATTTAATAAAGTTAGTCAAAACAAAATAGATTCAAATATGATTATAGAAAATAAACTATTGATTATTTTTAGGAAATCCAATTAGGTAATGTTGAAGCAAATCTTGTTGGAGTATCATTAGGAAATGCATGGATGTCACCAGTAGATTCCGTTTTGACTTGGGCACCATTTTTATATGAACTGAGTTTGGTTGACGAAAAAGGACGAGATTTAATAGACGATCAAGCAAAATATTTAAAAGAAAAATTAGACAATAATCAACATTATCATGCGACACTCGAATTCTTTAGAGCTGAAGAAGTTGTATTTGATGCTACCGATGGCGTTGATTTCTATAATATTTTAACAAAAGTACCAAAAGAAAATAAAGAAAAATTCCTTAAAGGTAAAACTTTTATTGTGATAATATACTTTAAAAAATGCATTGCTTACTTGAATCCGTTTGTACTTCAGAACGAAATATGAATAGAATGTTTCATGGTGCATACAATTCCAGAGATTTTCTGGAACTTTATTATTTGATGAATGGGCCGGTTAAAGAAGCTTTAAATATTCCTGAAAACGTTATTTGGGGATCACAAGCGGGAGAAATTTTTAACTATCTTTTTGAAGATTTCATGTTACCCGTTACAAACATCGGTAAGAATAGAGCATAATTTTAATTAAAAATTTGAATTCGAAGACTATATTAAGATTTCGATTTAGTTGAAGATTTGCTCAATAATACAAATATTGCGATACACGTTTGCAATGGTAATATGGATCTCATAGTAGATACACCTGGTAAGTTTGTAATTTGAAGAAAATGAAATTAAATTATACAGTAATTTGTGTAGTTCTTACATTTAATTTTACTATTAAGGTCAACTAGCATGGGTCAATAGAATGAATTGGAAAAATAAATCAGAATTCATGAATGCGCCACGCACTACAATATGGGTGAATAATACAATGGAAGGATACCAAAAAGGGGGAGGAGGGTTATGGTTTCATTGGTTAAATGTTGCTGGACATAGTGTAAGTATTTTAAATGCAGAATTATTTTATATTAATATTTTCTCATCGAAATTTTAAGAAGTAAAATATTTTTGTAGGCATTAACAGAAAATGAACGTGGAACGAGAGCATTCTTGGAAACAATGACAGGATTTTAAAAAAACAAACTGTGATTTGAAATAAAGAGTACTAATACATATTTTTATCTTATCATTTCAACAATAACTGATTTCTAGCATTGCACATAGATATTTTAAACGTTATCGATTAAAATACCTACACCTGTACACACGCATATCTACAGATGTGATTCAAATACAGGTGTCAATTTATCAATCTCTCATATCAATACAATCTCAAAAACTATAAAAGTGACATACATAATTCAATTTAATACACACAAAGAACAAATCTAACAATATAACCGTGTCGTATTATACATACAAGTAATAAACCTCAGAGCGTGGGGCCCGGAAAACTCCATTACGCATCGTCTCACAATACAAACCGACATCCCTTTCATTGCCTTCCGTATCCTTCGCTAATTTCTGTTCATACTCAACACTGCATCTCGCCAAGATAATGAACTCGTAAACCGCAACATCCCGTTTCAGCAACCGCCTTCGGAAAACGCACCGCGAGGTACAAAACCGCTGATTTGCGGCCGCGAAACAAATTATCATACATATAACCTCATCTCAAGCAGCGTTTAGACAATAAAAGTGCACTTTGATAGGAATCCAAATTTGTCAATTCGTCTCTGCAATAAAAATGTCGTTCTGATGGTAGGAAATGAAGCTGATGTCAAAATGAAATCGATGAGTTTAAGTTTGCCAGGCTTCATTATTGGCGTCCAAGTGCGCTTGGATCAAATGTTATCAGTGGTGTGAATGATGCTTTAGAAATCTTGTGTGATCCGAAGGCAATTATCGGCGCAAAAAGCGCAAGCAATCGGTGCCGATCTCTTTTCGTGTTTTGTGTGCAATACAAATTTGCGAAGGAATCGTGTTTGCCCGCGGTAAGGCCCGAATCAGCAGTCTCGTCACGGAGCGATCCCTCTAAGCCTCCTTTTGTGTTATACTTTATGTATTTTTGCTTCTCATGTTCGAAATATGGACATCCCGAGATTTCGAGGGATACGCTGAACGCAACAAAAAAAGCGTACAAAAGCGCTACGGTCTCGAATTTTTACCGAGGAAAAAATAAATCCGCGCGCCTAAATATATTATGTTTGTTTCGCGAGCCTTGAGGGGATGGGAAAAGAACACGTTTCGTGTTTTCGCTCACTTTGTCGAGGTTCGCGTTTATATTTTTGAGTGTGTCAGCGCACAAATGAAACTCGACTAATCTTATTGCGTCTTCGTAATCGTTTGGCTTCTTACAATGAACGAATGTACGTCTGAAGAAAACGTACAGAATGAATGAAAACGTATTAAACTTAGTTTTGCCTCGGATTTCGTTTTATCAATCGAAACGAGAGGATTTTCCGTTTATTCTGTGAATCAATTAATCGTCTATAAAATCAGCATTGTGGGAAATAACTTGTTTCAATTTACAACTGAAAAAAAAAAACAAGTGAATGTAATCTGTATTGATAATATCAATCTTTTTCATTTTGTTTATTTGAATTACGTATCTATACACTATAGTGGTGACTCATTTCAAAGGGTTGCAGGGCTGCAGAACTCCATCTATTGAATGAATAATACAAAAAGTGCTGTTAATATTTCTTTGGGAAATTTTGCATTATGAAATATTTTAATGAAATTGTAAAGTGCTTTTTTTCATATCTTATATGACGACTGAAAAGACCAAGGGATAAAAGTGACTTTGCGGTGATTTAGAGAAAATAGCGCTCAAAGTTGAACATGTACCTACATGTATTAGGAAGAGGTCGAGTGATTTGATGATATATCTCGGTACACGTTCCGAGTTCGTTTATATCTTTTTGCCATCAAATACATGTATGAGTGTACATAGAAGCGATTCCTGAACATAACTCGATTTCGGGGAAAATTTAACTTGCACCTTTCGGACTTTTCAGTCGTAATATGTACATTATTTTAAATTTCAACTAAACGAAGCAGCCACCCTTATAAAAATTCTAATCGATACTTAATAAAAACATTCCAAACACACTCAAAACTATTCATTCGCACGGAACACAATCGAATCGACACCGGGCCATAGAAACTAGCAAAGACTCAAATCGAATAAGCACCGGGGAGTAGACTGCGAAAATTCTCAGCGCATTTTCCGGCTGCGCTTTTCCGGCTGCACTTTCCCGCGAGTTAACCGCGCAATAACGCGAACGCGAAAACTCCCGTCTGGTAATTTTTCTCGGCAGTTAAGGTTGGCCATTACGGCAGAAATGCGACCCATTTCCTAAATTTACGACGCGGTAAACACGAGTATGACGCGCCTCTCGCGGCCATTATACCGATGCTCGTTCCGATACGGGGACGTTAGGCAAATAGCCGCTTTTCTTCCGAGAACCGCGACTCTTTTCCGACCTTTTTTCCGCTTGTGTTTTGTTTCGAAGGCTGCCTGCGACGCACGATTCGGCGAAGGTTTCGAAGAATTGTATTTTTAGGTTTTTAGCTGTGTGAGATTCGTGCGGTTTTGACTCGACCTTGTTGGAATGATCGATAGTTTTTGAAAAATTGATGTATCGAGTTGTTAATTTCGTTAGATGTGTAAGGTGGTTTAAGAGACTTTATACTATTCATGATCGATATAACACAAATGATTAAGCTAAACTTATCACTTTTTATGCTATAGTGAATTGTTCAAATACTTTAATACAACACAACAATACGTTTCGAGTCAAAGATATCAGTCATTGATTCAATAGATGCTTAGAGTCGTTTATCATGTGGACGTTTGTGTTCACGTGGTCACAATATTCCATTTATTTTCAATAATTGATATGTTAAACAGACTCGTATGATTAAATACGAATGTAATTTATAATTCTTTCAGATGCATTAGAAAAAATTATGATTTTTTTTCGGTAAATGGTCATCCGCTTTTCAGTGATTTCATAGCCATGGAGTTTTGGGTTAGGGATGAGTTTAGCTCCAAGATCAATATTTTTTTAAGTTTTTTGACTGAGTTTTTTTCGAATTAAATGAGGTAAATATTCTATGAGTAAAAGCCAATTTCCAGTTACGAACATCTACTCTCGCCAAAACACTAGTGATGGGTAGCAACCCTAGTATATTTCTAATATATTTGAAATAAATTACATTAATTATCTGTCTCATTATATCGAAGACGATTCTTGTTCAATTATACGACAGACTTAACACAATGACCATCCGCATAAAGCCACACCACATCAAAGTCGCTCGTCCCGTATACGGCACAATGTGTGCGCTCGGACGTGTCCCGGCTCTCGCCGAGAAGCGCCTACATAAATATTCAAAGAGGAACGACCCTCGGATGTAAAACATTGTCGGCGATAACAAATTACAGCGACAATTTCCTAGCGGCCCCACCTAGGCCGGGTTTATTTGCGCCGCACAAAGAGCCCCCGCATTAGGGGACCCGTCCTCTGCGGTTCGGCCCGAATAAATCTGCGTCCTTCAATTAATGCGCATTCTTGGAAATCTGAAAGGAGAGCAAACACGGCGTGCTCCCAGATGACCGGCCCGAGGAATCGGCTCCGGCCACGTGTTGCCTAATAGCATAATAAAGTGGCAGTCCAGTCCGCGTTTGCCGACCGAATGAAGAAAGATAGGAGCAATTCTGTCCCCTTTCGCCGTAGACGGGGGAAGAGCCGCTTTAATATGTTATGCCATGGGTGGGTGGCGCGTCCGCGCTGAAATATTCACCGAAGAACGGTTGTTTCGGCCGTAAAATATTTACGAGACTCACCTGCGACATTATTAAAGTGGACTTACGTGGCTTAGCACGCACATAATCACTACTTTTCCCGTTCGAGCGTTTCCTCTCTCATCCCGCGGGCAAACTTTGCGAACGCTCCCTTCGCGCGCTTAATCTCACCGCGACACTTCTCCTCCGCATAAATAATACTGAGCCGCGTTTAATTAAAGGGAGGGCGTCGCGATAATTTGTCGCCTCTGTTTTTTCTCGGCCCGCCCAAACAAAAGATCCGAACAGACTGGCCAAATATGTGCCGAGAGGAGTTTCGCGCCGTTCGAAAAATAAATAAACGCCCGACAGGAGCACTACCATACAATGGAGAGCACCTGTAGCTGCATAATTGAAGTGTCAGGACATAAACGCGAATCTGTCCCGTGACATATTTTCGCTTTGAAGCGCAACGCTGTACACTTTTCCTGTTTCGTCCTTTGAACGGAGCGACGACGCTTCTGCGACACAGTGACCAGAGTTTACTTTTTTCATTTCCTTCATACACTTAGAACTAATGTGATTTTCATTTTAAACGTATTTTTCATTGACAATTTCAAAAGAAATTATGCATGCAGCACAAAAATAATGAAACAATCCATTGTATGCATTTAAATATGGATATAAGCCATCGACGCGACGTTAAGTACGTGACGACTGCACATATGAGATACTGAATGTTATTTCTGGTTTACAACGATACTAGATGAAAACATAATAAAACGTGTAACTTACGCTTGTGTTGTTTCTCGATATGCTAGAATGTGCACATAGCGGGGTGGCTGAGTGCATCTTTAGAGCAGCTTTAGTCGCCGCAGGAGGAAGTAAAACTTAATTAAAACAAATAAAACGGTGATTATTCCAACTGAGACAAATTAGTTTTGGTCGCACGCTGCTCTTCTAGTTCGTTCTATGCGACCAGCAACACTCGACACCGTTGCGAGGAGAGCTCGTTGTAAAATATTTATGGAGATTATTTGTGTCTGGCGAGATGCAGCTCGCATTTGTAATGGTTGAAATTTTAAATGCGCATTATAAAGACTGATCCCGCGTACGTTTTCGCACAAAACACTGTTCAGTTCCCCTTAAAGGCGAGCTTTCCAGTTTGCGGTCACCGTTGGAAATTTCGCAAACAACTCTCTTTCTCCCCGGATACTTTTAAGACGGTCATGTGAGTTCGGAAAAAACAGATAGATAGTCGAACGTTCGTCCTCTCTACTTTTTCGATTAAGCAAAGTTTTTATCTTTCGCTAGAAAGCGGTCGGAATCCGGTTGCAATTAAAAAGGAATTCGGGTCGAACAACTTTTTTATTTGCGCGGCACCGGCGATTTGTCGAAACTTTGTTGATACTACAGCATAAGCTTGCACAGCATAATATGAAATACAGATTAAACATGAAAAAGACAACTTTCGAACGAATTTCTCATTTAATACTAAATTCAACATAATCTGCAGATTCACGCGAAAGAAGAAGATTCGAATACTCTGGTTCGCGCGCGATTATAGACGACTCACGCGCGAACCAGAAATGAGACGTTACTTTTATGCGACGCGAATAAATTCGATAGAAATCTCAGAGATTTCTTATTGTAGAAGAAGCGAGTTGACGGTGGAAAATAAGAGTTTTCTTGCGCCCGTTTGTAATGCGTCATTTCCGCAGAGCGGGCTTTCGAAGCGATTGTCGACTGCTGCCGCCGGAGCTGGATTTTCGCATCCGAGTATCAAAAACGGATACGTTCCGCCGAAGGAAATGAAGGCTTTAGAGCGCGAAGTGCTCGGAAAATAGGCTGCTGATAATTTTCCGAGGGAATATTTATTTCGGGAGTCGGCGGTAAGCCGAAACGCGAGTCCGTTCGCCCGACATTATTCATTTCGCGTAAAATAACGTCGGCGTCGATATTTATTGCGACGTTTATTATATCAACTCGATGGGAAAGTATTAAACGAATGATGCTCGGATGAGGGGAGTTTGAGTTCGAGCGGAGTCTTTGCGCGAAAGTGAAATTCGAGGTGATCGGTTTTCAATTTTGAGCCGTTGAAAATTTTCAGTCGGTTCGAAAAGGATGCAACTTTTGATATAGATATATTTTTATTTATGTATAATACATTCCATGTTAAGAGGCGAATGGAAATCTAAATAAAATGAAAGGCGGATTCTTGATTGAAACTTTTCGATTCACAGCCGGAGATGAGTTAAAACTAGTAAGACAAAAGAGAAATAGCTTCCAAGCACACGATGAAGAGAAAATCTCATAGAAGTATTATATAATAAGTACTTATATATTATACATCGAATAAAACGTATTCAAGACTTCGAAAAGTTGCTCAACTATTATACAATGCCAAAACTATACTCCATTATACGAGTTAATAAACTATTAGAATTAATGCATTTTCCTAATTGACTTAATTTCAATAAAATACCGATTCACTCATATAAAAACTTGGTTTATATACGTGAAAAAAAAATCGGATCAATCCGAGATTAATTCCGCGAAGCATATGCTTATTTTCTGATGCAAATTTGCGGCATTCAATCCGAAGTTGGCTCGCGGTTTGACTCGATTGCGAGACTTGTGAGGCACGAAGCCCGCTCTTGGGTAAAATTCAATATCTTAGCCGCATCTGCATGTATTTCCATAATTATGCGAACGCAGTGAATGGCCGTGGACCGGTGTCGGGTTGGCGCTAGTTTGGCGCCATAACGTGTTAACTTCGAGTAAGGAAATTAACCCCGAGGGCTCGACGACAAGGCGAGGCTCTTCCCCTTTGCCTAGGAATTCAAGATTCGAACTCGTGTCACACGTGTGCTGGGTTAAGTCTGGCTTTTCAAAATTTATAATGTGAATTTAGGGATGTAAGTAGGTGTTTATCGATGTATTTTTGATTTGATTCGGTTATATAAATCGTATTGCGTGCGAGTGTTTTGTTTTCAATTAATTTGCTCACTTATATAATATAATATGGGAAGTACACACGTGACAACACATCGCTACTAATTAGTTTAACGGCCCGTGTGATGCATTGGTTATCAGTACGCCTATTTGCAACTTGTTGATTTAAGTGATACGCTGTTGAGGCTGGATGATCTAATTTAATTACTTTATATGTATAAACGTACGCGTCGTAAAACACAACACCGCTTCGCTGCGGTTTCGAACAATACCGTTTCGATTGATACACAATCGCTCTTTCTACGTACATATGTATATGAAATCTAGCGGAATTCGAATCTTTAAATAATTTTAATAATTTAATTTCCGTCTTGTTTATCGGATAAATATTCAAATCGGAGCGTTTCGTATGCGACGGGTGCATGCGGCCGCAATAAAGCACCAAAGTTGGTCGCCGTACACGTGAGGTGTTCCTCTAATGCCTCCACTCGGTCCTTCCGGCAAGAATGGGGCCAGCAAGTTTACTTCAACAATCTGGTAGCCGTTTTGGACCTGCTTCGCTATAGCCAACCCCGACATTTACTACTTGAACGTGAATTATCCTAGAGCGCATAACTCGCACTCGTTGTGGACGAAGAGCGTGCTAAACTTGGAGTGGTAAATGTGTACTCGTCACAAAAATTTTAAATCGCATTTTGTGTATGTCGAAATTGATTTTGTGGCATTTAAGATGAATTGATTGTTATGGAGATTTTATATAACTCGTATAACGAGTGATTCGCATAACGAGTATAAGAAAATGTGGAAATAATGAGCGATGTTTCGCATGATAAGTGGCTAGAGGGAAGATATTGTGACATCGAATGTAACATATCGACTTTTTGTCGTTCTGAAAATATTATTTTATATAACGAGTGTGTTTTGAAAATAAAGCATGATCGATATGCGAAGTTCCATTGCACATTCTACAAATTCATATTTGTAGTTGATTCAAATCAAGATAATTTTAATTTTCATGACTTGTATTTTTATTACAATTCAGTGACGTTAAAAAATAATTTTTAACTATTTTGAAAAATTATGCTTGGAAACAAATTGGAAAATACGAAAATGTTGACACAATGATGAATTAATTTTGCATGTACTGTTGGGTTTATTGTTGAAATGAAGGGTGTATAAGTTATGGAAGGGAAATTGAACGTGTGCTTTCTATTATATTTCGCATGTTTGTATTATTCTATTGTTGATTCGAATCGATGTTTATAAGCGCTGCTATAAAATAAACATGTCGTTAATGAAATTGCTTTGCACATTTCATATCAAAGAATATAATAAACATTAATTTGTTTCAATAAATAAAAAGAAGTATTTCATAAATATTTTATTTTTTCGTTCCGTGATATTAGTTAAAATATTTCGAAACATTTTCCGAATAATAACCGAAAAAAGCACGTATTAGAGCGTAAATTTACAATTTAAAAACATCAAGTTTTCCTTGCCGGGTACTTACGTAAAAGCTAGGGGAGATGAATTTTCTTTTAGAATCTCATGCGAACGTTAAATATTTTCTCGGTCGAATTAAATATAAAAAGCGCTCCGAGGCAGTCGGTAGACACACTGAATTATTCACAATGTTCACTTTGGGCGTTTCGAGAGAGAGCCGTGAGAGAATATGGCGTGAAAAATCTTATACATCGTATCGTCTCATCTAATAAAAATGACGACACCGTTGCGGAGGCAAACGCTTAATACGAGACGCTGAAAAAAAGCTAAATAAACACTTCACAAGAGTCGTTTCGCGCGGCTCAGAAAGCGGTAAATGGGACGTGCGTAATTCAGAACTAAATTATCTTTTGCAATAATTCATGTTTATTTCTTTGAAAAACTCTCGATTCTGATACACGTCGAAAAAATATTAATTTGTCTTCAAAAATATATTTACTTAACTCTATCAGTTACAGTAGAACCTTGCATATTACGAGAACAAATGATTCTCGAATCTTACTCGTAATTAGAATCGCTTGTTTAGCCATTTTTTTTCAATGGATATGTAATATATATAGGGTAATGAGTTCTATTTAAAAATTAAATCTTATTCAAATTTTAATAATGCAATTTATTATTTACAATATGTCGCTTAACATCTTCGAGAATATGTATCGTGAAATATCGTAAATGAAATGCATAACTTTCGAAAAAAGTTTTACATAAAATTTTGAGTTTAATCTTCTCATCACCATAATATTGCCCCAGTACTAATAAATATACTATAAATATATTAGACAAATTCAAACTTTTTCGGAATGTTTTGTGTTTCATGACGATTCCTTTCCCAAGTGCTGCATTTCTCACAAGTGCAGAAATGCTCGCGACATCTTTATCTCATTAATCTTTCAATTTCTATATTGATTTTTATTTATATTGCTATATTAATCGAGGTTCTACTGTATCGGTTTAATAAATATGTGCTGCATTGGAGCCAATAATCTCGATCACCTGTTGCACACTCGAAATAGGGGTTGCGTATCACCTACATTCGGCGCCCGTTCAATATTTAGACAACGGCCTTCTCCTGTTTCATTATAATTTAATTATCGACCCTCATACAGTATTCATCTTGTGATTTTAATGAAAGTTTGCGACCCCTGCCCTCGAAATGCGACCGGCTCACTCTCGATATCGTTCGGTCTTTCGGGGGTGGCGATTCAAATTGGGGTGTTTCAATGTACATAACGATATTACATTGTAATAGTGTGCTTCATTCTTTAAGAAAATATTTTCAGTTCATTATAAATTAAATTGTTTTTGGGCATATCGCTTTTTGTGTTTTGAAGATTCATTTAGTTAAGTGGTTAATGTTGTTTAACGATTCGTTTGACATTATAAAGTTTATGTTGAATTTTGAGACTTTCATTCATATATCTTTATTTAAAAATATATTTTATTTTCAAAAATAGCTTGTAATTGAATTATTTAGATTTATCATCGATTTTCAATATAATATTATATGTATACAATCAAAGTTGAGTTTGAAATTGGGAAAATTCGAATATTCATGTGGCGTATTATAAACACGCGTGAATCTGATTTGGTAATGTAAAGAAAAAATATATATTTAATATTTATATTGTAAATCAGCATTAAAATTATATTAGGATAACTATGTTATATTCAAGAGATCCGACAGTTGGTCAAATTGGTAATTCGGTCAAAGAGGTTATGTAACAAACTATTACATAGTGTCAACGCAGTTACGTCATCAAAGATATATAGAAATATATTTATGGAACATCGTTCAACAATATATTTCTAAAATATATACCTATTATATTTCAGATTTTAGATCATAATAAAGAAGTAATAAGAATACGAATATGAATTGTCATTTCTCTTTTCATCAACAATTGTCTAATTATTTAAAAAAAATATTTTTCAAAGACTAATGAAACAATAAATCGATTCTTTTATTTTTCACGTTATTTTTTCGTTACAAATAATTTCGGTCTTGTGCATTTTTATTATCAAGTTAAATTATTGATACAGAATTATTAAATGTAAATGTGAATTTAAAATTCATCGTTGAACACAGACAATTGATTTCATTTACGAGGTGATCAAATCATGAATGGCTTTCACAAGAGTGGCTCCTCATTGTCTCCTCAAGAGGTGATTTCAGAAATGAAAGGTAAATAGACGATAATGTTCTCTTTGATGCGATTTGAATTTTCCTAATATAATTCAAAATGCATCCGTAAAATGATGTCGTTTCATTAGTAATTAAATAACGAAAAAATTTTTTTTCAAATCAAATGAAAATTTTACTCATACGAATTCATTTGTCTTTAATTTTTTCGAATTTTTTAATATCTTCGAATTAAAATATACATTCCATAAATATGCCACATCTTTCCAACAATCAGAACTCCAGAAAAAAATGAAAACACAACACACGTGCGATATATTATAACCCAGTTTATTCCAAGAGTATGAGGGTTGACAGCCCTCAGGCGGAAAAAAAAGCGGCGCTGGTATAAATGTTATCATCACTCTTTACATTGTTTGCGCCCGGTCCGCGAGTGGTATCATCGGATTTTTTCCACGTGTTTCCCACTGCGGGAAAAGGAAACAATTTAATATGACATTGATTTATGCCCGACAACCTTTTAACATCGACGATGCCATATATGTACGTATGACGACTGAAAAGGCCGAAGGGCTCAAGTGACTATGCTGTGATTTCGATAAAAACGCGCTTAAAGTTTGTTCATGTATTAGGAGGAGGTCGAGTGATTTGATGATATACATAACCACCCGATATAAATTGTAAGTGCATACCGTGTCGATTTAGCTTACTTGAGATGCATGAGTTCGAGTCATATCTTGGTGAGAGTCACATGTCGTTTTTATTAAACATGTCATTTCTTTCGAACGTTTGGATTCGTTTGATTAAAAAAAGTATTAATTTAACACTTTACGAAACCTCTCCGCAATTGATCATCATCTGTACCTTTCATATGTTTCGATTGAATTCAAATCATTTAGTGCCATCTTATTGAGCACTAATTAACTCTTCTGAGTGTTACCTTAGTACTGATTATCTTCATTTTAAGTGAATGATATTAATTAATGATAATTGGCTAGAAATTACCCGTATAAAAATATCTCGACACACGTTATAAATTCGTTTATATTCATTCTTTCGCCACCAAATATATAGATAAGTGATTCTTGTGCATAGCTCAATTTCGGCTAAAATGTCAAATGTACACCCTTTGGCCTTTTCAGTCGTCATATGTGTGCGCATTCGCAGAAAATCCAAGTGATCCGAAACTTTTTCATTACGCGCATATAAGCAACCCTCGAAAATGGAGGGCGCATATACGCTTTTGTCACTTAGCTCCGAGTCTGAAATAATCGAATGCCGTTTTTCAGAGTTTTTCTCTTGATCTCGGATTCGCGATGTGCTCTGGGGGGTGGTTGTGGGTGGTTGGTGGCGCATTTTCTGTTCGTGCGTGCATAAGCGCGCTGTTTGTACGTTTCGTTTTCGAAAAAAGAAGCTGGGGTGTGTGTGTTTTTATTTGTATCTTGATAGCTTCCATTTGCCGCTCGTATTTATTCTGACCTGGCTGAAAAAAAGGAATGTGAAAAAAAACTTGCGTTCGTAAATAAACAACGCGTAGGTGAATATTTACGCGCCTGTAAACGCTCGCGTTTTTCGCAGAAGCTCAGCCTTTTATATTTTTCTCGAGTGTTTTCCTATGATATTTTAACACATTGTGCTTGTGTGTGTATGTGAAGCGTGATTCTGAATACAATATTCAAACGTATTTCGTATTTTTATATTATCGGATAAAGGTTGTTTTCAATGATCTCACGAGAATACATTCTGAATAACATTTGAATATATTATGTTTTTTATTTTAAAATATTCAATGTTGGTAATTAAATCAAATATGAAATGGAATTTGTAGTTTACTAAATGTACATATTTTATATTAAACATAACAAAAAATTTAAATTCGAAATAGCTTGGATCGTTTATTTACAGAATTACGTACACATCAAATTGAGATTTCTGTTTATTCGTTCGTACACGTGTATTTGAATAACATAAAGTTTTCATTGCCGTTAAATTTTCCAACTTAACATTTATTGCGAATATTATAATTTTGTACATTTTCCGATATAACAGAAATAAGCATTTAAGTTTATGTTCCTATCTTATCCAATCATCCATGAATACCACCTTCTCGGAATTCACCTCCGATTAATTTCCGTATTTTCGACAAAATCAAATATCTTTGAACACGTGTAAGAAACTAGATTCAACAATATTTAAATGTTACATCATAAAGAAGCCAGAAAATAGCTCAACGATATAAATACATATTTGTGCATGCAGTATTGGACTCAATATTATTTCTATGCTGAGTTAGATTATAATATCTTGTTCAACTGTCCAGTTCTTTAGTCTCAAAAAATAAGGGTTTATGGTTATAGTTGGCAGAAAGCTAGAAATTTTGAATTTGTGTTTTTTTAAATCGTGTGAGTCGTTCTAGTAAGAAAACTTTAGAAGGTGGGTTTTCACTTAAATATATTCACACTCATATTTTATGTCAGATGAAATAATACAAGTCTTAATTTGAGTAAATTGAATTAGATGAGTTTTATAGATAATTCACATTCTCTGATTACACTTAATAATATCTTGCTTTTTAGAGGCTGCGCCTTTATTTCAATTTAGGATTGGTTGATAAACTTATACATGTGCCATAAACTCACTCAAAGATCCCTCCCTTTCGATATTTCATCAAATTGCATATTCTATATAACGCTGGTTTAGTATCTACGTTGATGTTTAAATAAATACAAACAAAACGAATCAATAAAAAAAAACTTCAATCCGATCAAAGTCCACAACGTCCACGTAAGAGCACGATTTCCCGCAGCAGCCTTCGGGATTTTCCCCACAGCGGGAAAATTTATTTACACTTAACGCGGTCCATCGCGCATTATTTTTCATCAGAAGATTTACGACTCTAGCCACGGACCGAACCGAAGAATTATTATCGCCGTATGCACCTGCGGGAAGCGATTCACTTACCGGCCCGCGTTGAACTCCGCACTGCACCGCCGAGGATGGACCAGGGCACATGATGTAGTGCTTTTCAAAGAAAATCTCCTCTCGGCCATCTCCAGCCAGGCGAGACACCATTTGCCCGACGGTAGTTAATTTCGAGTTATTTACTGCCGGCGCCTCGCGAACCTACTCTACTTGTAAGCGGAGTGCTCACATTCTAGAGATCGCTGCCGCTGTTCGGTCGGCGATTGTTTCCTTCTGTGGTGGTTTATGGTATATATTTCTATGGGGTTATATGTGTGTAAGTGTGTTTTTTCGTGGGGGTTGCGCATCTTCTTGTAAAATTAATTTCAGACGTGCGGAAGCACCGCCATAAATTTGTATCAAACGTGCGAGAATTTTCCGTTCAAAAGCGCTGCGGGGGATAATTGTGCGAGTTTTAATGAAAAACATCGCATCGTCGGAAAAAATGTATGAGGATGTAGACTGATTTTTTTTTGCACGATGGAAATTTTGCTCGTTGTGTGTGTTGGGCGACGTTAATATCAATTAACGAGAAAAATTGATCCGTTAAATGGAACATAAATCTTATGGTTGTTTATCTATTCGTGCCGTAATTTATTTATTTTGTATTTTTAAACGAAAATTTAATTCATATTGAGACCCGTGTATAAATCATGTATGAAAAATAAAATAACATAGACACTTTAACCATATTATGCTTTCCACGAAATAAGTTAAAAATAAATTATTAAATGAAATATGAATATTTCATACGTACATTTCTGAAAAACACTCCAATTATACCGATCAGCTATTATTATACACACATAAAACTCCAATTAAATTAAAAACTTCTCTATCGACACAATAAAAAAATAAAAAATTTGACCCATCGAATGCTTCATGCCCAATAAAACAGCATGCAAATACAAATCCGTAACGATCGATAAAAACACTTGTGGCTCTCACAACTTTTTCCCTCACAAACGCATCTCACTTAGGGTTACCATATGTCCCGATTAGAGAGTAATTTGTTCCGGTTAAATTAAAATTAATTTCGATTTGGGAATTTGATAAAAATATCATGGAGGGGATGATACAATCCGTGGCTTGAAATTTAGGGTGTGTTTCTGTCTGAAGTAGAGGGAATCAAAGTATAATATAAAAGTGTCATTAGAAGTGATAAATTGGCTGATCCGATTGATTCTTTGTAGATCTCCTATTGGTTGATCTATCTATTCGATCGGTTCTAATTTGAATGTTTCTGAATCGATCAACCAAATCAACTAAAAGAGGATCGGGCCGGTCAATTTATTATTTTTAATTACACTTTTATCTTCTGTTTGTCTCTGCCAAACAAATAATAGAAACAGTCCCTTATGGTCAACCCTAACCGCGCTGCATAATTCCGTCGCGATGCCGTTTTTATTGGCGTATCGAATTTTTTCCTTCGCCGGCAATAAAGCTGCTCTAACAGCCGTTTTATTCGATAGTAACGGTGACGTTGTGTTCGATCGGCCATGATGCATTGCGGCGTTTCACATAAACACACAACTCCCCTTCTATACACATATAGATATATTTTTTTCCAGTTGCATTACCGTAGTCTGCCGCCATTATGAATACAATGCAGCGGGTGGGATGCGCGCTGCATTTGAAAGCACGCGTAGCCCCTAATTTATTGCCAAGATACAATTCGAGTCTTGAATACGTTCCCGGTTTTCCTGCTCGCTAAAAACTAGCCGAGCTCGTTCGAAAAAGCCCGGTTAGGATGTGCGAACACGGAATGGGTGGAGGCTTTCGTTCACATATCACATCGGATGCTGAGGCCGTGTGCACATTCGGCCTCTCTAATTGCGAGTACGCAATCAACAAAGATTGAATTAGCGAGGCGCTAATCTGAAACGGTGTGCGGAATATTAGGGACCGGGCGTAATGTTTGCGGATATGCGCGCGAGACGTGATCGAATCGATCGCATTGACATACATTTCCAACTAATGTGTCGATGTGTTGGGTGTTTTGTAGTTATGTTTAGTGCTAAAATGATAATCAATGTCGATATATGCAGCGGTATGATGCGTTTGTGTATGATGTGTCGGTTCAGCGTACGTGGGATGCGCGAGTCGAGTCCTATCTTGGTGAGAGACATATGTCGTTTTTCTTAATTGATAGTTTGATATTGAGACTCGGTCGTTTCTTTCGAATATTTGGATTCATATGATTCGAAAAAAGTGTTAATTTAACGGTTAACGCAAATTATCATCACCTACATCTCTCATATTTTTGATTAAATTCGAACTATTTAGTGAGACATATGTGAACTAATTTACTCTTCAGAGTAGTCTACCTTAATGGTGAATTTCCTTCACCATATAGTGAATAATATTAATAATAATTGTGTATAATTGGGTAGAAATTACCTGTATAATATAAAGATTAAATATTAAACGTGATAAATGCTTTTTCAAGAACCGTTTCTCGACCAGATCCTGCAGAATTCAAACTTATAATCATAAAGACATGGCACGGTATACAAAAATACTTTATAATGCTAAATGATAAATAAACTAATAATTGACATTAGGAATACATAGATATAGATATAAAATAAACAGAGAGTTCATATAAAACTCGGATTAAAATAAATATTTGAAAAATACATCTTGATTGAATTAATTTTGTAGAATTTAATTTTGAATAGTTAAATAGAAAAACTTCTATGCTAAATTTCGAGTGTGAGATGATCATCTTTGGATTAAATAACATGAAATTATGTCACTTCAGATTAAATATCTATCTAACTTCCATATTACAGACTTGCTAATTCCGAGCTCGGAAACTCACTGTGCAATCACAAAGGGGAGAGTGATGAAATGGGAAAACATGAAACGCTTTGGAGCACTTCTAATCATGCTGCAGTATATTTTCATAGAAACGAGATAACTGAAATGCAATATAATGAAATAAACTCAATTTAATATAAAAATTCAAAAGATTTTCTCAATTAAACCTATATCCATAGAGTTTTATGTCGATCCTAAACCTTCTCTCTCTCTAGAGCGTGAGTTATATTATACAGGCTTACATACACACGTACAGCACTTTTACGCTTCGGATGCGTACCGAACCGCCCATAAACGTCTCAGAATCGCACTTCGACCGGATTTATGACGGATCGAAAGCATTTTCGTGGAAAAAAAAAATACGCTTCTGCCGGAGTGCAGCACGCCCATGCAAGGGAATCTTCCGAAAGGTTTTCTTTAAGAGCACCGGAACGACCGCGACTACGGCGCCGAACGATTGTTGTCGAGTGCGCAAAGGGCCTGGAAAACGAGGTTCTGAAGGTGACTGGAAACGGGCTTGTGGTTTTTGCTGGAGTGGAAGCTTTCAGAGCGCGAGCTGCTGAAATCGCTCGAGACGAGACAAAGAGGTTCGTCTCAGTCTGGCGCGTTTGACTCGAACGCTATTGATGTTCTCTTTGAATCAAAAAAATCGTATTTGCATTTTGTGAGTGGTTTCTAGAGTTTTAAGACGAAATTGCAGTAATGATATGCTTAATTTATTAATGGAATATTTTCGTTGTTTTCAATTGAATACGCTTGATATTTGAAATGAAAATTATGTAAGTAATATTATGACTTGTCTGTGTCATTCAGATGCTAGCATGTTTATTCCGAACGAATTGAGTGACATTTATCGGCGGCTAGAATTTCCACATATCTATTTACTTCATCTGGTGTGAGCTATTTGATGAAATGATTGGCTTCCATCATATTTGACCTTATAGGGTTCTGTGCCATTTATGGCCCAAAGATGGTCTAGGAGCTAATCACTCCTAACTAAAAACAATCATGGTTTCGAATCTGCTGAAAAGTGGAGACTGCTTTAGACTAAAATGCCAAAGACAAAAAAAAAGATAAGCAATATAACCGCTTTTTTTATCGTAATATGAATGTAATTTACTGTCGAATTTTGGGCATAATTATTAATTAGCCTTATGTAATGATTTTTATTCGTATTAATATGTCTGTCAATAAAAAAATACTATATCCTTTGATTCGTTTAATTACTAGGTTTTACATTTGTATAATTTTCATGATATGAATCGGTGAATTTCATTAAGTGAAAATATTTATAGAGGTAATACATTAATTTCAAATTAAAGGTTCATTATGCGTGCATGCTTTACCACAGTCCAAACAATTTACACGGGGATTTTATTTGAATGAACTGATTAAATATAATGCGATACAATGAATAAATACATATAATGGAAAACTTATATTTTTTTCACATAAAAAAAACATTTCATCAAATTGTATTTCTAAGAATTGATAATTTGATAAATTCGAAATATTAACGAAACGAAAACGTTCAATTTAAGAATTGAGATTATCTCGAGTATTTATTGAAGATGAAAATTGCTTTACACGCCGACGACTCTGCATGCGAAAATCTCAAGTGAAAAAGCTTACGTCTCGCGAATTTTCATAGCAATCTAAGCATTCGTCGTTCGCTAAATCCGATCGTAAAGCAGACGCATTCAACACAATCAACTATAAAATTCGGCCAACTCAGCCGAAGAATAAGCTTCGTTTTCGCATGGGTATAAATGGCAAACTCCTCGGTAATACGTTAACCGGATCGGATAGAATGCATAATGCAATATTTAAGCGACCTAGGCTTCATTTGCCAGTATTTAACTTAACACGGCGAACCAGAGACCTGCGAAATGCAAACCGCTCTAGGAGCTGAAAACTGTTATGTATTTTCTAACTGCAAAACGTATTTCGACTAGACGAAAGCCGCATGCGATTTTCTCGTTGATGAAAATTCGCACCCCACGAGAATTGCGCAGTTCCGCGTTTCCTACTTACTACTGTATGATGTGTGTATATATTTTATGATGTACACAAATTGGTGTGCGGTTTCTTAAAGTTAAATAAATATTGCTCAAATATATAGTTTATTTAATAATAATTACATTGAATATTATAATATCGAATTTGTTGCGAAAGTAAGTGATTAAAGCGCTACTTTTTCGTATTTATACATAATGATTTGAATACATAATTATAAAATGGTTTGTTAAGGCTCTTTTCGTTTTATGCGATAATTATATAAAATCGAGAAAGTTTTAATCAGTTAATGAAACTTTTCGCCCAAAGTTTCATTAAAAAAGTTATTTAGGCCTGCGTACGAAATATAATATTATTCCAACTAGCTAAAACGAATTAAGAGACCGTTTTGACACGCGCGGGAAATTTTTCCAAATTGAATTTCGTTCGGAATTAACAGAGAGTAGAATACGTACCACACATCGATGCAGCTCCATGATAATATGCTACATGCATAATTCGATAATTTCACCGTTTCAAATTGCATTCTGAACGTCACAATGCATCAACCGTGTTGTGTCGTATTATGAAAATGGTTTCCTAATAGGCTTACGGGCGCATTATCGCCAATTTCAATTTTTAATCAAAAACACAGCCCCATTTCCTAAATCCGCGCCTATATTCATGCGGCAAACGAGGCGATGCATGTAAAATTTCGCATAAATGGAATCAAACAAAACTGTAACCGAGGAGGAGCGATTTGAATACAGGATACACGTACGCGAACCTCCTTTCCCCCGGTTCAAAAAACACGACCTTTTCTCGTGTAATATGCAAAGTGCGCCGAATGAAATATGGCATCCAATATCTGAATACGCCACGTTTTCAGCCTAAATTTCATACGCAAATTTCAACCTGGGGAGCATCGAGAAATTTCGCATCGGCACGCGACTTAAACCCGTCGGGCTTATGATTCGAACCCTTCCTTGTTCGCGAAATAGTATAAATCAGAGACGGCTATGTGTTTCTTTTGTTTGCACAACTCTCGAAAAATCGAAGCCGAGGAAGAAAAGTCGTGAAAATGACGTCGTTCCGAACGAAGATGGTGAGAAATGACGCAAATGAGAACGGAATTGTGTCAAAGTGCAAAATATTCTTTATAAGTTTGAAGCTGTCTAATATACAAATACCGAGGCAATATTTTGGTCATGGAAATATTACACTGTTAATTTTATAGAATTTCATCTATTAGACAGTTTAAAACTTTTGTGTTTCGTCACGATACCGTTCTTATTTGGGGCATTTCACGGTACTATCGTTCATCTTGGACGCTCTGTCGGTTTGTCTTCGCACGGAAAGGAACAGTAAAAGAATATTATGTTTTTACGACGGCGAAGGTCTTCCTGGTTGTATTTTTTTTTCGTTGGTGGACCGAAATTGGCGATAAATCACAATAACTCCGTTTTATTAACCTTTCGAGTGCCGTTAGGGCTCGTTTGCGTTCGCCGATCTGTGTGCCGTGCACCGTTATTGCATTGGATCCTATTAATTTTTTATGAACGATCCCGTCTCACAGCAACGATATCAATTTAATATGAATAATCGTATATATTATCTCGGATTGACATCGCTATCGTTTATGAAATTTGTCAGAAATTATTCTCGTTTAAAAAAAGCACACTGATAATTCTTATTTTGAATGTAAAACCTACTATACGACCCGATAACTATGTACACCTCATTTCATTTCAGCTAATTAGTCCTGCCTAGTTAGGTTCAATCAATACTAGGAGAAATTACATGAGATATTTTACATTTGTGGAGAATTCTATAGATATTTAATCATTATACGAAACTATCACAAAGGACAGCATTCCACGAGACACAAGGAATGCCGAGGAATCAATGATTCGTTTTACGGTAGGACATTGTTTCAAATATATACATACAATATGTTACAGTCAAAATGCTTAATTAGATACATCAATGTATGGTTTTGTATAGTTAAAGTTTACATTGAACGACATTAGTGCACAATCTATATTTTCGACCTCATTTTATTCATGTTTTCTATTACAGCACTCTATTACGTTATCGAAATGAATGGTGCTCCAAAGAGAAAAAAATATGTATATTATATGCTGATCATTTTTTTATAAATTTCAGAACTTAATTACTGAATCTTAGCTGAAATTGAAAATGAAAAATCTCAATGAAAAGACTTTGATAAGTCATTTCGACAATTATGATAAAAATGGGTCAGACCTTTATATTGGGCATTGTATATTTTAACTAGACAAACTCATTTGAAAAAAATGATGTAACAAATACAATGTTTTCAGTTTATCGAAAACAATTTAACTGCACTGAAATATATTCAGTGCATCCAATCGAAAAGCGTAATCGGCCTTGGAAGCCGTTCGGAAAATCGCGATTGCGGATCGATATTCAGTCTCGCGCGCACATTTCACTTTTAAAGCGTCAATTTTACGCTGTCGGCACACGAAGCGTATACATCATAAACAGCAGAGATAGACGTATATACGGCGAAGAGGAAAAGTCTCCCTCGCGAGTCGCGATTTTCAACCCCCCGGCGTTTTATCGCGTCACGCGCGATTTGGTGCCGCGCAAGGGTTAACGGGACGACTGCGTAAAATCGACGATATTATTTATTCTATCGTTTTATAGATTATTATATTATGATATAATGTGCTCGGGGATGGAAATAAAACTCTCTTTTCTGCATCGATTATAATATTTCGGTAGTTATACGGTGCGGTGTGCGATCGATGATGTGAAATTTTGAATTTTCCACGATTCGTTCGCTAGTTTGAAATATTTAGTTATTGATATTTTGAATAAAGAAGTGTGTGGAAATTTAATTCACTCTATTGTTTTTTATTTTTAATTCATTTTTAGAATACCATATTTGAAGAAAATAGTGTCAATACACTCGGAATTAAGTCGGGTTTTCTTGGTAATGCAGATTAAAAATAATGTGATATATGTGTTGGATAATCAATTTTTTGTTAAAATTGATAAAAATCAAGTGTCTTTATCTTCTCCTATTTTAAATAAAGGATTTTATTGTTTAAAAGTTATTGTAACCACCCATTGCTCATGACACTATTGACATTAAAGGATTGTTTGCTGATCATATGATACATTGAATTTAATAAAAAACTGGAAAGTAAATAAATCGAATTTGAATCGTAATTTGTGATATGTAAGCGTTTAGCTATCATAGTTATGCGTAACTAACAATAAGTAACCAAATTAAACAATCATTGAAATCATAGAAACAAAAGAATTATGAATAGTATCGAAATATCAATGCTTTCGACTAGATTTTAATTCGAAAATTTGTTTAAAAATGATTTCAAATAAAAATAAATTCCTAATATCAATGAATCGCATATTACTCTCGAATCACATTCGATCGCCTCAAGATAAATTTTCTAGCAATTTCTCTCAATTTCCAGACAGAATTCGACAAATCAACCATTTAAAAACCACCCTCGAGCGCTAAACACCTCCCTCGGAGGCGGTTGCTAAAATCATGCGTTAATCCGACCGTCGGAGGCATTTTCTGCGCCCACGATTCGTTCGTTTGCTTGACTGTTTTCGGCGAATAGGCGTTTTAATCCACTCGATCAGATCGGCTGAAAGGCACCGCCGATTCGATTCCATTCTTCGATTTCGTCTGCGGAATTTCGTAACAGGCCGAACGTAAGAAATTTATCTTTTCAATAAGACGGATACGCCGGGCGGCCTTTTGTCGATCGCACGTATACACGTATCGAGTCTGCGTTTCTCGAATTGCGAGACGCGATCATATTCGACGACTATGTAGGTCAAAGGGATCAAGTGGTGTCAGTGTTCAGTTTTTTTTTTTAACGAGGAGGGAAAATCTTTAGTAGATAGCAACGTATATAAATCCGGTGGCAGTGTGGGATATCAACGATTTTGGAATCTGTGTTAAGATACATCATCAAATTACTTGTCGCTCTCCCAATGCATATATCAGCTTTATACTCATGAACATACTCAACTTTGAAAGCATATTTTTCGAAATTGCCGCCAAGTAACATAATCCCCTTGTCATATTACGCAGTAAATTTATATCATGTAATAGCTAAATTAATTGATGAATTAACGATTGAGTTATCTAACATGTTTTCATTTTCGAGTCACGTTTTCATTATTTTTTTTTTAATTATCTCAAACGTAATTTATGAAAATATTTATGTTGATGTTTTCGAAACTATTGTTGCCAAAAAAATTGTCGCAGATGGGAAAAGTTTGAGAAGCCACGCGGTACGTAAGTTCTTGTTGCGCGCACGTTTCGAGAAATACGCGCGCTCGTTCCGCGTAAATAATGCGAGGTTTTTTCAGCATGTAAATTATTTTCTATTGTGTGCCCCTCGTTTTGCGTTGTTGCTTTTGAATTGAAATCGCCTTTTTTCCAGGCGTATAAATGGATCCGTTTCGAATTAGACGATTTTATGCTCGATTGTCCTCGACGCTTTCAGTTTTCATTTTCATTATCGTGCCATTTTCCATTAAGTTTGTTATCGAGTACGTGAAAAGAATTCCGTGCTTATAAATTAAATAAACAAGTTTTTTCCGAGAATATCTATTTAATAATTTTACATAAAATTCTTGTGTCTAATTATATCTATTATATAAGTATTTTTTAATTAAAATTAATTATATTTGGATTTGTGTTCATACATATTAAAAGCTAACGTAAGTCTTTTCACCTCTAGTTTGAGAATAAAACGATTTTAAACTACATGCGGTTTATCCAACTACCAACTGTCAAAATCTGGGGGAAAGAGATTAATGCATGTATTTTGTATGTAGTATGTCTATCTCTTTCAACTCAATTTTGACAGCTTATAATTGGAGGGAGCGTTTGTAGTTTGAATTCATGTTATTATTAAACCAGAGGTGAAAAGACCGGCCCCTAAGTGTTAGTATTTGATAAATAATGGTAATCGTGTCTTATGTTTTCGATTATTTCAATTATTTTGTTCATTTGATGTTTTCACGCAGATGGTTTTTATTCATGAATATATAAATCATGTCTTTATTACGAGGGAAGCCCACCATCCCGCCTTTTAACTGTACTCCAACTCTTTGTCAGCTTGCTAGGCCGGTCTAGTTGGGTACCAGAAAAACTAGGCGAAACTACGGGCACCATATTTACGTTTACAGGGAACTACATTAAATCATTATAAAAACTATCGCAAAGGAATAAATCATGTCTATTGGAGCGAGTACCACCGTCAATATATTTTTACCCGTAGTTAATTCAGTTATAAGTTAGATAATCAATAATCTTACATAAAAAAAATATATCAGAATCAATTTTACACAAAGAAAACACTCAGAATCTCGAACCCGTCTTCTAAACGGCCGTAAATCTCAGCGAGAACCCCTTCGAGCTTCAACGAGACCATTCAACCCCCGTCAACAATCGCGCCATCGGCCACTCGAGTCCACCGCAACATAACACTACGTCAGGGGGTGTTACTCCACATTACCCCGCGTTACTCCACGATGCTCCACGTTGCTCCGCGTTGCTCCGAGCGGCGACTGACCGACGGTAATCCGGTGCTTTATCCACGGGCTGCGGGTTCGCAGTAAAACGGAGTGGCCGATGGCCGTTACGGAGATCGGCCGCGATCGATAAGCGACAGTGGCTATTTTTTTTCTGCTAGGACGGTGCTAAAGTGCGCTCGTGAGAGCGGTCAGGTGCGTCGCTTCGGTGGCCGCGTTAAATTTTCATGGATTTATTTTGCGGTTGTTCGGTTCGTTTTTCATGTGAGATTTTATGATGTGTCGTTTATTTATATTTTTTAATTTTATTGTTGGAATTATTGTTGGGAGATGTTCGATATTTTGACGTATAGTAAATCTGAAGTTCAATTGCTTTGTAGTTCTAAAAGCATTCAATATTTCAATAGCTTGGAAAATGTTTAATAGTTCATAAGTTCGAAAGACGTTCAGTATTTCTGAAGTTTGGAATACGTTCAGTAGTTCAAAAGAAGTTCAAATAAAAAATAATTTTAGTTTAGCAGTTAAAAAAATGTTTCAGTAGTTCTAGTAATAGTAGTAGAATTAAATTATTTTTGTTCAAAAAAACATTCGAGTGAATTCATTTATTTTTGTCACAACAAAACACCGGAAGAGTAGAAAGCACAGTCTGTTTGAATCTATAGGAAAAGTGTTTAGGTTTAAAAGGTTCTAAAATACAACTTAATATTGCAGCACTCTAATCGGTTGTCATCAAATAAATTCATTACTTACTAGCAGTTGGCGCATGTGTATCAAAATAGTTCGAAATTAATCGAACTTCGTATTGCTACGGATGTGTTTTATTCGATAATATTTTTTATTGCCATCTATGTGTGAAATAAAAAAAATATCTCACATTTGGATTTTACGCCTTATATACGTTAAACGGTGCAGTTTCGTGATTACGACGCGTAGCTCGGAGCGTATGGCGGTGGGCCAATAAACTGCACGCGCGGGTTCGAGGCACGGACGTCTGAAAATTTCGAGCATCGTTAGCGTATTTATAATATAGATGGATCAGACCAATGGCACGTTATTTGAAGATTATTTAGATTGTTGGGTTACGATTTAATAGATCATACATAGTTTAATTATAAATATTTTTAAACATTATCTATGATCATTTTTTATTATTAATTGAACGATTATTTGATTAACGATTAATAAAAGAGTTCTCATGCAGAATCTAGATATAATCGTATAAAATGTAAGCTTCGAGGCAACTAATCACCCGCCTACATTATGAATATATAATATCACAGACGAGTCATTCATAGGAAATGCAATCTGCCGCTGAAACACGGCGAGCGTAAAATTCAAACAAAATCAATCCGAGCGATGAGTAATCGCAAAGCCGTGGGGTCAATTGCTGGGAGTTCACGCGCGACTAGAATATTCCGTCATTACCGGTTAAATATTAGCTCTGGAAGCCGTGGAAATTACGCGGCGGATGTAAAAGGAAAGTTTAAACAGTTCCCTGGAAGGAATTAGCGGACGGCCGAATTGATGAGAGTTTGAACCCCCCGGTATTGAAAACCTTGAACCTCGAACCCATCTCGAAGACATTAAATTCGCAACGGCCACGACCTCCTACCGCCCATCGGAGCCGAGGGTTTGGGCTAATGAACGACCTGACGATGAGAAAATTTCACTTAATCTCCTTCTCTTCCCCGGCTCTTCGTCCACATCCCGTCGTTCGCTCATTATCTTTTTTAATCATTTTATTTCGGGGCGTTCACACGCCCGGTCGCCGTTTCGATTAGTCGTGATTAATTTTCGTCGGTGTGCTTTATACGTTTGTTCGGAAAAAATTCAGTCCGTTTCGGGTATTTTAATATTTTCATAACAGATTTTGACAAGTGAGTTTTAATTATTAAATAGGAAAACCAAATTGGGTCAGGTCAAAAATGACAGTTAAATTTATGGTACACAAAACGGTAATTAATAACTGTTCCAAGTTAATTTAGCATTTCTACGACTCAATTGTTTTTTCTTCTTATATAACGATTCAAATAAAATATTAATAAAACCGCCAACAATATTTTCTCAATTCATTCGAAAATAACTGAATTCTGAAAAACGCCAAAAATAGAACCATGCACGTATAACGAAACACCTCAACGAAAATAAGCGATTCGTATACCCACCGGATTTCGTCTCTAGTTATTTTGCATACGATAAAAAACCGAAACATCCGAGAGAAGAAAAGATAGTCTTCAGGCGTTTTTCTTATTTACGGCACAATTTAGCCTCAGTCCCCCGAAAAATATACGTATACATTCGGGGCATGTTAACGAGGGTAGGACAGCTAATAGGGGCGAGCTTTGCCACCTGTGCCCCCCATATTCGGAACTATAATTAGCGGCTTCGATAGTAATTATTAAACAGCCTCACCGAAGAGGTCCAGGGTGGTCTTTCGCTCAACATTTTGCGAATGGGTGTCACGTTCGGGCCATTGATTATCCCGGAATGCATACGTGATCCCGCGAGCAATTCCCCGACAATTACACACACATGACGTTGAGGCAATATGAAACTTTTGAGTAAACAACCAGTGTACACATGTGCCCTGAACGTTTATCCAATAGTCAAGTTTTAATTAGCGAGTTTTATGTCTTCGGGTTGCGAAATTTCGGCTGACGCTAGATGCATTTGGAATTAGCTCGTGTCGCTAGTTTTGATCAGGGATGGATTTCAGGGGGTGCTATTAGTGCTATGTTATCCTCAATTAATTGATTCGTTTTGAAAAATCTATTCATTTTTAAGATGATTTTGATGGTACTGAAAAAAATGTATGATACAAATTTTCCTACCATGATACAATTTTTTTTCTGAATCCACCTCTGGTTTCTATATTTTTTGATAATATATATTGTAAATGTAACGATATTACGATAATGTTATAAAAATAACACATTTTTCATTCTGAATGTACGAGTATGTAGGGCAAATATTTAAATTGTTATTTTAATGAGGCACATGTTTGAGTTTTTTCACATGGTATGACACATTTTTTATAATGAGTACATCTTCATAGCAATTTCAGATTCATTCATAATTTTGCACATATTATTATGCAAATTTGATAAAATATACAAATTAAGATCTGCCAAAACGGGCAATCAAAAAAATCAATTGAAAATTCTCATGAATGAGATATTTAGGATAAAAATAACCCTCATATATAAAATTAAATTTATATCTGAAAATTTCGAATTGAAAATAATATTCAGTTAGGACATTTCCAGAATAAAGTTCGATCCGCAAATGTCGCAAAGATTATTGTGAGCGCAGCGGCGACAGTAGTAGTAGTAGTAGCGTCGCGCTCAAACTTGGTCAGACGCAGATAAGATTTAACTTCTGTAAAGTTGTTACTTTTCAACGCCTCTCGGTGTACAGGGCTTTTCAACTTATAACTGAGCATTTTATTCCAGAAGCGGAGATTCGAGCTTCGAGCTTCGGGGGTGAGGAGTTTTCGCGTAACACGTGCACTCCTCCGACTGCATTATGCAAGGGACTATAGATAATGGTTTTATGATACAGATACGAGGGAAAAACGCCATATTGATATGACTGTGGGGCTGATTTATACGCGAGATCGTTTTTTTTTTATCCGTTTTACGTTTATTTTTATGAGAATATAAACGGCTGAATTATCGTCGCTTTATCTGTTGCTATAGAGCGATGAAAGTCGTTTAGAATTCGAATGCGTTCATTATTATAAATAGATGCATTTACGTTTACGTAAGTGCATGAAAAATAAATTTTCATTTTACGTGAATATAAAATTATTAAAAATATGAAAGGCAGAGAATTTTCATGCGAACGTAAAATGTAGCACATTTCAAACATAAAATCCAAATACGCTTCAAAAACACACATTATAAAAAAAATCGAAAAGCTTCTAGTAGCAAGTAACTTTTTACATTTTCGCGATCGACTTGCAATCTTTCGCTCTCAGTAATAAACGCTAGGGTCGCGCGACTTTTCCATAAAATCTCGCGCGGGAACTTTCTCGAAAGTGTAAATAATGCAGCGTCCGCGGCTAGACGACACCGACGTTTTATGCAATTTTACGGAATAAGTTTCATTTTGAGCTCGTTTTCGGCGCAAACTGCCGACCGTTGGGTGGCAGAAGAACGGGGAGGTCGAAAATGTAGGGTGAGTTGGGTCGGCGCGACCGTCGCCTAAATGTACCATTAACGCTGCGAAGTAATATCCAACTTTTAGGGTTTAATCCCGGAGCGTTGTTAAAAAACGCTTTACTTTATATACGAGCGAATTTCATTACCATACTGCCTGGCTGCATGCCTCCCCCTTTTGCCACCCACTGTAGACTAGGGTTGTCATAGTTGTCAAAACACCAACCGACTATGAACCATAATTGTTATGACCCAACTCCCCTCATTTATATTTTTTTATTTATTTTCAAACCAAAATTATATTTTAATACAAAATTAGCACAATTTATTTATTTATTTAAACAGGTAATTTCTATCTAATTTTTTATATACACACCGTGTATTTTAATCGGTCACAAGTGACACAGATAACCCTGAATAGTTAATATCATTCACTTTATATGTATAGTGAAGACGAGACTCCTAAGAGTAGAGAAGTGCACACATAGGTGTCACTAAATAGTTCGAATTAATCGAACATATGAAAGGTGTAGGTGATGTGATCATTTGCGGAGCCGTTTCGTAAAGTGTTAAATTAACACTTTTTTCGAATCAAATGAATCCAAACATTCGAAAGAAACGACAGTGTCTCCATATCAATTTTTATCAATTAAGAAAAACGACATTTTGACACTTGCCAAGATAGGACTCGAACTCACGTATCCCAAATATGCTGAATCGACACGGCATGCACAAATGCTTTATACGGCTGCGCTATCGGATGGCTATTATATTATTATACAGATTTTCAAAATAAAAATTAACAAAAAAAAACATATTAATTTTTGAAACGTATATTTTCATATATTCGGCACAAATGATTCTCTAATATAGACACTGGGCTCAAAATTGGGACATATGACTCAAAACTGGGACATGTCCCGGTCAAACGTATGACAACCCTATCCTGGGTTTGTTGGTTGGTCGGTTCTGGTCCTTTGCTTTGGATGGTGAAATTGTTATTATAGTCGTCGTTTAGTGTCTCGTTTGAGGGCTGGTCGCTTGTGCCACATTGATTGATGGTTAGACGCCTAAATCGGGCCTGGATTGATTTATGGGGTGGTTTTCTAATTATAGTCGGGATTAAATTCGTTAGTGATTTTCGGTTGGGTGACCTTTTTCGAGAATGTTTTCGATTCATTGCAAAAGTCGTTTTTAACGTCTTAACGATTTTTTTTTCTCAAATTCATATTTGGTTAAAGCGCGTTCAATTATTTTGGTCAAATTAACTATAGTTATAAATGTTCTCAAAATATTCCTGCGTGTTTTTTAATAGGATTATCGGTGAAAATTAAATTTATAAAATAACTTACTGCTAAAAATAATTTGTAAAAGTTATTCTATTAAATGAATTATGTTTTCAATTTTGGTTTTATACTTAAAATAAATATTTGCATAGATTTATGAGTTTCGGAATAATTTTGTGAGTTCATTGACATTAATTAGTAAAATATTAACTTTAAAGCTAAATGACCCAACAAAAATTAAATTTAAATATCTTAATTAATATTTATGATTTTATAATTCCTACTTAAATAACTCTTGAGAACATTTTCTCGGAATTATTTTATATCGAATATTATAAAATTAAATTTTCTTTCACGATAAAAGCTTCAAGTATTTTTTTAATTATAATAAACTATTTTTCTTTGAATGTTGATTTTAATGAGGCAATTAAATTATTTATAATAATGTACATCTTAGCAATTCGAAAACAATTCACATACACACGTGTATGTTAATTTTCTTAAATATTTAAAAAGGTATTGAAAAAATCTCAATTAAGTATAACAAAAAATACAAGAATTTAGTATTATTTTACGAAATGGAAAAGAAAAATTTAAAATACATAATCACAAAAAACAAAAATGAAAAACCTTCAAAAACAAAAGGTTTTAAATTTCACGTAAATCTCGACATTTTTCCGATAATGCCCGCGTAAAAGCCGCATAAGCATTTGCCTGTTCGCATTATCGTATAGAACACGTGTATAATAACAATGTGCAATATTTGGAAGTCGTTCGAAAACGAGCCTAACTTTCTAATGGTGCATACCCACTATACGATTCATTGAAACTCGAATCGGAAAATAAATATAAAGCTTTAATTAAATGGCAATTTTCAATATCGAAATTTCTTTCAAATAAAACTATAATAAATTACATTTTTTAAATGGTACTGCACTTCTAGAATTTTGCATTTCATCAGTTTCTGGTTCTCTTGGTTAGGTAGAGTTAATCCCTTGACTAACCTTTTTCAATAATATGACTGATTCATCAGCCTACTTATTATGTAAAATAATTATTAGTTGCTCACACATAGTCGACACCAAGTAACACTTAAGAATTAACTTTAGAAAGACTGTTTCGTGGAGTATTATTAATATTCTTCGAATTAAATATTCAAAAAGACTCTTCCGTGAAATTTTATTTATACTCTTCGAAGTAAATATTTAAGAAGAAGAAGTCTGGTGGGTAAGTTTCAACTAAAAAAATATATTCTCGCCAAGCACTAGTGCGAACATTGAAGCTAGTATTTTTTTAATATTACAAAGTAGTAACACTTTGTCACCAGCCTGTATTGCATTATAAATATTATATGTAGACCTTTTAATCCTTTCAACTCAGTGAGTATGATTGGATAACTTTTGTTGCCAAATTTTTGTTTCAGAAAATTCTGTGGAGTTCAAAGAAACTAATCACTGTGCTCATGTGCGTATATACCATTATTCGACCAGACTCCCCATTATATTACAACATCGGCTAGATATCAGCCGAAGAGAGGAGCCATACGTCGGTTCATCCTAGGCTCGAAAACCGACTTGGTTGTCGGTTAACACGAGCCAGGGGCGGCTCGTGAATGGGATGTTCATAACGTCGCAAGTGTCTCTCGTAAAAGCGAACGACCCAGATAAATATCGGCCGAACAACGGTCGCAGGGGGTGGTTGTGGGCGAAACCGATGCAAAAATTATGCAACCGATACGTGGGGAGCAACGGTACACTTGCATTCGGCTTGTGTCACTTGTGCATGTGTTACTTGTGTGTCTCGAATGTACAGTCGTCCCCCGTTTAACGCTGTTCCTTTACGCGGATTTTTTTTAATACGTGTAAAGAAACATTTATGTTTCTTCAATTTAAATTTTACCGCGCTCTACAGTTCGAGCTCTAGACCGCGGTATTAGTTCCTTAATATCACGCCACGAGTGGTGGCGCTGTCGGCAGTTGAATTGACAAGTCATCGATCAATGATTCATAGTCAGTCGGTAAACATCTGCTGACCGTGACATTGCACATTTTGTTGAGAAGGAGTTGTTAATTTAAGAAATAGACTTAAATGTCGTTTCTTTATTTACAGGTAAGGTTAGTTTAATAAGTAAAAACTAAAATGTAACATTGTTCATGTAAAACTTTAAAATAAAATAATCTTTATTTACAGAGCAACGCAATTGTTTATTTCAAAATCCAGAATTCCTAAATAAAACTAGAAAAATTGTCTTATATACGCTTGTGGTATTTTTCCGGAAAAACGCATAGATGTGATCACTCGTTATAAGATTCATCATGTTAATACATTTATATGGAAAATATTACAAGCGTATTAAAAAAAAATGTATGAAGTAATAGCGTTAAACAGGGGATGACTGTATTATGTGTACGAGTTGTGCGACGTGCTTTAAGTTTTCGCAGTTTTGTCTTTTTCGAATCGCTTTGGTGCCGATGCAGTTTTACTGGAAAAACTGTATACTATAGGAAGTTTTCTTTTGTACATCTTGGGATATTCAATGGAAAATAGTAGTGATATTTTTTATATTCGTCTAGAGTTGCCTGGTAAAAATAAATGAAATGATTTCAATCACCAGTATTAAAAATGTTTTGATTTTATCAAATTTGTGTGCTAGTTTTCCGGTTGGTATTTTTAATTGAAAACATTGACAAAGCCTTGTTATTTTTATAGACTTTTCGCTCTTAAATTTAAACCCCAAAAGCGTTGATAAAATAAATAGGGGTCTTCGAAACAGCACAGCAACCTCGAAACGGAAGAAAAGGCTGGTTGGGGCGATAGTGCACACTTCCTCCATTCTATGAGTAATGACCGGGTAATAAAACCAATTGTCGGGAAGCGTTTTTTTACATTCGCCAACCGAAAAGGAAATAATCGACGATATTTTACAGGCGAGAAGGCACAACGGCCCAAGATCTTCGGCCAGATATAAAAGTTATACGTACCACAACTCCCTATCCTGATGTGCATCGGAGCTCCGTTGAAAAATGAAGATGAAAAAGTTGCCGACATTACGCCACCGTTAAGAATGATCTGACTCATTCATTTCGTAAATATTTATCGCTTTTTTCCTTCCGGCGGATTATCCTAATATTTTTCTTCGAAATTTATTACGATCGTGAAAAATGTGTTTTTATTTCGTGTAAAATGTATCAAAAACGCAGTCGTTATGAAATTTAAATAATTAAAAACGCGAGCGCAATGTGCGAGTTTGGCTCGCGGACAAACACGCACGAAGTGACCCTTTACGTTTTAATAAATCATTTAATGGACACACATTTGGTACTCATTAGCATACTTTTTCGTTGATTTATGTTTTTATTATGTTCATTCGAATATTGTCCGGCGCATTTCCGCGAAACGAACGAGCGTCAAAAGACGAATAGTAAAACCAAACGCGCACTTACTGCCAAGTAATACATACAAACAGATTTTAATGAGCTCAATTACGATTTTATGTCCAATAAAGACCTTCATGGACGTTATACGTACATAAACCTAATCGATACGACGTGGTAAATTTCAATTTTTCCGCGACGCTCGGAAGCAATTTGGCTTAATTGCTTTTCGCCATCGATCAAACTGCTAGCAGCGTTATTGTTAAACGTCGATCCGCCCCGAGATACGAGGGCAGTAAAAATAAATGAAATAAAGATGGAGTTTGTTTGCAGTGAGCCTCGGAGAACATTTATCCGACAAGGAGAAAGAGCGGGAATGAAACCGGAGAGTTTCCCATCCCAATAGGAATATCCACGGTTCGAATCGCACACCCACATCGTGTGTTACGTCCGACCGCATTCTACCGACGAAATAATTGAATTCTCCTTTTATATCCCCGACGAAAGTCAATGAGGATTAACCTGACAGCCGCTCCGCTTCGCCCCCGTGAATTGCCGATATTGATGGCTCAAACGAATTATGAGCGATTCGATAATAATAACGAGAGATCCAATAATATTGTGCTATAAGGCTCGGATTGTATTTAATTTGTGGAAATTTCAGACTCCGACGAGGGTTGATGGTTATGCGATTTCATAATATTGAATTAACCGATTCGTCGAATTAGTTTTGATGCTGCTAATCGATGCTGATTGAGTCGACTTTTGTGATAGTGTGCGGGATTTTCGCGTGATTTTCATGTGAAACAAAAATTATATGTGAAGTTAATTGATTATTTTTACATGATCGATCTGATGAATGTATTATTTTCTTCATGAATACCTTGTTTATCATAAATCATAGAATATTATTGCTCACTAGGCTGTTAGGACTTGAAACTTTACTGACATGATACAATGTATGTGTATGATGATGTGTTGACATAAATTCTCTCCAGATGTGCACACAACTCTGAAGAGTTTCTGACGAATGGTTTAAGAGAACATATAATTATGGTGACCAACTACCCGTTATTTCAGAGGACAATCCTTTATTTGGATGTACTGTTCTTTGACTTTTATTTATTTTCGAAAACTATTATTGTCTTTTGTTTTGTAAAATCGTTCGCTAGTAAAAAACCCTAAATCAATATTTCAATCGATACAAATAAATATTATCAATTATTATGATAAGAAGTAATTGTCACAAATCGAACTCGAGCTACTAAAAAAAACGTGCATACAAAATGCACTATCGATAAACAGAGCAATTATGTATTTCACCATTTTAATTATAGTTGTGAAATTTTCAAAATATTGATTCAGTACCCATCGGCTGCTAACCAAGTAAGCAGAGACGTCACCGTATCATTATTCGGTAGTTTTCGAATCTTGCGCTATTTTCCATTTACGTGAAAATTAGTTTCGCGATCGAAGTGATTCTCATAAGTGCAAAATAGTGTCCTCGGAGAAAAAGTAAGTGTTTTAAAAATTATATAAAATCTTACCTTGAACGCCTTGAAGATAAAGCCATTTTTCTCGTTTCACTGCACCACTTTTGTAATTAAAACACATTCACATAATAATCGTTATTATCACTCAATTTTTTTGTTAAAATTATGACAGCTAATTAACCGACCGATCGCGACAATTGACTTTTATCAACTGATCAAAAATCAAATTCAATAATAAAAAAAAACTTAGCCGACTCGTGCAACAATATTCGTGAAATTACAATGATATTAACTTAAAATAGTATACAATATAAACCGATAAACACCGATATTTTACATATTCCAAAATGTCATTTATTTTTTCAGAAAAAATATTATTATACATATAATGTATAAACACTGAAATAATCATTATCAAAAATGTAACCGGATTTGTTAATTTAGATAGCGTAAATGTATTCTTAAAATTCTTCGACTCGTGCGTATTATATTGACGACTGAAAAGGCCAAGGGGTACAAGTAAATTGGCGGCGATTTCGAGAAAAGAGCGCTCAAAGTTGAACATGTATTAAGAGGAGGTCGAGTGATTTGATGATATATCTCGGTACACGTTCTAAATTCGTTTATATCCTTTTACCACCAAATATATGAGCGCACATAGAAGCGATTTCTGTGCATAACTCAATTTCGACAAATATGTCACTTTTACTCCTTGGCTTTGCTGAAAAAGTATGCAAACGAAGAGACGTCCTATCGTAATGAGAATCCTTAGATTCCTTGGCATTCCGAATGCCCCCTGGAAAGCTGTCCTTCGCGATAGTTTTAATAATGATTAAATGTTAGAGTTCCCTTATAACGTAAATGTGGCGCCCGTAGTTTCGCCTAGTTTTACTGGTGCCCAACTAGGCCGGCCTAACAAGCTGACATAGAGTTGGGGTGCAGTTAAAAGGCGGGATGGTGGGCTTCCCTCGTTATGTACCCCTTGGCTTTTTCATTCGTCATATACTAACGCGGAATTTAAGTACGACCTATCATTTAATTTTTTATCAACTATCGATGTGATATTGATTTTTTTGTATAAACATAAATATATAAATAAGAATCAACCATGATAAAAAAAATATAAATTCATTCAACAAAAATTCAAAGATCTAACCGAGCACGATCTAGGCCTTTCGGCATGCGATCGACTTCAATCCCGCGGGATGATCCCACGCAAGGCACGGCCACGTTTTTGTTAATTAGCGAATGAAATTGAATAACAATGAGGACGAGGGTAGTGCGTGCGGCGACAAAGGGCGTAATTTACAGCGGGCGCCGGACCAACGGACAAAATCCGACATTAGGACCCGGCTTGCGGTCCCGGGGCCCACGAATAAATTTCTGGGACCCTCTATCCCACAAGTGATGGGGGAGTGTGGGGATGGTCGATCCCCTGCCCCCCTCGCGGCTGCCACATTTCGCGGGGGGGGATAATCACCGCGCTTGGCTTTATTAAAATGACAATGCGCCACTCGCAGTCCGGGCGAACAATATCCGCAAAGTGTCATTGTCGTTCGGAAAATCGAGTTTCGTTCCTGCCGAGGGTTTTCGGTTTCTTATGCTCCGTTCGACTAGGGGCGGTTTTCAGACGTGCTGTGTGAACGTTTGGTGCGTGAGATTATACTATTACATTTTTTTATTACTTAATAAGTGAAGTTTTATAATTCGATTGCATATTTTTTGCAATTAAACGTCGGTGCACATATGAGTTAGATCAAATTTTATGCCGATGAACGGATCTCCCGACTATTGCGCTCATTGTCAGCAACAATTGCGCACCGACATTAGAGCGCAACACAATATTATCAAATTATAAAATTTCATGTATTAAGTATATATATTGCTCGGTATGTAAGTCAGCATACGTTTAAAGCATCTATATACAACCTAATCTAACCTAAAATCATATATAACCAAACCTGAAGAATATACGAAAATCTTAATATGATGCCTAACCGAACCTAATCTATCGAATCAAGTACTGAAATATAATGTAAAATATATTATTATTTTTTTCTTTTTCGATCAATTTTCTTCAGATTTAACAATGCGTCACCCAACTAAACGGCCTTTTCATTTATTTCTACTTCTATCACACACGACCGCGTCACAGTAGATCGTTCAGATTTGGCGCTACGTGCGTGGCGCGCGCAAATCAAATAACTGTCACGACCGCCGCTAAAATACATCTCGCTACGCACGCGAAACGACATTCCCTTTTATTTATCAAAAAAAAAAAAGGAAACGAAAAAACACTAGAGATGATTGATCGCCGAAAACCGCGATCCGGAGCGTCTTCGAACGATTTCGATTCAGACACTCGCGGGACCGAAAGAGATAAGCCGAACCGCCCCTATGCGTTGTATCAGAGACGTGACGGTTATTATCCGGCTAATTTTCGGCGAACACACTTGTCACAGTGTTTTCGTACGGTTTCAGCGAGCTTTCGTCGGACAGAACCCGACAATTACGCCAAGTAACAGCGGCGTTGATAAAGACATCGCTCCTCAGCCACCCCCTTCGTTTTAGGGGTGGCGGTTCCATTGTTGTCGGTTGTTGTTCGGAGGGTTGTAGCGACGACGAGGGCCCATTGTTGGACCGTTTTCTAGGACGATTTGCCAACCGATGCTCGCGAGGAGAGCTGCGGACTAACTCCGAAGTAACGTTGCCGAAGAGACGTGACAATTATGATAAACAAGGAACGCGAGAAGGGATCGTCGCTGTTAATAAACGTATAAGTATCAAAACGAGATTGGGTTGCTTTGATGATGCGATTTTGTTGTTTTGAAGATCTTTCGTGTGTTGGTTTTGTGATGAAAATACTAAAAATTATATCTACTAATCGAATATATTATTAAATATTTGTGTTTTCAAGTTAGACTGGTTGTGCAGTGGGTTATACTTAATACGTATTATTGTAAAGATAATACAGTTTGAGATCTTGAGTGGACTTCCACTTGTCCACTTGGCTGCTTTTTCTCGAATACTTACTCTATTTGAATTGAGAAAGAGTGTTTATAACACTTCAGGAAGCATTTTCTCAAAAATGTATTCTCAAGTATCACTTTAAGTATTCAATGCATGCGCTACTTATTATTGTGATAATTTTATTCGACGCGTTATCGTATAATAGGTAAGTTGCTAATATAGTGATATATTTATAAAAGTAAGGTTAATTTAAATGTTAGACGCCTTTAACTGAACGAACCTATGGTTACAAAATTCGCTGAAAAGTGGAGGCCCAAGCCTAATCCGGACTTCAGTTCCATTAAAAAAATTTAAAGGTAACCAATTTTATTTCGAAAGTGAAACTTAAGTTTTAGCTTTTTATATATTCACTTATCTGAAAATCTATTTTTTATGCACACAAAGTTTCCATCTTAAAAGCATTGTTTGCCCGACCTATATCCGTCCGGAAAATAATATGTATAGATTAATGGTGTAAGAACCGTTTTTTTTCTTTAGCGGACCAACAGCGGAGCCGCGTGAAAAATCACACTCGTTCCGCTGATAACGCGCCATGACGACATTAAATAATGACTTACAATATCTTAGTTATAGATGGTGAGACCCGGGGGCCAAAACCGAAACCCTACAGTGGGAGAGTTGGTCCTTCGAGGAGGGACGGAGGAATGTTGCCTCAGGTCCGATAAACGACGCTTTGTACCCGTTACCTTTTTTTCCTTTCGTCGACAGACCTCTTATTGGTCAAGTGAAGAACGATGGCCGACGGCCAAAGAAAAAGAGCCAGCAATATAGAAGAAAAATATTATTATCAATAATAAATACCGAGGTTGTAAGCGTTCGGCAAACGGAAAAGCCTCACTCGCTCCGGATAAAAGAAATACTACTGCGCATTAGTCATAATCGCTCGATGTATTTATTATATGGAACAAAACAATATAATTTATAATAATAATCGCTTTCGATATTTCTGATATATACACGAACACAAATTTCATGTTTGCGTTAATAAATTTCTAGCAAAAGTGCTAAAGCATCTTTGGGTTGTTCACCCTTAGTTTGACCTGATTCAACAGAAAAGATGCGCACTTTCAGAACGCCCTAAATATGTGTAGCCTTTTACGTTTGATATAGTAGGGGGTGTTTCGCGTCGAAGGGTCAAGAAAACTGATTTGTGAAAATAGTTTAAATAGCGTCCGAGGGTGGTAGTAAATTCCTATTCGGGGTATAGTCGGCCCTTTTTTCCCCAGTTCTTTAGCGTCGAACCCTTACAAACACGGCCGTGTTGCGGGATCCTTTAAGGACGGAGGCATTCCGTCAATGTCGATGTATTTCCGTGACAACATAGTTGCTCTAACTTGCTCCTTTGTGATACAAATCGCGCCCGAAGAAAAATATGCATCCGTCCCACCCTCAGTGCGATCTCGCCGGAAAATCTTCCAGAAAAACCTCGCTTTTCCGAGAAAAAACGATGGAAATTCTTTGTTCGCGAGGAGAGCAAAAAAAATCTGGACGGTTGAATGGGCATCAAAGGTACGCGACGGTGAAAGAGTGTGTAAGCAACAATACCCCGACTAAAGACTCTCCGGCAATATCTCTTCGATTTTCGAAGGGAAAAATGCCGATTTCTTACAGGAAAACACATACGAGGCCCCCTTTTTTTATGAAAAGACCTTTAGCCTATTTTAAACCCATTTTACTTAAGTAATAGCCTTATGACGCGTCGATTTCACGTGCGATTGGACGCGTCTACGTCGAAACCTCTCGATCACTTTTCACTAAATTCGACAAAATACAAAAGGGCACACGCGAGGCTATAACTCGCGAATAAAAATGACGACCTCGCTCATTACAATAACGATAAAAAAATACGCATGACCGATGCCATTAAATATCTTGTATATTGGCGTAGGCTAATATTGTCTCCGGGGTTGGCAGTAAAATTTTCCTTCTTTGCCTGCACGGTTTTTATTATTTTCCGATTGCGGTTAATCCACCGTTATGTTTGTTTTCAAAGAGCAAGCTCTGAATGTTCCATTGCTCCCGCTTTATTGCGGCGTTCTGTTGATTTGTAGCCAACTGCAGTGTCGCAATTCAACCCCTGGAAATGCGTTCCTAACGTGGGTTTTCCGCATTTCGAACTCTCCTAACTGTTATTATTGAACTGTCAAAGCTTTTGCTTATAACATACGAATGAACCATAATGGGTATCTTCGTATCTGTAGATATTTGTATTAGGTACTGAGTGGTATTTATTTTTCTGAAATTGTTTGTGCATCAAAAAGCACTTTAGCATTAAAAAACTCGTTGAGAAAAATATTTGTAAAACTATTTACTCAGATAGAGATCAATTTCAATCTATCGCAGACAAGGTGACCGATCCTTGAAGAAATTTTGAACGCCTTTTATTTATCCTTTGTCGCGTTCGATGTACGACCATTTTTACCAGCATAACGCACGTACATCAAATGGCATGTCGTGAAAATGAAATATGACAAAGTAACGAACGGCGACATATTTTTTCATATGTCAAATCTGAGGATACGTCCTTGGATTGTCCTACTTTCAGGATTTTTTTCTTTTTGTGAGTTTTTTGTTCGAATTTTGAAGATGTGTAAAATATTTAATATTTCGCAATACAATTTATAAATTTCATTCGTATGTTTTTATTGAATAACATTCGAAATGTACTGAATATATTTTTTATTATTTCAGAACCGTTTATATATTTTAATCACATTTATTATACGTATACTGAATATATTACGCAAAATATGTGGAAACTGAAACATTGTTAATTCCAACATTATAAGAGTTATTTTATGATACGCATACATTATGAAAGTTACTCAATTCAAAACGACTCTGCGCGTATAAATTTGATTTCCATATAAATACACTAACTTTAAACATAGAACAAGCCGCATATTTTAAAGAACCAAGTATAACACTTTAAACGAAATAGAGAAACACCTGCGTCTCGACGTTTTGTTAACTCATCTTTAGACAGATTTCACTCAAAACGAATACATGCTCGTATACGAAGTTGATAAAGTATTTTTACGATCGTTCGGATAGTAAACGTAGTCGTTCTGCGAATTACTTGATTGCCTCACTGAACAATCATACTAGAATCATAAACGCATTAGTGCACGGTATAATTGAAACGAAATTATCGTATTGTTGTAGGAACTCATAAACAATAGTGTATCGTAAAATAATAATCACGAATAATATTTATTTAGATAAAATTAATATTTAATAAAAAAAAAACAAAGACATTCATTTCAGATATAGAAATCGATCAAACTGCTATCGAACCTACAATTTCAATCAACGATAAAACCGATCGAATTCCTCCGACCATTAATCGAAAAGATAGGTGGTCGAGGACCTGAGAAAAACTTTGATACGAGCGAATCACGACCGATTGATTACGTCCACCGCATTCCGATGTAAAAACCGTGCTGCAAACGAGCCAGAAGATTAACAGCATCCCTTCCATTTGTAGGGGTGCTCCGATATATCAGACCTCCAGGAGATACACACACATCCAGGATATCCAGGACCCCACGGTTAAGCGTCGGGCAAGGATCTCTCATTAGACACGTAATTACTGTCGATCCATCGCCGGGACGGATGCCGAACTCGTAATGGAACCGAATAAGATGGGGATGGTTGTTGTCCGAAAGAAGACAAGGGGTTGCTTCTTATAATAAGAAGTGTTATTGAGAGGCTCCGGTGCAAAAACGAAAGAGCTCCATGAGGAATGGGAGCACTTTGTTCTCGGGGAGGCTCTCTGATGGCGATGTATCGGATGCATCTATTTCTCTGCGTAATGGTCATAAGTTCAAATGGATTGTTTTTTTTTTATTTGTATTTTTATATAAATAAAAATGAATTTATGTATGTTGCTTATAAACTCTTGAACGACTGATCTTTTAACTTTGAATATTTTCTGGTTTATTATGGAAAGGATTGTCAGGGAAGGTTTATGCATCATTATGTTTCTATACAGTTTTAAATTTAGGACTCTTATATTGTTAGAAGTAGTATATATTTTATACAGCATACACATGCAACGAGATTTATAACTGTAATGGAAAAAGATATTGGAACGAGAAATACTATAGTTCGCAATTCGCCATAGTCTTGAGCAATCCGAGTGATTGAAGCTAGCATTATATAAAACGTATTTATTTTTTAGTTCGTGACCGTAAATAATATTCTAAGAAAATTGCATACATTATGGATTCATTAGTATTTTATGGATAGTGTGACAATGAAAAATTTTATTGAATGTAAAAAAATAAAATTTTATTAATTTTTATTATATAACCATATATCGAATTTAATTTGAAAACAACTTTAACATTTTTTCATACGTATTAAAAAGTACAAAAAAAACGAACACTCTTTCACCGAAGCCCGGTAGAGGATCGATTTCAGCTGAAATTTTATCTTCGGCTTACCTTAACGTTTAATCTATCCGGATGCTTTCGATAGCGTTAAAGCGTATATCCATACGTATGGTAGAATAGTGAGTGGGCGCACACAGATATACGGGAACATTCCTAGTTTCCTCTCCACTCATTTCGTCTCGGGAACAATAAGTGTAGATGGGACAGCTAGATTGTTTGAACTTGGTCGGTGATTGGGCTCAAATGAGTTCTGTCTTTAATTTCGTTGCAATTTGTAGAGACAGAGTTAACCGATCAGCTTTATTATTTCAATTCCCTTTGTCTTTATTGAAAACAAGTCGACTTCGTTGGGTGCATTTGATAAAAAAATCTTCAGTATAAAATAACATTGGCAATTAATATATTTAGATACTATCTTAATTTTTTTCTGAAATCAGCATCAGTTTGATTTTCAGCGGTTTTTGTAACCAAGGTATTTTTTTGGAAGGGATGGTTAAACTCTAGACCAACCATATGTACATATATTGGTATTATACTTAGATATGGAAATCAATCAATTCATAAAATAACTCACAAAATTTGAGTCAAATAGATAGAGATCTCGGTTGCTGATAGATGTCGCCCAAATTTTTTGGCATAAACTTACAAAAAATCTGATCGACAACGACAAACCAGAATTTAGTTTGAGGAACTATTTTATAAAGCATTAAATTACATTTTTTTCAAACGAACGAAATAGACATTCGAAAGAAATGATCGAGTCTACAAATCAATTGATCGATTTATAAAAAAAACATGGGAATCTTGTCAGAACTCGAACCTAGCAATCTGAGAACACTAAGTAAGTCGCTTTATATATATTTTTTTTATGATGCTGCACTATTGATCGGTTAAAATTTTGCAAATACTTATGAAAAATAATCCAATTGAGCGGATCAATCGCCTGGTTAACGTATCGAGAAGAAGATTTGCAAAAGTGAAGTGTTGAGCTTGATAGTATACGTTTATGCCCCATCCACGGGGGGATTATTTCAGGATCTGCAGCATTTCTACAATCTCCAGGTTTCGGTTGAGGGAATTAAATGAATTCTCCCGGCGGAAGGATCGTTCCTTTTGAGTGTGTTTTCGTGCGATCGTTTATTCGCCGCCCCGTATTTACAGTCGGAATCTAGAGAGAGAAAAGGTAAAAACGTCGAGAATGGAAGTCATATTAAAACTTTAAATTGCGAAAACGTAGTAAAGAAACCACATGCTCGGTTCGATCGGTAGTTACGTAAAATCTCAAGCATTTTATATCGGAAAATGGCGTTAAGAGTTTGTCGAAAATCATAATTATCATGCTTATTTTATACAATTTATTTATATTGTCGTATTAATTTTTGTTTAATATCGGTTTACGTGGGAAACTTTTCTATTAATAATCGCAAGTTGTTCGATATGCGAATCCGAAAATCGGAATATTTCTGTCATATTCTGCGAATAACAAACTCATCAATCAATTACCCGACGTCTCTTTATTTGAAGCGCAAAGTTTGTAAATTAGTATTATAAATTGAATGTATTGATCCTTTATTTGACGTACTTGAACTGCGTAGGTATAATCCTTGAAACATTTGTACAAAGTATATAAATCAGTCAAATATACACGTACAACATATAGTTAGCAAATTACCGCAAATTTGTTAATATTAACGAACACGTTAAATTTTAGACAAACGTCCATCATGTGAGAACTCACGTTCTTATAACAAAAGTATCGAAAGCTAAAATTGATAATAAACGTTATTAGCACTTGATTCTATTCAAATAACCGCCGAAAGGTGATAATGTCTGTATTCAAACTTAGAGAACTTTCACTTCGTCGACTCTTCTTGCTTTGCACCACGAAGTCATCACTGGTTAGTTCTGTTCTGTCACTCGCATACGTGACGCGTATTCAACATCAGTTGCAAAATAAATCAAGTACTGCAAAGACGCTTCAACGCAAATCCGATGAACCACAATACAGTAATGTGATATTATAAGAACTTTTCAACTATAATCTTCGAGACATCGAGCTAAAATAACAAAGAAGGCATTTCATCAATTCGAATCATAATAGCGAATATGTCTTCTCTTACGATTTCGGCTGTTATTAGACAGGTGAGTTTTTGCATACTTTTTTTTTTTAAAGTGGTGTTTCAACTCTGATGTCATCTTCTTGGTTTCACTCTAGACAATTTTGACTTTTGCTGCTTCTTTGGCGTTTCTCAGTATCGGATTGGTGAGAGGATATTCTTCTTCGGCTCTTCCTTCTATAGAAGAAACTTATCCTGAGTTATTACCGTCAATTGAAGCTCATTCATGGGTTGGTTAGTATATTTCATAATCAACTTAAAGTGTTTTAAGAAAAAAAAAATTGCTATTTTGAATTTGTGCTGAAATGTATTTTTTTTTTCAATGTCTATTCAATAGAGCAACATTGTGGCATTTTTTTTATGATCATTTGTCATTAAGCCACACATATAACCATGAATTCATCTTGTTTAAAATAATAGACCAATTTCGTTGCATTGTCAATGATAAATGTATATATGCACGTGACTTTATAAGTTATAAACTAGTACACGTGAAGAATACACTCGTAGTGACATTTGTATATCGATTTTACGATGAAAATTACTTCGGCTCATGTTAATCTCTAGAAACTAATAAAATTAATTTAAATTAAACAACTCAAGATACAAGATAAAGATGACATCAACATAGTAATTCATGCGGGAGATTAAATCGTTAATTCGTGATTCAAATCTTCACTGATGTGTGATGGCTTAATTACTGTGATTCGAAATAAGATTAAATCAAAATCATGTATCTATTTTGTAAATGGATACATTTATCACATATGAATTTATACCTTAATTTGATTGAAGGTCAAATGTATCGTTAAAATATAGTTAATACGGGTAAGTTTGCAATACATCTTAGTGCCTTTCACTCTCAATTTGATAATTCATACATGATAATTAGCACTATTTGGAAGTTATTTGCTCAGAAATTTCTCGCAAAAATGTTAAATAGTTTATATCTTATTTGAATTTGTGATTTGAATCAATTGAAATGATTTTCAGGATCTATTCCACCTGTGGGTGCGTTAATAGGAAGTCTCGTATCTGGACCATTAATGCAAAAGACAGGAAGACGAACGACTGTATTAATAGCTTCTCCTTTGTGGGCAGCTAGTTGGGCTTGTATTGCTTCTGCAGATAGTTTGATTCTTCTATTAATAGGAAGAATCAGCACTGGGTTTTGTGTAGGACTTGTCCTGCCTGCCGTTCAAGTATATGTAAGAAATATTTATTTATACTATTTTTTGTGACCTGGTGATGCTCGAGAATCTATGTATTCATTTTATTGCGAAATATCTATCTAAATATTTCAAATGACGTTGCGCGTGTAAGCCGTGTTTAATATCATATTTGATACGATCGCGTTACGGGAAAAGCCTTTCCATTTCATAGATTTTAAAATTTAAATATAAATCGTACAGAAATCTTTTCAGATGTGCTTACAATAACACTGGAAAGTTTTGTAGTGATAGGATTAGCTGTTAAAGAGCCTATAAATATAAATATACATACATATTAACATAAAATCATTTTGATTTGCTTATAATAAAAACAAATAAAAGTAAGATAAGATAAAATGAGATGGAAACTAATTTATGTTTGGCTAATCCTTGAACTTCAGCTTATTACTTTATTAAACAAACGCTCGAGGCTAACAAGTTTTGAGATTTAAAACTAAACGCAAACACATAAAATAATATTTGACGAATGCATTTCTTAAGATTGTTCAAAATAAATATAATCAGCTAATTATACTGCTTATTTCGCTTAGTTGTACAGTTCACTCACACGTAAGATTAAATATACAATATGAAAAAAAATCAACAAACCAAATTCGAAAAACAATTTGAGCAAATATTATCGGTTGACATTCGCAGCACTTTTCATTGAGTTCATGCCAGATAATGCATTCTGGATATTATCTTCAATAAATAATAACACTATTCTGTGTGTCTGTGTTTCCATGTAACGTGAATGTAAAAAATAATATATCTATTCAACGGGTTGATCTCTAGTCTTCAATAAATCTCATCTACTAATTACGCTCGCCATTTTCATTAAGACAGTTCACTCACACTTAAAATTAAACATACAAACGAAAAAAAAAAATTATCAAATCGAACTCGAATCGCAAATCGAGCAAACATTTTCGATTCACACTTTCGATTCAAGGATAATTTCATATCAGATGATGCATTCTGAATATTATATTCAATTATCTCATCTACTAATTACGCTGCCATATTATTTTAGACAGTTCACTCAAACATAAGATTAAACATACAAACGAAAAAAAAAATTAACAAATCGAATTCGAATCGCAAATCGAGCAAACATTTTCGATTCACACTTTCGATTCAAGGATAATTTCATGTCAGATGATGCATTCTGGATGCATTTTCAGGTGAGCGAGTGCAGCTCCCCAGGGATCCGAGGACGACTCGGTTCACTGCCTTCGCTCTTCATGTCCACTGGGATTGTGTTCTCGTATGTACTTGGATATTGGCTCATGTGGAGGACGCTTGCTTGGGCTTCTTCTTGTGCTGCACGTGAGTTTCGATTTCAGCTGAAAGCGAGTTTTTTTTCAGTAGCGATTCACCATTTTGAAATTCTTCCGAGGACGCAGCGGAAGGAAGGTGTCTTGCGAGTTTTGAGTGCGATATTCGTATCGCGAGACTGCATAGTTGTGAATTTCGTTCGCAGGTGGAAATAGTTTGAATTATTTAGCTTTTTCGCGATGCGAAATTTGAATTTAATAGACGTTCTCATTTAGTGATAAGTTTTTGCCTTTGTTGATTATCTTTTGAAATACAGTGGAATTTCGATGTAGAATATTCCGTCGACCGAATAATGTTAAAGAGTCAGGGTGAAGAAGAGAATCGTAAGTTTGCTTTCATAATGTTATGTAATAATATACTTTGAAGACTGAAGCTCATTATTATTTAAGTTACCGAGCTTTATTATGAAAACTAGAACATCAATATAAAATTTCAATCAACACTGTTTAAATTTAAAATATTATACACTTACATAGTTTAGATATTTTTTCAGGTATTGAGACATATTTTATACGAAGCGAATGAATCGAATCAGAAAAAACATCAATAAACAACAATATAATTAAGTCTTTGGTTCATATTTGAAAAGATAGGATTCGATAATACCAATTTTGATCAAATTTTATTTGCTTCACAAAGATTCGTTGAAATACTCAAAGCTGCTTATCGACCCGATTTGAATCTGTATATAAACATTTTTAAAAGGATCGATTTGTTTATTCCGTTTCCTTCGTAATTCTTCAATTAATGTGCTATTGCAGAGGATTTAATTAAAATGAAATACTTGAAATCGTGTTTACCGATACCCTTAACTATTTGTTGAAAATGCTTCCAAGAAAACAATTTTTAATTGGATTCGCTCTACGATAATAAAAAAAAGCTTATATAAATGTATTTCATTTGAGAATAACATATGTATGTATTTCTTTATTAATGTTTATGATATTTATATACATACAAAGAGATAAAATCGGATTTCTGAGTTGACTTTGGCTGAAAGTTTTTGAAATTGAATAAAACATATGAGTCTTATAAATGAATTCTTGTTTTATGATATTCTTTGTATTTTCAGTGATTATTTTCGTTATTCTTTATCCACTACCTGAGTCTCCTATATGGTTGAGTACGAAGAACAAATACACGGATGCTGAAAGGTCACTTAAATGGCTGAAACTACCTTTAACACACGAGTCCATTCAATTGGGACCATTAAATGGAAACTCCGAGAAAGATGTGTAAGGAACCTTCCTCCAATATAAACATCTGTTGTTGATTTGTCGGACACAGATTTTCTGTATTTGGGTCGAGCGTATTTTTCTTAATTACTTTCCATTGTGTTTACCGCTCGTTTTTATGTTATGATGATTCTCTCATATGAAAAAACTCGATTTTTTCAGATGCGGCAACCAGGCGAATGAAAAGCACGAACAAAATTTGTTTTCTAAGGAAGTCTTTTTCAGCTCTGGAGTACTGAAGCCTCTTGGAATCGGCTTCGCTCTCTTGGCTTTTCAGCAAATCAGCGGAATCGACGCAGTTATTTTTTTCACCGTGGAAATATTCAAAAGTTCAGGTATCGCAAGCGAAAAAATAATTTTCAATCTTTCGATGACAATATTTTCGTTTGGTTTTTTTCCAGCGAGTTAGTCGATATTGGAATAAAAATTCGACGGAATAGACGCTTCGCGTGCAGCCCGTCATACAAATATTCATTAAATTTTATTCATGACAGATTTTCATTTCCGTCAGAAGAATATTTGAGCGCCGAATTTTTTCGAATCAATTAAAAAATATACATTTGTACTACGCAGAAAAAAAATTGCAAATGAAAAAATAATTATTATCAGTATTAATTATTCGAACGAAACGCACAGTCGGTTCCGTTTTTTTTTTTCGCCACAACGAAACGAAAGAGTTTGTAATTTACCCGACGCGGTTTTAAATACGTTTTTAATACGATTATTTTGAAAAACGAAACTCACGGCGGTTATAAATTAATGTCGCCCATTTTGCGGCGCGAAACTCACTCACTCTATGATAAACGATCTTTCGAGGCTCGACCCCCGATCGATGCGCGAAAATAAAATTAATGTTTCGACGTTGTTCTAATTGCAGGAAGCACTCTGAACGATCATTTAGCAACTATAATTGTCGGAGTGGTTCAATTAGCCTCAAACAGCGTGTCTTTATTATTGGTCGATAGAGCCGGCAGGAGGCCGCTGCTGATGGCATCTGGCGCCATTACATCCATCGCGATGGCAGCCATGGGAATATCGTTTTACATAGACCTCAAGCAGCATCCGCTATTGGGGTAATTCAGACCCGTTTGATTTGCCCAATTAAGCAATGAATTAATTTTGATTAACGCCCCCGCGCCGCCGTCTGACCCTCGCCCAAATATTTCGAGTTCGTAACATATCGTTCGGCTTCGATTGAATCGTCTGCGAATCATATTGTTGTATATGTGAATATAAGCAATTTGATTTATATTGAAATTGTTTCTGTGATAAAACTGAGAATATAATTAAGTAGTTTCAAACTAATCTCGAAGGAGCACCAGATGATATACTGCGAGATGGCGCCAGACCGCAGCGCGGTGGTTGAAAGCACCTTCTATGTATATAATTTCCTTTCGTTCTTTTTTTGTTCTACGTTCATTTTTCTCACAAAGTGAAACTTCTTTGATACGGTTGATTATTTCTATTTTTCTTCAAGATTTCAATTTAAAATTTGCATTCGCATTATTACTTTGCGAATTTAATTTGCAATTTGCTTGATGTCTCGTCCGATGTTGCAGGTACATGCCGCTGATTTGCCTCATAGTGTTCATGATTGGATTTTCATTGGGATTCGGTTGTATTCCGTTTTTATTGCTAGGAGAGCTTTTCGCAACGAAACAAAGAGGGGCGCTAAGCGCTTTGGCCGGATCGTTCAATCTGTTCGTTATGTTTGTCGTCATCAAAACATATCATACCCTACAGGTAAATAAAATAAAAATAAATTATATAATGAAATTGATAAGTATATGAAAGTATTAATATATTTCTATAAGAATATTTCAAAGCTCTCTATAAAAATTCGAAGAAAAATACAATTGAGATAAGATACAATACTTGACTTTCTCCAACATTTTAGATTTTATTTTGAATGCATGTAACACAAGTTAAAAATAAACATTTAGAACTGAATGTTTTGAAAAATAATAATGAGCTATTATCAATTGAATTGAAACAAAAAAATAAAAAAAATAAATGCTATTCGAAATAAGCTCAATTGTTAAAATTTAAATTAGTTTTCTACGCGTTCACATGGCTTATAACTGTCGGATAAAATCCAGAAAATTATTTTCGAGTGCTCACATGCAAAAATAACTTCAAAACATAAAAAAAAAACAATTTTCAAAATTGAAAGCGTCCCAAAATCAAATTTTCACGTCGAAAAGGATAACGCGAACGACGACGCCACTCTCCGTGACGTTACCGCGCGCGCGAAATTCACCGGCGAAACGTCGATTTCAGACGCGAGTTTATTTTCGCGAAACGGAAAATAAATAAAACCGAAGTGGAAAAAATACATATAAATATATAGAAATAAGCGCATATACGTATCCACGTCACCGTACAAGGAAAAACCCATTAAATTTTCAATGGGCGCCCGATGTTTTCGCACCGGCTTTGTCCGTATCGAACTCGTTGCTGGGTCCGAAGCGAAAACGCGTACTATATGTACACACATATGAACTGTCCAGAGATAATCGTGATTAACTCCATTTTTGACAAAAGTGAAATTCAAATGTCAAAGCTTTCGGTATAACCATGACTCTCTATGTGTGAAATATCTTTCCCGAGTAAATACCATTAAATGAAAAAAAAAATTCGACTACAGGAAAATAAATTATATGAATATTTCAGAAGGCATTTTAATTAATTTTGTACTCTAATATAAATCGACCATATCTGAAGTTTATTATAAACGATATTTGTATGTTAATAAATTCTGAAAATGGAATAATGAAGAGAATTTTAAAATACGACTCAAACACGTTTGACAGTTTTTCTCGGCATTTTGCTTAATGGAGTTAGTTTTGATTGGCTCTGAACGGCTCATATGTATGTATAGGTATGTATTTTTTTATATTTCGTGGAATATCCGAGTGAAGGCATTGTCGTTTGTTTTGTTAAGGGCTTACTGACGTCCGCGGGCACGTTCTGGATGTATTCGATTTTTTGCACCATCAGCGTTGTGTTCGTCGCCCTCTGCGTCCCGGAGACTAAAGGGATAACTTTGGAAGAAATTGAGAAGAAGTTTAAGAAGACGCCCAATAAATCCAAAGATGGTTTGGATAATTTAGGATATCAGTGATATGATGTCTGTGTGATATAATATAACCAAAGATTTATTTTTCCTCAATTTTTTTCTCAACATGTTTTAATTTTTTTTAATGAGACGATACTATTTATGAATTTGAAATACCTACCTATAGTATATTTTTACAAAAAATTTCCACTTAATGGTTTACAGTTTATTTTATAATTTACAGAATGATAGTGCTGTTATTAATATTGCATAAGATATCCATATTTGGAATTATTTTCATGAAAAAATTCAATTAAAACGAGAAAATTACTAGGAAAAAAATATCACCGGGGTGCATGAAATTAATGTTTTATTGAATAACTCTCGTTTTTCAGAATTGGCTCGATTTTCAGAAGCGTATAATTTACAATAAAGTATATTTTTTTTGCATTCAACGACTGTTATATAATTAATTTCTTCCGAGTAGTGTTTTCATTCAATGGAATTTTTTCATGAAAGATATTCTAATTTTTTATCGTCAAAATGCAATAATAATTGTAAGAACCGTACTTGATCATTCTTTAAGTAATAAAAGATACTGATGACTTATTTAGAGAAATTTTTACAAAAACCTAATAAAATCGATATTCTTCCAGTATCCAGATTAAATTAGCAATGTAAATATTTTTTCTTGTCAGATGTTAGAATATAAATGAGTTGTTTCTTAATTTGTTAAATAAATTATTATCAATTTTAAATTATTGAAATAGCTTGTGTTATTAATGTTATATTTATAGATTTCCTATTTATTTATAAGGGTCGAGTATTATTTGCTAAATTATAAGATTAGGGAAAATCGCTGCTGGAAAGCCCAATTTCGCACAAAAGAGTGGCAGGGTGTTGTAAATGAGTGTTTACGTGGAGGATTATTTTTCCATAAAATTTTCAGACAAAAATGCGATTATGACGCGATCACACCGTTTCCCCATTTAATCTCTGCCACCCTATCCCTTCCCTTGCACGTGGCTCAATTTTTCAGGAGGAAAACTCTGCTTTGAAGCATACAATTACCTCACTTTGACCTGACAAAAGAAAATTGACAAAGAGCGCTAAGTAGCTTAGTGCGATAGCTTGAGCGCTGGACGAAGTTCTTGGCACACAACAGACTTTTTCGAACTCTCAAAGATCGTTACTCGCTTTGCCATGCTTATTATTTTATATACGAAGAAAAAATAGACGACTTGCCTGAAAAGGGGGACATATCATACTGCCAAAGATCTTCGATAAAAAAAAACTTGTATCAAAATACGTATTTCATATCTATGAAATGTTGAATGAAATTGATTTTAGGATATGCATTGAATTTGTATACTTTGTTCGAATTGAATGTATTGTACATGCAGTGTATCAGTGTTATTCATTCGAATTGAAGCATTGCACCAGCATATCTGGGAAGTCTATTCATAGTTTATCTATAGAATACAAATAATAAAGAATTTCTATGTACTTTTATATAATCCAAACATTGCTTTGATCGTAAATTTATTCACCTTTATGGAGAAAAATTGGAATCTTTGTATTATTTCATCGGTATGACACTCGATTGAGCCAGATCTAACTGCATTGTAAAATATAATTCAATCGGATCTTTTAAAATTAGTACAAAAGTATCAAAAAAATCAATACATCGGCACCTTGCTCAACGGGCACCTCACAACTTAATACTTTTCAAAAGACGACGCATCAGATAAATTCATGCAATACGACGTTCAACTATAACTAGAATCATCATCCATTCATTCCACACCGTCTCAAACTCATCTCGAACGACACAGATCAAACTAAAAATAGATCGATCTTAAAAAAAAATCAATCAACACGATCCCGAGCACGTACTTTGCACAAGACGACGCATCAGATAAGCTCCGAGCGATGCGACACGAAATTTCGCAACACCATCGATTCCCATAGTCGGCGATCCGGTAGCCGTCCGAACAAGAGCGGTTCCGTTTGCACGGAGCCAAATCACCATAAATTGAAAATTGCGCAAGTGAAAATCGTGTCTGCGAGCAAGAAAAGACGGGCACATCTTCCTCGGCTTGCACAACTGACGATGGAGAAGAAGACGACGACGAAAGACGATCGTAGGCTGCGGTGATATGGGCGAGGATGATGCACGTTCACTTCTTTGTCGTACCGTCGAGATGTGTTTTGTACGCACGCTCCAGTTACGTGACTCTTTGAAGGCTTTCGCACTTGTCGATTGAAGTGTTAGAAACAATGTATCTTAAAAGTTCTTTGGGTTATCGATGTTCTAATTAACTTTTGAGTATAGATTGGTGATTTTTTTTCAATTGAATGCTGTTATAGATATGGCTGTGTCTCTGTTTTTTTCTCTATGTGATGTATTATATTATACTTAAAACTTAAAAAGATAATATTTTTTTCATATTAATATATTTTACTTCACTCATCCGCAAAAATATTCGAGTGGTTGCACATTGAAGAACCAAAATAACCCTTGATACAATCAAATAAATAAATATACAGAATAAGTAAATAACATTAACACAAACTTTCAAAATCTTCGCTGCCTGCATACGAAAATAAGATATAAAGAAAATTCACAAACGAAAGTTAAACAAATCGAAAATACCGTTGATGGACGTTAAAATTTTATAATTCTCATACTAAGAGAATTAATATTACCACTGAAACCGTTTTGATTTTTTTTCGAAAAACAATTGAACGATTCGATTGATATTTTATTTGAATCATGGTTAAAAAAGCAACGATTCACTCGAAAATAGATAACCGTTTTGCAAACGATTGTATTCGTTCAACTTTCAAGCTTTTATGAACGATAGAACGATTCTTTATGACGCAATAATGTAAGTTGAAAATGAGAAAAAAAAAGAAAACCGACAAGCTTTACACCCTCCTTAATACATTTAATAAAGATAATGGCGCCATTTTGCACAACTTGTTTTATCCTTATTAATACGGGTTCGTAGAGCTTTAAATTATTTTTCATATTTACTAAGAAGAAACTTTTAACGATGGGATGATGATCCAATTATTTTTTAAAATGAGTAATTAATCTTTCACGTTGAATAAATAATAACATTTATTTATGAAAATATCGATTGTATTACCTTTGTATAATTTTTCAAATATAATTTTCGTTTAAGAGATTTTTTTTATAAGATAAATTATTCTTCGCAACAACTGATAAACATATAATATTGAAGATGAAATTGATGACATTGTATATAAACATTATATTATGGCAAACATTTCATATAATCATTATGGAATCATTATTCGATAATAGCGAAAGCGTGATAAGCCTCGGGTATGGGTTGAAAGATAAATTTTCTTGTGAAACACAAATGAAGTTGAATTATTTTAGAATTTCTTAAACAATAAATACTTGGAATGAATATATGAAATGACACGATTCAATCGCATTCATAATAGAATTATGTGTCCTTAAGCTCACTATAATTTAACAAAAAAAATCTTGAAAATTATACAATGAAAATCTAAAATTGATGACATTTATTCAATGCGTGAGAGATTTATTCATGACATTGCTTAAATCTCAGTGAATTAATCAGTCCAAGGTAAAAGAGACGACCTTCCACGATATAAAAATTTACATCCTAAAAATTTCTAGTTCACGTTCAAACGAAAAAGATCAGTTTATTTGAATACGAAGATTTCATTCATTAATCATCGTTGAAAAAAAATCTTATGAATAATTACAATAAATAAAAATTTGAATTATATGATTCAATCGATGTCAAAAAGGAAAAAAATAATAACCGCATTCGTTTGAATAACTTGTGTAATTTCTATGGCATGGATCCGTCACGTTTCTCATATCAACATCATGCACTTTCTACTACTAATCAAAATCGCATTTATGCTATTGCGCATTTTAAGAAAAAAAAGAAGATAAAGAGACACATGTACTCGTTTCCAATAAGGCCCAACTATGGGATATATGGCGATATCCACGGAAGACACTTTTCGATGTGATGATGAAGATTCCGACAAGGAACGTGTCCTATTCTAGATCCAGATCGTGTACTGTGTATTTGTGTAATGTTCGCTTTTTCTCACGATTCTAACCCATTGTGACCTGACATGCACCGCAACACCATTGCTGAAATTTGACCCGCGAATAGGTGCATCGATGAAATTTCGCGCCAATTATGCACCAGGATTTACTAGTTTAAACGAGGCGATTTGATTCGAACCGATAATCGAAGCCAATTCTATAAAATAAATAAAAGAAGCAAACAAGATAATCTATCGGCGAATTTATTCCTGCATGCGATACGAATTTAATTGATTTCAATTCGGCGGCGCATCGAATCGTGTTTGAATCGGTCAGTGAATTTCGCAAACGCGTTAAATTTAAAGGATTATGAGAATGAAACAAAATCGAAAATAGGCAAAAACACCTATTGGATCGGGTACAAAATATGAATAATCTATAATCGTGTACGCGTTCGTTATATCTGCCGTTTCGCGTGACCCATTTTCCGATGTTCAGTACAATTTTCATACATTTTCTCGTGCATGCTGAAAATAAAAACTACAATTTCGTAAAAACGAAATAAAATATTTGATGTACGTGACGTACAAGAGTGACGCGGTTGTCTTTTCTTTTCCTTCGACGTCCTTTGATGGAATATTCTTGTACGTTGATATTGTAAAATCCTGAAAGAGGGAGCACAAAAAAATCTGCACGCAATTTTATATCTTACATATAAAAGAGTCTGACGAAAAAAACCTCATTGTTATCCACATATCAGACTGTAAATTCTACATAATTTAAGATTATTATGCAATATGACACTATGTCACATTTATGACTCGTCGTAAAAATACCGCGATTTTAGTTTTGATATGTCATAGTATCATAATGTCGCAGTGAGTTCGTGTCAAATGATTTTACATATTCTATTTATAAGAAAAACTTTATACAGCATAATTTTATACAGCTTTATATTACATCAACGAATCGAACTCACCTCTACCGAAAAGTTCGCGCCGAGGAAAATATTACATCCCGAAATTGAAAATACATACATACACACGTCTAACCCAACAGAATAGCATGATTGGTGTGAATGGGGTTAGACTGATCAAACACAGTGGCCACAAAAAGCGCCCATAAACCATACAGTTTCGGTTAGGTACACCCCATTATGTGTGTGTTCTGCGCACGATTGTAGTACTAGCATCCCGCAGCAGAACGCTCGGCAAAGCAAACAGAAACGTTGCAAAACCGCACCAAGTAAATTTAGATATTATCTAAGCGATATTAATTAAACGCAACGATTCAAATTACGAGCCGCATCCTATTAATTTAGTTATGTCCTCTGCGAGAAAGCGCGACGTCCCGCAAGACAACCTAGTTGAGAAAAAAAATTGTATGCTGGAAAAACTTTGAATCTAATTGGTTCCAATCCTCTTATATAACAAGTATTTATGATGAAAAATTGATTATCTTCTTTTATAATTGGTGCTACGGTTTAAATCAGACTTAGGTCTCCACTTTTCAGTGGTTTAATAATCATGGACTAATTTTGGTTAGAGATAGTTTACCTTAAGATCAACCCTATATAATATATACACAACTCATATAAGGGGAAGTTTACAGAAGTTAATAACTTCATCGAGTAAAAGATATGGTCACTGATAGATGTCATCTAAATCGAACGGCATACATTCGAGCGACAACAACAATCGGTATTATATTGATTTTTTTAAACAGAATAATCATTCAATAGAAACGATATAAACATGACATATGATTCTTACTAGGTCAACATCTTACCAACATTGAGACTGATGCGGTATACACAAACATTTCATACCGCTGCAACATTATATCTGCTGGCTTATAATTATTGTAATTTTTGAAATATGCAAATAGGCTGTATTTTATTTTGCATATCAGCGAAGAAAACGCTAGATCGTGATGCGCCGAAACTTATCTTCGGAAAAAGTAACCGGTGTGCGTTTCCCGGGCATTGTTCGCGGAATAAGTTTTCGGAGTCTCGGCGCGAAAATCGTGATTTCAAATTTGGTAATCCGGCGCGTAATCCCCGCTCGGTTGTTTAAAATCTAAAATGTAGATTCTAATCTTTATTGCGCGGGATTTGCGCGTAAATTAAGAAATTTAATTTCATCCGACGGTTCATTTTCTGGATGGTGAGGAGGTGGAAGCCGGGCTTTTAACGTGGGACGCCCTCAGCCGAAAGCTACTAAGAATGTAAAGGAGGCACCACTCGTTTGCGCTTAGGAAATTTATGAAATGAAAAATACACGGGTACCCGAAAGTATTATATTTCTGGCTAAATTCTGAAAGCACTCCCTTTACATTCGAGAGAATTTAATACGATATGGATGCGCGTACTTTTCGATAAATGAATACAGAAATCTCTCATACACATTTCATAGGAAATAGAGCATTCATAGTGCACATCGGCAAATACTGTTATGAAATGGATTTATAAAAAAATATACAAACATACTTATTGAAATTAGTTATGGTAAGATTTTGAATTAAATTTACGAATAAATGAAAACAAAAATTGATCGAATTTATGAAGTGTTCGGTTAGTGTCACTAGCGTAGGTACCTGTATATATTTTTTTGAAATCATCGAAACATTCTCTTTTATATGTATATAAATGGGAAGTCATTTTAAAATAATTGATCTTCTCTTTTAAAATTATAAAATCGAAATAACATACTATAATCTATTACAGACAATAAGAAGGTCATTCCCAATTAAGACTATCCGATCGATATCGACATCAATCGAGGTTCGCCGAAGCTTCTGCGTCACCCACTATCCGACATGCAAAGCAGTTCCATCTTGAAAAAAGCTCTGCGGATAATGCATGCAATTGGATCCAATTTGAAAAGCACGTGCCGTCGTCACTTAATGATGCAACGATGCAGCATGCAACGTCATTACAACGACCGACGGCAGCGTTTTTCTCGCCTCCGGCGTAAACCAAAGACACTGCAAAAATGGGACTCTTAACCTTTGGGTCGTAAAATTGGGCGCTTACGTGTTTAGGAATGGAATGAAAATAAATTATGTGATTAGCGTTCGAGGTTCTAAAGTAATTTCGGAAATTATTCAGAGGTGGTCGAATTGTTTGGTTGTATATTTTACGTTTTTATTATTGATGGGAAATTAATTTGCAATATCTTTATAGGTACAGCATTTTAAGCAGTTTAATAAAATTGGAATTTAAATTGAAAAATAACATCTAAAGATCAACGGTAATTGAATAGTTAAGTCAACTAAACGACACTTAATATACGTATAAGGTTAGGTTAGGTTTTTCATCTAATTTAATATTTTTAGAATAGGTTAAGTCTGATTTATTTTTCTTTTTTTTAAGGTGAAGTAAGTTGACTTAAGTTTTACAATTAGATTAGATCAAGTCAAGTTTCCTGTCTTTAATATAACTATTAAGTATTTGAAGCAAACGTCTTTCAAGCTACTCTACTTCAAATCTTATTATTCAGATCTTTGATAATAATTTTATGATTATCATTAAATCTATTTGAATTTTAGAACAGATCTGAAGCAAAGTAGTTCAAAAAGGTGTATTTTTTTTTATAAATCCCAGATAACCAATAAACGTAACACTCAAAAGTATCATCATATACTAAATTCACAATTTAACTATTACTATTTTTATTGCCTTTTCAGCTCTAATATTTCTCGCATTTGTGAATGAAAGCCAGAGCTAACTTTTGAACAATAAAAGCAAAGACAACAAGAATGACAACGAATCGATTAATTCAATCTAATTAGCAACACCTATTGTGTGCGCTTTCAATTACTCTCCAGAATATTTTCCTTATGCTTCACTTCTTCAATTTAAACTGAATAATATTAATTGACAAATTTTCTATAAATTGAGTAGTAATACCACTATAAAAAGAAAAGAAAATAAATAAAATCTAAGCATGCCATCACAATTTTTTTTTTCAAAAAGAAAGATTGAGAACCCCATCTTGAAGACCCAGAATCGTCTCTAAACAAAACAAAAAAAGTGCAGACTAAAAACGACGAAGAGTGGATGCGTTTAGCGGAGTGTTACCTCACGGCACGATCGTCGTGGTGTCATCGCACGACAACGACATAGACGCATCACGAACTGTAGAAAGCGAACTGCATCCGAGAGTCGAACGTTGCACACGTCTCTCTCTCTTCTTCTACTTCTTCTTGTGTGCCGTTTGTTGCAAGGTCGATCTCTGCTCGATGATCCACACTCGTGTTTTTCGCTATTATCTCTTTTCAGTGTGTTATGTATGTGGCTTGATTCTAGAGAATATGGAATATGGGTCAATGCGGTTTGGAATGTGTGTGTGTGATGATTTTAGTGGTTTGATTTTGAATTGTTTGATGTGTGTTGTCCTGTGTGTGAAGTGGTTAATTTTATAATAAGTCCAGATGTCATTTGATGGTTTTATATCTTCATTATTTGAGATAAATATTCACATACATACATATATGAAGTTATAATTATATACTAAGAGCTTTGTCACTTTTTTTTCTCAAAGAGTGGAATTAATCACTATGCACTAGGTGGCTCTATTAAACCCAATTTTGAATTCATATTATAATTGCTACTGATGTGTGAGTCTCGCTTCTTTTGTTTTCAGAAATTTGATTTTGATTATATTGTGTTGTGTATGCAATTAAAAAAAAACGATGCACTGAAATAATTAATTGTTTTTTTTAATTATAATTATATCACGATGATTGTTTTAAACAATCTAAAAAAAAATCTAGTTACACTTATTTTTCAGTTTATGAACTTACATTACAAATTTATTATGGAGACGGCATGTTTTATGAATGAATACTTAAATATTAGAATTTATTTGATATTTTTATTAACAAAATCGTATGAATAGGTTGTATGTGTATATTTTGTTTATTAAAGGATATGCATTCATCAATATTTCACAATGTTTATATTTTCATACGAATGAAAATATCACAAACGTAAAATTACAGGGAAAACATTTCCGTAAATTTATATGAACACGCGTGTATTCACGTAAAATGCTATTTATATTACATCAAAAACGAATATAAAATTATTTGTTGTTACAAAATAAAATACGATGCTAAGATTTTGAGAATTGAATCGTCGTTAAAAAGAAAATCAATTTTCCTCACATCTGCTTTGATACGTATTATCTTCCCATTTCCCATCTTCTGGGAATTCTTTCGGAAATACACATACATGCATTGTTATTTTACAATATATCGTATCATGATCTGACGAATACGCTCTATTGTTTGAAATACGAAAATGTAAAATGCTCCTTGTTAAAACGGTATCGAGTTACATAAATAGACAACGTGCTGCACGATTCTTCAATTTACAGCATCTGCCTTTGATTATTTTTAATTTCAATTATTGCATTGAAATTAACATCGAAACCCACGCATATATTTCGAAACGTGCGTTTTGTACGTAAAAATGAAAATCAATACTTTGCGGTAAAATAATATTCGGGGAAAAAAACGCACGAAAGATACGATCATCCCTTTGGGCGCTTTATATGCTAATGTCACTCAAAGTAATGATTGATGATAATAAATCAAATTTTACTTGAACAATAAAAAAATATCAAGCGTTTGCTATACTCGTTATCGTGTTTATAATATCCAATGCACAAAGGAACATGTTGAACCTTTATTGTGAAATTAAAATTAGATTATACTCGAATGGATAAAAATATACAAATATTACGTGAAAAGTTACATTTGATTATGATATTTTTTTAATATGATCTAAATATAATACTATTATATTATTTGCAGGTATCTTTCGATGCAAGCGAATAAAGGCTTCGTATATCGAGATGATCGTTGCAATAGAGCCGCATTTGGGGAAGTCGATTCAAGTACCAATGCGAGAGTTATATACTGTGGCGTCGTGTTCCACATTCGCAGTCTGGGTATATAAAAGCATCGAACTGCTCCAAATCATTAGCATTCGATACTCGCCTACAATTAGTTCAACACGTCGCCCTTAACCGCAGGGAGAGTGCACTGAACACTTATACTTTTTATAAAAGCTATACGATATCGAAAAAAATCACCATGGATAAAGTGAGCAACGTTCCAGTTTTTTTTTCACGAGATTACTACGATTATTTTTTTATTCAATCGTTTTTTTTCAGTGGTGTATTCTCGTTTTATTTGTGGCGTTAGCAAATGGTGAACCACCGGTAAATTCATATCTCCCGCCTTCTGGAAGCGGGGGAAAACCATCGGCTGAATATGGTGTTCCTGGTCAGGGTGGTAATCAAGGTAGGAATAATGGAGGCTTTGGAGGTAGTCCTAGTTCAAGTTATGGTGCTCCAGGAGCTGGAACTCCTTCGGATTCTTATGGTGCTCCGAATGCTGGTGGTTTTGGAGGACAGTCTGGAGGATCACCGTCGTCTTCCTATGGTGCACCATCACAAAACGGAGGAAGGCCATCTTCTCAATATGGTGCTCCTGGTTCTGGATCGAATGGTGGACGCCCAAGTTCTTCTTATGGAGCTCCTGGACAGCAAAATGGAGGACGACCAAGCTCGTCTTATGGAGCACCTGGTCAAGGGAATGGAAATGGAAACACTCCTAGCTCATCTTACGGTGCACCTGGATCTGGACAAAATGGTGGAAGGCCAAGCTCTTCTTACGGGGCTCCAGGACAAGGAGGAAATGGAGGCAGACCAAGTTCTTCTTACGGAGCACCAGGACAAGGAGGAAACGGAGGTAGACCAAGTTCTTCTTATGGAGCTCCAGGACAAGGAGGAAACGGCGCTAACACTCCCAGTTCATCTTATGGAGCACCTGGTCAAGGTGGTTTCGGAAACAATGGTGGACAACCCAGCTCTTCATATGGTGCTCCATCCCAAAATGGATTTGGCGGAAATACCCCAAGCTCTTCTTATGGTGCTCCAGGTCAAGGAAATAACGGTGGAAGCCCAAGTTCTTCATATGGTGCTCCAGGATTTGGATCTCAAGGATCTCAGGGATCACAAGGAGGCAGGCCAAGTTCTTCATATGGTGCTCCAGGATTCGGTTCTCAAGGCTCACAAGGATCTCCAGGAGGAAGGCCAAGTTCGTCATATGGAGCTCCCGATCAAGGATCAGGAAGAGGATCTGGAAATGGTTTCGGCAATTCACCATCATCTAGTTATGGAGCACCAGGAGCAGGTGGAAGACCCAGCTCTGAATATGGCGCACCAGGTTTCGGTGGTTCTGGACGCAATGGCGGTGGTAATGGAAACGGCAATAGCGGCTACAATGACAATGCTGATGATGGAAGCAATGTTAGTTCATAAATTTTATTTATATGAAAATAATTCGAATTTAAAAATAATGTTTGATTTTGAATAGGAACCAGCTAAATACGAATTCAGCTACGAAGTAAACGACCAACAAACTGGCACTAGCTTTGGTCACTCAGAACAGAGGGATGGCGATAGGGCAACAGGGGAGTATAACGTCGTGCTGCCTGATGGCAGGAAGCAGGTTGTCGAGTACGAGGCCGGCACTGATGGATACAAACCCATGATCAGATATGAGGGTTCGTTCTATCGCTTGATACTAACAACGAGCAAAATATTTCGAATCGCATTCTAATATGGCGCCGTCAGTCGTCTGCTTTGTATTATAAACGCGCTTGAAATCAAATATCAATGTCGTTCAAATATTCGACAATTTGCTTTATATTGACTAATAATACGGTAAAGTCGTCGAATATTATTATAAAGAACATTTTATTTTATAATTTTTTTTCCCAACAGGTGGCAACGGAAATGGAGCTAACGGTTTGTAGTTTTTTTGTTTAAATTCAATTTATATAATTAAAAATTATTATAAAGATTATAAATATTCATTATTTTCATAATAGGATATCCATCTGGTGGACCTAATGGACAAAATGGCGGTCAAGGAGGTTACCCAAGCGGTGGACCGAATGGTGGTTCTGGACAAGGTGGTTATCCTAGTGGAGGACCAAATGGAGGATCTGGACAGGGTGGTTATCCTAGCGGTGGACCTGGAGGATTTGGAAATCAAGGAAATAATGCTGGCGGTTTCGGTGGAAGTGGACAAGGTGGTTATCCAAGTGGAGGACCGAATGGTGGTTCCGGACAGGGTGGTTATCCTAGCGGAGGACCAGGTGGTTTTGGAAATCAAGGAAATAATGCTGGTGGCTTCGGAGGTTCTTCTGGTTACCCCAGTGGTGGTCCAGGTGGCAACAATAATGGTGGACAGAATGGATATCCTAGTGGAGGACCTGGAGGAAATTCTGGATACCCAAGCGGTGGCCCTGGAAATAACGGATCAGGATATTCAAATGGAGGCTCGGGATCTGAAGAAGGATATCCCAGCGGTGGACCAAGTGGACCTAGAGGATCAGGATATTGAAAATACATGACATAATGGCAAATGATTATTGATGGCAAAATTACGGGTAAGCAATACGAAATAGAAAATTGAGCTGCCATTTTATTTATTTAATGTGTTCTTCTAGTAGTCTTATGAATATTGAATTGAAATAGAATATTTCCTTTTATAATAAAATTGTCTAGTTAAATTCATATTTATTATTATAAGTTAAATTTTAATGTACGCATAAATTTTTTTTTTATATTCAATAAAAGTAAACAATTGAAAACTTGCGTCTTATTTGTGAATATTATGTTAAGTGAAGTGTTACACAATAACACGATTTATTTGAAAACTAAATGTTCAGTTTATATTTAGTTGTTAGTGACAGATCTCAAATATGAGATAGTATTCTGCGCCGCACTTATGCGGTCTCCATTGTCTCAAATCCCAAGTTCATTTGAACTTTGTTACAACTATGAACGGCCACAAATTGACTCAACTAAAAGTGAAGATAGAACTACATTGAGGTCTAATTTACTGTATTAGTTGTACATACAGAGAGAAAATATATTCGAACGAACTGATCTGAATATCGACGATAGGTAGGTTTTATATTGCGATGATAAATTCAATCAAAATATGTAAGTATGATAATCATTTATTAGCTATGTAAGCTTTATAAAATGAAATCACTTCAGATTTAAAAAAAAAAAGTAATGGCACAAGAAAAACGAGCGCAATCTCCATGCGCAATTGTCACCCAAAGACGACACAGTGCCTTTGGCAACCCTTTTGCGGCCGGGCGACAATCCAGCCCGCATTATGACATTACTTAATTGAAATTTTAATTAAAAAAAAGCCCGAGCTCGAAAAAAAAACTTTTCGAACGAAACTGTGGAGGCACCGCGCTCCGTTCTTTGCGCCACCGCCGCGAGAGACCTCTCTTGCAAAATTTAATTCTAATTAATCCCGTCGGTCCCGAGCTCGATTGTCGCAACGAAAATTGCCAAATAAATGTTGGCCGAGGACAAAAAAGGCGTCGTGGATCGGTTAAAACGTTAACATCGCCCCTTTTTTCCGGCAGTCGTCGTATAAAAGCGGCCCGGGCTTGAGTTATCTTGAGTTCCGAGTCCGATGTATAAGACGGTTCAATTGTGCTAGAAGATTTCCCTAACACAATGGTGAGCCCGGTTGTGCGCAGTATTATTTTTAATAAAGTTCTCTAGCACGTGAGAGGACGCGTATATATAAACGTGTAGGGCTCCGAATGGAAGGGGCTTTGGTTATATTAACAAAGGAGGCTCGTCTGCTTAGATAGGGGATGCTGTGTGTGTTGGGGGTGGAAAAAAATAATACCGGTGAAGTGCTTGGCTAGTGCTGTGAAAGCGATTGTTCGAAGGAGCCGTTCTTGTGCGAGCTATTTCGTGTTTTCGCCACAATAACGCTGAATAAATCTCGTTGGTATATTGTTTTCGCAAGGATGGAGTATGAATGTGGCTCTTTTTATTCGTTCGGCACACCGAAAATGGAAAAATGACATCGGGAAGAATTATTTTATATTTTTAAATATAAACGATTATTTTGCTCCGACGGTTCTTATTTTTGTTTTGTACACGTGTTGCTTTACAAAAATATTTTTGAATCGCAATATCTCACGGAAGCTGTGTTTATAAAATTATAAGCTATTTTCTCGAATTGATTAATAATACATGAACCAAACGATAAATCGACGAAATCGCTAATATACTATAAACCGTTCATTTTATACGATACCGTAATAATAATTATTTCTCAGAACATGTCGTTTGATTTCATTCAAAATCCATTCACTTTCCATAAAATGCAATAATTACATAAATCTCCGACGTCGCTTAGAATCTAATGATACTCGACATCAAAACAGGATTAGAGATTATAATTTCCGTCGATTTGAAACATGCAATTTATACATCGTAATAATGATTTCAGATGCGCTTCTTGTTGTTGACTGCTTTAGCTTTGATAGGAGTTCTGGCCGAACCTCAAGCCAAAGAATACTTACCACCGAAGCCAGGTGGTGGTAACAGACGTCCTACAGGTTCAGACGATGGACCCAGTGTAATTATATATTTTTGGATATCGTTTTTCATGTCACATTAATTAATTTAGATGGACGTTTTCATAATCTGAATAATGGCATCCAATTAAAATGTTTTAATCCGATTAAAATTAAATTGAAGTTGAACATACCTACATGTAAAACTCATAGTAGATAAATTTGCGCAACCAGTTAGAATTGAGGATTATTAAAAAATATCTGAAATGTGTTTCAGTTCTTTTTTCTCTAATAATAATTGATTTGATGATTATTGATTATTATTTGGAGTTCATACATTTTATTTTATTTTATTCAAGGCCCAATCTATAATTTCCAAAGTTTGGCGTTTTATAAAACGCATCTTGCCATCAAGACGTTTCAATACCAATTTCGAAAAAAAAATGCACAACTGCTTAATGAATTAACCAGTTACAACAATACTATCGATAGCAACCATAGATTTATCTTAACCCGCTAGTCCATAAGCATTCTTAGGGCCAGTTTTCCAATCATTGAATAGCAATTCATCTCTTCGATATAACCCAAAAAAGAAAAGTTGCTATCCAACGATTAAAAAAACCTTTCCTCAACAATCAAACTAAATACATTCCAACCAATTTCACCTCAAGGAACCGGCCAACTACGACTACTCGTACGAAGTACAAGACGATTCAGCAAACCTAGACTTCGGCCACAAAGAAAAACGCGTCAACGACCAAGCCAGCGGTTCCTACCACGTGCTTCTACCAGACGGAAGAACCCAATTCGTGGACTACGAAGCCGGTCCTGACGGATACAGGCCTCAGGTAAGGGATACGTACGATAGCTCTTAGAGTGGAGGAGGTAATGCGATTTAGTGATATTGTCTGGTTGTTCAATTTTCGTAATAGGTGAGGTACGAAGGCACTGCTAATCTGGGAGGAGACGGCAAAGGAGACGGGGGATACAATTACAACGCGGCCTCAAATCACGAGCTGGTTAGGCAGGCTGCCCCAATTTCCATAGCAACATCCACCTCCAAGATAGCATAATTTCGTTATTGAATCGCGTGTTTGTTTTGTTTCCACGCGCTTGTTTAGATCGTGTATTTATATAGATTTATTTATAAAGGCTGAATAAAGTTTGTAGTTGAATTGAACTTTTTTGTTTGATTTATTCATCATTCTATCTTTTATATAAATAAAAAAAGGAAAATCTGTATGATATTTACAGACTCTTTAATAGCCGATGCTTTCTCAGAAAATTACAGAATTGTTTGATTTTTAATCTAGAGCAATTTGACATTGATGTTTCATGGGAGGACCATAGCTGTAGTAAAGACTTAGCAAAGCCGTTGCAATATTATGCAAGGTCTACACACGGAACAGAATTTAATACGGGAAGGGGAATGAGAATTAAAAATACTATAGGTACATCAGTTCACTATTGGCTTAAAGACCAATGAGTTTCGAACAACACCAGTCAATGAAGCTAGTTAGAAATATTTTCGTAGTTGAAAAAGTGCATTTGTGTATTTTTTTTTTTACAAATTACAGTTTTCCATAATATTTCAAAATATCACACAAAATCGAAATTCAGATTTAATTATATCATTTATTAATCATTAAAAAAACTAACGTTCTTTCAAATTCGTTATAATAATTTCAAAATATGCCTAAGTAGTTTGAGATTAATGGTCATAGATGTCACTCATTCTAATAAGCGCTTTTCATAATTGAAAATAAAAATACACAATTCAAAAATATTATAAATGCTTTATATGTTTCCTAAATAAGTGTTAAAATAAATGAATCAAAAACATTAATTTTATTTTTCAAACAACTTAAACAAATACGTTAATACACAAAAAATACAATATTACAAAATACACAATATAAAACGTGAAAAATAGTTTGGTATTATATTTGGTATAGTTACATCTGAAAATAATACAAATCGTCAAGTAACATGTAAAATATCTACATTCTGATCAGGCCAATGTACGCGTCTATTCGTAGTAACAGGCTCAAAACCTAAATTATCGAAAGACTGGTAATCTTTCGACAATCGACTATCTTCAGCGAAATTTCTATATCTAAAACAAAAAATATATCACATAAATCAAAAATAATGACAAAAAAATACAATTTAAAACGTACCTTTTAACGACGACCATGCACCCAGCCAGAATCAAAATCTGAACGATTAACCAAACGAACGTGACCGTTATGAAGATTGCCTCATGTATGCAGATCATATTCGAGCTAGCTCTAGGTCCCTCTGAAAAGATGAAAAAAAATACACATGAAACTATGAAACTCTCACGGAGAAAAAAATAGGACGATACGACATTTGAATATTTTGCAGAGAGAAGCGTTCGCTCGGGTTTTCACGTCGGAAAATCGTCACCGAACATTTTTGATATACAAAATCCTCGCAGTTTTCCCGAAAAGTTGGGATTTAATTTTCGCGAACACGATTTTGTTTACGCGTCCGTTCGACGTGATACATTTGCGGACTTTTCTCCGAATAGGTTTTTGCGTTCTTTATAGCACGTTTAACAATCGTAGATTTTCTTGATTTATACGCACTCCGATCATATTAGGATAAGGTTGAAATATGAATCTGAGTCATTTGTTTGCTTATCGCGACCGACCGACACACGCTCGTGTGCCCTGCACTACATACACGTGTACCTAATAATAAAAAAATTCTGACACGCACATAACTCTTCGTATTGTACAAGTCTTGTCTTAATTTTGTCTCTGACTAATAGTTTAGTCATATTCGAGCTTGAGAAAATATTTTTATGGCGCATAATAATGTACTAGTTTATGAAATAAAATATTAGATGTACAAGAATTTTTATTAAGTACAATATGAAAATACTTTCACGCGTTGCATAAGGATATTAATCTTGTATAAAGTAAATAATTTCATAATATTCGTTAGGGGCTTATGATTGTATTTTAGTGCGGTCGTAATTTACAGATGCAATAAATGTTCAATGAGCACATTTTTATTATCACTCATTAGACGAGCGCCAATTTTTCACGGCGCGTCCAAAGGATAACAATAAACGGCGTCTATCATAAAAGCGAAAAGACGAACGAAACGAGCGATAATTTCAGCGAGCGAGGAATTTCCCACTATACACTCCTTTCTTCAGATATATAAATAGGCTATAACGTAAGGAAACAGACGATAAGAAAATTTTATATGTATTTCTTACCGACGCCGGACACGAGAATTTTATTATTTTCAGCATATACTAGGCTGTCTGCGGTGAAAACGTCATTCGAGGCCACTATCAGCGACAGTTCCAGAGGAACCTTGTTTCTTATACCATCTTTGGTTTTTGAACAGAGGTCTTCCGTCGAAGAATCACCACTGGTTGCTACTATAACGTGAGCACTCCTAGGTTCAGGATTTGGTCCTTCGAACTCTCTAAGGGTGGCATCGATGAATGTAACAGTCGCATTCTGATAAGTTCCATTCGAATTTGTTTCATTCAAACTTCTCACGTGTCTATTTTGAGGCAGCGAACCATCGCACGATACCTGAAAACAAAATCATACATAAATGAATCGACCATTATTTTGTTTCATAACCGAAAGTTCATCGAGTCCTTGCATAATTCATACATGCAATTTTGTCATGCATATCAAATTTTCGTATTCCGATTAGCATTTCGAAATATAATACGTCATATGCAGTCACGTCACGGCAAATTTGCATCGCTGCACGTAAGACCGTTCAACTCGAGAGATTACAACCCTCCCGCTAATTCGCCACTATTTTTCCGAGATTCGTTCCGAGAGATTTATATACGGCAACACGATCCGGCCGTTTCGAGTTTAGAGAGGAACAAAGCCCTTTTGTCACACACACATACTTGTATACAACACAGATAGTGGAAATGGGAGCAAAAGCAGCCGCGAAACCTTCGCAGTCCCTTTGCCCAGTATGAAAAATAGAGACGCAGCCTCTCGGCGTGTATCCCTTTCAGCCAGTAATCTAATTCCCGAAATGATACATCCCCGGCATATAAATCTGCAAGTCCCGGGCACAAACAACGGGTTCGGAGCTCATTCTCTTCCTCGGCATGTTTAACAAGTGCCGCCCATTCCTGATCAACCGCCCTTAGATAGAGGATGTGCCGGGGTTGTCTTTCACCGCAGTGCGATTTAAACGAGCGATTTGTATTTTTAATGGTCTGCATATATTGTATGCCTTTTTTGTACTTTTGTTTGAATTAAATCGAAAATATTGTATGTACATAGAAATTTCGTTTGTAATATGATACGAATATAATTGGTTCACATTAAAGCATAGAATTCATAATTAAAGTGACCTCTGAAATAAATTACATAGGTATGTATTTATTGTCAAAATAAATTTAGTAATTTATTGGTATTTATCTTCATTATTCAGGAAAAATAATTCGCACATTAAAAAATTATGAATATACTGATTTGAAAATCAAATCTGTTTTTTTTTTCAAAACGTGGAGTTGATCACATTTTGCACTGAATGGTTCAAATGTAACATTGTATTCGTTGGATTAAAATCAATACGCCACAATGCATTCGATTGTAATTCAAAATTTGTGCCACTGTTCAAACAATACTCTCGAAACATTTTAGCGAAAATGTTATCACTCATAACAAAACTCAATCGGATCAATAGTCAAACTACAATCGACGCACATAGAAATTCGAAACCGTACCGAAATTCGAAAAGTTTTCCATAGACCTGAAAATTTTATCATGCCGAAATCAGCATCTATTTATAAATAGGCAACTCGACTAAAATGGCACCTCTCTTGCAGAAAATGTAGACTCGAACGGACAGAAAGCGACGCGGCATTAACGACTGGAACACGGGAATACTTTCAGCGAGTCGCAGACGACATCGCGCTGAATATAAAAAAAAGGACCGAGGCAACACCAATTGTGCTCGAACTGAACAAAAAGAAAGCCAACACACGCTGAAAACTAGACGTAGATCCGGTAAAAAAGCGGAAGAGCCACGGCATAAGATGCGCCGGCTTATAATTACAAAAGTTGGCGCTGAAAAGTTTTCAGCCAGTGCATCCCCTATATAGCAATGGTAGTCGACACGGCTACGTGCCCGAACTAATTCCACGACAATTCACTGCGAAACTTCTGTCTATTCTTTATAGATGTGTATGCTTTTATTGTGTGCACGTAGAGGAAGGCTATGTTGGTGCAACTTTTGCTCCTGGATAAGTGTTTGGATGTTAAAAGCGATGCGAGAAAAACGCCGAATGCATAAACATGCGACTAATTCAAGCGTCTGAAACGTTCGTGCTTTTAAGAATAATTGACGTTTTCTTGTCGAATACTTAAATTTTTGATCAATTATATAATTAATTTTCTTTTTATGTCATGAATATTACGATATACCAAGTACGAACATAAAAATCTATTTGTTTCAATTCAAAATTCATCATAATTAATCAAAAATTAAGAGAAATAAATTATTTCATGTAATAAAATATTAATGAGAAAAATGATTAATGAATTTTAAAATTATTAATTCGAATTTCATCCGACATAATTTCGCTAAAACAAACGAAAACCGTAGATTTCAACCTTTCATCACACTGCCATCTATGCGACGACGTTAAAAGCTCGAATGACGCATAAAAACGCACAAAATGAGAAATATTACGGAAAATAATAATCTCACTTACCCACGGACACGATCCCGTACAGAATTGAACCATCACACTAAATTTCACAACATGCGAGTTGGGAAATCTGAAGGCTTTGAACCGAGAAGCAAGCCTGACCGAACCGTTCGTTCGGGTTTTCCTCAGCGGAGGAAAATCCACTTGTCCCGTGGGACATCCCCTGGCGTCCAGAAGCAGCACGGAACTGTCTCCCAGCTGCGAAGAGGCCACTAAATGATAGGCGTGAATGTCGACTTCTCCTTAGGAAAAAAAATCGTAAACGATATTGTAGTTCGGCGAAAGGGTATTAATGTTATATGGGCTCGGAGCAAAGTAGCAGACCTGATCCGGATGAGTCCATTTCGATCCTCAATTCTATAGTATCGCCGAGGGCTACGGCTCCGGAGTTCGCATGAGTCACTTGCTCGTACTCATCTGGTTCGTTTATTATGTACATTTTTACTTTAGGCAATCTGGTTGTGCTAGTAGTATTGATTATTGCGGACGCTGGTATAGGAGAGTTTCCGTCGAAATTTCCGTCTGATACGTCGTCTTCGCTGGAAATTTTATTAATTAATATTGAAAATGTATCGCTTATTATTGAATTGAAAAAGTTACCTTTCGTTTCCAACGTTTATTGCCGTTCCTAGGGTCAAATTGAAAGCAGGTGCCGCAACGCAACCGGCGCGGACGAATCGATCTCCTTGCGCTTGAATGATGGGATTATTCTGCACCACCAGCATCGTATACATCAACGTCCTTTAAAGAGATCATAAAGACGAAAAGGATGAAAAAAACATGTGTACATTCGATTCGTATGATATATGTTGCGAATAGACTTTTCCGACAGGAGGACAAAGAACGCCCCGGGGGAACGAACGAACATTTCGTACGTCTTCATTCTTTCACTATAACACCATTTATCGGCACGAGATCGTTTCCAATCTGGAAAATGTGAAACGAGATCGGCGTATTATAAAATCTGTTCCCGGGCAGCGAAAAAACTTCCAATTTTCGACGGAGCGAAACTTTTTTAAAAGGAACGAAGGAAAAAAAAAAGAGGGAAATGGGAAATCTGATTTATTTCATTGTTATTTGTAGTTGGCTGTTTAGGGGTCGTATTAAATGGTGGCCAATAAACACGCCACCTTTTGATAAATCGATTATAAGAATTCCGCTGTTTAATAAATTATTACGTTAAAACCGTGTATGAGTGTACATAATAGACCGATCCATTCATTACGCGCAGATTGATAAGGGTTATTTATCGAATTCGGAAAATGGTATATTTCCTCTTATTGACTACTTGTTGCAACTTTATCGAGGAAAATTCGAGAGAGAGTGTGCTCGAAATATTCCATTTTCATCGGAAAATAATTTCTGTATATGTGAAACTCGTATATTACAGATACATATTATCCATAATACAGTCTTCTAATAAGATAAAATAATTCAACCGTTTTACAGAATCCCTTTGATATTCGATTCAATAAAGCACGAATCGAGCGAAACTAATAACAAACAAATCGAATCAATTTATACATTTGACATTAAAATATCCTTTGCCCGAAATTAATACAACACATGAAAATGTCTAGACGCCGACAAAAGCACATTAGGCGAAATCAATGAACGAAACCCGAAAAGAATCAATCTAAAAACGAACTCGAACAGCCTTTTCGAAGATTAGACTTTTAACGAGCGCGCGAATGTTTATTTCGCGGCCATTAGGCGCCTTCCCCTCTTACACAATTTGAATTCCACGAATAAAGAACCCGCAATAGGATTAAGATTTATACTCGCCGCAAGAAAAACTTTCGCTAATGTGTTTTAGAGTGTCGGAGCCCATTGTCGACAGTCCCTCACCTGTTCTCTCCATTTTCTTTGTCGTCAGTTAAGGCGTAGGCTCTGTTGACTCCGCAGGAGTTTCCATCGAAGGGCACGACCAGCTTAGTGGGTCGACCTTTGCCTTGACCACTTGCTGAACAGCTCTCTGAATATCCACTGACGTATAGACGGCCACGAAACTCCGATCTGGGCCAATACGTCACAGTCATAGCGCTGGTGCTACACTCGACGGTAACTGCGAAAAGACGAAAATGCGGAGCTCATCTCGCGATTTACATATCGGGTTAATAAGGAGCCTAAACGATCGCTTTTTTTCGCCGACGTCTTGCAGCTGATATATGCGCATGCATAACGAGCCCGTAATGGTGTAGGGATATCCGAACCGCGCTATACGAGACCGTGATGTATGGATAATGCGACGTCGATGGCGATCGCCGAATAAGGCTGACGTTTCTCGACGTCTCCGAGGAAATGCAAGAGTCCAGCTTGAGGCTCATGAAAAATGTAAACGCTTCGTGTATTGCGCTAGGAACTCTATGTTGGATGTATTTCATAGATGTCCTGAGACTAGAGGTCGTATTTTTTTATTTTGGATAATTTTCGTTGAAAAATTCATAAGAATGTTGTATTAATATGTTATAAAAATATAATAAAATGCAAGAGTTCCTTATCCACGATGCGTCAAATTTCATAAAATATTAAAATTTTAAAAAGCACTCTAACGATTTCAATTATGGACATTTTCTCATTTTGAAAAAAGTTGCATTTTTTGTAAAATTTGTACTAAAAAGTTTAAAATTCGAAGAATAATCTCTTACCGTTTTTAATATTGCATTTGACACTAACTTTAGAAAAATTACATTAATTCTCGGAAAAATTACATTAGACGAAAACATGACTCGGAAGAGACAATTATGCAACATTTATCGGAGTGTATACCTATAAATAATATTTTAATGTAGATTCTATGCTTGAAAGATCAAGGTAATAGATTAAACAAGAATTAAGCAATAAAAAATTAATTTTATACACTTCAATAATTATCTTTTCCGAGAATCGTTTTTATTTAATTAGGTTTTTCTATGGAATTCATTAAAATGTCGATGTGAAATTCAATATCGAAAACCGTACTTAATAATTGAAATTTGTGATAATTTTGAAAAAAAAAACATTTATCAAACGAATCAAAAGTCTTAGACGAAAATGGTCGAAATTGAATAAATCTCAATCTAAAAAAAAAATCATAGTTTTCTTCAAGAAGCAAAACGAACAATCTCTCATAATATTCATATACACATAATCCACTAAACACCGGGTTATAATTCCTCAGGAGTAATTCAATATGAAGCACGCCGAAAGCGCCTCGGATCAATTACGAAAGCCCGAAATTATGCGAATCTAATAACGCGGATGTGCCGCGGCATTCACGCGAACAATATAATAAATAATGGATAGAAAACTCTCGCGACACTTGAATTAATGGCGGCCGTATTCCAGCCATTGAAATATTATTTGCTTAGTTGTTCCTCGGAGAGGCGATATGCAAAGAGGCCTCCGCCTAATTAAAACTCGGCGCCTCCGTTTATTCGGTTATTCAAAAAGTGAAGCGCACCCTTTGTCCCCGGGTCCATGTCCCCGAAGGACGCCCGATAAATTCGTCAGATATTAAACGCATCTGTCGGTTTGACAGGGGATCTTGGAAATATTTCTGATCGTTATTCACCTGTCGACTTTTAAGCTGTTCTGCGACTCTTGTGCCGTTCTATATTTTGTATATTGATTATTGAGGGTTTGAAATTATTATGAATATCTTACGTATTCATTTTTTCAATTAATCGCTCTTACGATGAAAGGTCCCCACGAATATTGACTGAACTTCATAGAAATATAATGTAAATATTAGATATGAAATAGTTGTGAAAATGGTAAGCGCAACTTTCAATAATTCTTCAGTTATCGCAAGTCACAATTAATTAATTTAAATTCATTCAATACGTTTACTTGGTACACTAACAAAAATAATGTTTCGTATGAAATATTTTGACATATTAAAAGAATAAAAGGAAAAATAATAATATTGGCATTCCTAGAACAAAAAATCTAAAACAATTCATTTAAAATGTCAAAATTACGTAAGTGAACCTAGGAAATATACTGAACATTGATATGATAACTGAAGAGTTATTGAGAGTTATGTTTTCTGTCTTCACAACTGTTTCATGTCATAACACATTCATTCACTACATTTCTATACAGTTTTGTCAAAATAGATGGGCATATTTATAAAACTTCATCTTGTTAATATTAACATTTCAATTAACAATATTCAATATATTCTGATATAAATCAATTTAAATGAGTATATGATTTATTATATTTATTCAAAGCTGAAAAACAATGATTTACGGATGATTGAAACATTCAGTTTAGTTCGAATTATCAATGTATGTTGAATAGCATATTATGAATGGATTGATTATGCAAATGTTGATGTCATCACGATTTGTATTTTACTTGTCTATTTAATTATGCACTAGTGCGTTTAAGCGTGATTGATCTATGTTGAAAAGCAGATGCAACCAACTGATTTGAAAACAAACATTTTCAATTCGATTAATATAAATAAATTTTGAAAATTTAGTGCACGTTATATTGAGCTAAAATAAAACCGATACACGCGAATTAAATATTAATGAATTAAAAAGGTTTTATATTTACTGTTGAGGCACACGACCCTTCTGTAGTATACGGCGTCGACCCTCTTCGTCAAAAGCCACGAACCCAGGCTCAGAATGTCCTCGCTGTGCAAAAGGCATATTTTCGAGTCTGAATCGTGATCGTGGGACGTCCCAAATTGGTTGTATTGTCTCGTATCGTGCGATATGGTTGTGAATCCTCTGCAGTTGAATTGGTGTTCGTTCGAACATCGGCTTTTGCACTGGAACAATCCTGAACGTTAATTGCGATGTGCGCGAACGCTTCGAGCCAATCCCGCTCAAAATAATGCAGATATTAAAATTGTATTGGAAAAAATATACGCAATAGTACCTCCAGCGTCGATATGCCGAAAGTTATGGAGTCGTAATGTTTTAAAGTTTGGTTGTAGTACTCTTCGTACGAGCATCTATCGATCTCTCTGGAAACTGAAACATTTCAAAATGTTCACTCACAAAGGAAAATCTCGCGTATGTATCTTTTGACTTCGAAGCGCTCGTGTGTGTTTATACAAGAAAACTATCAGAGCGATAAATAACACGAGTTTGTGTAAATCGAATTATATGAATACTAACAATGTTCGAGACATTGATTCTCTTTGTAGACGGTATCGGTGTTCGCTACTCTGTAGGACTCGGGCTGTGTGAATTTGTTTTCGCTGCTCAGGGCGCATCTTCCCTTCGCCGATGGAATATTTTCAATATCATTTCCATCAAAGATATAGCTACTGCTTGTCTTGTGGGGTAGCGAAAATTGAGTAGATCCAATCTGAACTCCATCCAATGTCTGCGTCAAAAGACGAGAGCACTCTTCGCTTGTTATGCTATCGACTATCCTAGATTCAGAATCCCTGCTCATCAGATGGTAACCCATCGAACTTTCCACAGTCCACAGCTTACCACGACAAGAAATTGGAACTGAAATTTTAATAAAAATATTAGAGAATGCTTCTTGCGTCTATACGCACTCGTGTGAATTACCTTGCATGCAAATTTTCAAGTACAGACTAGCATCATTGTCTACTGTGAGAGATCTGATATCTGTTTTCGGAAGTCCGTAACATTCCATGGCCTGATACAGAACGACTACGGAATGGCAATTCGGGTTCATCCTACAAGTCTTCACACATTCTAAAGTCAACCAGTCGTTACTGGGAGTTTCTCCATATCTGAACGAAAATATCGAATTCGAAAAAAAATTCGATTGAGTCGGACGTACACCGATCATTTTTTCAAATGTCGCCTCTTCGTGCGGCGGACACTGAAAAGTTACTCCGTCTGAAAATTTAAACGAATTAGAACTGTTTGTCGATATTGCGTAAAAAGAGGGACAATCGTTAAACGCACCAGAGTATGTGACAAAAGCAATAAATGTTAGGAAAATGCTACGCTTAGGCCGTTAAACCTGCCTGAATTCCGAATAGATAAGCGTCTAATGCTGGCGGGAAAATTTCCCTTTCGTTTTTACAACGTTTGGCCCACATATTATGCATAACAGATAACCCAGTATGAACCCGAGCATATTCATCAGTTCATTGCGTAACGTTTGAATATGTGTATAGAATTTTAATAAGGACTTAACTCATTGCGCAAAAATTGAATTTTTACACAACTCCCTACATTACATTGATAAATTGAATTGTTGTGTGAAACAATCGACGTTATACTCGTATGTATGTACTTTTAAGGTGGCGTTATCGTGCAGTAATATAACAACTTTATTACCTGCAACTATTGCGTGATTTCTTTGTAGCTTTTATGTAAAAATTTTAAAATGAAAAACGATTTTAAATCTGAAATACATACAATTATACAATTTATCAACTTTGTAATTTGTATCAAAATGACCCACATGATTAAAAATACACATAAAACGAAATCGATTGATAACATCGAGATTAAAAAAAAAAGGCATCACGTAAATTTACAACACCCGATCGCGAAAGAGGTGCGCGAACTCCGACCCCGTACAAAGAAGCACCGTAACGAAAACTCTTTCGAGATAATCGAATTTCTCCCCGATGCACAATGTAACTCGTGGATGCACCGTGGATGCATCATGGCTTATCTTGGGCCAAGGATCGAGGCTTTTGTCGAAGATAAGGACCTCCGTCGTTGATCGACTAGCCTGCAAGCGCATCCGTCTCGGCTGAACGCTCCGGAGCTTTGGCGCCAATTTCCGATTTGCATATCTTGATTTAATTAAACTCGAGAAACTCCAATCTGCCTCCGCTGGTGCTGGAGAGTGGTGGAAAACCGCTCGACCCAATCCCGACTGCATCTAGTTCAAGTCGAGAGACTGCACCTGACTATGAATAAGATATTAATCATCGTCTCCGCGGGCATTCCGATCCTTGTGCCGTTTTTATTCCATGAAAGGCTTCGTTCTAGGTCGATTATTTTATAGGTGTTTTTTATATAGATTGATTTTTTAATCGAAAATATATAGACTTAGAATTTTTTAGATGGTGGGTTTTATTTTGATCGTTTGAGGTTGCAAGTTTTGCCGTTGATGGGAAATTAAAGTGTATTTATGCAACGTGAAGTTCGAGCTGTGTTTAATATTCATGTTTTCTAACGAACTCAATTAATTTTATTTTTTAAGCATGGACTGATTGATTTTTTCGATGATATAAAATGTGAATTAATTAAATATATTATCTTATAGATAAGTGTTTTTATTGATTTAAAAAGAAAATTTGTATAAATATAAAATTCAGTTAAAAATTCTCATCAATCAACTCTACTATGAAATAAATTAGTGGTATAAACTGTGCACATTAAATAAAATCGATAAAATTGCATTTTGATTTTTCATAAAATTATACCGAACGTTCATAATAAACTCAACTAACGTAAACTCTTTAACGAGTCACACACCACTTCACCACATGAACATAATTAAACACGACACGATCGAGATAATGAACATTTCTAGACACGAAGCGACACTATATCAAGTCTCTTATAATTCAATCAAAACCAATATGATTTTTCCAGCTATTAAACACACCATGAGGAATCGCGTCGAGACGATCCCATCGATTGCACGTTCGCTCAATTACAACAATTGTTATGCAGAAACGATCATCTATGGCAACAATGAGATTTGTGTAGCGATTCTCCACAACTAGCCTTGAACGCAACCAATAACCATGAACGGCGAATGTTTGGTTCGCTAATGAATAATGTTTGTTGGCCGATCACAGAACTTGGTCACTTGCGATTGTTATTGGTACGTTTCCCACGTCTTTGTCGTCACATGCAGGTCACAATCGAACCAACTTCCGGTTGGGTTATAACGGAAAATTGGGTCTTAGGTGTGGTGTTTGAAATTAATCGGGAAATGGGATAGGTGTTGAAAAACCTATTGATTTTCCGTCTATAGGCAACGAAAATTATTAATTTTTCCGTTTATAGGTATTCAAAAATCAAAATAAAAGTATTTGATTTTGTTATAATTTAGTGCAAACAAGGAAAAAATCTTTGATTATATATGTGAAGTTTTTTTGTGCAATTAATAATTAGTGTAATTTTGTTGGTTTTTCAAGGTTTTGTGTGCAATGTCAAATGGCATTGTCGCCTATGTAATTCAGTGCAGCATAATATCGTATGAGTCATTAGTGTATACGTTTTTTTAAAGATGCAATTTTGAGTGCAAATTACGTGAACTGAGTAATCATTGCAGTTTTTATGTGATTTTAAATGTTATAATATTGCTTTTTTGTATTATGCATCCGCGAGTTAATGAGGGATCTGTTTTAACGACAAACAATTTATAAAGTCCATTACATTTGCGTGTCTGTTGAGAAAAGTGTTTCTAAGAAAAATTTCAATGACATTTCATGTTCTGATCAGACTTTTCTTAAGAATTATATTCATTCGAAAAAGTATTGAACATGGTTAGGTTAATTAGGAAATATTAATTAACGCAGCCGTCAAAATGGATGTTTTAATTAGTATTGAAATCTTAAGCGGCATTGTTGTACTTACCGGAAGTATAAAAAATGGCACTCAGCATCGAAACGACGAAATATAGTTTATTTGTCATCTCTAGGCTCATTGTATATTATAAAATAGGAAAATAACGATTCACTAACAGTAGATGATTAGAACAATCTGAAAAATATCGATATTGAAAACAAATGAAAATCGTTAGAATATTTTTTATCTATGATTAAATTTGAATTCTCAATAAAAATATATTTTAAATTATTTGAAATCTCGTAAATATTTTTCAATATTAAAATATGGTTTTGAAGTCTGCGAAGAATAACAGTCGTGTTAATTTCATTGAACAAATTGCAGCACGTCGCATTGAAACAATACAATCAATCCGAATAATTTCACATAATTAGTCACTGTCTCTATGAATCATTTATGAATTTAATTAGCATAGACTCCTCAGTCGCTACGTCACAGAAACAGCGTCTTTTTTTTCAATAAACTTTTTTTTATCTTATCGACAGTTTTGCAATAACTCATTATTGAACGCAATGCTAATGTGCATACGCCAAACCTTGACCAAGTTCGAATTATATTATAACGTAGAACAAAAAATACGGCTTCAACATTGAATTTTTTCGATGTATCATCTATGATAACCGATGCGTTTAGAATGGAATACTCGTGTGAAATTTTCAAACAATTTAATTGGCCAGAGATTGTATAATGAATTAATTCGTTAAAAAAACAAAGATCGTAAGGAAGTCTAACGAATGACTAAAATATAATATAAAAAAATCGAATATTTTTTGATTGGGGATCAAATACATATTTTTATTAATTATAATTAAAAAGTTTTTTCAGATGTTTGAGTTATTATAAGAAAAAAATCTATGTAATTACATATTTTAAAAGATTAATATAACACGACATCTGATTAGCAAACACTTAATGACAAGTATCAATGTTCAAAATTCAATCTGACGCTAGTAGGTACAAGACGTAATTCGGCATGTAAACATCTCAATGCACGAAGCATACGTACCAATCACCACTGCATTTGCATGTCCAACACAAACACATCTAACCTATCAAATCCTATACAACACCATCCAAATCACTAAGCGATACACACGCGCGATTTACACAAATCCAAATCAAAGACGAATCGGAACCGGCTCGCGTCCCGGTGGTGTCCCGCCGGGACACTTCCGGAAGACCATCGCGGGACAGCGCTCTTATGGCGAATTTTTCGTTCTGTTTCAATATCAGTGTTGTCTTGTTAGCGGCAACTCGTCAAATGGTAGTCGGTTCGCAACTGTGCCACCTGACTGTGGATCGGTGTCGTCATCGGCGTGTGTGCGTTTGAGTTTTTCCCGCGGAAAAACTATTGTTATCGTCGGGCCGCGAGGAAATGTCCTTGCGGAGGCCGAAAGTTGACGGAAGTCTTTTCGAAGGCGGGTCTTATTAGGGATTGTCTATGCAAATTTTCGATTCGATTCGGATTCGCCGTTTTGGATTTTGGGTATGTTTGTTTTGTTGATTTGATGGTTGTTAAAACGCTTCCGGTGATATGCGTTTTGTATGGGTTTGTTTTCTTATGCACTATTGTGATATTTTTTTCTTTTATTGAATTTGTAGTTTTTTTATAATTTGAAGACTGATCAATTATCGTTTTTAATGTACATTTGATATCAAAATTTCCATAGAAAAAAATGATTAAATGAAAACATTGCTAGAATGAAAATTTTGATTGAGTGTATTTAATATTTTATTTGATAACACTTATTTTTATGTATCGCCTAGATTTTTCGAAACAAAATTTATTAAAAAATATTATTTTCACATGCACTAAAAAATGTTGCATATTAATCTCTTCCGAATATTTTTTTCGTTTAAACGAGTTTTTCCATGAAAATCATTCCACATATTGTTCCCAAATACAGTATAAAGAACTATACTTGATCATTTTTTAAATTATGTGTTAAAATATAAATTTGTTGAGAACATATTTTAAGAAAAAAATGCTACATTTATTCAATTCATTATGAATAGTATCCAGAATTTAAGTCTTATTTGTGGAGTCTTAAATCTTACTGTCTATATTTAATTAAATAACTTAAATATCTTAAAATTAGTCAACATTTGACATCGTTTAGTAAAGTACTTACTCAATTTCTTTCAGTAACAGTTTCATTGTATTCTTCAACAGATGTTGCACTCGATGCATTCGAACTGTGTAATATCGAGGTTTGCACATTACAACACACCTTCACATCGTACGACAGCACATTTTGTTCGAATCGTGAAAGTAAAACATCGGAGCTTTCATTTTGGCGCTTCGGAGTTGTTCAAACAACGATCGTGTGTAAAATGTGTTTTGAAATCGGATCTCTGAAACATCTGTTGAAACATTTCGATTCTTCCGCGAATTCCTCTCCGCTATTGTTTTATACCTGGAGTTGTTTGCTTAACCGCTTTGAGATATATTAAAATTTCAAATTCGACTAATTATATTGAATATTCATGAATTAATATCGAAGGATTGTTATTTTGAAAAATAAATTGAATCTCATTGTCAGAGTTAAAATTTGCTTTATATTTTCTGATGCGGTTTTGATGAATATTTATAAACAATGTTATTGAACACTTAAGTCAAAGGTTTCGTAATATGTTAAATTATATTTTAACGAGTTCAACTCGATACTACGAGCTGTATAGTTATACATTATAGTTCAACCGCGAAACGATCAAATAATGAGGCTCGCAAAAGCAAGCTCACTTGTATGGGCGCCGAAAACAATTAGCCTACCCCCAGACGAAACAAAAGATAATTTCTCATCGAGTTAGGAAAATGCTATCGAATTTCACAATTAATTTAAGGCTATTCGATACCGACGCGCTTTTAACTCCTCGAAAGCCTCGAATTTACACCGATGTGTGCTTTCCGCGAAATAAGGTTCTATCGGCGTTTCGAGTTCACACTTACTTACACTTCGACAGCCTAAATCAGCGATATACAAACTTCATAAAATATATATTTTATGTACAAATAATTACATTGAAAATGAACTATTTTTTAATCGTGACTTCGATTATTTTTTGAATCAATAAATTGAGAATTTGAGTAGTATCTTCACACATTTCTTAGAGTTTCTACGATCTCTCAGTTTGAGCATCACTCGCCTATGGGGGCGATAGTCTATACATCGGCACGTGCCAAGTCGAGGCTAACAATTTCGTTCTTCGCCTTTTAATTAAAGTTGTCTGTTGGAGGAAAAGTAGTATCGAGACGGACCGGTCCGAAAATGAGAAAAAGGAGCGTTTAATTCAACGCTCCTTAGGGATAAGAGAGCTTCCGCCAAGGTGACTTTAAATACGCCGTTATCTAAAACGTCGTTTGTTAGATTAATCTTTGATCTTGTTCCTTAGATCGCGATCGAACGAACGATTCTTTCGCACAAATTACAAGTCCAGGAAACGCTGGAAAAACTCCAGTCTAGTGTGGAAATTCAACGCTACAATCGAACATAGGCATAATGCACTTGCCGTGTCGTTTAGTCTAATCAAATAAATGGATATCTTGTGTGCAAGGCGCATTACAAGGGGCGAAGTGGGTCATCGTATTACGACAATATCGATGATGGATGTTAGGAAACTCGCCGTTAAGGAAACGCGATAAGTGCCCCCGTCGTCGATGTATGAAATTAATAATTTCCCATAGTTTGCGTCGAATTATGGCTTCCGTCGTATTCAAATTATATCTTACGAAAACGTTTTGAATACATACCAGATATTTGTTGTGTCGTGTATGTGTGCTTAAGTATTGTTTGCTCTGTTAACCCGCGACAGAGGATCGAGTGTTACTACTGTGTATCTTCGGAGTTAGTCTCGAATCTCCTTCAGAACTACACACAATACAGTGTCATAACGTTTACACGAGCAATCGAAATCGAAAGAAAAACATATTGAAAGTGTGAATTTTCCGATTTTATACAATACTTCTTTCTGTAACTAAGCGTTGTTCGAGACTCTTTGGACTTTGAGTTTGCCCGATTTTGCTACAGCTAAAGCATACATAAATCCTCAAAATTTTAAAGTATACATCCTGTAAATTGTAAAATGCTTAATGCAATAATGCGTCAATCAGCTGTTAATCATCATTTACGAATCGTCAAAAATCGAATGATGAAGGACGGAGACCGATTTATATACCTACTGTACAAGCTGATATATTTCTTTTTCGTAACTTTCGCTGATTTTGGCAGTTTACAAATGGATGAATGAATGTACATACATATAAAGATTTGCAATATTTTCAATTGAAAATGCATAAAATCGATAGGATCCACCAAGTTAATTGCACAAAAGATTGTATTGCCGTAAAAATGAAATATTTAACAGCCCCAGCGGCAACATTTTCGAAGGCTCGCCCAATTATTTTTATGGACTCCACTCGAACAGAGAGGGTCTCTCATACATATTCGGCTCCATTATAAATTATCTATTAAAAGTTCACCGGGGCACATCTCGAGAGCGGGAAAGAAGTGGCGCTCGATGGCAGCTGCCGATTGTGCCGCCGACTTTCATTAAAATTGATGAGACTATCGACGGAATGTTTGCAGTCGTAATTAAGGCTTCGCAGGAGTCAGTTAGGTAGTTAGTTAGTCGGTTGTTCTGAAACGAGACTACGAAGTCGCCTATGCATTTGAATTTTCAGGCTGCGCTCCGCTATTGTGCATTGTTCTAGGTCAGTGTTTGCTGAAATGCAACTGTTGTTTGGGGTGGTTTTATTCTTTGTATCGATGTCATTGTGACATTAAGGCCCTATCTTTCAATTGTATGTTTTCAATTAGTTGACGATTACAAGTGACAGATTCTATTGGAAGAAAAAGTCAACGCGTTGCTACGTAACATACAATTTAAAGAACTGGCCTTACTCATTTATATCGTAATAAAAAAATATATGGTATTTCAAAACAATTTATTGGCGATAACAGGAAATAAAATTATCAACAAAATAAAAATAATAAAACTCCGAGTCAAAAACAAATAAAAGCAGTAGCTGTACAACTTGTCTTTTGAAATTGTATAAATGTTGTTAGAAGTTTTTTTTATTTTGAAAAACACTTTGTTAGTCGAATTATATCCAGTAAGGAAAAAGAAAAAAACATTATGGAAAACCATTTCACAATTCATTCAAATTTAATAAATAGAATACTGATTATTGCAAATCACAAATTTTCAATTTTCAAAATCACAAAATATACAAAAATAAGAATTAAATTTATTTTTATTTAAACATTTTAATATGAAATAAAAAGTACGTATGATTTATATATAAACTAAGATGACTAGTGTTAAATATTATTGATAAAAATACCATCACATGAAAAGGAAGATTTTCTAACGAGATTCAAAGAAAAGAGTATCCCTTACACCTTCATAATTATCAGCATTTTTAAATCACACATTTAGTTAAATCTAGCCCCATTTACCAACAACACATTATACACATAGAGGGGTCTTTCAATCGCAAGTTTTTTAATGAAGATTATTAAATTGTAAACCAATTACTTAGGTTAATTTTAGAAAAAGGTCAATTTTACGATAATAGTGTAAAAACACTAACAAGCAACACCACAATAAAACTAATTACTCACAAAAATAAAATGGCAACTCTTATATTCATTTATATCTTATATAATACTAATATATAAATGACACTTTATATGAACAACATAGTTTTTGGCAAGATATATGTAATAATTTTATAAAAAATAAATATACACAAGTATTTGCTACAAAGCACAAAAATGGTAACTTCGCAATACAATAAAAATATAATTGTATATTTGTACTTGCAATTATCATTTCAAAATTAAAGCTGTATTTCCTTCGAAATTTTTAAGAAAACACGATATATTATATATGAGAATAAATTGAAATTATATAAAATCACTCTTTATGCAGGAATTCTGTCACGTAAGTATGATAGAACAGATAGTGTCCCTTTTTCCAAAATGGCATGTCTAGGTTGTTTAAACGGATTTCCAAAAAGTTCCAAAGATCTTCAAAATAAAAAGACAAATAAATTATTATGTTGAGTAAAATAATTTAAATAAAATAAAAAAAAAATACCTCAATTGAGTGAAATTCCCTAATTCAGGGGGTACTGATGAAATACTATTATTTGACAAATCAAATACTGTTAGGTATTTCAACTTAGAAAGAGCATCTGAAGAAACATTAATTTCAGTAATTTGATTCTCAGCGGCTAATAATATTTCCAAATTCGACATATCATATATACATCTTGGAATCTTTGTAAATCTATAATTATTTCAATTAAAATAAGAAACAATTGAAACATTTTCGAATTAAATAAATCAATATAAAGTACCTATTATAAGAGATAACGATTTCTCTCAAATGTTTCAATGCACCTAATTCATTAGGCAAATCTGATATTTGATTTTTACTAAGCTCCAAATATTGTAATTTTGTGCATTCAGATAATTCCTTTGGAATTATTGTTAATTGATTACAACATAACACTAATTGTGTTAGAGAATCAAACACTTTCACAATACTAGAAATAAAAATTCACATTAATATCTAAACAATTATAAGCTACTATTTGTATTACAAACACAAACATACCAAGAATAATTCAATACTGGAAAAATTTACACGAAACAAGCAAATATATAAATATTTTGCAAAGAACTTTATTGAAAGTGCTAATTTTTCCAAAACCATAAGTATAATATAAAAAAGAAACAACACCAAACTACAAAAATCGTGCAAAAACATGCAATTTATAATTGAATTTAAAGGAAACCTTAATGGAAAATCCTTTATTTTATTTTTTCCTATATCAATGGAATGTACACTTTCTGAAGCGGCTGTCTCAAAAACTTCATCAGGTATCGAAGTCAGTTCTTTTGCAGCTAGAAGCAAATTCTGTGACTTACGCATAGCAAATCTACAATTTTTAATCAGATATAATATTGTACGATTCTTTTCTAGAAGTATGAATATGAAATGTATACTTGTCGGGCCATTTCATTTCATTGGCAGATGCGTTTTCTGGATCTAATTCCTCCGGAGAAAGTTTATCTCGCAAAAACTTCAAAACTTTCCCCGTACCACCTTGCATCACCCCTCTTCTGAGAGCGAGGACTTTGTTACCCTCCAATTGGAGGCTTTGTAAGTGTGCAAGTAATCCTAAATTACTTGGCAATCTAATGATATGGAAATAAAAATGATTTTAGTTTTCCTATACAAATTACAATCTTTAAAATGTATAACATTGGAAAAAAAACTAACGCTGCAAGATTATTGTTTGTAATATCAAATCGCACTAAATGTTGAAGTAAAGATATATTGTCTGGTAATTTTTCAATTTTATTATCACGCAAATTGAGGGTTTTCAAATGCTCTACCTGTTCGCAAAAATCTTCTGTCATTTCCTAAAATTCATTGTTTGAATTGTCATATGTGTATAAATAAATTTTATGTTTTGATTGACAAAGTGCAGTTGAACCTTAATTGAATTGTTGGCCATATGTATTTCTTTCAAAGCTGAACAACCATAAAAACTTGGTAATTCTTCAATATTATTATGATTGCAATGCAACGTTATCATTCTTCGCAATTCACCCAACGGTGGCATTGAAACCAATTCATTCTGTGTAACGTCCAATTTGAGTAAATCTGACGATTTAGATTAGTTTAAATTTTTCGCTTATATATTAAGAGAAACAATAGATTATTTATTCAATTAGTTGCAAAAATTAACTATAGCAATTGATTATTAAACATTTTTTCTAAGATGTTTGTATTAACTAGCGATAAATTGTAAATAATTACAGCAAGTATATTTAGATACAAAAGAGAAAATAATAAAGCATCAAAGCAAAACTTACCTCTCAGATTCACAATATCTGGTGGTAGCTCAGTTAGTTTGTTATGAGATAGATCTATTTCAGTTAGACGTACCAAATAACCCATACCAGGTGGTAACAAATTCATATTATTGTGAGAAAGATCCTGTAGCCACATATTGTGCAAATTACAATTATAATAATAATAAATATGTATATATCAATAAATACAGAAACTAAATAGTACTATTATATTTTAAAATACAATAAATGTTTTTGTCATTCTTAAATATGAAAATTTATACTTGATGTAAAAAAAGTTGAGAAAAAATTAATATCGATACAATTGAAGCCTTCACCATATTATGAAAACATTAAAAAATTTACTATACATACTAAAATAAGGTTTATTTCAATAGTTACCAATTTATTCAGCATTATAAGATCTCCTATATCAGGTTCCACGGTTTCTAATGAATTATGTGATAAATTAAGAAATTTTAACTCAATCAATTTGAAAAATTCTTTAGGTAAAGATTTTAATTTATTATGGCTTAAATTAAGAGTTGTCAACTTGCTCAACTCTCCGATTTCAGGAGGAACAGAAAGCAACGCATTGTCTTGTAACTGAAATTTATATAAAAATACTGATGTGCACATGCGAAAATAAAAATGTATAGTTTTACACTAAAAATATTAACTTACAAGCAGAGTAGCGAGGTCTGGCAAATTCTTGATATCCGGCGATAATTCTTGTATACAATTAGAACTTACATCTAAATAACACATCACTTCACTATGCCACCAGGGCTTATCGCCGCCCGATCTATTGAAATCAATCTCGATATCCCGCTCGATAGGAGTCTCATTAATTTTCCACACTCCATCGGGCACTGCACGACAAAGAACCAAATTGAAAACACAAAATCTATTCAGAACACACATCGACACACAAAAATTCACAGCGGAACAACCGATTCCAAACACACATCAACATAACATACTAAAATTCACAGTGACCAAACACAACAACCATTCATACGAACCGTACAAGGTTATTAAGGTTATTAACCAATACCCACATGACTAATAAAATACATGCACACTAACACACATGTGACAAATGACCCCTCGTACGAGCACTCTTATTGATTACACACAGTTATGAAGTCACCACACAACAGGACGAAGACAATCTATAAATGGATCCATTCCATCATCAATAATAGTCACATCTTTAGATAATAATTTAAAAAATTGGATAGTAAAACATATAACACACACATAAGTTAAAGAACTCTTATTGATTAACGATGAAGTCATCGGTACAACGTGACGAAGACAATTTGAGATTGTATTTCAACGCTAAGATTTGAAATACCTTTGGCTAATCCTTTCGATGATAGATTGAGCTGCCCAGTTCTCTTGGCTGATCTGAGAAGAGACGGAGTCAGCTCATCATCAAAGCTAGCACTGTCTCTAGTTTGAAAGACAGCTCCAGGCTTCTTGCACTTGTCCTTGTATCTGGATTTGACAGGGTTCGAGGATTTCGTAGACATTTTGTCGAATTATAGCGTTTTGTACTGTTTTTTTGACGTTCGAGTCGAGTGACAGTTCGATGTGTCAAACGTCAAAGCTTCGACTGACAGCGGAGCGCGAACGCACTGCGCATGCGCGAGACGCTCTAGTGAACGTATTGCGCAATGTGCGAAACGATCAGGGGTTTTCAATTTTCGAATGAAAAAATGTATTGATGTTCTTTTAAATATATTTTTCGTGTGTGGAGTGCTGTAATTACGGTTTAAATATGAATGGAGTGTGTCGTACGTGTAATTTGGATTCGGTTGTATAGAGTGGTGCGTAAGTCGATTAAGTTTTTTTTATGTATGAATGTTGTGGTGACTATGCTTCTTTTGTTTGAGATGACATTATTTTATTTCGTTCCTTTTTTTCAAATTTAAGTATATAATAGCACTATTCTATGTATATGTCTATGTGTCCATGTAACGCTCCAAAACTGCGTTGAAATATTCAATGGGTACATCGCTAGGTTATAAATACCTTGTTCTTGTAGTCAGGCAAGGTCTTAAGTTTTCCTTGTTTATTTGATTTAATACCCTTTTAAATAAATATTTTCATTGATAAAATCTGGATTACTGAGAAATAAAAAACATACCAATACTTATTAGATTACTGTCGTGCATTTATAAAACATGAAATTTTCCATCATAATTTAATTTTAAAGATGATTTTTCTTTCTTTTTAATTATTTTTTAATATGTTCATGTTTCAATTTCTCTATCTTTCCTATAAAAATATGGTCACTGCATATATAGAGTGGTCGCTAGTCAATAACGTCTGTTGTATCAATACTTACGCGTTTTTTTTTAGATTCATGTATTATTCATAGAAAATCGAAACTGTCGTTTTCGCTTGATTGTTGGGGTTGGTTCAATGTTGAGTATGGATTTTTTATGCGAGTTTGTAAGTTTTGAAGAAACCATGAGAACGATTTAAAAAAACTCGTGTGTATGAATTTAAAAGGCCTGATTGTTGTGTTTTTGCGCTACGTTAACCTAATTTTGTAGCCAATTCGTACATTGCACGCATTAATTATGTTGTAAGATCGTACATAGCGAATAGTGAAAGTGTATTTTTTTTTAGTTTGAATTGTCGATGTTCTAGGAATGAATAGCTTTGAAATGTTGCTTATTTCTCATACTAATGTGCTTTAATACTTCTGAAATCGCAGAATGTTTCAAATTACAAAAAAACTTTCATAATTTTTTTTTCAATTAATATATTTATGTGTTTTGCGTTTTCACATTCACGAAATGAATTTTCGATACATACTTACCATTATGTATTCAACTTTTTATGGTAATTATTTTTTTAACTGGAAATACTCACCATTTTTTTAGTCATGTTGTGATCATAGCTGCTTATTTTAGAAAATAATTGATAAACCAGTTTCAATGAAATCAAATTTTATTTTCCTTTCATTTTTACATACACACTTCACATAACGTAATTAAGATTAAAAGAATCTGATATAATATATATTAATAATATAATATTATAATACAAATAGCCAATAGACTCATTGTTAATGCTGCCGTAATATTTACATAGCACAAAAAAATATCACAATTATATAAAAATTACGTATTCTATTTAAAATTTCAATATTTACATATCGACGTTTCGTCAAAACAGGTAGTTATCATCATATATGTATAATATTTCTAAAGAAAACTTACTAGACACAATAGAATAACTTTATATGTTTAACATTTTAAGCGTGTTAAATTAATTATAGGAATGTTCGTGATTTTTATGATACTGTTAAATGAAATAATTATTTTAACATTGAACAATATTATGAGATGGTAGATATATCTATAATATTTTATGTATTTACAATTTCATATTTTGTGTACAACACAGTACCGTTTTTGATTCAGTTGATGGTTTTTAAAATTTTTGGTATATTTTTTATCATCTTATCACAGTTGATAAAATTCTAAAATATTTAATATCCTTAAAGAATTTCTTTTCATATATGCATATTTTTTTAGCTCTAAGGAAATTGAAATATCGATTAATGTGCGATTATCATTTCGCTAATGATCACACTCCTGCTTCTTCTCGGAGGTATTTTAATTATAATTTTCTGTCCATAATTTTGATCGTTTTGAACCCTGTTTACCAAATTAAAATATCAGCTAATTTACTCATTTTTCCGTGCTGTATTTAAATTGAATTTTCAAGAAATGTTTTTTTTTAAGTATAATATGATGAAAAAAATTATTTCATCTGTCATTTTTTTTTTCAAAATGAAAATGAGAAGAGCCTACATATTAGTATGGTAATTAATCCTGTCGTATTTCGTTTTTAATTTGCATTCTTATTATATTATTTATCTGAAAAGCTCAAATTCGCAAACAAAACTTGTAATTTCCAGTTTATTATTCAAGACAGGTAATTAACTCTCACATAATTTTATTAAATAAAAGCGCCGGTGAAAAAGAAAAACATATTTTGTCATCTTCAAGAATAAACAATTGTTATATTCAAATTTAAATTATTCCGAAATATTAATATCATCGTTCAAATTTCATTAGATTTAATTAAAAACTATTAATCAATTAATTTTTTTCCAAATACACTGTAATAAATAATAATTTAAATACATTTTTTTTTATTTAATATCATTCATTCTGTTTTACGTAGATTTATATTACACAACATAAACCTATCGCTAATTGTAAGTGCAATTATTGACTATAATAATAATCGATTTCTTTGGCGTTTTATGGTTAAAAGGATGAATTACATAAAAAATAAAACTACGCACAGACTTAGCATTTTCGTGGTTATCTAATGTTATACTTAAAAATATTCGATATACAAAGAACAAAAGTTAGCGCCATGAAAATTCGATTCAACATGGTCATGTTGCCGCCAGCTGAAACGATAAAAAGAGAAAAACATTTTACATTTGTATTACATTTCATATTTATATTTGTACATGTTATATACGTAGGATCAGTTAATTATACACACGCACTCCGAAACATTCGAGGCAAAACTCTGCGCGCGAAAAGTTGGATATTAGGTTTTCCCGTTTCTTTGTTAGCCTATGATAAATGTCCTTAAGTTTCTTAAAACATGCCGCGTTTCTTTTATCCGAAATTCTCGCCGCATACACAAAAAAAATATCGGAAGAATTTCCCCGGGCAAAATAATAGTAGAAGTTGTCTTCAAATTTTTCTTCATATATCTTCGCCCATCATTACTCTTTTTTTCATATACCGCGAATTATTTCTGCGGTGCATGCGTGTGAAATATATATATATTTCTCTTTGACCCAAATACGACATTCGCTCCGATAAAACTTCTCAGATTCACTGCGATATATAATATAAACTTTATATTAAAAATGAAACTATCTCACCTTGTACTCTGTCTGCTCTAGAATCGCCTGCCATTGCACTATCTCTGCTTTCCAGCGCCGGAGTACGTTGAGGACTAATACCTTCCACACTTTCTTCCCTAGTCCTGCTATAGAGCGACGCAATTGTAGAAACGCACTATAAAATAAATTTTGATTAATAAAATATCAAAAAAAAAGATTTATATGAAAATTTTAAACTCACTTTCAGTTTCATGTCTCCTTTTTTGAAATGCTTCGGCTGCACTCTAAATTCTAATGCCAGGTACGTGGTGAAAAGGCCATCGGCTCCTTCTTCGTCTTGGAACGGTCCTCTGAGGAAACTATCGTTAGCTGGTTCTCCGTTCACGAACCACGAAAGAACGGCAGGTGGCTTCGATCTACCAGACGAACAATTCAATTTGACGAAGTCGTTCAGGTGGTAGCGAGATTTTCCACCGACTATCTTCGGTCCGTCGTTGGGAATATCTGAAAAATGAAACATAATCAGAACGATGATCCTTTTTAGCGAAAAGTTTCCTAAAGTGGCGGATTATTTTGTGCGATTTTCTTGTTGCGCTGAAGGGACGTGTTTGCGAGTTGCTTTTCCACGAACTGACAAAGAATCCTGCTTCCCGAATGAGATTTTATTTCAAAAGTGGAATCTCCACAACGACCAGGATGTCGGTTAGTTTATTCCGAGAAAACTTGCAGCATTTTCTATTGCGACTTGATTTTTGTGGAACAATACAGCTTTGCACTTTACTCTCGTTCGCTTTATAATTCACAAGTCGTTTATTTTCATTTCATTTCTTTTCAAGTGTTTCGTATATGACGTGTTAACATAGACATTTCATTAAATAGAGAGAAAATTTGTTTGAAAAAAAGAGACCTTTTCTCTTCTCACTTTACAATATATAGAGGTCGAGGAAAATTCGAGCAATATGTGCCGGTTTGTTTTTCCAAGGGTATTCCTTCTAGTTCGTAAATTTGTCACGTGCACTAAAACATTTCATAAAGGGACCGGACCACTGAAAAAGCCGACCGACACATAAACTTTTCGATGTTTTTTGCAAAAGAAATTAGCCGAAAGCTGAAACATTTCACTGCGACCATTTATATTGAATTTAACTTTCGGGGTCTCGACGAGTAGCGTTTCGTGTTCATTAAACCGAAATAGAAAATTAACCGCCTCAATTTTGCGAATCGGTTTCTATCAAACTCACTCGTGATCTATTTGTCGTTTAAACTTTCCTTTGATTTCAATCGAGCTTTTTAATAATATCCTCTATCTCTAAAACGAAACTTTAGAATAAAGATTTTATTATAGAAACTTGATTTATACTTATGAACAACATAAGAATTCGTGGAATGGATTATTTTCAAAGATAAATGTTGAAACTCTTTAAAAACATCCATTTTGAATGAGGATTTATATGAAAATGGTTATTTTATAAAACTTACTGTCGATTTCCAATATTATGATCGATGAGAGAAACATCTGAATTAAAGAACAGTTTGAAATGAAATTTTCAAATTAAAGTTGAAGCAAATCAAATGTATTAAAAAATATTTTTTATCATCATTGAAGTAAATAATTATGCCCAAATTTTCAGTTCTCTTTACCGTATTTTATATTTTAATTTATACATATTTGATTTGCTAATAATCTCGTTTATAATTATACACATTTTTTATTTCCTTCAATATTATTCAATTAATTTATTATTTATAGTAATCTAGCTTTTGTAATCCGATGTTGCTAGAGATCTTCCGGACTTTAAGTCAACTGTGAACTATTGTATTATACATTTTCCATTCCCGTCCTCGTAATGAATCCAGTTGCGTGTCCATGCATAGTTTTTTCAATCGTCATTATGCATACATTCAATTTAATCTAACTATAAATAGCGCTAATCTGTATGTGTAACTATGTGCGTCCATGTGACGCTTCAAAACTGCGTTGAATCATTCAACGGGTTGATCGCTAGTGTATTATATGACGATCGAAAAGGCCAAAGGGTACAAGTGACATTTTTGCCGAAATTGAGTTATGCACAGGAATAGCTTCTATGCACGCTCAATTATTTGGTGGCAAAAGAATATAAACGAATTCGGAACATGTGCAGAAATATACCATCAAATCAGTCGACCTCCTCCTAATACATGTAAATACATAGTCAACTTTCACAAAATCACCGCTTAGTCACTTGTACCCCTTGATCTTTTCAGTCGTCATATAGATAGAAGATAGAAAATCCAATGTTTCGAATTGAAAATCTTCAATTACTAAACTTTACTGAAAAATCAACTTTCAACAACGCATTTCGAAACATACAAAGCTGCGATTCGAATCTTCGCTCACAGACTTCGCTCTAGCAAATCTCTCTCGCTCTCCTCGCACTAAGCACACCAAACACACCCCTATAATTCGAAAGCACTTTTTTCCCTCCGAAAGGGGTGCGTTTGACGTGTCTGTTTTGCGGCGCCGAAGACGTGGGCGCGCCACGTGGGTGTCGCAATGCAGATTCTGCAATCAATATCCTTTCAACCGGGAGCGAGGACGATGCTCTCCGCTCTTCCACCTACATACCCACCGTGTCCCCTTTCTATGCGAAATATCCTGAGGGGAAAAATCACGTATTCGAGCCTCGATATGACACCGGAGAAAGACCCACCCGATGCGAAGGACTCGTTGTTTGTCGACCGATGGGAGAGGCTTTGAAACGCGAGCGCCTTTTAGCCGAGGTGCGTTCTTGTTTAGGTTTCGGTTTTGGTATTGCCGGTTTTGGTTACGGTGGTGTTTCGTCGATTGGTCATGCTGAGGGTTTTCGGTTTGTTTGTGAGCGATTTTGGGTTTTTTGGTCCTTCGAGAATGCACGTGTTGATGTCATATTTATGTACCTACATAGCTACAGGTCGTCCATTTAGAATAAAATGATTTTTGATTTATATTGAATAATTTTTAATTTGAGTTAAATTTAAGTTTAATAGTTTCATTTTTAAGTAAAATACATCGAAAAAGTTAAAACGTGTTTATGTTTTCATCTTGTCATTTTCTGAATTTTCCTAATGAGTTTGTCTTTTTTTTCGAAATATCTAATTTGAAATGCATAGTATTTAATATAAATTGAAAAATCTGTATAAAGAACCTATTATAAATTGAATAATTTAGTGCGATAGTGGCAATCTAAATTAGTTTTTCATTCAGATTTAATCAAAATATTTCAAATGCTTCATAGCTGATTTATTTAAAGAAAACGAATACAATTTATTCACTTCATTTTTAAAAATTCCTTTCATTCTTTCCAACGCTACTACTTGATAAATAACGACACTCGCTTATTTAAAATAAATGATCAAAAATAGTCGACATACCGCTTTTTAATCTACAATGAGATCTCGGCGACATTCCTGAAAGATTTGAATTCTTCAAAGTCTGGCGATTCGTATCCCCGACCGAAAAACAATCTTATCAACGCCACTACACAATTTCGATCGCGAAACACAATTAACTACAGAACAACACACTAAACAATCCACCGAAAGCAAATTTTCGCCAGAACAACATTCAACACAATCCATACTATGAAACGGGGGCGCTATTTCAATCGAACGCGCAGTAGGAAAATTCACACACTGCGTTCGCAACGAATGCGACTTTTATTGTGAACACGAGCGCAATTACACGATCGAAAATCGAAAACATCGTCCCATCGATACAATTCAAAGCGAAAACACGGAAAATATCAAATAAATTTCCCACATCCGATTTCGCCAGCGCCTAGCCAATTCCGGTGAACTTTCCAAAGTTTCCTCATCATTGAACACTATTTTCATTTGTGCAGACGATAACACGACTAGGTGGGTAACATAACATAGGTACATACATATGTACACACATACGTGACGCGCCAAAAGCAATTTGCCGGATGTCGATTCATGAGATTGGATACGCGTTTTTCTCTCTTTCATATCTGGGGAGCGATTCAAATCAAGCGACTTGCATCTGTGTGTCGCCGGCTCTAGAACGAAACCGATAAAGTATACAGAATGTCTAGAGAGTTTATTGCACGTTTCACTGTCGGCGATAAGTTAAATCGTGCGAGAGACGTTTTTGAGTCGTGTTAGCTGATTGAGAGGAAAATTGATTATTTGAATAAATTGAAAAATTTCATGTTCGTAAGTGACTTTGTGCTGTGAAATTAAATTAACAGCTGTTTCTTGCTTCGTGAATTTCAACTGTAAATAATATGTACATTTGAGTTTAAAAAAAACTCACTTTGACCTTACACAGAAATACTAATGCAAAAATGGATGTTGTGCTAAATTATTATAGAGAAAACCGGATTTTTGTATATTTATTAAGAAACGTACGTAAGAAGTTGAAATTAATTTGTATGGAATGTTTCAAGTTTCTTCATTTCGAATGATGTTTTGAAAATATTATATTTCATGAGACTATGACAGCCGTGAAACAATCGCCGCCTTTTGATATTCGATATCGAGAAAAAACTTTTGAAAATCATTCCCGGTATGGCCATATCTAAAAATGCACCTGGTCGACCGTTTGCAATTTTATACGGTAGGTTGTTTCTGAGAAATAGCGTTGCAAATTGAATTTTTTGTGATGCACGTGTTTTCTTTGAGTGAAAATGTTTTAAAAATTATTCTGGTGAAATATTTTACGAAGTTAAAATCGGTTTTTATCCGAATGAAAATAAAAAAAAATAACGACCAAAACATTTGAAATATCGATAACTATAAAGTGAATGTTATTTTATGCTAATATAACATCATATTTTGTCACATTCGATCGATACAAAACACGCATTTTTCATTAAACGACACACCCAAAAAAAAAAAAACGAGCATTCGAATAATTTCACACTAAAAACCGGCATCAACTCCGAACGACCTCATTATAAAAACAGATAATAATTAGAGACGACAACCCGGACGAATCATCCGACGATTTACACACACGACGTCAAGAAAATTTCACAATTTAGCCCAAACACACTCGCATTAGGCGAAACCCGACCCGAAAGCGAGATTTTCCCTTTTAAACGTCGGCGTCGTTTTTCTCGAAGCTCCCATACTCTTTCGGAGGCTTTGTTTATAATTAAATATACATGCAAACTGCCTCGCTTTCGGGCCGGGCCAAAGCACCGACGTTTCGCCCAACTTCCGCCTTATTTATTAACCGAAACTGCAATTTCCTTGTCGTTATGGAAAGTTTATAAATGGAACGTACGTTCGCCCGCAAACGGCCGACGTTTATGCACGTGCATAACCCCCTTTAATGAACGGTTATTTTAAGCGATTCAGTTTTCATTGCTTCCAGTTTTGATTTGGATCTGGATGTTCGGATGAAGCGGAACGACTGTCTTCCTAAACGACTCTCGGTGGTTGCCAATCGTTTATGTTTGCTCGAGAGGTTAATAATTGGCGATAAATTGATGTACGATTCATTTATGATTCATAAAAGACTAATCATTTGAAGCAGGAACTGAAAATATTATCCAATAGTTCACGAAGTCTAAAGAATCTCGAAAATCGCTAGGTCACAGAAGCAATAGTAATTAATGTATTCATATGTATGTATGTTATTAATAGACAACTGAATGGCTAATTCTATCACCGTGAAACTTGTCAAAGTTATCTGGAAAGGTTTCTGCATTATTAAATTTTACATTTTACAATCTACGGAATTTATTAACTTACTTTGACGTTTCACGGAAAGGGTCTTTTCCGTAGTTCAACCCTAGAAAATATTATATAACTTAATTATGATAGTTCATAATTGGCTTAAAGTCCGCAGAGTCTCGAGCATCTCTGGGTTACAAAAGCTAGTATCAAATATAATACAATAGATTCATTGTATTTGTTCGATATTTTTCATTTGAGATGTTTTAAGAATATACATATTTCACGAAAACGTAGTCGTATTTAATCACTTAGCTAAGAATAAGGTTGTTGTCTTGGGAAATTTAAACTGAGCGGCTTTCGTAACATTTCTCAAATGATATATTATCGTCGAAAACATCCAGATGTTCTCTTTGGTGAAAACAAGCTGGAAATTGAATCACTTTCATTTCTAGATTATACAATTTTTATTTAGCCATATAATTACTATGATAAACAAATGAATTGAAATCAATTCATCATTATTCACATATAAATCCAACAAAGTGCATTTCGATTTTTTTTCAAAGAAAAAAAATCATATCCTTATAACAAAAATAGAAGAAATAAAACGAAAAGATTCGACTGGGAGTGGAATTATTCAAAAGTGACGAGGCGGTAAAAACTCGCGTTTAAAACCGTAGTAAAAACATTGTGGAGCATGGGCGGGTGGGCGGCATCACAATAAATTTTCCGGTGCAGGTTTTCCGTAACTAAAACGTTTGGTGTACTTAATCCCCTTGGCCGGCTCCTGGGAGCATCTGCTCACCTTCCCACACCTAGAGGGTCCGCTCTCTTACGGAAAACCGCGGTTTATACTAATCCTCTTATTTGCTAATCGTTCGAGCGCTGCTAAGACCTTAAGACACCGACTACCGATGATCTCCGTCTTGCTTGATTTATGCTCGATACGCTTTCGTGTAATAAAATACGAAATTGGATCTTGTGTCAAATCCGTACTCAACTATCTGTTTGTTCAGAGAAAAAATATCTTAACTGAAATCTAATTTTATTTAGATGACATTTAAATTTCAGATTATGGGATCATTTGAGAGTGCCATCGATTTGGATGACATCTATCAGCAGCCGAGGCTTTCACCTATCTATCTGTCATACCCAGTGTGAGATACTTGACAAAATGATTGGCTTCAATCATCATTGCCTTTATGAGTTGTGACATTTATAGCTAATAGGGTTAATTGAGAAGCTAATGTCCCTTAACCGAAAAATAATTCATGTTTATTAAATAGACCGAAAGATTGGAGGCCCAGGTTCGATTCGAATTACAATAAGTATGAAGATGAAAATTTTGTGTTTTGCCGCTTGAAGCCACCGGCTTATGTGTGGACGCGCCATTATACCTAATTCGAACTTAACCATCTATTTGTTCAGAATTGAGAATTAAAATCGTCTAGACTCGATGCGATATTTGAACGATTCGTTAAAAAGTCGATGGCGTTTGTAAATCAGGTTGGTGTGAGAGGTCGAGCGTGGTACGCTTTTTCAATTGACCACTGATCCACAACAGTGACACTAATTTTTTATTCCAGCACAGTCATCAATCGTTCTGACCATAAGCCACAAACGTCATTTACAGAGGTCATCCCGATATTTGTCGGCGGCTTGTACTGAATGTTATTTATTGCTTTTGAATCGATGCACCCACATTTGTGCAATTGCTCTTTGAACTTTTCGATTTTGTCGAATTTTTAAGCTCGTATTTATTATTAGGTGATCATTTGCATATTTAAATTGTCATATTAAAAAACGAAACATTATGTTTATATAGTTCGAAAATCATTCGATTCATTTTTTTTATTCGTATCAAAAACAAAGCGTTTGTTTATATGGTTTGAAATTCATTTGATTCTTCTCTCTAAAAATTCAAATTCAATATTCATCTAGTCAAAGTTGAAATGTGAAAGTTTGAATTTAGAGTGGAAAATCCGTATAACGACTCCGTACTAAAACTGCATCGTTTCGATATTGCATTTTCACGCTTTATTACTTCACAGCGGAGAGTATGAATATTTCATCGTATTCTAAAACGTCAAAGAATTGTTTTAACGTGTATGGTAAATATGGTTTAAATTTGAATCAACACACGAATATTTTCTTAATCCTTTAAAACCTCAATTTTTAATTAAATTCAATTTAATTACGTAGTTTTTAATTGAAATTCGGAAGCACTCTGCACCTCAACACTTTCGCTACGTACCCAGTATAAACACGAGAGGCGAAAAAGGCTCTGAGGCGAAAAAAGCAAACGGTCGAATAAATTTTGAACGAAGACACCAGAGACAGCGTACGCAAAGACTATTTTTACTAATTTGTTTAAACCTTTACTGCGATAACGGCACACCCCCGAACAAAAACAAAGGGACTCCTGAAGAAAAATTAAATATTAACAACTCCTCGAGAGCCAGAAAGGGACTTTCGCCGTTTTTTTTTTCCGTATACACGATGAAAACTTAATGCTTTCGACCGCAAATCCCCCGATCCTCGAGCTGCAGGAGTAATTATGTAGTACTGTTGAGGCTGTTATCCTTTATCGCCGAGGCATTGTTGTCGTCTCTGCATTGTAGTCGTCTTTCGTATATATACATATATATCTATTATATATATACAAATATAATATAATGTATACGAGTGACAGTGGAAAGCTCGCGTTATATCCGGAAGCTCGTTACACGCGGCCGTACAACAAAAGGCTCTCTTCGTCCCGGGGAAGGGATCGGGCATCAATCTCGGGACTCTCGAAAGTATATGTGTCTATCTCTGAAGAAAGTGTGTCTATCGCCGAAGAAAGTGTGTGTCGGCGGAGATAACTGCGAGTGTTGTGCGAGTGCAAGGCGTCAAAGTGAAGGTTGTCAAAGCGTGTCGCTGAGGCTTTTCCTCGATTGGAGTGTGTTGAGGTTGTGAATGGTTCGATTTGTATATTTTTTTTCAAGATGTTGTTGTGGAAGAATGTCTAGGGAAATCTCTGAAGATGTTCGCAGGGTTTGTTCCGTTCCGATTGTATGTACGTGGAAGGAGAAAATTTTCTTATGAAGTATAGTACGTTACGAGTACACTTTATAGGTTAATTCGAGCGATTTATTTTTTTATGAAATGTGTATTTTTTTAATTTAATATGACGTTTTTTTAAATGGGGGCTATTTATATTCGTGTTTTTCTTCAGCGCTTTATTTACAATGAGTGCTCTGACTAATGACCGACAATTCTTCAACATTTTTGTAAAAGCTTATTGTGTTTACAGTTCCTGAATCATTTTTATCTTAATTTTCATCTTATTTTTTGTACAAAATTTTAAAAGGTACTATATTTTAATTAAATTTTCAAGTGTTGAAAGGTGTTTTATATCATCAAAAATAATTAAAATAACGACGTTATTTAATATGATAATATAGAATTCTGAAAATATTCACTTAAATAAAACACAAATATGAATAAGACAACACGATACTAAATCACTCGATTTTATCATGTAACATTTTAGAATAACAAATTTTCAATAGGTTGAACACACCGAAGTCACTATCGCAGTCCGATCAACGAAACCGTTATTGTTATACAACTTCATCAAAACCCCTTTTGTTATTTCACCATTCTATCAAACTTTGAATAAGCAAATCCTCCACCCTAATCTCGTCATTATGATTTATTATACTTGCATAACATCGAATCTCCTTTTGATTAGTTAAAAACCACTTAATCGCCGCGTTGTCGTCGAACAACCCTAGACGTTTGTTCGTTTGAACCCTCTCGAGATAAAAATAATAAGCTTATCATTGAAATATCATATTTTGAGGTGTTAAAAATGACAAGATGGTGAGATTCATTCTAGACGGGTTTGAAAGGTTGGACCGTTTGGGGACCTGTGCGTTCGCGGCTTTATATCTATTACACGCATGCCAGTGGGGAAACTTAGGAATTTAAAATTATCTTCGGTAATTTCGCAGCCAGAAGGAGAGTCAGAGGGGTAAAGGGTAGTTTTCTCGACGAAAGAAAGGCCCTTTATGAGACTGACAAAGTGAAAGGACGTGTTCTCCGCGGCCGTACGGTTTTCGCACGGTAAACAACGCGTCTCCTTGTATACATTATTCACAGCGACGCTTTGTGCCTACTGCTGTTTTTTTTTTCTCCTCTTGTCGTGTTATTTTATTTATTTATATTTATTTTTCACCCGTCCGTAGAATATATCTGCGTACATTTCTCGTTTGTTCTTTTTGCGAGGGACGCTCCTCGTAGAGGGGAGCAAAAGTACATAAAAATCGCCATACAATTTGATTTTATCCGCGTACGGCTCTCGGCTCTGGGAAAAAAATCGACTTTTCATCGTCGCCGAAGCTTTATTGCCCCACTGTTCCGCGAGTTCGCTCTTTATGAATGGAAGCAAACGAAGACAAAGAAAGGGTATCCGCTTCTCGGCGCCTCGCATTTTTCGGATTTTCTTTCCGCCGACACGTTTCTCTACTCCAATTTCAATTTTTCAACGCACAATATCAAATATACGGATGGAAAAACTCACAGACGACAGTCAAGTCCCGATGCTGCGAAACGGTCTGGAACAGGGGAGCCTCTCCGGATATTTCGCAGCGATATCGTCCCGACGAAATGAAAGTCAGCGGTCCGAAAGCAACAGATGTTTCCGTGCAATTTTCCACCTACAACACACAAACAAATGTCATAATTTTGCTCACACATTAATAAGTATGCAAAATTTTGAATAAATCTTAATATGAAAAATAGGATTTGCACTTCTGTTATAATTGTTATATATTCAGGGAAGGGTACAGTTGGAAGTCCCAGGGGTAAGTTGTTCCGAAAGGAATAATTTTGTAAGAAAAAGGAATAGTATCATCATATGGAGGATATAATTAAAGCAAAAGATATTGGCTAACTTTGGAAACCATTTTATAGTTACTTTAGCAATGATGGTTGAGTGGCAAAACAATTTGAAAAAAATTAACCTCAGAACATTCAACTACATCCTTTATGTTCTATCCATTTTGGGTAGTTTAATTGAGATTTTTCATCTTATGATTGCATTTTATGACAAAATATTCATAAAATAAAAATTTGCTTTGAAAATACGTTATTAAACTACTCAAAACGAGTGAAATATAGTGTCATTTGAGGGACCTTATTTCAGTAAAAACATGATATGTAACATTTATTAAAAAGTAAATTAACTCTTCCGTAATTACGAGAATGATGCCACATACAAAATATACATTAATATCGAACATCCAACGAATTCATCTCGCTTCCATATAAACAAACAAACAAAAAACAAAATTTTAATATCAATTCCATAAAATTTCATACGAACTTGCGCAAACGACAAACACTCGAATCAAACCGAATCATTCACATTCACGAAAATTTAAACGACTCACGAAACTTTCCGACCGACTAAAAATCGACAAACTGCGAAAAGAGGACGACTCGGAAGTCGAGAGTCAACACAAGGCATCCGAGTCGGCGGAAAGTGAACAGTTCGTATTGACTCACATCGATGTCGACGCCGGGCATTTCGAAGGCCTGAGCCGGAGGATCGTCCCTCGGGACGAATCTGAAGAACTCGTTGCCGTCCTTGTACCACTTGACCGAGTACAGGGACTCGCCTGGGTTCAGGCGATACTTGCACTGGAGCCTGAGGTAGCTGTCTTTGAGGGCGTACTTGGGTATCGACACTGGACCCAGCTGCAGACCTAGAGTCGAGTCTGGAAGTGAAAAATAAGATTGTTTAGTGTTTATTTTTTAGATTTGCTTATGGTGGAAGTCGAAGGTTCGTGACGAAAGAGAAGCTCGCCATCGCACCTGTTGTAAAGTTGCAAGTTGCTGTGTTAGCTTATTGGGGTGGACTAGTTTGTTCCGTCAACGCTAGGTTAAACTATTGGTGTTACATTTACATATCGGAAGCACTTTAGTTTAAACTTGAAGTAATACTAATTCAAGTTTATATATTAATTCAGAATAATATTAATTTTGCTCTGTGATATGTCAGGAATTGAAGTAATATTAAGCAGAATTAAAAAACTGAGTATGATTTAGTACGTACAAACGTTCACTTTTAAACTTGAGAGGTATTATATAAAATTAATAAAGTTAATTAATAAGAATGAGACTCTATTTTTTTATCACTTTTGTAAAAATTTGACAAAATAGTTCTCTTAAGCATAATATTCAATTAAACAAATGATTAGTCCTATAGAGACAAGTAGGTACTATCAAAAATGAAAGTTGTTAAATAATGTAATTTTTTATGCATAATTAATGAAAATTCATCACTATTATATTTATGAAAGTACTTCTCTACTTGTTCATAATTTCAATTTCGCAGAAAATTAATACTAGATAACAAATTGAGAATTAAATTACTTTTACCATCACCGAAATAATGGAATGAAATTTAATAAACTTAATGAAAATTTCGAAAGCTTGTTTCAAATTTAACAATGAATCTATATTTGAAGCACCCACCAGATCAATTTCAATCAATTCGATGGTGATACATCGACAGACAAAATAAATTATGATTGAAACTTTCACCGAAAAATTCAACACAAATTTTCAAAAATATAAACACCTACTACCTCGCGATTAAAAAAAACACAATTTGTTCCATCATCATATCACCTATTCATATAATGAAAAATCGTCCAACACACTAACATTTACGACATATAATCAGCAAAACGAACACGTCGATACAATCAGAAACAAACAACAACAACGTTAAGCAAAAACCAATCGACTTCCCCGTTCAGATTTAAATTACAACATTCCGAGTGAGCGAACACGTTCTCGAAAACGGCCGTAGGAACGAAAAGATCTCCGTTTATGAACGTGATATGAACTTAGCTCGTAAGCTGTTCTTTTCCGATTGTTATACGCATTCCGTTATCTCGAGCCTTAATCCGCTTACGTGCGCGAACTCGCGCTCGCGAAAAACCGGCTTTTCCGGGATTTTCCTGCGTCGTCACACGAATTTCCCACCTTCGAAGCCGGTTCCCGATTAGCACCCATTATTATTCCTGGCGTCCCTTGCCCTTCAATAAAGGGGACGAGCCCTCTCTAGACGTCGGACCGTGTTATCGTCGAAGAATTATACATTTCGCGTATAATGATGCATCTGCAGGTAGCGTCTCCGTGGATATTACGCATTTTCACATCTCGAATTTATACAAATGCCCGCTTTTTATAGCGCCGTTATGCTGATTCCGGCCCACGGCCAATAAAAGCCCGGGAACATCTTGAAGTGTAAACAGTGCCGGGAGAAAATGGGATTTGGTGAGAGCCAGCGATGACAGAGTTATATTTTCCATTTTTTTCCTCTTTTTTTCCGAGGGTTGCTTCCCCTTTCGGGCTTTTCATTTTTCCCTACCGAAAGTGCGGCCTCTCGCATTCGGGACTTTATATTAAAAAGTTTCGTAGGTGTGTAATACGTCGCCGGCGTCGATGTATTAAGTCGTTTGAATAATGTTATGAAAAATTACAGGCGCTTTTTTATTATCGGTGTTTGTGTTTATATTTAGAGAGATTTTCATTGTGTGCGTTTATGATTGACTCGCTTTTTCGCCGGAAGGGTCTTAATCGGGCAATTTAGCACAGACTTTTACCACTCGCGAATTAATTGCGTTTATCAAAATAAATTAATATTATATGAAAGTTGATATAATTTATTTTCGAAAAATATTTTCTATTTATAAATATTTTTCTAACTTTGAAATAATTCGAAACAAATTCATTTTTTTTTTATTTACTTAATGCTTATTTTTAAAAATATGATACTTTTTTTAAATATTTTACTAATTTAACGTATTAAAATATTCAAATATCATAATTTTGTAAAAAAAATATAATATTTTATAACATTTTCATCAAAAATGAACAACACAAACCGAATTAATACTTCGATACAATATAGAGACATCTATGCGCTCTATACCAAAGCTCGATTTTCAAACATTTCCTACGTACTCGCGTTAACAATCACGATTCGCTTAGAAACGACGAAAAACCCCACCAAAAAAAAAATAACAAAACGTCAAAAAAAAAACCTTTAATATTCGAAAAATGTTTTATCAACGAAGCATCATCGTAATCGAATATTTTCGTAAGGCATCTCGATCAAACGGCGCACGTGAACATTTCTTTTGTGAATTAAGTAATGGAGCGTTTCGTTCGCAACGTACGGTCGTATAATTCGATTTTTATCATCGTTCGAAAGCAAAAAGCCTCTTGTGCACTCGTGTACTTTCTTGTCGGCCGTATTTATTTAATTCCGACGAAATGTATTCGGCTCGTATATTTTCGTGTGTTGTATGTACGTAATATATGTAAACATGGACGTTGAGTTAGGGCCGCATTACGAGCATCACATATTTTCATTATATGAAAATTGTGCGCGGTAATGGGCCATTGCGGAGCGCGTGTGTACGCAATTCTGCCTGTTCGCATTTGTACTATTCGCGAATTGTACTCTGAATACGACATTGCATCGAACGACAGATAATAATGGCAGTAGATATCATCCATGCCGAATCTAGGCCAGACTCGTTTCCCTAACCTGAAATCCTCGAGAAATTTTCACAACAGCACAGTCAAATTATAAGAAAACGTCGCCTATGAGTCGTTCAGTGCATAGAAACAAACAGTCGAAAAACATGAAGAAATTTAATTGTTAAGTTATTAGAAATTCCTTTAATTTTATTTATCAGAAATCATAAACGTAAAAATTTTGATTATAATAAGTTTCGAATGTACTTAGAGAATAGAATCAATTGAAACGACCTATGATATAAATGAATTCGGTCACCTAAAAGATTATCATTTACAGGTATCTTTATCGTTCAACAAAGATATTTTTCACATAAAAATTATAAATTTACATAGTGCTATGATATTTAAATTCATTTTTTTTTGCAGTTTGTCGATTTATGTACTAAATGGATCATATTACTGCATTGTACATGCAGAAGAAATTCGATAATCGAGCACAATTGATTGAACGCTAGAATTGAATATCTGATTCTAAATATGGATCAGTTTAATAATTTTGTAGACGAAGATCGATCGCTTTATTATTAAATCTATTCAAAATCGAACAATGATCGACTTTTAATATGCAGTTTATTTGAAATGCGTCAAACGGGCTTAAGGATTCGCAATTTTAATGCGTTCGAATCGGCTTTGATTCGAATGCGGCAATATGGATTTTGATGTGAATCGATTTTATCGCGGGTTCGAGTGCTCGCCTTTTTATGGTTATTGAAAAGTTCATTGTTGCGACGATACAAAAGGATTTCTATTCCATTGTTAATATTCACCGTTGCGGTGTTCGTGTGTATCCTCGCCTGTCTATGATGTGTTGTAATAACGACGATGTTAGAACGAATTCGATTTGTTCTTGTCGAAAATGCTATCGGTTTCGTTTTGGATTATAAACGAACATGTTTTCAGTGCTTCGCGTATGGTTTTCATACTTGTTATCGTTGTTTGTGTGATAATATTTGGGTTTAATATACGTAGACATGAATCTGAAAAATATTATTAATTTCCAGCTTAATATTATTTCATAATTGAAAAGGAAAGCTTACAAAATCTAAATTTAATTTATCCAACAATAAAATTTAATCGAACAAATTAAAACTTTTGAATTTGCATACGGCTGAAAATTTGAACTGTGAATTTGGATACCCGATTAATTCATGACATATAATATTTATGAAACTATTACAATTCGAAAGCGAAAATTTGCGCAATGTTATTTCGCGATCATATTTCCAATTAATTTAATATGTATTATGTTACATCTGCTATGATTTGATCAAATATCCAACGAATGATATAAAAAAAAAAATACGTTAATTCTACAATTTCACACATTGCAAACTCAGGCTCGAAATTGCAACCGTTAGTCATTTAACTGGAGTATTACTCACCGCTAGACGATATTTTTTAAATCGTATTTACGATAAAAAAACAACAACACGTGCCATATAACACTCAAATTGAGTAAGTAAAGTCAGTGTCGTAGAAAATTACATTGATTGCGCCAAAACATCAAGTTCATTTTTCATCAGAACATCTAGTTTTTCATATAAACGTAAATGAACGATCTGAAAAAAAAATGAATATGTTTCAACATAACACACCTGAACATCACAGAAGGTACGAGAAACATCTTTCGCAACATTTCTAGACGTCTAGAGCTTTGACTCTTTGACGCAGCGGCATCTTCGTGCCCATTGTTGTATATACGATTTCGCTCATCCGCGAAAGGGTCGCGACCCCCCTTGCATTATTCAACCCCTGCATTCTGGGTGGGGTGACTTATTGCCTTCTTTGAATGAGCCAGTAACCGCCTTTCGGCTGTATGCGGCTCTGAACCCGGTGCTCCTCCGGTGCAACAATGGCTCTAATGAGCGTAAACCGACTCGGGGTCGGAACTGTGCAAAGTGCATACGTCGCGTTGTGTAGTTGATATTTTTCTGTTGTTGTTCGATTGTGTCGTTGGAAATGATTGAATGATGAGCGGATGTTGCGGTTTACGGTGCATTCGTTGAAAATTGAAGCGAAGGTTGTGTTGCGTAAACGCCAAGTGTTTGTTGCACTTGACGTTTTCTCATTATTCAATGTGGTTTTTGCGCCGAAACGATTTAATTTCATAGCTAACGTGTTTTAATTAACTCTCACCCTAAAATGCAAACAGAACGAATTGAAAGAGTCGATATTATAAATGACGATGAAATAAGACAAGGGGAGTAAGTGACATGGCGGCGAATCTGAGAAAATGTGTTTTAAGTTGCGCGTGTACTTATGTGTATGTATTGAGAAGGGAACAAGTTTTTCTCTGCTATTAAAAACATGAACATATACACTTTCTTTACTCAACTAAATATCGAAAAAATACCACACCTTCCTCTTGTCCAATTTCGTCATCGAATCGTTTTGATATGCATTTATATAATACATACAAGTAATTCAATTCTCATTCGTTCGAATCATATGTTAATTAATCATAGATACACTTTCAATATTGAGGAACGACAATTTATCAAATTTTCCCGAAATTAACATTTCAATTATGCGATCGCTTACGCCCCATTGATCTAATTAAGATAATTCAATGCCGAGCGAATTAGCATACATGAAATTAGTCAACAATGAAAATAACCGAGCAAATAGCACGATTGCGTGTCCGAGCAGAAATATGAAAGTCAAAAGCACGTGATTAATACGATGAGCATTCGTCGTAGCGATGTCGGGTCGCTAATTCGTAACGAAAATGGAGGAGTTTTCTTCGGCGCCGCTTTTCACCGACAATGCGCTTACGTATGCACTGGAAAATGCAAATTTTCCACGCTATGAACTCGACTGCGAACACAATATTTCGACCTGGGAAAATGCGCCTCGGGCGAAACGTTGGAAATGAATCGGTCCGTGCTTCGGAACGAATATCTATACGATAGATGCCGACTGAACGAATTTTCGTTTTTCATAATTACTGTCTCGATGCTCAAAAGTCTCTTTTATTCTTTGACTCGAAAAAAAGAAATCTTTAGAAGGCGCTCTGTATCTTTTCTTTTTTATCGGAATGAAATTTGAATATTATATTCGCGAAAACTTCTTGTAATATATATTTTTATGTTTTTTTTTTTTTTATATTATTCTTAAGCTAAAATTTCTTAAAAATCTACAGACCGTATTTATATAAGTTGTATTATTATAACTGATCAAGACTATTTGGACTATCCGCTGATTGTGAACTATTTTTTAGTAATTCCAGATCCTCTTCTTGTTCCCGTTGCGTGTGTAAGTCGTGCATATCATTTGCTAAGGATGGGCTACGAAAAGAGCCTCCTGAGAACTGTTAAACGATGCAAATCTCATCTTTCGTAAAATTTAATGATGTACAAACTATCCCAGACGTGAATAAGATAACTCTAGAAAGTTTCACTGCTAAAAGACCCATATTTAAGGAGTCTATATCATAGATTCATACATTTATTTCTATTTATAGAGATATAGATTACTATACATTACACTTAATACAATGAAATAAGTCGACCTAATTAAAAATCTGATTCTCAACAGCTCATTTAAACCCCATCACATCGAAACAACCTGCATGAAAAACAACCTTTAATCACAAAGGCGCACCAACATACACCCATCTACGCTAATCCACACACATTTTACCATCAACCCAGACAGACCACGATCGACAAACCACCACAGTTGACGTCCACGAAGGCCATCAAGAGCACACCCACGTGCCCATTCGCCACGTTTACTTGAACATTGTACACGCGAGCTCAAAGCGCGTCTCGTCAACGCCGAAGCGTGACATCCGATACGACAGGTAATCTATCAGGCATCACATTCCTTGATTGAGCACATCACAAACCCCATCAAGACCACTAGCCTATCCTGGACACTATACCTACTACACCCTTTAAATTGGGTCAACAGAATATTTCAAAAAAACAATCAAATCTGTGACGAAAATAAAATTTTCGCTCTGAAGTTTTGACCAAAACTAATAAAAAAAAATATTTTTTGAAAAATATTTTAATGTGAAATCAAAGAGCATTAAATAATCTATTGTTTCATATAAAAATATTTTGAAAAGTATGATGTTTTGAATCTAAAATCGTTAATTTTCAGAGGTGCTCTCTATACGCATGACACGCGGATCTACGAAGCGATGTGACCGATCCATTATGGGGACTTGTATGGAGTCGTGTTCGACATCGATGGTATCGCTGGTGTAGTACAACCTTTCGGATTTGTCGGTGAAAAATTTCGCGTTGTGTGTTTCGGTTTTTAGGGGATTCGAATTTGTCGAGTGGATTTTGGATCCGGTTCAAATGCGAGTTATCTTGATGAATCGGATCTTTTATGAATGTACATATGTTGATTAAAATACGTCGCGATCAATGGGATCGTTAAATTGGGCTGTTCGTATTTCAATGCGAGTGTTTTTTCATCTATAATAAAACGGGGAATATGTTCGAGGGAAATATTTAATATGAAAATATTATGCAATAAAGAAAAGGTTCGAATAATAAAGTTTGGGTGTTTATGTTCCGCGTGATGGATTGTTTCGTTTTCATGCACCGGTACATATTAAAACGTCAAGTTTAGGCCGAACGATTTTTTTCACCATCGCTAATTTTAAAGTTCGTTTCACATGCATTTTGATACGACATTTCGTTTGCGATTTTTCAAATGTTTCGCTAGATTGTAATTTGATACAAAATTTATGTAATTTACATTATAAACGTGCTTGAAACGTGTCAAAATTACGGCGAGCGCTATTAAACATAATGTACAATTTATAAAATTTAATAAATGAAATAATACGAGAAAATTTTAGTGATATCGAATTTATAATATAATGAATCATTTAAGTAATGAATAATAAATAATAAACATATGCAGATATTGGTAAAAAAATATAAAATTTTGTGACTAGGCGTAGGTCGAGATTCTTTGAATTTTAAGACGATTGTGAATTAATTCACAGTATTTCTAATTTCTGTTTTTGTAGTTAATCTCGTTTCATGTATAAGCCATGTATAATATTTATTTCAGGTAGACTACGACTGGGCGATTGAGAACTGTCAAACAATAGAAATCCCGTTCTTTGTAAAATGCAATGATGCAAAAGCCTTCCTATATGTGCACACAATAGCTCCGATTAGTTTCACCATTAAAAGATAAGCTATTAAGAAGTCTATAGACAATATATATACATTCATTTTTATTTATATAGATTTTAAAGTGATACAAAACAAAGACACCAACCGCAACGCACCCGCGCGAAATTCGACCGAGAAACGCGAAGCCGCAACCGAATCATCGCCGCCGAACGAAACCGCGATCGTCAATTAAAACTTAAAACGACCCCCGGAAAACACGGAGTAAAAAAGAAAAAATCACAAAGTTTAATTGAGACCGTACGAATCTAACGGTGCTTAAGTTTTACGCGTCCGCGGCGCACTACGAGTCCTTCCGGGCCCAAAACGTTTCCCTTTATAATTAAAGGGATCATTCGGCGCGGGACAAGGGGCATTTCGGCCTTTGCCGGCAAAGGGCTTTGTGCTTCGGGTCGAAGAAGGAGGAGAGAGAGCAACGTGCGGTCAGCCCACAAAGTTTTTATTGGGTCGGCAGGTTTTATTGCCCGCCAGATACCTTTATGGCGGTAGGAACGACCGCGAAAGGGCGGCTTCCCTTTAATAATTCAACAAGTCATACGCGGTCGGCACAGGCGCCTTCCTTCGGTGTTCCGGTGTCCTTCGGCCGGACGACGATGACGAGTTATCGGGGATGTGGATTGTGTTTAAATTTTTGATGCGAGTCGATGAAAGGTTTCGATATATATATGCGAGTTTGATGGTTTATGGGAAGGTCGATTTCTTTTTAGAAGGTTTGAAAAGGTATAGTTAAAAATGTTTCCAAGATTTAAATTGACACGAATCGATTTTTTATTATGATAGTTATATTCTTCTTCTCATATCCGATCGATTCGTTTAAATGAAACAATATTCTTTGAACGAGATGCTGCATAGGATATCTCAATTTCCTTTCTCTCTCGTCATTAATTATGCGAAACATTGCTTGTTGAACCATTTTTTTTCACATTTTGTATCGTTCGTTATTCTAATTACTCACTATGCGAGGTTTCATTGTATCTTTGATGCTCTATAATTGATTTTTCTTTGCATTTTCACGAGCTCCGATCACCCTTAATTTAGATCATTATCGAATCTAAATCTATTATAATTTGGGTCTTGAAGTGTTTTATATATTTTTATCTATGCTCCTATTGGAAGATTTGATGTTGAAGGGGCAATATTTTTTCTAACATCTCATAATATTTGTGATAGATTTTCGTATGATGGATAAAAAAATATATAAAATCAATTTTTCAAAAACGAGTGATTTTTCAGTAAATTGAAAATAAATATGCAATTTTGGCAATATCTATAGATATGAATATGTTATATACATATACATAAAACAATAGATGTATTCAAATACAATAAGCAAAGGATTGATGCGGAGATGCGAAATTGATATTCCCGAAACGGAAACCCCACAAGATTTCGCATGAGGAAAAAAACGTTAAGATATACGCGGAAAACGGAAAATCTTTGAAACGATCATATCCTTCGCTGCAGAAGTCATTTAAATCGAATAAACAAGTCATTTATTTTCGCCAATAAACGCGACGAGCACCTTCGTTCGCGAGAGCCCTCAAGCAGACAAATCTAATGAATAATACATTTTTCATACACTTATATAAAAAAAAATACATCGCATCAAAGGGAGATGATGCGTAGAAATAAAGGAGCTCCATTATGTATTCTGACACGCGTGGTGGAATCTATTTGCATAAAACGCCGGGTGAAAAGTGAGTTTATGAAAGAAAAATATGTTTTTCAGTCGACGAATCTAGCTTCCCAATGCCCTTTTTTTACTTAAAATACATAATTCTGCAGCCCTTCATCATCATACTGAATTCATAGTGCCAGAATTTGCCGAAAAATGTAAATATTTAGAAAAAAACAACTTTTTAGCTTTTGTAAAATCTAGTCATAATTCAGCAATACTATCTACAGAATAACTTTAGATGGTTTTGCCAAAAAAAATAGACTAAAATTCAATATAGGTGCACTAACATAATATTGGTTTATATGAAGAATTTTGAAATATGTACCTGTAGTGTATATAATATATTATTGAAGGTATAAAACAAATGATAGGACAAACAAAACATAATTTTGAATATATTGTTTATGTCCCTAGTCACCTGATTTTTCGACAAAACAATTGAAACTTGCAATTTTTCAGTTCAGTATATCGATGTCTATAATTTAACTTTATTTTTACAAAATTGTCGAGGACCTTTAAGAAGCCTCCCCTCGTAAGTCATTCCGCGTTCCCTGCATGAAAACAAAAAGCTCAAATTAAATTCAGGTATTCCCGTTATCGGATTCAAGTGCGAACGCAACACACAACATCGAAAGCTGAAGAATGTCACTTAATTAAAGATCGCTTTCGAAAGAACGAATTCCAATTACGACAATCTACCCGGGTCATCGATTAGATATCGCGTGCACATTTCACACACCATAGCTTCACGATTCTCATATACGCCCTTTGATACTTTGACGGGGCGACACCCTTATCATGTTTCAATATTAGGTGGGTCCAAAATGGTCGTTTTACAAGAGACATTCGGTCACGTAAACAATCGCCCGCCCGAGTGTTTAATGCCCCTCTAATATCTTTTGAGCGTGCCTTGGCCAAATTATAAATCAATCACGTCGCGTTACACAAAGACCGCCCTAGATACGCTGGGGGGTCTTTTTTTCAGTATTTTCATGTTTTCTGTCGTTCGTCAATATCGCTTAAAATTTGAATAGGTCGTCGGACGTGAATGTCGATTTTTTTATTCGCCAAGTATTGGGTGTTTACATGAAATTCAAAACATGATCGGACTCGAATTACATATTTATAATTTTTCGATGAAATGGTCGAGCAATATATTTATATTCTATTATTGGATTTGTATGGTTATACATACGTATAAATTTGTGAGGAAAGTTTCGGTTGACTGTCACACCGGTATCCGAGAAGCCTCAGAGAAAAGTCTGGCCTGATTATTCGCGGTGTCTTCAGTGATAAATGTCACCGCAGAAGTATCCCTCGGAGGGTGATTTAATTAAAAAGTTACCCCCCTCGCCTTGGGAGAAAGAAAGATCTTCTTGGCAACAGCAAGAGAGTCTTGCCGCACGAGCGTTGGACACTTGTTCGCTCAGAGACGATCGTGTAAACAAGTTTTCCCGCGGAAATTCGCGAAACATATGGATACAACGTGTCACTTAAAATACTGAAATATTTACAAAATATATAATTGAATCAAATATAAAACATGTGCGGTCTAAAGCGTTTATGCAAGCCAAGCTGATTCAGCACACTTGTTATCCTATAATAGGTTCAATTCCTGTCAGATTTCAGCGAACGTCACACGTTGTTTTTCTTAATTGATATATTCATGTAGATGCTTAGTTGTTTATTTCGAATATTTGATTCTAAGAAAATGTTAATTTAATGCTTTACGAAGCGATTCCTAAAAATGTATCAACTTACTTCACATACGAGTGTATCGAATTAATTCGATGAATTTCGAAGGATATTCGATCTGTGCCATTTATGGTCAATATATGAATGTTTCATCCATATGTGTATCTTTGTGTATTTATTAAAAATGTTTCTTGAAATAATTTCTATAATATTTGAATCTTGATAAATCTGATATAACTAGAAATTTCATAGAATAAAGCACGCATTCAACAAAGAAGGTTCGTCTGTATGGAATAAATGAATTGAAAATAGTCAAATATTTACTCGGCGATAATAAAATGAGCCGAATTCCTCTGCCGGCTTCTGTACTCTAGTTTAAGCGTACGTATAAGCGCCGCGGGGAAATTCACGAAACTCGGAAAATTCGTCGTCTCGATTTGTTGACGTTGCACTCGATCTTGCCGCAGAGACGTATCCTCGAATACCTTGTGAAATTCAGTCGCGTTTGATTCGATTCGGTTGTGTTCGTCTTTGAAACGTTGTGTGTCTATCTTATAAATATGAATTCGTACGGTTGACTCTCTAAATATATTTATATAAATATATTCGGGCTATGTTTGGTTTTCTTTCTAGGTTCCCGAGAATTTTCGTTAATTCTTTTTGTTCATATTATAGTTATTTTTGAATTAAATGTGTTTTGAATATTCGAAAGTATTTTTAAACTGCGTTCGCGAAAATATTTTCAAGAGAGCCTCGAAGTTAAAACAATCTACATTATGATTATGCAGTATGATCATCATCATCATAATTGTTCTCAATATTTATAATCATAATATTGAAATATGAAACATTTTTAATTAAAGCATAAAAATACACATTTTATTTCAATTTGAGCTACTGTATCGTTAAGTATTATGCTTAATTAATACAGTGAAAATAAAGCGATACGAAATTACCGTTTTCCTCTTCAAGCACTCGAAAAAAATAAAAATAATCCGATCCATTTTACGTCTTCATTGTGATATTTAATGTTTATCCTTTTGAAATAATATTTAATAAAAAAAAGAAACGTTAATACGGAAGAAGATTAATTTAAATAAGAGTGAACCCTCGAGAAACGAAAGATGTTATATAACATAAAACGAAAGAGCTATTTACATATAATTCGACTTATTTGTCGACAGAAAACATAATTGTACAACATTTGTATACACATACAGACGTGATGATTCTATAATTCAATACTGAAGAATGAATCGCGAAAAAGAAGCCAAGTCTTCCAGCTTCAATATCGGACAGAACCATTTTTCTTCGGCGACGTGTCCAGAAAACGATTTTTGCCAATCGATCAAGCAAAAAGACACCATTCTTTCTCCCAACATATGATACATATAACACCTTCTTTCGCCACTTCGGATGCATTGCGAATTTATATTTATGGTTTATCGAATTTTCACAATTCGAGATTGCACAGCGTAAGCTTTTGAAAACTCTTTGTATTTTCAGTGCAACTGAAGATAAATAACAATTTGAACATTTTTATGATAAAATGTATTTATTACACATCAGCTAAGATTGATATCGAATTGATGACAAAAAATATTAAAGACCATCTAAACTAACATTAAATGAGCTGTTCGGGGCAAAGAGTGATCAATTCTACGTTTAGTAAAAAATAATTTTAGTTATGACTATAAAAAGTTTATATAATATGTCGAATAGCATGAATTAAATAGCATTAAATAACATAATTTGTTTTGACACCGAAAAAATATTATTTCGATTGATTCAGTACTATAATTTGAACCGACCACATAAGTATTTTATCATAAACGAAATATGTATAACTTTAATTTCAGATAAATGGAATAAAGAAGGGAATTTCTAAAGACATTTATTTTTTGACTTTTTGTTTTATGGAGTTAATCACGTTATGCATTAAACGGCTCAAACGATCGTTACGTGCACTGTACGAGTCTGAAGACACATCCCAACGTTTACGAGCCACTTATAAACGAAATCAAGCAACGACAACGTCCAAGACAAGAAGACGACAACACATTACGACCGGCGAATTTCAATTAGACGAATTTATTCGTCGACGTGGCCGTGTGACGTGTTTGTTCGTCACGGAGCCGTAAAGATGCCGTGACGAAAAATCGCGTGAACGTTTTTCTGCAACGTTAACGAGGAAGGAGAATTATTATATGAAGATACCTTAACTCTAACCTGACTGAATGTCTTCGTGTTTTCGGTTTGATGTCGGATTATGAGTTCGAAGGTCTTTTTAATCGCGATGTTCGTATGTCGTCTTAACTGAGTGTCTTTGGTTGATTGGATATGGAACGGGTTCGTGTTTGTGAGGAATTAGGTGTTGGAATAATTTGATTAAGATGCGTGTGGAATTGTTTTCGTTACAGATCGATATATCGTCAATCGGGAAGTTTTTAAAATTGTATTATATAATTGATTTCAGTAAATAATTTTTAAACTCATTAATAAGGGGTTTTATTAGACACGCTTGAAATTTTATGTTTAATTACGGTTATATTAGAGAATTTACAGATAAAATATATTAAAATTATATATAGCAAATCGAATAAAAATAAATTTACACCACGTATTTTGATTTTATTTCAAAAATCGAATGCTCTAAATGAAAAATTTTGTATTAATCCCATACATGTAAAAATAAAATTGTAACAAAACACTTTGATTCGAAAAATGAACGATTGAATTATTCATTGCAAAATTTTATCGAAAATTTCACAAATTCCTATTTCATCAGCCCAAATTAAATAGCAAAAATATGAACGTTCAAAACATTCATAAATCCTACGATAGTGTAAAATTAATTTCCAATATAACGATATTAACAAAACGTCCATTTATATTCATCGCTCGCTCGCATTAGCGCCACAATTAAACGCAATTGATAATTAAGCGAAAACCACTCTCGGCCGAAATAAAATGTTTCGCAACTGCCGCGTTTATACGGCGATAATATTCACTCTTCGTGCGGCATCGCGTTAAAAACGCACATCTCTCGCCCTCACCCTGTACCTCTGCTTAGTGCGTATGTGTTCCGGCAATATCGGCGCGAAAGTAATAAAAAGGGTTTCCAGTTACGGGCGCAATTATAGTATTGTTTTTATGTGCGACCCGGGAGCCGAGGGCTTGTTAGCCAAACTAACGGATTTTTGTCACGAACTCTCTCTCTCTCTCTCTCTTTTCGGTATGACATGGGAAGAGAAACTCACGTTCAACGAAACTGAATTGCCCTTTGCCACTGCTTTGACAGTGGTGTAACTATCTTACTGCGAAGGTGAGCTTGGCGACTGGGCCCAAGCTCACAAAGGGTCCACTTTATCAGAAAAAAATGTATTGAATTATTTTTCCCGATTTATTATAAAACTGTTTCTAATAGAGTATATGACGAATGAAATGGCCAAAAGATATTAATTACGTTTTTGACGATCTTGATTTATGTACAGGAATCAATTCTATGAACGTTCATATATGTATGTATTTGGATATAAACTAATTACGAACGTGTGCCGAGTTATATCATCAAATCATTTGACCTCTAGTACATAAAGAAGTACGTGCTCAAATTTGAGCGCATTTTTCTCGAAATCATAGCAGAGTAACTTGTACCCTTGTATATTATCCATAATCAAATAAAAATATTACAAAAAAATTGCTGATTTCTTCTAAGGACCCCCACATATTATACAGAGAAAACTATTATTTCCAAAATAATAGATATTATTTAAAAAAAAACATAAAATTTTGAGATTTGCTATTTTTTCTGCGACACTAATTACATTTCTTCATTGATATATATTTTTTTCTATAAATATATATTTTTTTATTATAGATAGAGAAAATATTTGCTCGAGGGGCTTTTTTGAAATCTTTTATGAGGGCCCAAAATTTGTAGTTGCGCCCCTGCCTCTGCTACCGCTCGACCTAAGTTTAAGGGCCGAAATTAAGATAAGGACGCTTATACTCGAACATTTATGACGGCCGCGTATTTTTGGGTCGGTTTCTTTCCGAGATAATTGATAATGGCGTCCGAAAAACGACACGCGAACCCGAAAGTATCATATAATATTTTCGTTCAGCCGGCGATATTTGCGTGGAAAACGAAGATGTCTCACGTCACTTTTGCTCGCTTTTCGCGCCGAGCTCAATTTCTCGAAGGTTAGAGTGTGTGCTATGAATATTTAAAGATGACTGAGGTGAGACAAGGAGGCCCCTAGAAATTTAATAATGATCGAAATAAGACAAAACTCTGTTACGGTGACGTTGAAGCGGCATGCGAAATTACGTGTCTGTTTTGGAAAAGTTTGAAAATTGCGCGCTTCTTGGGAAAATTTTTGGTGTGTTGGTTTTTGTTTGATTAAATTATAAGTTTGACTATTAGTGTGATGTTGGAAAAATTATATAATATGTAATATGTATATGTATTAGAATTCATAAGTTACATAGTTTGATAGTTTGAATATGAAAATTAATGTTAATTAACAGTTTAAATGAAATGTTCTATTTACTTAGAGCTTCAATAAAACTCATTTGTGCATTTCATGTCTATTGATCCGTCGAATAAAATATATTACAAGTTAATATACAAATAATCAATGGATAATACATATGTATTTATAATACTTATGAAGTAAATATTCCGAAAATAAGTAGAAACATAATTTGAAGCACGATTCTGTCGTATACAATAATATCAGCTTAAACATTCGAACATTATTTATCGTACATAATATTTAAAATCATTTTGTATAACAATCACGAAACAAATTCTGACATAAATACACATCAAATCATAACAAATATGACAAGTATGTACATATTTAATTATGATATCGATACTCGTCTTGTGTAGATATAACATCAACATAGCAACGATACAATAATGTTTATATTTCCCACAAAAGCGAAGCGGATACGTTTAGATACAAACAGTCTCCGTTGGATACAAGCCGAGTTCGAATTGCGGTATCGCGTTTTTATCGGATGCAAAGTTAACAAGCGAAAACTCAGCACCGTCCGAGATAAAGCACAGAATTGATTCATCGATTCAAATTAACGTCAACCTGAAAGGGAACGAGGGCGAAAATAATAAAGACAATCGACGGAATTTTTTTACTGCCGCTCGTAAACTCCAATGGGGTGGCGAAAATCGGAACATGGCTATTATTCTTGATGTTCGGTCGCAATTACAGGGCACGGCGGAAAGAAGGAAGAGAACGCTTTATTACGGCGACTTGATATTATTTATGACTTTAACAACCCATAATTATAATCATCGTCGAGACCTCCGCGAAATCAATTGGGGCAATTGCCTATCAACGCGCCTGAAAATCGTCGACTCTTATAAAATACGAAAGATATTAAATCGGTCGCTCTATTCCATCGCTGTATATAGAGGGAAAAATTTCAATTTGTTAGATATTTTGTTTTTTGAATACTTTTTCCGCCGAGCTAGATTCGCTATTGAATTTATTACGAGGGCGAAAAAAGTTCAAGTGCGCAATCTGAGGCGCTGCGTACTTAGCGTTTTATCTCGCAAAGTATCAATCCATTAATGCCTTTAAGGTCTATATAACTGAAGCACGCGTATCTCCTGTACGTGGAAGCGAATTTGCAAGGTATCCCGTGAAAAATGCCTGCACTCCGAACTCTTTCGGGGCAATTCTCGCCGTTTTACTGCACATTTATCTCAGTAAACTTACTTCCGCGACATTAGCTACACTCCTATTTATGTTTTTTAACCGTCTTTTTTCGTCGCGCCGGCAACAAAAACAATAAAATCAACTAACGTTAAGTGTCGCAAAGCGAGAGACTCTCGCAAAAGGTAAAGAGGCAAAATGGAATAAAAAATAGTAAAAAGTCCCGTTCGCTCGGCACTGAATTAATGACAACGTCTCCCCAGGGCGATACGTTTCGTTTAGTGCGGGCGTACGTCTGAGTTAAATCGATCTTCGGCTACTGGGAAAACGTTGTGTATATCAGAATCGAAAAAAACAGGTCACACATATATCTCAATTGGAGATCGTTCGAACGGCGGCGATCGTGATTGATCGACCATCGATCGTTGATGTACGACTTGGAGGACTTTCCCGGATATGCTCGAATGGTAAACATGTATTATACGTATGAGCCATTCAGAGTTAATCGTGATTAATTCCATTTTTATAAAAAAAAATATTTTAGTGTCATAAGACATGGTGTTGTTATAAATAAAGGTAAATACTATCAAACGACAGAATTCGTTTGGCTGCCGGATATAAGGTAAATTAAATTTGAATTCAAATATAAACTAACCACACATATATAGCTGAACGAAATTTGTATGTTTATAATTTCTGAAAAATAGAATAATGACGGGAATTAAGAAAATTTTGAGAAGCGTATCAAACACTTTTGATCGTTTTTCTCGTCTTTATAGAGTTAGGTATGTTTATTTCTGAATGGCTCTTATGTCTATGTAAGGATTGTATGATATGGGTAGTGAAAATTTTGCTAAATTTCGTCTTGTATAATGTACATCTACTGACGTATTTATGAAAAGGGCGTGTGTGACTTTGAAGGAGTAGAATTTCACTCTTTGGCTTTTCTCTTTTTCAAAATATACGCACGGCCGATCCCTAGGGAAATACTCGCCACGAAAATTATTATTTTAGGCTAATCGAATCCCTCAGAAAATATACACACCCTGCCTATTGAATACTTGATCGATGCTCATGCCATACTCAAAAATATTACTCTTTTACGTTTATTAAAAATTTATCTCTTTTGCGTGAGCGATTGAACGAGTATCGCTTTTTTTTTTCGTTTCATAATTTTTCATTGAAAGTCAATGACAAAAAGGAGAAACTCGAGTTCATCTATTTTATTTGACGTTAGTTAATGTAAAATGTTAATAAAATTCGTTCAGGCGTTGCATGCTTAAAGGGTTTTCTGAAAAATCGTGACGAACGTGAACGGGTTAAAATAAGCCAGAAATTTATTTAAGAGAAAGGTTTTTTTTCCATTCTACAGACCGCAATTCAAAATCTCTCTGTAAAATTTAATGTTTACTGGAAACGTTAAACTAAATGCTTTTAATTACTTCGTGAAATGGGAGCTGAAATTTCTCGTTTGCAAAGCATTTTCCTTAAAAATTTCAATTAAAAGCTAATTTATTATCTACAAAAGTTAATTAGCATCATCGAATAAAATAATATTTGTTTGTTACTTAAGTTATAATTTGTTGAAAAAATTTTTTTTTTTTAATTATAACACTTCAATGATTTGAAATAGGTAGAAATAAAAAATTGAATACCACTTTTTTTAATAGTTTCAAGCATTGGAAAAATATCGAGTAAAAATTATAAACCGTTCAAATATTTGAAAATTTTAATTAATTTTTCATTTAATTAACATTCACTTATTTTAAATGAAAATGACATTTCCTGATATTTTCTTAACATTATTCAATGAACCCAAACACACCGAGACATAAATTAAAATAAATTTCCCCCGCAGACATTCAAATCAAATCGAACGAAACAAAACATAAATATCAATTAATTCAAATTTCCACTTGAATAATTTCATTTACATTCTCATTTGTTACACATCGACAAAACTGGAAAGGCACTCAACCCTCAGCTTAACCACCCCATAACACCTCCTAACTCAAACCATCCCCTAGCCTCGGCACATTCACGCAACTTAAGACGACAGCTTCGAGCTGAAGAATAAGAAGGAGAAGAAGGAAAAGCAGACCGAAACGGGGCGGTAATCAAAAAGGAAATTGAAATAGGACGAACAACATAATCACACAACGGTGATTATTCGTTTCGTAAGGGAACTCGCGTGATTGGGCATGTCACGGTGATCCCATTACCGGCTACACGTGTTCTCTTAATAATCATCATTCAAAATAAATGGGATATGGGCAAATTTGCTCCACACCCCCGTGTGGAACCCCTCCGACGCCCAATTTCATTATTAAAAGCCATTTCTGTTGAACCTTCAAAGTTCGGACGCATATTTCATACAGAATTTAATATAACGAGGCCATTAAAGTATGCGTATTTTTTAAGTGAAAGCGGATTGTTGAACTTTTGAATTGCCCCGCGGGTCTACACTGTATGTAGATGTGTATACGAGGGGCAAGTCAGTATTACTCGTGTATAAATATCCCCATCACAATGGTGTATTATGGAGGTGCGCTATAAATACACCCGTGGACGAATTATGACCGCGTGTGTTCGCAATTTGGCCGCAATTATGTACGAACGAAAGCGAACGTCCCCCTTAATTTATCTCGTACGAATCGTTGATGTTTGTTGTGTTAGGATTGATGGGATGTATCTTTTGCGTTTGATTTATGATTATTTTTCCTACGAATGTATTTTTTTATCATTATTCTTCGGGATGTATTGTGATAACGCTGTGAATGTATCCATAATACATATCATGTCACAGGAAAATATTATAAATTTTATAACCGATAAGTTTTTATTATTTTTTCAATAATTTGTGCGATTTCATCTCGTCACTTCTCTAATTATGATTGCTTACTTAAGTTAAGAATTTAAATTTGATGTATAATAGATGAAATTAAGTAGACGTTGAAACTTTCCAAAACTCTATTCTAATATATTAAATTAATAAATTACATTTGAAAAATAATTTAATTAAAATTTAATACGAAAAATATTCAAACTCATTATAATTTGCGCTGTCTTCCGTAGCTAACGTTTCACTTAAGAGCGACGGAGTTCGGCGTGGGCACCGTCTAGAAAACACGGCGAAATAATATTATATTACTTCGTTTTAAGTTTGCCTGTTTTCATCTTCCGAAAATGAAAACATGGAGCATCCAAAACGTGACCGGAGTGCGAAGCGTTCGACGTATAATACACATTATGTCGTAGCTCACATCTGCCGAACGAAACGAAAGGGCCGATACGCCCGGGGCTAACGCACGTCGTCGCCGAGAAAAAGATAAATATCGGTAACTGACTATTGAATAACAATGGGGGTAAGAGAGCCAGAAGAAAATTCACCGGCGGAAAATTCATCGAAAGAAAATTCATCGGAAGAAAATTCATTTGGGGGTGATTTTCGCGCTTTGAGATTTTTCCTCTCGACGCATGATCGTAATTAGTATGCGACGATAAATTCGAAGCGAATTTCGCGCGTTGTTTCGCATCGGGGCGATGTATTAAAATTGAATTTGCGTATACGAATCGAATTTGACAAACACAATTCGCGAACGCAACGAGCGCCGGCGCCCGAAAGCGTTTTTTTCCCTCGCAATTCGCGCAATTTCAATTTCGAGCGTGAAATTGTCAAATTCGCCATAAATCACATTCGACAAATTGAAATTTGGCGTTTTTGCACAAATAATGCCACGGTAGTGCCGCTCGTATTGTTTCAACTGAATAAAAGATCGGCGATTCGAATAATATCGGTTAGTGTTCGAGCTCGTAGAAATTTATGATTGAACGTAATAACGATCGCTTACTAATATTTTTTTCAGAACACATATTGTATTTTCTTGAGAAAAATATCACTAAAAGCTCTCACTCGAATTAGACGTAGTGGTCGTATTTGATATTGAGCGAAAATCTAGTCGCATAAATCAGAATGATATTGACCATTGTCTTAAGAGCCATCGTCAATATTTATGATTCTCGAGACTAGTTTCTCGTACAAATTCATACTTAATGTTCCTGCGGTCTGATGTGCAAACAATATTCATATATCGATCTCAATAATATATTAAATCTTCTATATTCGATTCGAAAATATGAATAAGTATGCTGAAACATTACTTATCGGAATAAATTATAGTACTTGTAGAGTTAACTGTTTGTTATTTAACTTAATCTAATGTAGCCTAATGTAATATAAATCATCGAGTTTCGTACCAATAGTAAGTATCTAAATACTTTTTTTCAATTATGTTACAGTCTGAGTCGATAGTGAGCCTTAGCTTTTCAGCGATTTTTCGTAAATATGAGTTTTTCGATTAGTGAAGGTTAACCCTTAAACTAACTTCTGAGAAAATAATATTTTAGAGGTATTACTGTAATATTACACTAGAGTGTGTTAAATATTATTGAAATAATTACATATTAGTCTAGCACTAATGATCGACCTTTAAGTGACATTCGTTAAGTGTTATAACACTATTTCTCAAATATTATAGAGTAAATATTCAAATACAAGAATTTCAATTAAGAAAATCCACTTTCCAAGTACCAGCATCTTTCCAATACTGAGTTTTGTCTAGTGATAGACCTGGATATCAAAATTATTATTGAAAAAAAATATATGTCCATTACTGTTATCAAGGATCGGACAGTAATCGAGTGGGAGTGAAAGCACCACCCGATTTACTGCCTCCGGGACTTTGGAAAAATCTTTGACCATTCCTGCGGCGTTCGAGGATTATGCGAGCTGGATGCGTGAGCGCATTAAACATTTACAAGGGACGACAATAAAACCGTGGCCCTCGTCCGAGTCAACAGCGCTCTTTTTTCGACGACAACACACCCCCCCGACCGGCGCCCATCTCTCAATACAAACACGACCTTTTTTATTTTATTAGGGGCGGTGTTTGCAGATCGTAAAAAAAATGTCTATCAGGAAAGCCGATGGATTAGGCGAATTTCGTCCGTGTTTGCTCTGTCCCCGGCCAAGGGCCAATAAGCGGATGATGCGAGATTACGCGCGGCCAAAGTAACTGAAACAGCGCACCGTTTTATTGTGTCGACGTACGTGCGAGTTGACCGTTTGTCGGTTTCGTACTGAATAATTGGCTTGTTTATTGTACATTGTATTTTTTGTATTTGTTCAAAATGTACCGACGGATGTATTTTCGTCTGGTGGAAAATACAGCCCGAATGCGCAAAGTTAGGTTAGGTGGAGTAGTGTCGATGGTATTGCACTCAAGTGCCTTTTATTAGTTTTGAAATGAAAATTATATATTATTCTATGATACGATCTCAAATTTTGAACTCGCATACTATCTATTATACAATTTCCAAGAATTCAATAACAGAGTACTTTCGATAAATTTCCACGGTCCGTTTGAGTTTTCGACAGTCTCCTGACTACGGCCGTTCTCAAACGTATTATAGATTCTCTTCAAAGACCCAATAACGTTTACGTACACGATCCTAATATTATATATATACACACATACACTCCTGAAATAGAATCTTAAATATGTTCATTAGAACAGAGAGCTTTCCAGCACAGCACAAACGTATCGTGGCAGTCTTTTAATCCTGCGGATTCGAGCTAGATACTCTACGTCCCTACATAAAGGCTTCTTAAACTTTCCCCTTTGATTAAAAAAAAATAAATAAAACGAGCTACCTTGTATAACAAGTACACGTGATTTTTGCTTATATATTTTTTATCATTGTCAGTTTATATACAACTACTTTACTTGAATCGAGGTCAATGCGAAGTTATTTTTTTTTACATGTATTGCTACCCAATTATTTAAGTATTTATCATTTAAAAATATTCTCTTTAAATTATAAAAGTAGAGTCACCAGATTAGATACGTCGAATAGTAACTCAAATAAGAACGCATAATAAATGAATATGTGTCACTAAACCGATCGATACAAAACAAGACGTGTTTCGATTGATTTTAAGGAACCGTTTAGTAAAGAATTAAATTAGTAAATTTTTGATCAAATATTTGAAGAAAACAATCAAGTCAATCAATGAATGAATCATCAATGAATCGATTAAAAAAATATAGTGTAACTCTCACCTACTGGTGAGAGTTACTCTGGTACTCTAGAAAAATTCAAATCCAAGCATACTGAATCGATGTAGCATGCACATATACTAAAAATCTTTAAGAATCGTAGCCTCACAAAGATATATTTTCCTTCCAACTTTTCTTGTGTAGGTCGGTTTTATTGGACGGATCTGAGTCAGCATTGTTCCCATTGGCGCTAATTACATAAATCCGCAACAGGGCGCGAAACGGATTGCCAGACGGTGTATATTATATGTTGCAGCCCTTATCTGTTACTTTGCAGGTAAACACGCCTAGGGGTGGTTACAAATGCCGATTTGATTCGACGCCATTGTCAACATCGTTACGGTGGAGCGAATTCGGCATGGGGTGGGTGCGCAGTGTGAATAGTCGGGCTCTATGATCGTTCGCCGGTCTTGTTTGGCGAATTGATTGGACTTCGTGGGGTTGATGTGTGTATTGACAGATTATCGATTGAAACGTCTGTAATGTGTGCTTTGACCGGGCTTGTTTTCGGATTTGTGCATGATATAGTTTTGATTCTGTGATGCTATGAAAAATCGCAGATTTTGTACTGTCTTCCTTCCTTTGTTTGTTTCGATTCGAACTCGAGTGCTTTTCATGAAATGTCTTAAGAAATTTATTGAAAATTCGTTATAATATGTACAGTTTTTCTGTATGTAACTGGTGCTATAGTGGGTTCTCTTCGAAATGTATAATTTTATTTCGAAAACTATCAAAAAATTAATACGAAATCATGGAAATAGAGTGAATAATGTCGCAGAGTGAAGTATGAAATAATGCAAGTAGATGAGTATGTTATAAGTTATTACATTTCATCTTAGATTACCAAAAAAAAATTGTGCAATTAAAATTAATTCTTTGATAAAAAAAAAAACGATTTTCACAATATAAATTCACTATCTTATAAAATGATATTGAATGAAACTTTCTTCAATTGCATACGATTTGTAGCTTATCTATAACTAGATTTTGTGACCGGGGGTAACTTGAGAATCTATAGACATACAATCGACAATGAACTGTAATTGCATCGCTTATGTAGACCGTGCTTAATATGTTCGTTATAAAGAATCAATAAATAATATACAGACAAAACATACATCTATTATTAATTATATAATATAAGATATTTAACCAAAAAGTATATACTAACAAAATAAAAACACTTCTCACAAGTAAGACATACACTCAACCGCCCAACTCCGAAGAAAAACCAATAAACGAACAACTCCCGAAATCGCATAACACTTCCGATCCTAATCGAAGGATCCGGTACCATATCGACACCTATCCCCCAGCTTTCTCCCAGAGACTCTTTTGTATCGCCTCCGTGATAAAAGTTTATCAATTATGTAAAGGGCTTTCGGACCCCGAATTAGGCCGGCCGTCGAAAGTTGGCCGCTCGTCAACCGGCCCTGGCCCTTTTGATGTTCGCGGACAAAGAGGCGCAAAAAGGCGCCAACTATTTCCCTCGGATGTGTAAAATCTGATCTTCGGTCGTATAAGGGTTGTGGGTTTCGGTTTTGGCGAAGGGTTGATGGATGGACGCTCGTTCGGGGTCGTTAGCGAAGTTTTGAGCTGTTAATTGCCCGGATTCATCAGATTGCGGTTGAGGCTTTCGAGAAAAATGGGCGGTTTCGTTTTTTGTTCTCGGCTGCTACTGGGCGGTTTTGATTGATTGTAAGAATGGGTTTTTTCCGTTTGAGTTTTTTTTTAATATGTTATCGCTTTTAATTCGGTTGAATTATCGTATTTTTAAGGATTTTTATTGAGAATGTGTTTGTCCATTTATCTGTCTATTTAGATTACCGATTCCATTCTGATTCATGTATATTTGGTATAGAAACTAATCATCTTTCACTTAAAAATAATCAATTTAATTACAAAACAGCTGAAAAATAGAAACTCGTGTCCGATTTAGACTGCAGCGCCATTGAATAAAATATAAATCACACTAAATTTATCTGAATAAATAAAATTTTATTTCAATAAGTTAACATTAGTGTTGTGAAAATATTTTTGTTTATATACTGAAAAAAAAAATCACAACAATATTGAATCGTTTGTTCGAAAAATCCTCTATAACCATATTCATCTACAATCTCGCACCGAAAGCATTCTCAAGAGAGCACTAAACTTCTTCAAAGTTCAGAAAATACTGTTGATTCCGTTTCTCATTTTTAATGTTAACGTAGACCATAAACAGTTTACTTTTACAACGCCTCATAATACTCAATCATAACAATTATTTTATTAAACTTTTCTCGACGAAACACGAAAATTTTTCACCATTAATCAAATTACAAAAAAACACATTTCATTCGATAATTCTAAATTACAACACACGTTAAACTTCCACAGATCCGCACCTTCCAAGTCGCCCCGCATTCCTCTATTTTCTCTTTCGGTATTCTTAGTTTGTCGTTATCCTGGCGAGACTGTTCGCCGTTAATACCCCATCGAAGACGGCCAGTTTTACGAGTGATACTTTCGAATGTGCGGTTTAAGGAAGCTCTTCCCAGTTGGCGTGCCCGACGACTGTTAGCGCGTTATTTAGAGCTCATTATCCGGCATTAAATGCTACAGTGAAAAGAAAACTAGACACCAGTTGCGATCGATCTTCCCCTCTGGCCGAAGAACGAACGGTCTTTTAGCAGTACGAATACGTATTGTTGTTGTCTTCGTACCGTAGTGTTAATTTAGTAAAACGAAAGTGCCGATTAACCACTTATGCAAATTGTTGCTCGTCCGCCCACTCGCTGAAAATGTACACATGCAAAGTGGCTGTCCTGCGTTATTTACGGTTTTCTCTTTTATCCGACTGAATTTATTAGGCGTGATTCCGCTCGAGGTTTAATTGGCTCTATTATTATTATGATTCTCTAATATTTATTTTTATGTGAGGTTTTTTTTTTGTAAGGAAAAATGTTAATCGATTCTGCATTGAATTAGAGCGGATTTTGCGTCGGCGTATGGAGCGACAGCCGGTTGACAATTTGAATGTAAATAGAATTCTTGTCGTTATTAAATTTCGAATCTCGTTTGCGTAGTAAGAGATTATACGGTTATTAAATACGAATTTGGGCGCGTCTTGATTTATTTGACTGGACGTTCATAAATGTGACATAATTCAAGACGGATTTTGCATATTGATTAATCGACTAATGGATATGACAAGTTTTTTTAATTAAATATTAATTTCACGTTGTAAAATAATTTTAATATGCGAAACAAAAATCATACATGATATTATCAGTGCACGCAAATTAATTTTCCGCGAACTTTCCCAACTTTATCCAAAGCGATTGTTGTTTCGAATAATTCAAACGTATCGCGGTTTGCGAAACTAAACTCAAATACAAAAGCATATTTAGCCCGAGATCGCGCACAAACAACATTTTCGGAAAACGACTCCGCGGGTGAAAAAAAGCGCGCGAAACTCCCGAGTCCGTTTGAATTCTCAACTTTCCCGCCGCTATGTTTAATTAAATCGCACCCACACAGGTATTTTCGTACACATATATTATATATAATATTATACACACCTGAGCGTCGAATCGGAGCTCGTGTTTCACTTTTGGCGGTAATTTCCCGTAGAAATTCGACCCGATGTTCGTTGTTTACCGCCGGTTGGGGGTTTTGTGTGTGGCCCTCGGGGAATGTCGCAGCCGACTCCTAAACGGGGTTAATTGATAATCACGAGAGGCATTTTAACTCGGGGATTATCGGTTCGGATCTCGGCACGTTTAAGTGATGCTGAGAAATGGCGCTTGAGACTCGTGTAGGGATTCGGAGACGCTTGAGAAATGCGACGACGTCGATTCGGTCGATGGATTCTGATTTTGAATGAATTCCATATGTTTGTGGATTGGATTTATGATTTTATCTAAATAACGTGTTTAAAATTATTTTTGAATTAAAATTTGGCTGAAAAAATATCGCGACATGGGAGAGCTGAACTAGACGTGCTAAATAACCTTTGAAAGTACATAAATGAAACCAAAATTTTCCAAATGAATAAAAAATCAAATGTATATAGGTAGCTATATATTTCTAAATGAACTTAAATGTATCATACTCTCATTATTTTAGTAATATTATGAACAAATCAATGAAAAAATATGCTCAAATCGAAAATTGTCATTTAAGTCACAATTAATTTAAAAAGTTAACAACTCGCAACTCTCGCTAGAATCTGACATAACTCAAATTCAGCTTATTTAAGACAATGAGGCTCTATGCAGCATGCAAAAATGATTTATACTACTATACTATTAGCTAATTATACATTTTATGTAATATAATATCGTTGCATTCAAATTTTAAATCAAGAATATATAATTAAATATTTATGAAAAATAAATATGATGACATTAAAGGCTATTGAGTGGAAATTGTAAATCATAGATAGGTATTTGAAATTATTCGTTTTACGTAATATCGCATTTTTTAAACTCCGCGCGAAAATCGTATAAAACATTTATGCAAAAAATAAATGAAAACAGACCGATCGCGGAATTGATTACGTTCATGCTATTTGAATCGTTCCGGTTTTTTTTTTGTTCAATATTCGCATTTTATTGACTGAATGACGTATTTCAGTGAACTTTTATGAAGCCAGTCAAATAAAAATACGTGAAACGGTAAATTTTTCTGGGAAAAACTCACGAAACAACACAAAGTTGCAAAACAAATATTCGGATTTATGAATTTCTACACTACCGAAAGCCATTTAAATAAATACCGCAAAAACCGAATCGTTCATAGATTTAATTTAAATCAAAATTTTCACACTATAACGCTTTCACGCATAATTAATTACAGAAAAGTAATGGCTCGGAATGGATCCAATAATTTCCCGGCGAAATTAATAACCGACCTTCCTTCGGAAAATACACGCGCGCGCCGTTGTCGGAAACGCGGAGCATCGTAAAAATCGCATTTTCATCAACACCTACACTTTTTCCCATCACTAATTAGCCTTAACGATCCCTAACGACGTTTCGGAATCACGACGCAAAATAACGACCATGTGAAGTTCGGATTCGCTCAATTCCACCGGCGACCCGATCGACCTCCGACCATAGAGGGACCCCGAGCGGCCCATTCATTAGGATAATTAAGATGTCGATATTCCGGCGGACTCCATTAATAATGAATAATATTAACCCGAATAAGTCCATTCGCAATCAAATCGCGGAGGCTCCCATTTGTTACGCTAAGTTTGGCCGCGTTCGTCAAAACTTGGCCAAATCCAACGATTGCCCTCGCCCATATAAATTTCCAAGTCGGGTCGTGTAATTCTCTTGAATCGTATATAATTCAATTATATTATATTCACATATGTCGTTTGATTTTTGCATTTTAAGAATGTCTCGTTGATGTGAAAATCGCGCTTTTCTCGTTTCGAATGCATCGAGTAAAATCGAGTGACGTGCGTGTGAGCTGACGTAAAATTTAATTTATTCAAATGTGTCGGGGTAAGAATAATAACTTTGGTAATTTAGTTTAGCATACAGCGAACTCGTTCAATGGGTAAAGTTAATTTCGCTGGAAGTTACAAAGAGCTCAAGGCATGACCTTACACCCGACCACGTCTAGTCATGATATTTCGCCACGAAAGTTTAAATTGAGGCAACTTTAACTTATAATCGGAGATTGTCCCGCGTCAATAATTCCACACGAGACCTGGGCGTATTGACGAAACGCGCGAAGAATCTATCGCATTCGATTCCGAATCTCCACACCTAAAATATGATATTACGTTTTATATACATACATAGAAAAGGGAGCAGGGAAAATATACTCGATACAAGAAAACGATATTTTTATAAGCGCTGTTTTCTCTCACATTAATAACGCTTTCAGTAATAATTTTGCCGTCCCGGTGGATGTTCGGCGCCAGAGTAAAATATTTCCTTTCAGCCTGCGAGAAGAAATTATCTTTATCTCGCCATCAATTGAATAGCATCCGAAGATATCCTTTTCCCGCGAGTGATATTCGACTACTTTCGATCAACGCTAAAACCATAACGAAAATTGCTATGTAAATTAAGCCGTACGTCACGAAACTCAAAGTGAATTATGAACACAATTGAACAATAAGAATTTGATGACTTATCGCATAAAATGCCATGACGTGTATACCAATCTACTTTTATTGGGTCTGTTTCATGATGTGAACACAAAGGCTTTCACATTTGACCTCACTTTCTACAATATGCTTTTAATCGACGAAAATTAGCGAGTTACTTCTGTGTCAGTATTAGTTTTTCTTATTAACCAACAAATGAATAGTAAGATATTGGTAAATATATATTTTATAATATTCATTTAATTCATTTTTTTTAATATTACAATTTTCTTTCAAATTATTAATTTAAAAGATAAGAGTCAAAATTAATATATTAGATGTGGCTAAAATCTAAAGTTAACTTGAAATCCAATTTGGAAACTGAAACTTGATTCAACCGTTTTCTTTAAATTCTTCATTTTCGGAATCTACAAATTTTTTATATAAGCTAGGAAAAATAATTTCCTTTTAATGACAGATGTTTCAAAAATTTTATCATCTGTCTAAGAATAATTTGAATCATGTCTTCCACATTTTTTAACGGATCCCCAAGACATACACGTTCTAGGCTTCCATGAACCATAAAAATCGTAATTTTTTTGAAATTCCATTACATTTAAAATACAGGCTCGTTTTCATTCATTTCTATCATTGTAAAAATAAAAAAAATGGTACCACAGGTTAAATTTTTTTAATGAATTTCTAGAAATTAAATGATTCATTTCTTAGCGGGGCCCTTTTACGACTTCGGATACCTAGATTTGGACACTGCTAGTCCATGTTTTTAATAGTAACAAGCCTAAAACGAGTCGATAAAATTGACATAATATTTAAATTAAAATTATTAATTTTAAATAGATAACCTATATACAGATTATAATACAATTCAATAAACGAAAACCATACGAAAAGCAAATCCTATCTCTCTAACGTCAGGATATCTCTGCTGGGTCAAGCGACTGCAGAGGCACAATGGCCGGAAAATATCAATTTGCCTAATGGCACACGCGCTTCCACCATGAAACACAAGGGGTCACACCATGGAGGAGGAATCCCTTTGGTCATCCAGGTCACTTCTCATGATATATGCACCGCGGCGCATTAACGGGACCTCTACTCGAAAAACCTATTATCGCGCGACGCCGTGCTTTGTCTATGTGCCTCTGGAGGATGGCGATTTTGATGTTGAAATGTTAATGGATACTTCTCGCCGTCTCTTTTGGGAAGGGTCGGATGCGATGCATGTGTGTTATGGGGGCTGTATGGTGTTAGCTCTGACCGGGGAGTCTGTGTTGAATTTTTAATTTGTTTCGATGCGATGTTATGGGATTCGTTAATTTTATTGTCTTTTGTGTTGAGAGGGTTCGTAATTTAAAATTTAAAGTCGTCAAAAATGAGTTGTGTGGGTTTAAATTTTATGATCTTGCTGAATAACTTTAATATTTTTGTTTTTTGTATAAACATGTTATGATTTTCCAATTGTTCGTGCTCTCGTCGAATTATTTTTCGAAATACCGAAAGTTCGTTTCGAAACAATAATGGATGTTTTATGATAATAGAATAATAATTTTCATTCAAATTAAGCAATTCTAAGAATTTGTTTTATTGAAAATCGAACGGCATGAATGTATTTATCAATTGCGTTAAATCAAATTTTCATTTTGGGTAATCAAAATAATATTATTGTTTCCACCTACTTCTCGGAAAATTCGTTCGCTTCTCCGAAACGGAAAAAAAGGCTATCGGAATTCTATGTAAAATAAATGTAAAGGCGGAGATTTATAAGATATTCAATATTAACATTTATAGACAGCGAAACGTCTCGGTTTCGCATTCACCTACTGCGTTATACCTTATACATAATGCAAACGACCGTAACTCGTCGGAAAATTCAACGCATCTCGGAAAAGCGCCTTTCCTTATATACGCACGCCACACATCCTTTGTACACACTTTTCCTCGTATTATTCTACGTCGAACGATCATCGGTTTTCCTTTACTGCGGGGCACAAATCACACAAATAACGAACTGTGCCCCCCACGCACAGAAGACTTCGATATCGAATGCGAAAGGGCCAAATACATTTTTAATGTTGGAAATTTTACGAAACACAAAGACCGCCTCTGCATAAATCACGGCGGTCGTCGTCGGTTTTTCGACCCCAACCCCGTTGAACATTAACAATTTAAATTTCACGCTAATATCCATTTTTCGGTTAAGTGTTTCCGAGTTGGGGTAATAGCGCATTAAATTCGAAACGCCGCGCATTCCTACTGCTCGCGAAAAAAATAACGATTCGATCGCAAATTATCCATGGAGGAATAGACGAGGAAATTAATATAAGAAGATACCGAGTGGGTATGCAAAATATCGATAGGTATATAATAGAGGCCGTCGCCCAACTTTCGTGGTGAAAAATAAAATATTTTGAAAGGTTTTCTGTGTTGTGTTGTGATGATTTCCGACGAAAAAGCGCTCTATTGTTTGCGCCAATACGATTTGTGAAAGCTTTTTTATTTAAATGTTGCTCTTTTTGCGGAACATCACAAAAGCGTGAACTCCCGTTATACGTTTTTTTTTTTGTATTTTTCCATTCTCAAACCGATACATTTTGAATTATTATTTCGGCTAAAGCGCGCACTTTGAAAGCGACATTTTCGCTTCATAAATTATACATTACGAACAAATAGTAGAAATATGCTTTCACCGCTGCGAAATAACTACGTAGGTTTATCAAACAAAAAAAACACACACACCAAAATGAACCGAGAAGACGAAGACAGGTTATATTATTACGGACACAATTCGCGAGATATTTCACAAAAAATAAATAAATAACTCAACAAGACGATGCTCTAGAAGCGTTCAACTCTATCCCGACAGGTGAAAATAAGTCTTTGTTTCCACATATATATTTCACGAATCCAATAACATTTCTCACTAATATCGATTCGAGAATATTTCCCGAACAAATACATTACATAAACTAAACAATTTCCGATTAAGACCAGAATGCTAATCCGCACTAATCCAACTATGATCTAATGCAACCTAATTAGCTACGGATGAACACCATACAAAACCGCACGCACCGCGCAATCGCAAGACACACCATTATTCACGGTCCGATTTCAACCCCCATAAATACATCTCGCTTTAGAAAATTGATAACAAGATAAGGCAGCAGTGCAGCATCCCGGCTTAATTACCGGTCAAAGTTTGCAACTGTCGCATTAGTTATAAGCAATGGTACTAACAATGGTACCTAGCAATAGTAGCATAGGTAGAATTCGGACGCAGAGCGGTCACTTTCAATTTATACGCGGATCGTGACCGGGCATTCGGACTCGGAACACACGCGCTCCTAATGACCATCGAAACTTTGGACTATGGTCTGTTCGATGGATTCGAGTGGTTGTACGTTTGGGGATCGTGTCTTGTTTGAAACTGCGTTGCCCAAATGAAACGTTCGCTGGATCCAGTTGCCGTAGAGTTGATGGCGTGCTTAAATTTTGTGCTACTCCCAAATGGGCGGTACATGATTTCGATTAATTGAATTTTTTCTTAATTAAATTTTCTTCAGTGTAATTGATATAGAATTTTAAACTAAATATTCTCCTACTTTCAATGATTCCGTTATCATCGATTTAGGGGTAGTTATTCCCTATACTAACCTTATTTTTCTCAGAGATGTCACCTAATTATCGACCTGCTTAAACAATGCGTCAAATATTATCGATATAGGTATCAGTAGCAAACATATCATCGAAATTAAGTAACACTAGAGAACTCATTTTAGGAAAATTGTTTCATGTAGTGCTATTAACACTCTTCAAATCGAATGGAGTAAATATATTATTTGAAATTGAACAGTCTAGTGAACAATTTTCACTTAAAAAAATTCGGTTTAGCTAAAGTACCGGCACTGAGGTTAAACCCAAGTATATTTACAATACTACATAGTACATGTATACACACTACAAACTGGTGTAATTTTAATAAATCAAATTGATCGAGAATTATGAACATTTTTCAACTTAAATAGACTAATTTTCCTATGAATTAGTAAGAATATTAAAGATGTACCGCTCTGGGCTCGCGTGTCGTTTGTTCGTCATCACCAAAATTGCCTATGCATTGTGTAAGAAGTATATTTTTATGTGTACGTGTGTGATTTGAATGAGTCATTTATCTTGAACGATGTATTCAAATAATTGGTACACGAGTGAAGCGTGTCATTTTTCAACGATGATGTTCGGTAGGTCTAATTATGTCTAGAATGATGAAGTGGTTTTACTACGTCGTGTTTTTGGATTAATTGTATATGTACGTATATGTATTGTATGAATATTGATTTTCTTATAAAAAATAAATCAATTTTGAATATTTCGATACTATATTATTAGTTAAAACATTTTCTTAATTAATTAACAACAATTTTCAACTATTTCAATTTCAATCTAGTTCGTGATGAATTTTAACAATAAATTCGAATAGTTAGTACATTGAGTGGGCCGTGCTTTGTTTTGAATGGTGTTGTTAAATGTTTCGTAAGTCTAGTAAGTAGATTCAGCAAACATTTTCAACTTGTGTACTAATTGTAGCAAAGTTTATATGATTCGACATATGACTTAATTATCCTCTTTTTCAATTAATACAAAACTTGTTTTATACCTAAAACATTGACGGATGTTGGATATTATGCTATGATAATGTGGAATAAATTGAACTGGATTGTCAACTATATCTAATTATTAAATGTACACTTACAACGATTTCGTAAAGTTTTTTCAACATTTCCCAGCCTCAGCAGAAGCACGAGCGAGAAAAAATAACGAACGTCTCAGTAGATTGCACAAAGTACAAAGTTCGAGCAAATTATTAGCGAAGCCACTGAAAGTTTTTCAATACATAATGAACACCAACCAATATTGCACACGATGAAACACATTTTAAAACACTACGCAAACTAAATTCCAACCGAAACGCGCACGTTTCAAAATTCAAACGAACAAAGCGATATATTTATTTTCATTTCTTTTTCATTCAATTTTATCGCATTTTCATACAAAGCGCCGACAGGAAATTCGAACCGAAAACTTTACGAGCAATCCTCGAATTTTTTGATAGCACTCAACGTTCGAATTGGATCGACATCGACGCCAGCACTCGTCGCACCGTTCGAATTCGCATTGCATAAATTAATCAATCCCGATCGAGCCTTCGCATATTGTTCAGCTGAAAATGCGAAAAAAAGAGCCCATACACTATGCAAATTGACGGTTCGCCCGCAGATGAAAAGTCCGCGTCGAAAACCGCGCGTCGTTCGAAAAGTGGCGAAAAGCGCGCGATCCGTTTATCGCCACAATCGCGGAAATTTTCCGACAATAATCAAATTACACGGCGGTGTTCGGGATTGAATCGTTTTGCTTCTTTTTTTTTGAATTTTGAACTTGCTTTCGTTAGCTTTTATGTACGTATGTAGGTACAGGTGAAGGTATAGGCTGACAAAACGCAAACGCGCGCGTTTACAACACCCACGGCGCTCGTAACGTAATCTAATTCGGCAAGTAGGATTAAATTGAAAAAAATCAAATTGGAAAAATAATAGCGTCACGCTATGAATCGCGGTTTTGATTAGGGTACACGAAAAAACCGTTAGCCGATGCAAATTAGCGTGACGCGCATTAGATTTTGTGCGTTTTCTCGTTCTTTCAATGTTATATTTTTTTCTGTACTTAATCGAAAATTTAATATTGAATTCTGTTTTCTGTTTATATACGCGTAGAATGAACGGATGCATACAAATACAGTCGAGAGTACATTGTGATCAATGATCACACATTGTGATTAGTGAACGCACAAAGTGATTAGTGAACGTACAAAAGGCTCATCAATTAATAACACCCGTTTATACTGTAATTACAGTGAATTTCAATTTGGAAATTATGAAAAATTGTTTTCCCACTGAAACATATTAATTTTAAGATAGTGAAACAGATTATATTTATTGACTGATAAAATGAAATTACATGACCTTTTGTGGGGGTAGAGAATCGTTATATAGACGCTCGATGGATGAGGTTAGGTTGAACTAGTTTTTTATTTATGTGAGGTTAGGTTCAATAATTTTTTCTTCGTGTGAAGTAAGGTGAGATCTGTTTTTTTGTCATGTTAGGTTAGGTTAAATTGAATTTTTATTTTATGTTAATTTAGATTAAGTAGAGTATCGTATTGATAGGATAGTTAGTGAGACAGAGCATGTCAGAGTAAAAATTCACAAACCGCATAATAGCGTGTAAACTGAGTCTTACAAACATGTATCTACCTCATTACTTTATTAAAGATGAGGATATTTTCCAGATGAAGACTATTAGAGCGAGACAAACTCAATTTGAGATCATTGAGATGAACTAAATTCGTCTTCCTATAATAACATCTGTCAGGAAAAAATCATCTTAATTAGACGAGAACTGATTGTAAATTCAGTCTTTCAACAACGAACTTTAAAAAATCCACATGAGTGACAAAAGACAGAGACGGGCATATGAAGCATATACAAACATCTCTGTCTTTCGTCAATGACGTAGAATTTTGACAATTCGTAGTCGGACGACCAATCGTACGTACATACGTACATACGCACGTACGCACGCACGCACGCACGCAACGAGCGTCACAAGCGAAAGCCGCAGCGGCGCGATGATTTAATGCGCCACCCTCACCATCGCGGTTATTAAATACGACTGGGGACAATTAAAATTTTCGGTCGCGGGCCTAGTTAACAAGATGCGAATTATAATTCACGAACAACCGTCGCCAGACTGAGGCGACCGACCCTTCCTTTCAATTAGGGCGAAACCTGCCGCGCGGAAACTGCGATTGAGGCCGGTCCGACGTCGCGAATAATCGTGATTTATTACGTGTACGTGTGTCTCGGATGTGTTTCGTATTAATATGTATGAATCGCGCGTTTTATGCTGTTTCGTACATAGCGCGCTGTAAACGGTCCGTCCAGGTGTCGCTGCGTTTCGCGCTGAGGCTGGGGATTCGATGGCGTTGGGAGTTAATTGGGGTTGTAGTGAGATTTTTGATTATGTTGAAGATGTTTTTTGGTGGATTTTAATTTGAATGAAATTTGATGATGTGAGTGATTTAATTTTTGTAATTTAATTTATGATTTTTTTGCAGATTTGACGATAATTTTAATTGGTTTTGATGCTTCGAACGAATTGCAGGTGTACAAAATGCAATGATTATATTTTTATAATGTGAAATACAATAGAATTCGCGGAAATATATTTTGATCAATTAAAAAATTCAACTTCCAAGAAAATTAAATTTCATAAGAATTCATAAACAACAACCCGAGCGATGAAAATTCATAAAAATAGAAAACTTAATCAACCGCGGAACACGTGCGCGAAACTTCAAATTTCGCCGAAACCCACCGCGTGAGATTTTTTCAACCGAAACCGATCCACAAAACAAACTCGACGATCGCGAAACCTTTTCCTGAAAGCACACACACAGGAAATTAAAAGCCTCGGAGGAAGAAGCCTCGGATAGGTGGCAGCTAACACCGACGCCAAATTGAATGTCGTCTCCGACTTCACGTTCTTCTCCTTCATCTTGCCGTTGTTCTTCTACTTAACCGATGACCAGTGGCGTAGCAGACCTACCGCGAAGGTGTGCAACGCATCCGGGCCTATGCTCTTAAATTGCTTAATTCATCCTACTTTTTTTTTTTATAAAATTGTATTAAATATAGTGAATATTATCCATAATATTTTTAAAATCGAATGAAAATATTCTTAAAAAATTACCAATATCATCTTTATAAGAGTTCTTAAATTTTATATCGAGTAAATTTTCTATTTCACAATAAACAAAATCGCTTGCTGTACTAATTTTTGAAATGGTATTTGTCTTTTATTAACGAAAAACGTAGAATGAAATATTTTGATGATTTCATTTGACGATTGAAAATGCCAAGGGGTACAAGTGACATTTTTACTGAAATCATGTTATGTATAGGAATCGCTTCTATGGACACTCATATGTTTGGTGGCAAAAGGACATAAGCGAACTCAGAACGTACACCGAGATATGTCATCAAATCACTTAATCTCTTGATCTAATACATGTAGGTACATGCTCAACGTTGAGATCATTTTTCTCAAAATCACCGCGAAGTCACTTATACCCCTTAGCCTTTTCAGTCGTCATTCATAAACTTCATACCATACTACGTTTGATTGAATATTAAAATACGTACAACTCCCATTTTTTCAATCTAACGACAAAATTATACAAATTTTCAGAATTTATAAAAAAAAAATCATCTACAGCGCCAATTACATTTTCAGTGGTTTGAACTTATTCAAATTAAAAAAACACAAAAATAAATTTCTTTATAAATACTGAACCTTTTATTACATAGTGGGGGATATTTGCTCAAAGGGCCCCTCAAAAGTTTTCACAGTTGGGCCCAAAATTCTAACTACGCCTCTGTCTAAGCATCTTTCGCTTCTAGCGTCGATCTTCCGCGGCTTTAATCTTATGCCGCCGAATGCAAATCACCTGCGAGAGTTTGTCCCATTATCGAATTTGCTCCGAGCGCAGTACAGGGAGTCTGAGACGTCTTCGTGTGTCGCTAATTCGATTTTGCCGCCACTTATTTCGAAATCGCTGCAGCGCATGCCGTCAATTTGCATAATACACAGCCCGTTTTTGAGATTGCCGCTTTTCGTCGCATCACGTTTTAATTTGTGGCTGATTTTTGATCTCTCGGGAACGCTTTCTGAAGTGAGTTCAGTCGAGAAAGTTTGCGTAATCAAATTTTAGTAGAGCTGAACAGCGATGGTGTTGAAAAAAATTCTGAGAATTTCGTTGAAACTTCGTATGTGTGTTCTGAATCCTTTGAAGTTCATTAAAGCCAGATTGTCGTGTTTTTATTCTATAATATTATAATTCTATTCTATAATAATATTCTTATGATATCTATCGATGATCGAACTTCAATGTTAATTAATATACCTAGATATATAAATGAATTTCGGGTTGGTAAGCGCTAATTAGTTATAGTGAAATAGACACTGAAAAGACTTCGTTCATTCCTGTAAATATTACCGTTTCTCTTTACATTTGTAATAGGCTTATATCGCTCTGAATATGAAATTTAAGCATTTCAATTCGTATAACACACACTACGCCATTAACTCTTCTGTGCGTGATTTGCAAGTCTGCCAGTCTAATTAATTTCTTAAAATAAAATACAATTATCGAACGTTATATTTCGTTAGATTAATCTACGTGCTTCGAGCGTTTATTCTTATCTTTCGAGCTTAATATTTTTATCGTCTGAAACGATTCAATATTACATTTGAACCTTATTCGTTCTTTTCTGATCTATTTTTACGATACCGTATGTTTATTTATAAATCATTTCCCATCTAGATGCTTTCGAACGAAAATTTTCAGAAGGCTAATCGATTCGGCACAATACGGTTTCAGATTACTTCCCTCAAAAAACGTTCGTTTCACTTTCGTGGAATACGAAGCACACAACTTTCGCGACCGAAAAATAAAATCATACACACAAAAAATTCTCACCGACATAGCGTAATAATTTAAGCACAAAGTGATACAAAATTATATGCATTTCCTTTCATTCTTCACTTTAATGAGGTCTACACGTAGGCGCTGTAAGTTCCGCAGCACTCGCTTTGTGAGCGCGCGTAAAAAATACAAGAAACGCGCGCCGAAAATGCGAACGAGCCAAAAGAGGCACTACGCAGAGGAAGAGAAGAAAGAAACATTCCAGCTCACATTTGCACACACGTATATAAAATAAGAAAAAGGAACAAGCACACGTACATATATATGAAAAAAAGCTCGCATTTTCGCCTAGGTGCCGGGGAAAAGTGCGCGCGAGTCGTTTACGGCGCCCCGGCTAACACATAAACACGCCCATAAAAAGTCACTTTAAAATTCGACTAAATTGCACGAGGCGGCCGAGTTGCACGACTAAACCACCCTTGTAGATCAGCCGCCCCATTGCCACCCCCTAAGGGTGCGGTTAGATGGAATCCGAGCGAGAATGCGCAAATTTTGTCTAAGAAATGGAATTAAATCGTTATACGTGTACGCATAGATTTAACGTTCTGTGTATAAAGTTATTTGTGCATGTTTATATCGCATTTACAATATTGGTTACAATTGATGAAAATCAGTGAGGGGTAGAATCGACGGTGGAAATATTGTTCAATGAGAGATCACTTGAGTGAGTATTAGTTGCATGAGTAATTTTAATAGCATGATAGATATGAGTAAGAAATCATAGTCAAATTTATAAATTTATATACATGTGTTTATAAATCATTCATGCAAGTTAAAAAAATAGTTACTAGGATAATAGGAGAGGCAAATATGACACAAAAATCGATCGATTCCAGTCGAATATTTACTAAAGCTCCACGAATCAATTAATTAATTAAGAAAATGATATGCTAGATTTCGAAAGAAGCCTCAAACTTATCAACACAAAATCACTAAAACTGACACAGTATACATAACGCTGACATATATATTAGCTGACTTAAGGATCACATATGAGTATTTTATTATATTTTAAAATTTGAGTTCTGTTAGATCTTGGGGAGATTCATATTATTTTCGTTAGTCGATGATTTCATTAATGAAATTTCTGCATTTAATTTTATTCGAATTCAATTCTTTAATAAAAAAAAGTTCATTTGGTGCTTTACGAATCGCTTTCTAAAAATTGATCGTTAAGCTTATCTTTGTCGATTAAATTCGATCGTTTTAGTACAATCTTTCCAACTCAGATACATTTCATAGTTCCTAGGTGACCCTTTAACTACTTCACTTCAAATCGAATGAATAATTGATAAATAAAAAAAATATTTCAGACTAGTCTACATATATTATAAATACGCTAACGATGCTCGAAATTTTCAGCCAGCCCGTGTCTCGAATCCGAGCGTTCAATTTATTAACCCACGCCTTACACTCCGAACTACGCGTCTTAATTACGAAACCGCACCGCTTAATGTATATAAGGCGTAATATATTTTTTTATTTCACACATAGATGGCAAAGAACACATCCGTGGCAATACGAAAATTGATTAATTTCGAACTATTTTGATACACTGATATATATTGAATATATATATTAAACTGATATTAATGCGAACATAATCAGTGTGTAGGCGACCTTAGCGTCTGAGCAAAGCAGTGCGAAGCGGAGACGAGTCGCGAAGTGCGCCAGAAGCGGCAATCGCGCGATTGTTCGGGACCTTCCCGGGAGCACTTAAGGAAATCCCGGGACTCGGGAATCGCGGATATACCGAAGTTCCCTCGAACCAATCCCACTAGACGTGGGTCGGTTTCGATACGCGTGTCGCGTCCGCTTCGGAGATTGATGGACCGAAGCCGGCCGACGTCCGGCCTCGCACTTTCGGCGTTTTGTAAGGGGAAAGGGTTCTTCTGGTCGCCGGTTGTCGATCCGTTTTCGAGTTAACAATTTGCAAACTAACTTCGACGCTAATCCGATTTTAGCGAAGTTTAAGGGACGCCGCGCCGTGTAGAAAGAAAGCCGGATACGATTCGGATCGTGTCGCGTTTTTCGATGGATCCGTTGTTTCGTACAGGGGGAGGCGGTCGATCGGTTTTATTTCGAGGTGTCTTTATATGACGAAAAATTATTATTTTTGTATCAAATGAGTGGAATTTTTATGATTTTATAAATATTTCATCATTGGAAAGTCATTATAGGCAGGTGGTAATCATTAAAACCAACACATATGATCCTAGCTGAGAAATTGACTCGGACATATCACTGTAATTTATTCTTAAATCATTTCATTGAAGCTTTCTGTTGCTGAAGAGTAAATTTTGTAAGGGTCAATCTTTTTACTTTTTTTAACCCTCCATTTAGTACATTGTCTCCCAAGATACGAGAAGCGCTGAATTTGTCTCAATCTAATAGCTTACTTGAGTAAAAAACCGACTGAATATCTCAAAGAGTCAGTGTAGTAAACAAACTTGAGGATTATAAAGGTGAAGATCAGTCAGAAATATCTTTTTACATAAGATAAAATATTTTTTATAATCATAAAAATTTACTCCTGCTCTTTTTATATAATTTACAATGCCTAACTTCAATTTTAATGTTCTTAGAAATAGAATCGATTGACTGCCTCACCTTGTATTTATACACACGAGGTACAATACGTTCGATTTACAAAGTTTTATGACAACGACGAACGATATTGCTGCAATGATACTCTATACCTATTCTATGGGGTCGTTTGTTATTTAGATGTGTTTCGTTGTCGTGTATCGTGGTGAGATACAAAAGTTTGATTATATTTTTTCGAATATTCAATACATTTTCGCCGTTGCGTTCGGTTAATGTGAATAATTGGCTTTGTGAATTTACATCGGCGTCATCTATTGGATTACTGGAGCGAAAAATGGAACTCAATCAATCTCCGGTGAATAAATTAATATCGTCGATACTTTCGCAAAAATTCAATCAATATTAGCATACAAATTGCATTCGTGTTTGAGTATGCAAATAAAATTTACAGTTTTGTTTACAATACTTACTGTTAATTTGATTTCATATTACGATCCAGTCCATACAATTTAATTTGATATTCATACGAGGTGTATTAGAGCTGTAAGTATTATACACAGTCAGATAAACATGTACATTTTTTTCGTATTCGATTATTTCAAATTTATAAAAAAGCTTGTCGTATTTCTTTAATGATCGGTTTATATTTTATCAGTGTTGCTAATCAGTATCTAATAATAAAATAAATTTATTTGAATAAAATTTTAGGTAGGAAACAATTGAGTGCGAGTGAAAAAAACAAAATGACAGTTAGTATCCGTAGTTGCTACGTACGACAATTTCGTGTTTAGAAATCAATTTAATTTAAATGTAATCAAATTGCAATTCGATTGATAAACAAATCTTAATATTGTGATTACTTCTGCAGATTACGAGTGTTTTATAACAAAATAAATCTCACGCGGATCATTGTGTAAATTGTGTTTTATAAAAGTACCAACTTAATCATAGTTTTGAGGTTAAAATTGATCGTTATAGAATTAAAGTAAATCATTTGAGTTAATTGCGAATCATAATAATCAGAGTGTATTCAATTACTCGTATAATTAAAAGTGTCGAATCGCGTTTTATTATATGCAAATATAAAATCGTTAAAAATTAATACCTATATGTATTCTTGCTCGATATAGCGTTTTGTTTCAATAATATCAGCATTCATTCCGTTCTCTATTGTAATTAGTGGTGTAATTATATGATGAAATTCAATAATTAATTCGTGCAATATGTGATGTAAATAAATGTGTGTGAAAGTGCATGAAGATATTTTTGGGAATATCTGCTCGATTTTCGAACCGTGCAAATCATCGTATCAACGTGGGATGATGCAGTTCGCCGAGTTTCAAGTTAGTTTTTATTATTATAAACTTTTGATTAACCATTATGTTATCAACCGTGATTTGTCTGAATTTTTATCTCGTATTGATATGCTTTTGAATCATTCTGTTGAAAATTTCATAGAAAAAAAAACAAAATTATATTCGTAGGTGAAAATTATTTGAAAATATTTTCATTTTCGCTGATTTTATCCGTTATTTTGGCCGTTTATGATTCATATTTTAGATTTACAAAAAATCATCATATGGAACAGACAATTATAAGGAAAACAATAATATTGAAATAATTCATGTTATAAATTATTTCTTATAACATCCTCCATACTTTGAATAAATCATAATATTCGTATTCACCCATGTTCATAACGATTGAAATATCAATAGAATTACTGAAGACACCATTGTTTCTTGAATGATAAATACCTACATAGGTTCGTCTGGCGCCAATCGATTATTATTCGATTCATTAATTTCTCGTGTTCAAAGAACTTTTAGAATTTCGTTTGCTATTCTGAAACCTAAATATTACTTTATTACGCGGTTTCTTTTACGTCAGCTAAATTATTAACAAGACAATATTTATATGGAAAATATAAGGTAGAGAAAAATTCCTTTTTATCGCCATTTACATTATTAAATATTAACGTCATATGCGCGAGTAAAATAGAATGTTATATAAACGAAATTCTCGGTAACTATCTAAATTTATATTGCCTTTTTTTACCTAAAATAGAATGTTAAAATACACCTACACATATTAAAATCATCAATGTATTTTTTTAATAAAATTCGAATTTAAATTATGCTTATTTATAAAAATCAGAAAATCTGACATGATCCAATCAACTAAACAGACACGACCAGGCTGATATTCAAAGCAGCATCCATCCGTATCCAATGCAATATTCAATGGAGCACACAAAACGCTCTCTCACACGCTTCCGAGAAAATTATTCCGCCTTCCAGTTCTTCAGTGCGATTTTCGACGCGAAAATCCCTCGAGCGAGCAAAGGTCGAATTTCCTCGAGATTTCGGATTTCTTGGACGCCTCGCAGACCGCATATAATCCCCCATAGGATTAACGGGCACACACACCTGATGACTTCGAGACGATGAATACGCTTCATTGTCTTCGCATCAAGATATCTTCAGCCGGAAAAGGCTTCGTCGCTCACAAACAGCCGAAGCCGCTTTCGAGCTTTGTGCGATATAAATTTCACTTTGAACGAAACACGTAGGCATCTTGTGCGAAGCTCGTTTGTAACGAAATTTATGTGTGTCTTATTATGTGTATGTATGTCTTATTATGTGAATGTATCGTGCATGTCGGGATTTAAGTGTATGCGAGTGCGATACGCGAATTAACGCTTGTGTTTGAACATTTTAACGTGCGCGAGTTTGACTACAATCGGAGCGGCTTGTGTATGTACGCTGAATTTTGAACGAAAAGTCAAAAATTTGCGTACCGAATGAAGGTTCGGAGTGGCTTTGTGAAATTTTCGGTTTCGTGGAAAACGGTGTACAGAATAAACAGACGGGCTCGATAGGATAAGCACGAAATTCACAAATGTACGAATATAAATACCTAATGTGCATTTTTTTTCCATGTTTGAGTTTTAAATTCGCGACTTTGTTTTATTCATTTTTTATGTTTCGTATTTATGAATTTAAACGATGCTCAATTAGAAATATAAATTAAGAAAATTCTATTAAAGTGAAAGTGAATATATTCAATTAAATCGTGTGAAATGATACTCGCGCGTAATGAAAATCAGGCATTACGTTTTGACTTCATTTGACCCTTGTAGTCGCTGGAAATATTTACGAGGATGTAATACAACTGTAATTCACTAGTTTACCGCATAATTATCGTTGATTTACACTCGCCTCATAAACGCTTTAAATGTTGAATTTTGACCTCTTGACTCGCAAGCTAGCTACTGGCAACAGTCATCGTTTTGATTCAATTAAACTCGATACGAAGCTCTCATGTGTGAAAGCAATATTGCACATCTACATATTAAATACGATAGCAATTTCGTAACTAGACCGCTGAAAATAAATGGCACCGATAAAATGAGAGCAATCACCTGTTTTTTGCCACGCCATTACAATAACGTCAAATTGAATTGTGCGGTAGCTTTTCCGTGCAAAATATGAGTATTTAAATTAATTTGAGCTGCACGCGATCAATTTTAAAGTATTTAATTAAATTCATAAAACATTACCGTGCCAAAGTTGCATTGAGCATAACGCTAATGCACGCCGCATGAATATGACAACGGTATAAATTAAGGTTGTAATACTATGAATTTTCAATATGGGCATACATACATTTTTTTTTACAACAGAACCGAATCGCATGCATAGATGAAAATGCGATTTCCACACGAAAAATTTGCATGCGCCCGTAAATCAGACGATCTGCGCTCCGCCACTATTGACTTTAATTGATGACCTCTTGTTTGTTTTGCGTTTTACAAACACACTTATTGTTTCATTCGAATCGTCGATTCATGTTTGTCGGTTTTGTAAAAAAAAAAAAACACGACAGTATGTGTGTATCGGGATAAGAATTTTACTAAACAAATGCCGGGCCGTTTGTAAATGTCCATTTTAGGCACGGGGTCGTGATCGGTATTGGTCGGTCGTCATCCATCAGGTTTTCCTTTTGCCCTTTGTTAGTTCGGACAAATGTTGGATTAGTTTGCTCTAAACAAATACACGACGATTTATCATCAAACGGGGACGATGGGGAGGGGCTGAAAGGGGGTGGTGAAAACATGCCGCGGTTTTTTTAAATAGAAAAAAATCGGAAAAACCCCCGACACGCGAACGAGAACGCCGGAAAATTCACGCGGGAAATCCGCTATCTGGGCGAACAATCGAAGGATGTCTGTTACATAGGAATAATTGCATTAGGGTGAATTTAGAATATGTTTAGATTTTCAACGGTTGATTTGTTGATTTTGAGTTATGTAATGAATTGTTGTTTTTTGTTGAATTTATTTACCCAATTATTTATTCAATTATATATATATAAGTCACGTTTGATTTCTTGAATATATAAACGATCAAAATACGAGTTATTTCGCAGTAATTTAAAAAGGAAAATATACATATTAACTGAGATACATTATGTATACAGACAGAATAAAGTTTAATATAAATGTAAATTTTGTGCATTTAAAATAGCTTAATTTTTCCAGTATCCGAATACTGAAATAGAGCAGATCCTCTGTAATGGACGGAAAAATAAACATCTTTAAATATGATGATAAAATATTTCATTTTAAATCTCACAATGTATTTTCTCAAATTATTCAAATGAAAAAAACAACGAATGAAACATTATATCCATGACAACCGTATTCAACAAGCGGTTAGCGGATTAGAACAGATCCTTAAATGTCTTACCAAGATATAATATTTTTCACTAAAATTGACCAACATGCGAATGATTTTAAAAATTATATCTAACAATTTTTATTTGAAACTAGTTTCTGCGACTCGTGTTGTTCAAGATTCTCTGGATTTTAACAAGCCGATTGTGACCAGTTATATAGTATTTTCCGTTTCTATTTTTATTTCTTTTACGTGTATAAGTCGACTTTGATGTTACTACTGAACTATAAAAAGGTCCTCTCTGAGAATTATCATTGTATAGGAATCTCGGTATTTGTATATTGTAAATGCAGAAATCTTTCAATACATGCATGCAATAATTTTGAAAATTTTCATTGCTAATGAATCAATCATTAAGGAGTCTACCAAACACATAGTCATGTATTAATTTTTAAATTAGATTACCTATATGAAAATGATTTTTTTGAAAATCTATAACTAAAATTCATAGAATGGTAAAAAAAAAAAAAACAGATCTCGAGCAAACGAAACATCTCAACATCCCACTTTAGCCAAGTAATCGAACCGTTCTCGAGGCTCACCTCCGACAAGAAGTCACGTTCCGGGTTCACCCTCGCGAAGTTCCCTTCGGGGCGCGCGCTTTCGGCGACATTTGTTTCCGTGCTCGTTTCACGGCCCTTTCCCTTATTTTTGCCGGTCCGGTGACTTTTGAACCGGTTGATTAATGTATTCCCGTTGTGTGACGTCACTTAATTACCACGACCGCCCTTGTTTTCATCTTCACGCTCCGGCTGACGGCGACGGTTTGTTCGTTTACTCTCTGCTCCAATATATGTACATACGTATGTACGTTTAATGGGTGTAATGTGTAGTCGGATGGGTGTGTGTGAATGTGGATATTCGACGTCGTCGATTGTTCGCTTTTTGTTCTCGGCTCGTGTGTTTGATGTGTTGGTGCGTTTTAGAGGATGCTCCGTTGGTTCCGTTGATGTGGGTTCGTGTCATTATTTGTCGATTTGAATCGATTGCATATAATATTCGAATTCGAAAATTATTGAAACTAGATTTAACATTGATATCGAATTCATATGAATCCTGCTCGTGAGAGCCCCGAAAACAAACTTCTCCAATCTATTTTCATATGCACATAAAAAACGGTGGCGGAAAATCGACACTGACAACATCGAACCGTTAGTTCGTCGGTCCATGGCGAACATCACACGTTTACGACAGCTGGAAAGTGTTTCGGGCTAGAAACACACGTCGTCGGCTAGTCGCACGAAATAGTCGGTCGAGAGCGTTTCGTGTGAAAATTGACGATTTCACCCGAGTACAGTGTGTTCCTAGCTTAAAGTAATACGGTCCTTTCTCGGAAAGTTGTTTCGGTTGAAGTGCGACGACGCGTGAGCGAATCCCTCCCAATTCGACATTAATTGCTGTCACACTTCGAATCACTTTGCATAGTAGTAGTGGGAAGGACGCTGTCCTCACATGTATTCTACACGTTTTCCGATTTAGAATTTAATAACGACCGATGGGGTTGAGGAATTCGATGCGCAGCTATTTCGAAATTATGCGATTCGGACGAAAGTCTCGAGAAAATTTAAATATCGCTTTAATAGTCGACGGGTGTCCGTGCCAATTTTCTAATTCAGAAAATTTATTCGGAGCTTCTTTCGCTTTTATTCTAAGAAAAATATTTCTAGAAAAAAATAGATTTATTATTAAAATGATAATATAAATATTCATCTGTTGTTTTTCAAACAGTTTATAAAATTTCGAGCTATCTTAATACACGTAACTACGAAAGGTCACACGCGCTTAAACACCCACGTTCATTTTCTGTATGACTAAACGGCAGATTTTTATCAGCTCACGAATTGATAGAATCACCAATCATAAATAGAAAATGCTAGTTTTATCCCACTCGAGAATTTAATTATTCAAAATATACAGACTAAAACAAAAAGAGTAATCTCCAAAGATATAAAAAGACGCCCCTTAATTGTCACACATCACTGGTTAAGAACTTACAAAAAGATAAAGATTGTTTGAGCCTCTCGGGATTGTACGGTCGTTCGGTGAGATTTGTTGCTATTACTCGAGATCGTCCATCTTCTCAAAGATTCCGCTTTAGTATTTGTTTCTTTATTTTTTTCCATATACATACGTACTTGCGCGAGTACCTTAAAACGCTTCAGCAAAGCTCCCCTTTAATGGTTCGTGATCCCTATTTTTACGATCCGTATAATTCATAGAACTTTTATGAAAGAAAAAAAATGCATATAATGCTCGTAATGGGACACTTCCAGTCATAAAGTTTCGCCGAAGCACCATTAATAACGCGGCTGCAATTACGACTTTCAATAGATTTTTGAGCCCGCTCGGCAAACTTTCTTTTCAGCCTACGAGAAGCCGGTCGTAATTTTTCAAGTTACACCGCCCCGTGGATAAGTCGAATCCGAACACCCTTCGGGGAAACTAGGGGTTGGAAAAATTCGAAATTCGAACCTCGAACGACGGGGTGGACGAATGCAGAACTCTGAAGGCAGACAGGGGGAGTAATGTGTCCTTTCAGAGTTCTCATGATGGATGAGCTATCCCTCGGGAGACGGAGGTTTCCACCTCCTCGTCATTGCCGCTGCCCGCGAAAAATGGCGTAATGAATATTTAGGGGTGGCTCGAGGACAGGTGACGTATTCGCCTACCCCCTAAGCATTATACGGATCGTGAAATATTATGTGTGAAGTCTTCGTGATATGGCTGATTACGGGACGTAATCCGCATAATTCTATTCTATTTGCTTCGAAGGAGTTGAATTTTAATAAAATTAAATGTGGATTCGAATCGAGCACAATGAACCTGTTTAGGTACGGATTCTCTTCGTCAGTGAACGTTCGATCTATAGAAATCCACAACAATGCGTGTTTGCGATGATGCATTTGGTGCATTCAACGTAAGCTGTGCTTCATAATACGAATTTACTTAATGGATTGAAATCTGAATGGAAGTCCAGATTTGCTTCAAACTATTGTAAGACTCGACCGTTTCTATTAAAATATTATGCAAACATAAATTTAATATCAATATGGATCTAAATAATATAATTTAACGACTCGCGACTGGGTCTCGTATTTTCTCGTTTTGTCTGTTGTCAAATTCAATGCTATTTCATGGGGAAAAGCTACATATAAAATTGGTTTGTAAATATCTCCTTAAATTTCGTTGACTTTGAAAATTTTTCTTAAAAAATCGCCGGGTCCAAGTGGACGTATCTTGAAATTATCTGCATCATCAAAGTATTAACATCTAAAAATTACTTTTCATATATCTTTATAAATTATTTTTCAATAAAAACTGACCAATTGAGTCGAAAATAGATAAAAATCACTTAAGTAAATTATTTCGATAACAATAAAAAAACATGCACGAAAAAATTGAGACGTTCGATCTTCGACGACCTACGAACTTACATATTTACGACCATCGCCATTATTAAATTGGACGAAGGCAAGAAGGGCGAGGAGAGGAGCGAGCAGGAAAAAAAAACGGAAACGGAAGTTACGCGGAAAACGGCGTTCATCTCGCTCCAGTTAACTCGGTGAATGCGCACTCCGTACGATGTCCGCCAGAGCGACGTTCTCTGTGTGTTCGAGAATATCGCGTTTGTGAGGCGATGTCATACTGCGGATGACATGTTTATTTGTTGTGTGTGAAATATCCCCAACTGTATGCATGGGTGTCGTTCTTGTGTTCGAAACGCTGTCGAATGTATGAACGACGCGCTCGACTCGGTTGTGGTAATTTTCGCGTCGTTGAAGCTTGCAGTTAGGTCAATAATTGCATCGGATTATAGTACGTTTGATGCTCGATGTGTTGGTGATTTATTTGTTTTGTTTAAGTGTATGTCTTTCGTTGATTGTGTGCATGATGTCGTTCTGGTGTTAGAAACTTTGTAGAATGTATTATTGTCGACTCGGTGATCAACAATTGCATCGGATCATAGTATTTTTAATGTTGAGAGATTGTGTATAAATTGATTTGTTTTTTCGATGATTCGTTTGTGTGTTGGTCAAATATTGAATGGACGATGTTCGATAGGTTAAGTCAGGTCATTGACGTTGATTGTCATTCGGTGATTGTTCTCTAATGTGCACATTGATCAATTATCGTAATATATTAGAATAGATGTATTGTTTGTCGATGATAAATCAATAATGATTTAGTCTAATAAAATGATTATTGATGTAAATACAAATTAATAGTTTTAGTTATCTTCTAATTTGTATTACTTAATGTTCAAATTTTTCGTTAATTTCGGATATGAATAAATCAACGAAGAAAATGAAATTTGAATTGTTGAACGTAAACATATTTTATTTTCTTTTATTATGCGTATATTGATTTCGGAGTTAATTCACACGTTAGCGAAAATATTTACCGACGTTTCGTAATTGTTATAAATATATCGCGTTCATGTTATTATCAGACAAAGCTAATATTCAAATTCGAGATATTTTCTCTCAAAATATAAATATTTTACGTAGTTATAACGAGGTGTTGTAACATTTTCTCCGTTTCGCACATGAAATAATCGTTAAATTTACATTTTGTTATTATGAGTTCATTAATTGTTTATTTTACATATTTTCTATAACAAAACGGTAGATACGCTTAAACATTTTTTGCATCAGAAACGTTCACCAAAAAATAGAAAATTAAAAATAATAAATAATTAAAATTTCACGTTATATTTCACAAGTAAGAATAAATGCTAATCAAAGCACTAACGTTTAGTAACACTAAAATGATTTATATTTAATCTCGATTGAAACATAAACTTTTTCAATGCGTTTCTTATACATACGTTATCATATACGATATTATGTACCTACATTTCCACCAAGTTAGCGTGTCAACTTCGAAAGTCCACATAATCACTTCTCATTTGCCAATAAGCAGTTAGGTTTAGCCAGTCGAGATACGTTATCGTTAGATGTAGCGTGACCGTAACATTTTTCTCATTAGTATGTACCACTACGCGTTGCTTCGATCCACTTTTTTTCACCCAAAGCGAAAAAAAAAACCAAAGTTAATTAAATAACTCGATAGATCGTTTCGTTCTCCGCCGATAATAACACAGTCGATCGCTACAGCTCGTTAAAGTTCCGCACAATCGAAACGAAACTTAATATATGCAGAGTGCTATTTCAACTACTCTCTCACAATTTGTCATATTTATGAACGAAAAAAAAAAATCGAACATATAAAATTTTCAATGAGAACGCAATCGTCCGAGCGATAGCTGCTCGCTATTGCCTCGATGATCGACCGATTATTAATTAGCTCGCGTGTGTCGAACACGAGCTAATTGGGTGTTGTATAATGCGAAAACAGAACAGAACCTTATTGGCGAGCATTATTCACGGCTAATGGTTTATCGGTGGCACTTTCGCGGCGTAACAATGCGTCTCGCACAATTAGCCGCGGACGACGGAAGCCCGACGAATTTTCATCTCGTCCATTGTACGAAATTTAGGGTTGTGGAGTTTCGTCGGTGATGTGATTTGTCGGATTGATTTATTTTTGAAATATTTTTTTTATAAAAGGAATTTTATGTGCTTTTGAATTTGTTAAAAGGCGGGATGGTGGGTTTTTTTTTATAATGTTGTGTTTTTCCGCTAATTTTTCCATTAAATAGGTTTGTAGTTTTAATTATTATTTGAAGATCGATAAAGTGCAATTCATTTAATTGCATTTGAAATCGATATTTGCAATAATTTCCACGACAAAATTCGATTAAACAAAAACATCACTCGGAAGAGATTATTGTCGGGTAGATGAATTTCATATTTAACTGGAAAACTCTTTTTTTCATTCATTGCTTTGATTTCCGGAATGTAATGTTTACAATCTAATATAATTTTTATTCACATCAGCAGCTGTTGCATGAAATTCCTTTATGAGTATTGTGTTTGTTTAATCGAATTTTTCCATGAAAATCATTTGAAATGGTGGTTCCAAATGTAATATTAAAAACTGTCTTTGATCACTCTTTAAATTATAAATTAAATTAATATGAATTTTGGAAAAAGTGTAAAAAATGTTGAATTTATTTGAAAAGAGTCCAGAATTAAAATCAATAGTGTACATATGGATGAAAAATTCATTCAATTTTCAATAATTTTCATCGGTTATTCTTTCAATTGAAATTGAATCCAAAGCGCCGTGATTGGAGTTCTATTCTGAATTCTGAATCGACTCGTTTTTTTTTTTTTCAAAGCTGCATTCTTAGCATCGGGCGCGCTTTGAATCCGTACCGTTTTATTTTTTCAGCGGCCCCGCGAAAATTCCGAATCGGCTTTCATTACCGGCGTCGAGAGTACTGGTTGCCGCTTCGGGCGGTTTCTATTTTTTGAATTTACGATTATAGTAAGTGGATGGTGGAAGAGCCGCGGGCCCATCAGATATTCCGGGCCCGTCTCTCGGCCCCGCGATGGCAAGATGGATATTTTACTCGGGCCATTGTTGTCGAATGGGATTCGCCACTAAAACGCGCACCCATATTTTCCTATACGACCGCATAAAAAAGGCCGTCGCCTCCTTTCGCATGCCATAAATAAGTTATGAATTTTGCCTACGCGCTCGGCTTACAACTGTCTCCTTTGCGCTCGAAGGTGTCCCGGGTCTCCTCCCCCCAAGAGAACGGCTATAAACAATAATTTCGACTTCGGTCGAATCTCGTTCGGATACAATTATGATTTTTTTCGCTCCGTGGAAAATGTAAATGTCCGTGTTAATGTTTACGCGAAAATTTATTCATTATTCGTCCCCAGGGTGAGGGAGTTTCGGGGGGAAGATTTGCATTTCATACGAGCTACGTGGCGCTCTCTTCTCTCAATGACACATTAATTACTGGGTAGTTCATGAGACCGCTTGCATTCGCCATAGATTTGCGTTGTTTTCATATAACGAGCTTAATTTATTCGTTTTTAAAAGGCCCGCTTTATGCCTTTATATGCGGGGACGTGTTCGCTCGGTAAATCGTCGCTGAATGCGAAAGTAAATACGCGACGTTTACTTTTAATTGGCTTTTCAAGTCGACGGGGGAGGGATGATTGATAATTAAACAAATAAAACAAGTCGCCGGGAAGTTTTGAATTTTTCCGAACGAGAGAAAAAGGAAGACGCGGGAGATGTTTGCGCGGATCGGGAGTTTTATTTGAGAGAAGATGTCCGGAACAGATAACTTTTTCATCGGTTCGCCGTCTCGGTCCTTTTTTCCTGCTTTGCAAAGGAGAAAGTATGAGTTCGATTATATCCTCGAGGCAATAAAGAGGCAGTCAGAAGGGCAACGCTTCAGGTTATATGGGGTGGAAAATCAAGTAATAGGGTGGATTGGCATTAGCCGTCCGTACGGCCACCTGCTAAACGATATAACTACATCGCTCTCGATGGTGATTTACATCTTTCTCCGACATCACAAATTCATATCAATTATGGCACGAAATTACGAGCTATTTGTGGAAAACTCCGCCGTTATAACGCTTTTTCGATAAGACGCCGAAAATCAACCGAACTCTAAATATTCATACTTTTCATATTATAAATTCATTCGTATTTTAACAGGTCTTATTTAACGTTCATATTTTTAATTATTTTGTACTTATTTCTGAAATTATGAATAATAATGATGTTCTATTTCTGTTCAACTTTATTTTAATTCTCATTAGATCGCTATTTTCAGGAAATTTCATCAAAATTTTCCTCTATATTTATAAAAACTCCAGTGCATTATTACAAAATGCGCCTTTCCCTCAGCGGTACTATTTTAATTGTGGCCATCCTCAGCCAACTAACAAATGCAGCATAAATTCATTCAAACTCAGCACTGAACTGAAAATAAAGCCCGTTCATTATCAAAATACATTTCTGTGTTAATTTCAATTAAAATCCGACCCATTGTAATCCACCTAAATGAAAATCAAAATAAGCGATATTTGTATGTATGCAACGTTCTTGATCACACTAAAGCGTCATTAAAACGTTCAGAGTTTTCATCAGGACGCATATTAAAAAATCCATCTTTTCACCATAGGAGAGGATGACGAACCGCATTTTTTCATATTTGGATACGAATTTACGACTTTTATCCTCCATGTCCCGGCGACGCTCATTAAATCCGACTGAAAGGGACGCTCTAGAGACAAAAGGTATCCTTCCGCTAGAGGTCCATTCATTTTTTCGTATTATGTATTTTTCGGGATCGGAAAAAAACTGTATATATATTTAGACATAAAAATGAATCTTAGCGACACATAAATCATCCGTTATGTGCGCTGTGAACACTGGGGGGTACTGATTACCCTTCTGCGACGCTCGCCATCGCCGCCTGTCACTTTATATCAAATTAGCGCCCCTAAAGATATGTGATGCCATCAGAAATTACCTACTCTCCGTAATACGCCGAAAGAAAAAAAAGGTCGCAGGATAAAAGGGCACACTCGCTATAAAGGATCGGACCGCGAGCGCCGGGGGAAAAGTCGTGAGTGTGTAGTTCCTTGTCTTCCACATTTTTTTTTTCCCATTCACTTTAAGGTAAACACAACGGAAGGGAAAAACAAAGGCCGACCGCAGTTATGAAAGTCACAGGAATGATGAATGAACTCATTAAAACTACATATATCATCTGTATAATGCGCAACTAAAAGAAACGCTCCCTTAATTGCCGCCGCCGATTTGGCGTACGCATTTTCCACTATATTTATGTACGACGTGGACTAATTCTCGATACGATTCGTTGACTCTGAAATGGATGCGACTTCGAAAATATTAACGCTTTCAAATCTTGCGAATAATTTATTTCTTAATATACGACGCGCGGATTTATTACGCGGCGGGCTTATTATGCAGCTTTCATCACTCTCAGTAATGAATTGAATTTTTGAATACATTGTAATATCGCCGAAACGTCCTAGGATTTATTGCGAGCCGTAAAAAATATAATATTTCACGCGACCATCCCCATAAACTAATTTTACGATCGACTTATCCACATCGACGTCCGAACGCGAAAAATACCGCGACGCGAATTGCCATCGATGACTGCATAGTTCCCGATTTCGAATTTTTTTTCGCGCCTATAACTTTCATCGAAAAATACGAAAACAAATATATATATGAGAATTTATATAAAAATCGCTTTTTTTCGCCTCGTCGATAAATCTCGAAGCGTTTCTCGAATCGACGCGTTTCCAAACACGGCACGAAGCCGAGGAAACGCAACATTAATATCGCGAACGCGACACGACATGAAAATTTAAGCAGAATCCCAACACAGACCGCGGATCTCATCAATCTTTCGCAGATTCGCCTCGAATCGGACAATCGGATACGTGTGTGATCGTATGATTAAAAAAAATCGATACGTCCTTTGGAATAAATCAAAGGGAAATTCGATTCCGTCGATACATATTCAGGTTTTTTCCTCGGAATATGTTAATTCGATATTCGAGGGTTGTTATTCGAATATAATTGCCGGTTCGAATTCTAATTAATATTTATCTTACATTTCTCTGTTTTTTTTTTCTTCAATTTTCATAAATGTTAATTTTCAGGTCACTATTCGATTCGTATATTTTTTCATTGAAACTATGGGAAAAGTTCTTTATTTAATTAGCTTTGATAAAAGACTTATTATGTTTCTTCGAATTCTTTTGAGAAATTGTGTTCCTTTCTGATGTCTTATAATTTCAAGTTTCCATCGTTTCGTGAAAAATAAAATTGTTTTCGACGTTTGTAACGCAATTTCTTTGTCTTGTTACATTATTAGATGGAAATTCTTACATTGTTATATTATTCAGAGTATATTTTATTGAGACATTTTCAGATCGACATAACTAAATATTACATGAAATACATAAATGAAATCGTTTATTGTACTAATATTAAGATTGTCAATGATAAATTGTGAAAATGTTTACTAATTGAGTCGTGATGCAAAATATAGACGATGTAAGAAATAGATTTTTTACCCATTGTCAAATTCGTACTTTTGAGTCGAATTTTGCACTATCAAATTATATTCTTATTTTTTCATACATACAAAAGACATGATATTTGAAAAAAGATACGATTATTTTAGACTCTCTGAACTAGAAAACCATCTCATTTTTTCGAATACGAATTCGACTTGAAAATAGATAATTTTGGAGTAAAAAAACATAAAAAAAAATACTCAAAATAATCTTTCGATAAAATTAAATGAAAATTAACGAAAAAAAAAAACTAGGTAAGGCAAATAAAATTCGGATACAATCGAACTTCACTTTCCCATTCGAACCGCCATCGAATCCTCGCAACACAGAGCGGATAAGATACAAATTCATCCGAACGCCGAGTAGGGGAGTAAAGGAAAAGTTTAAATTGACTCGGTCGATAATCCAGGGACGGACCAGGACTATAAGGGACCGTCGGAGTCATTGCGAGTCTTCCCATATCGACAGACGAGCAATTATCCGTCTGAACGATCGCAGAAGAGGGTCTTGTAGACGTTGAGGAACGCGTGCCGCGAATTCTCCAAGAGGTCCGCACAATCCGAGTGCGGAACAATGGATATCGCACGTGGGGGCACATCTGGCGAATCCAATATTTGCCCATACGATTATTATTTATTGAGTGGGTCGGTGGGTGGTGAGGGGAGAGGGTTTATTGCGTTATTGCGTATGGATTGTGGAAAATCGTAAGTTATGCTGGGCGGATTGTGTGAGCGATGCTGATCGGTTGATGGATGTCTAGTATGTGATCGCGAACGAAAGATGTGATGTTGTAAGATGTTGACGATTTTTTGGTATAAAAATTGGACTGTATTAAAAAAATGAATTTATGTATGTTTGTTATTTATATACACTTTTATATCTAGTCCTTTGGCAGTAAATTCTTCCACAATTATCATTAGCACTTACTGCATCGTTACGTTTAACAATTTGTATTTCACATTTTATAAACGACGAGGTTTATATCGTTTGACAGTTCTCGGAAGGGCCTATTTGTGGCTCAAAATAAATAAATATTATGCATGACCTACACTCGCAATAAAATTGATAGGTACAGGAACGAAAAATACTATATAATATCGCAGTATCGAGCATCACAGAATTGCAGATGCTAGTTTTAGTTTAAAATAAAAATACGTGTAGGTATGGATGAATGGAATAGGTTTTTTGTGAAAAAAAAAAACACAAATATTTGTTAAAAGTTTCGAGGCACCGTATGTGGATAAAAATAGTTTTTGGCCATTTCGTGTCAAAAAGTTTTACGAATGATTTTGTATGAGTAGGTATATTATTTTTTCTGAAAATTTTAATACATATTTTATTTCATATTTGTATGAATGAACGTTTACGTTTTGTACTTACGACTTTTCGAATATGTTTCTTTAGTTTGTAAATTGTTTTCAACCCGTTTTCTTTCACAGAATAGAGGTTTTATTCCCTATGGAAAAAAGTAAATTTTTGAAAATTATTAGATTTTCCCACTAAAAGCTATAAAATAGGGTATTTGTTATTTTTTTCAATTTGCATTGTTGAGGTTTTTGCTGTGGGTTTTCATCAGAGAAAAGACGACGTGCTCCTAGTTAAGAATTTAAAATTCATTATGTTAAAAGCTTTTGGCCGTACTTTATAAAGGATGAGTGCATTATTCTGCATAGGAATGACGCTGGTTCCCTTAAGTCTGATTTATTGTATTTACCAAGATTTTGTATAAGTGTGTGTTTTGTTCTTTGAAACGTCATTAATCACGTTGATAACCCGAATATACAATATTGAGCATATTGATATATCATTCAAACAAAATTATTTGTTATTCTTTCATCGATAATTTCATCGCGAGCTCAACATCATTTAATATAATATTACCGCCAATGTATACTATGTTTATATACAATATTTCATTATAACAAAATCGCGTTCCGCAACTAAAAGTAAGCGATTTTTGCACAAGACGAAAAACATACAACATTTATAAATACTCATATACAACTCGGTCGATCCGAGGAAAAAGAGAAACGAAACAAAACAAATGTATCGTTAATACGTTTCCTTCGGTAGCCGCCGGATCGAATGGTAGCGATAAATCAAAATCCACCTCTCTATTAATTACCGCCCGGGGATCTCCACTGAAAAGCTGAGAAAATGTTCTCGCGCTTCGGATATCGTCGAGTTTTTTCTTTTGTGCTTGGGAAAACTCGCTGGCTTTCCACGAACTTCTTCCGCCGACCAGCTGTCATAAAGGGAAAAACTATAAAAGTGTTGAAGTTACGCCCGGAGTCCTTTTTCGTCGGGGAAACGCGCTCCGTGCTAACTTCGCACGTAATGAAATGCAAAATTGTCGCATTGTGTGTCTTATTTAGATTTTTTTTATATGTACAGTTCAAAAGTTTTTATCGACCGTTCGTTGTTTATATACGCGACCGGCAAAGGTCAATATTATTCAAATCAAACAATGATTTTGAATTCAAAATACGCAAACGCTCCATCGGGTCTAAGTCAGATATAATAAAATCCTATTATTGCGCAATTGTCTCTCCGTTTTAGCATTTTTCTTCGGTATTCCGAAAACGTATTATATCCTCCATTCTCCATGCAAACGAGACGAAAATGTAAATACTTCACATTTCTGGTGTTCCAGACGAACAATTTCATTTATCAAATCATTTTTCATGTTCGCGCGAGTATTCGAGACGAAAAAAAAATTAAATTAAATAAAGTGAGCGTGTTCCTGTTTCTGCGGTCCGCGAAATTATGGTGAAGTTAAGCGGAAACGTATATAGAGGTTAGTGATTCGGGAAAAAATGGAGTAAAAAGAAGTGGTGGAAAAAACTGACGGTTCAGTGGTTAGAGAGAAGGCTTTCAGGCTTTGATTCCGGTTTTCATTACGCTCGAACTGTACACGTAATTCAATATAAAAATATGAAGCGGCCGATCATATGAAAGGGAGTCGACTTTGATTGGATTACACAACTATAGACATATGAGCGCACAGGGCTGGATTAGTCCGCGAACGGCCCGACAGGTGAGTTAACCTCGAACGTCGAACAGAATATTATTTTTTATTTGACATCTTTCGAAATCATCAATAATTCAAAGGCCGATATTATTATATATATTTTTAATAAAATCGTAAAATAATACTTTCGGTTTATATTACTTGCGGTCCACGGTCCGCTGAAACCTTAATCCGGGCCAGCGTGCGCGTATCAGGAAAGAGAAGACGTGAGGCCACGAGACGTATTGATAAAACGGAGCAGATAACGCTCGGGGATGTTCGACGAAGATATCAAAAACGAAAGGATATCGAATTTCTTCTGCGCCAATAATCTTTATGAGTATACCCGTCGAGTGCGCTCGTCTGTTATGTTTGTCTTCTAAGTGGTATCAATTTATTTATTTTTTCGCTATACGCTGGTGCGAAATAAAAACGAACGTTCCGTTCCGACGTATCGAGTTGCCCCCGGCCACCCTTTCGCTACGGTTCTTCTATTCCTCAAATGAAAAATACAATAAAATTCTATTACCGTCCCCTCCGACTCAATTGTTGTTTGTATACTTCTTCAAGACAGTTACTATTTCCATAACAGTATTATTTTCCATGTACACAAAAATAAATCCAAGGTTTGTGCGCGTCGAAGATATGAAATTCGGTATAAATTAGATATTCCGCGAGACAATATTAATTCGGTATATACAAGTTAAATCTTTCGATTTACGAACCAAACATTTTAGCACTAATCTCGAGCTTAAGTGTTTAAGCTGATTCTCTATTTCCTATACCTAACAATGATTAAAATACAATATTGAAATTGTAAACACAAAGCGAGATTGTAGTGTACGTACGTTTCAGATTCGAAATCTTATTATTGCGAACGATGAAAAAAAAAAGTAAGGAACTCGCGAAGAATGGAACTCTCCTATTTCCTCGATAATATCGATAACAGAAAAAAAGGTAATTTAGATTAAGCCGTGCTTTCAAATTTTTTCAAGATTGGTGAAGCACAATAAATTCGAGTTTATTTTAAGATTTTCTCTTTTCCTTCGGTTTCGAATGGTAGTATCTCAAGGAGCAGGAGGAGGAGTTCGTCCATAAATCGCATCTCCCAAGAGTTCGATTTACCAGAGTTTATTCCCAGGCTCACTTCATCATATTTAATTAAAAGCTTCTCGCCTGGTCTGCTGCGTAAACACAAACACTGCTAAGTAATTATTTGCTCGAGAGTATCGAATTCTAATATCAGCCTGTGGACACCTTCATATACCGTTGTCTTTGGCAGATAATTCGTATCGCTTAATACCCGATGACAAGCAAGAAGCCGCTAAGAATCCTATTCTTATTATAATAACTGTTATTCATTCGATGTTATTAAGAAAGCGTCAATTTATATTATTACGAAATGTTGCTTTTTTATAGAATATTTTACAATCATTATGAACGCAAAGTTAAACTTTGTTTACAAAATTAAACGAAGATTTTAATAACTATTCATAATGTAAAGCTAACATAAGCGTAAGATCATAAGATAACTAGTCATATTTTATTCTCTCTCAACCTACACATTAATATGCAACTTTCAACAAGTACAAATCTTTGCAACTATAAAATGCAGATACGAACTTTGATGTAGATATATACATAGTTAAACATTAATTTCGAATAATAAACGGATATGAACAATTCATTATTTGAGGACGGTTTTTTCACCAGTCAGTAATAATCGTTTTTTTATAAGTCATGTCAAATATTTAACTTTCGAAAAATTATCAATACAAGCTTTGATTAAGTGAAAAGATCAAACCCTTAGTAATGAAATTGAAAAAAATGAAAATAGGTACTTACAGATAACAGCTACCAGCGTCAACGACAGCAACCAGGTCCCTCCGCAACCGCACATGGTAAACGCATGTGCACCAATGTGTCCTTTCATCCGGCAAATTTCAAAATCGGATAGCACTAGTTCATGCGAAGTTCGTCGATGCGAAACTCGGTGCTGCTGAACAAAGTCTTCAACAGTGACTTTGACGTTTCGCGGTAGAAGCACTGCGCTCGTTCATCTCTCGGCGAAATCACATTTGACCCGCATTTAACCGTCGCGGTTGAAATTAACCCACACTGACTTTTTTCCACTCGCTCTTTCTCTATTTAGCGGTTAATGATAGGTCCCGTGCCCCTCGGGCTTAATCATCTTTAATTGTTAAATTAATGCCGGCCACCGAGCGCGCAGGCAAGTTACTAAGTCACTGTCGTAATTTTAATTTAAAATCACATTACCACTTGAGCAAGAGACGGATGTCGTCGGAATTATGTTAATTGAAGCCCGCCCTCTCGACGCTCGTCTGAAACGTGAAAATTCGACAATTAATTTCGTTTATTGTTCGCCGTGATGAATGCTTGTATGTATATGAATGTGGGTTAGTACGTGCGTGTCATTGTGAGTGCTCAATCAGCATAATTTCCTATTGATTTTTAATTTGAAAGGACGTTAAAGTCGTAAAAGCGGATTTACGATCGCTGACCGACGCGCGTGAATCGATCCGTTACTTTTCGGCAATTGTTCGAATACAAATTTTCCGACCAAAGGGAAAACTCGCGAGTGATCTTCTTCTTCGAGAGCTGTTGCGAGATACTTTCGAGCCGTTCAACTTCGCCGGTCTTGAAATATTAATAAAACGATAAATTTTCCGTTCGGTCGTAACTTTCCGGCCGTAATTGTTAAAAATCAAATTTAATAAGCGGCCTCGTTCGTCGGACACGGACAGATCCACGAGGGTCGGTCCTCACGTACGATATTTATGTTTTGCGCGATACGAATATCCCCAATTTGGACGAATAGTCGCTCGTACTGGGCCCGGTAATGAAATAGCTAATTCGGCTAATTTCTCGGTTTTGGCAAAAGCTAGATGGGGCCCAGTATATACGTCATTACATGGCGGGCTTTCTCAATCAGGGGCCCGGTCCTGTCCTAGTTGCAAAACGTGACCGAGGCACCTGATTCCCTCTTATTGATTACCTCAAGATTATTCAATTAGGCCGTAAAACCTACAGCAATGGGATAAGTGGTCCCTATTTATTATTCAAGTTGACTTTAATGTAGCCAAACCTAACCAAAACAAGATTTAAATCACACGGGCACACTGGCGCACGTATAAATTAGTTAGGACGTTATCTAAATTGTTAATTTGATTGCTTGTATTTGTGTATGTCGGTGGGATATACGTTTAATTGTTCTTGAAATGAATATTCGGTGTCGTTTCATTTGTTCGCTTTTTTTTTCTACATCGAGAATTTTGAGTAATTGTCTTTATTTCTGGAATAATTAAAATATTTTCTCGTGACTCAAAGTGCTCGAGGAAAATCTTTTATAGCGTTTTATTTGCATATATATTACGCACTGTGCAAAGTTACGCGTAAATCTTTCAGTTTTTACGACGTTCGTTGTATTCTTGGAAAATTTTCAACAATATTTTTTTAACCGTAAAACGTCGTTGAATGCTCATTATTTTGCATTTTTTCCCTACAAATACCTATGTTTATTACAAAAAGCCTCTATTTGGCGCATTAAAACTCGCAATGAAATCCCAATAAAATTAATTCGATTAAAATAAAATCACGTACGCACACGAAAAAAAACGAAATTCCAAATAAAAGCCCATACACTAAAAACGGATCCGTATAAAGATCACAGCAGTCGTAACGGAGCACGTCATAATAAATGGAACGTTTTTTCGAAATAAATGTATATTTTATTAATACCCTCCTGCGTTCCGTACACTTAGCGCCTCCACCGAAAGAAACCGTACGATGATAAAAATAATAATAATAATATGAAAAACCCGGAAAAATCACGAAACGTATAGAAAAACGGCTGTTTCAAAACACGATGTGAATGTCAATCAAAGGGATGCTTTTCCAGGTGAGAAACCCTTATACACGTACAAGGGCGACGATCGCACGAACGATCCCCCGTACATATTTTATAAACGGACACATTTTCACGGGGGATGCAAGTATGATATATTCTAAAGCCGGCAACACACTGGAGTGACAAATACAACACGTCGTGTCACACTCGCTGTGATTCTAACATATGATCGATCTTTTTTTACGATTCGAATATCGATGGGAAGCAAAATTCGACATGTGTAATATGTTACATATCTTGCCACCACAGTGTGCTTTCGGCTTACAAGGAGAGGTTTTGTAAATTTTGATGAAAATTTGTAGAAATGTAGTGTATTTATACACATGAAGAACGGAAATACAACTTTGAATAGTTTTAGTTAGTCAAATTTGGTTCTCAAATAACTAAAAAACTATCGAGAGTTGCATTTTCGATCTTTGCAACTATTTCATTTGTAAAATTCTGCTACTTTTCTACGAATTTTCCCCGAAATCGGAAGGTATCTTTTCGGACTTTTCTTGTCAGTTGTGGATAATGTGTATTTTTTTAACAATAGAAACACGCATGTCGATGATCGTTCTTTTTGAAGCAGGTGAGTCATCGAAGTTGGTTTGATTCACCGTCGGGTTGCGTGAGTGCGATTTGTCAATGGGGGGGTTGCGATGGTTGAAAAAATGATTTTCACCGCGAAACGAATGGTGATGATTAGTCATGTGGTTTTTTATTTATTTTATCGAAATTGAAATGGAATCGATGTTTTTTCGGCGTGTTTACGCGGTATAACGGTAGTTGTGTTGTTCGGTTTGATTTATGATGGATGTATCAATTGCTTCTGGGGAAGTTTCGTTGATTAATTAAACAATATATAGAGCTACGTATATAAAAATATTTCGAAAAATAAAAAGTTAATTCGATAAAAATAAATACTTAGGAAAAAATCGATATTTCAATTCAATTTGATGTATCAATGGGTATGTAAAATTTCATCATATTAGTTTGATTGAAATAATAATTCAAATATTCCATGAGGTACATATTGATATAGGTAAAATATTTAAGCGTGACAATGATACGTACATAATTGTAATTTAAATATCGATGTGATTACGTTAAAATATAATTCTTAAATTATTCTCACTTACGTATAAAGGTACAATATAAAAGATTTGTATTGAATGAAACATTTGACTGTCGAAAACAATATCGGAATATAAAGTTTCATATCGTTGAAAAGTTGTATTAATCGAAAAAAATGTACAATATGAGAGATTCTTCGGAAAATATGAAAGCGCCTTGGGCGTATTCTGCGATATTGCTTCATATTTTTTTTTCGAATTTACAATGTATCACAATATAGAGTGATTCACAACTCCGACATAATTTTTCAAAATAACAACAATGTTTTGATACTCCTTAGAATAAAATAAGAACGCTTTATTTCGTTTGCAGAATAATACAACGCACTTTTCCGACTTGGATGATCTTCAAAACTTCAATCACTCTTATTGTCACCATTAAATTCAAATAAATTTCAACATTTGTTTACATAAAAAATGAATCTAATTACATTGATAAAACTTTCATACATACAATAAAATAAATCCAAACATCAATTACGACTCCTACGCAGAACGAAACAAAAAAGTAAAACATAAAAAGCACTCAAATAAAAACGCACACAATACAACAAAATAAAAAACTCACATTTTTATAAAAATCTTCAAATCCGACTTGAAAAAAAGTTTCCCGCGCTTCCCAAGAGCGACGAAACGCGCGCGCGGAAAACTTTCTCCCGACCGGAAGAACCGAACGGACCGCCCCGCCGAAAAACGCCAAAAACTCGCGAACGCGACGCGCCAAATTCAAAATTCTTTCGTTCGCAAATTCTCAATTAAATTCCCGATCGTTTGCGTGAATTCAGCGACGTGTCGCGTCCGGCGCGCGGCCGTGGCGCGGCCGTGAAGTGACCGCGGTCGCTCGGGACAGCGGCCGTTCGCCGCGTTCGGTGACTGACTGAAGGCCCGGCTGTCCGCGCGGAGAGAGCCGCGCGCGCTCCGCCTCCCACGCACGTGCCCGTATCGCCGTCTCTTTCGCACTCGTTTATTTAAGCGGTTTTTTGTCTCGCTCTCGCTTGCATCGTGTGATGGGCGAGATGCGCTTTATTGCAGTAGGTGCATAGGGGGCAGTTTCGCGTTTGAAGTTTTCGGTTTGTGATAAGGGATCTGTTGGATTCGGTGTTTTGGTTTTGATTCGAGGTTTTTATTGCGATTTTTATATTTAGTTTGCTTTTTCAGTGCAACGATTAATTGCTAATTTTAGTTGGGTGCACTAATATTCAGGGATGCGTAGTTGGATTCGTTCTAATAGTTTCCTCGCACAAAATACCGATTGTGTTTCTTAGGGAGTTAACTAATATGAAGATTGAAATAGTGATAAGATCTGAAATTTCAATCGTTATTTACACAAATAGTGCGATTGATGTTTTTTCTATTTATAGAATTTTTATTATTACTGATAATTTTTATTGCTAACATGTTAAATTATATATTTTACGATCGAAAAGGCCAAGTGTCATTTTTGCTGAAATTAAGTTATGCACAGGAATCGCTTCTATGCACGATCATTTATTTTGTGGCAAAAGGATATAAACGAATTCGGAACGTGTGCCGAGATATATCATCAAATCGGTCGACTTCCTCCTAATATTATACATGTAGATACATGGTCAACTTTGAATGCGCTTTTCTCTAAATCACCGCAAAGTCACTTGTTCCCCTTGGCCTTTTCAGTCGTCACTTGTAATATCAATTCGCGCTACATAAAAATCTTAAATTATTAATTATTATAATTTCAAACTCAACTTATAAGTAAATATAAGTACAAATATTGAAAATTAAATCATTAATCAAAATTAATGATGAAACTTTGCTCATTTAATTATTTTTATATCTACCAAATCAAATCGTCTATATTTAAATTGTTTCGTTTTATTTTTATTTTTAATCTTCTTAAAATCTTTAGAATTTATTAAAATATAACGTGAAAATAGTTAATCGAAGTCTCTTTCCGATAAATTCGCCGTCTTTTTATATTTTTAGGTTTCTTCTTATGTGATTTTCTTTGATGGGGAATATGGAGCCTTTGATGTGCATTTAAATCGCCGCATGTTCAATATAGACTTTTCATTAAAAGAAAAGTGAATACCTTAAATATTTTTTTATGAAAATTTCATACGTTATTTCTAAACGAAGATTTCGCTCTTATTTCATACTATATAATAATAATAATGATTGCTACAAATAAATACTTTTTTATAAATTTGAAAATTATAAAAACTTTAAATATGATTTTCTTGAAATTTTTATAATCACATCAGTTTGTGCACAATATTTTTTAAAGAAATTTTCCATTTATTTCATACCTTCTAATATATAAAATGAATACATATAAAAAAGAAATCGATAGCTACGAAGTGAACGGAGAAATCTGAAACGAGTGTGACGTTACAAAGATAATCGTTTCTTAACGGAAAGAAAAACGATTTCCAATATGCTCAGATGTCATCGATGATACACAAAAGCAATCAAAGCATAATATATCACGATTCGATCGAAGACTTGAAAGCTGCTAAGGCTTCACTTTGTTCTTTACACATCGCGTTTGTACACGAATAATACGATAAGAGACGGAAACACGCCTTTGTATAATATTGTATAATCTTGGAGCGTACGAAAGCGATTCAAAATAAATAACAAACGTTACGTATTAAACTAGTGATTGACAATCTATTAGCATTTGTATGCATGAGTGATATATTAATGGAAACACTTCTATTCTCGAACAAACAAATAAACATTGAATTAAAACGATTTTCATGAAACTTCAATTATATTCAGAGTTTTCAGAATATTCCCGAGATTTTTCATGAAATAACATACTATGAACTACCAGCATTCGAGGCACTGGAGTAAAACGATTTTCATCGTATGAAAACAGGGAAAAATAATATTAATAAAAGTGAAATCAATCCCCGAGTCGGAGTCAGTACACGTACGTGGTTTCTCCTATCGCAGAGCCTTAAGTTAACTTCGGAACGTGAACCGACTTCAACCGGGGGTTTTGTTTAAAATTCATCAGTGGGCCTACTCAAAAACAACGATAACTCACTCCCCTACATATAAAATATACACAATAAATCGAACAACAAATCGAAAAGCGCAATCAATTTCGTCTAGATTGCACTTTTTCCGCTAGACGACGCGGAAAAGTCGCTTAATCGATTTTCGAACCGATCATATTTAACGGCTATAAATTATAGCGCTCCGCCGCGAAACATTTCCGAAACAAAGCGAGAACTGTGTCGTTTTGAAAAATACGATTTTAAATTGAATTCCGAGGAGCTCGCCATAATCTAACCGTGCAAATATTGTTCGCTCTTCGGAGTAATGCGCGCACCGAGACCGTTGTGTGTTTTTCTTGTTTAACTCCCGGAGTAAACTGCTCCTCGGCGTATACGAGGGCAAAAATACAATCATATGATAATATACGCGGGGCACGATTGTTTCGGAAAAGTTTCTGAGGCACGTCGAAAATTACACTTAACGCAACAACGAATGCGGCATAACGATAACCGATGAAAGTTGCGCACAAATATCGCCAACTTCGGCAATTAATAAAATTCGCGAATGCCGCTGAAAATCGGACGTGGTCAGCAAGATGAGTGGCTCCGATATTAATTGTCTCTGAAATATATATATACTCGATGTGTGTTATATGCTAAACAACGACTGACTATGAAAGTGTTCGAATATTCCAATCGAATGAGTGAAGCACGGTGATCACGTATCTCGAATAAAATTGGATTGTTTATTATTTTTGCGGGGAGGAAATCTGAAGTTTAGATTGGAATAGTTCTGTCTTTTCTATGCGATGAATTCGTTTGAAGCGAATGTTCATTGGAATAATATGATTTCGTTTTGATTAAAGCCAATATACAAATATTCGTATCATAATATTATCGCGGTTAATATTCTACTTTTTCTAGATTAACGATACTGCACTAATGTAAAATTCTAATTATTCTAAAACACATTAACATTCTAGCTGAGATTAAAAAAATAAAATGAAAAATTTTCATCCTAAGTATGAGCTTTCTAATTGTCGCGTCGGCTAAGTTTACAGCAGAACAGGCAAACTTTATCCTTTGTATATATTAGATTTACGTTCGAGTTTAAAAATAAACTCATATTTTTAAGTACAGTTCAACGTTAACGTTACCCTCCTCTAGCATAAAAACGACCGTAAAAAAATGAAAATTCAAAGAATAGATACAATTAAACATCTCATGGAAGGGAATTCTATTGTCATGAACCATTGTTGAGGGCCGACCAAATAACGGGGCACTTATCCTAAACAGCGTTTCTCAAATTAACCCACCAAACAATTGACTGTTAAATTAAGCGATTTATATACAGTGGTAAATATAATAATATTGAGCTAATTGAATATCAACTGATAGAAAAATAATTGTAGCCTTCATGTACGTGAATAATGAAAATCTTTTTGATAATTCACCTCAATAAGATTTGTATTTTGAAAGTAATGTAGGAAGAGAACTATAGATTCGGTTTATTGATTTATTTCACACAAAATAAATGTATTATATGACGATTGAATTTCGCAAAGGGCACAAGTGACATTTTTTATCGAAATAAAGTTAATTACAGAAAATGATTCAGTATCATTCATATATAGAATCATTTTCTGTACTTAACTCGATATCGATAAAAAAGGTCACTTGTGCCCTTTTTGAAATTCAGTCCTCAATATACTCGGCGTTGCTCGAGACTCTTTCGAATTAATGTTGATTTCGAACTGTTAAATAGTATTTTTTGTTTCCGTTCTCAAAGTAAGTCCCGTAGTGTGTATAAGCCGTGCACAATATTTGCTACAGCTGGACTATCAAAAAGTCCCTCTGATAAATTCAAATGTTAAAAATCCCGTTTTTTGCAAAATGTTTATTTAAAATTCCAAAAGTAATAACACAGAAACCTTCCCATAAGTACACGCAATTACCCCAAAAAGTTTCACCGCGATAGAATAAGCCGTTAAAAATCTTTAAATAACAGACATATATATACATCAATGAAAAAAACCAAATATAAAACGAACACGAAAACGTCACATCGACCCTTAATACCGAACCCCGACCGGAAAACTCAAACCTTCCCCCCGAACGACCAGCGTATAAATCCTTTGTGAAGCGATCTGTTAAATGGTGCAACGGCATCAGTGGTAGCGGCGGCAACGGCAATGGTGTTGGTGGTGCCATTGCAGCCAAACAAATGGCGAAGTCGCGGCCAACGTAATCCCCCGCGGTAATTACGAGACCGGGGTAATTAGCGAGTGCGCTACTCTCCCTCTCTCGAAACAAGAAAGAACTATTTCGAGGATCGGTAGGGTGGACCGTTTCGCCGGAATGGCAAAGGACAACACTTCTTAATTAACGTCTTCGTCGTCGCGGGAACTTGCCCCCCACTCCGCCTCGGGCGTCTTTATGCGAATTTGCATAAGTGGAGCCAATTTACATGTTGGGGAAATTTAATTAAAAAATATGTATATCTCTCTCTGGGAAAATTTCGGGTGTGGCGCGTTTTCGATCTTATCTCCGTGGGTTTGGATTTTTTTTTCGGGTTAAAGGTTCGGGGAGATCGTTAGTTTTTTTTTTTAATATCGAATATTAAATATGATGGAGTTTTTTTTTCAATGGCGATGTTTGAAAAAAGGTGTAATTTGTTAAGTGTATTTTGTTTAAAAAATCTATAACGTGCACTGTAGTGTGACGAAAAAGGTTTGTGATCTGGCAAATATTCGCGAGGGTCGTGCTCTGCTATTTTCGCTTAATTTCCTAAGGATGCTGGCTGAATTTTCGTTATGATATCGTCTGTCATATACTTTATAGGCTTAGCACTTTTTCGACCTTAGCTCGAATTTTCAATGCCGTCTAGAAACTTTCTTTGACGCTTTTGTTAGAGAACATTTAAAGTTTACTCGGAAGTCTGAAACATTCCGCATCAATTTTAATGTGAAATGAAATATACCCTAATAATTCCACTGACATACAAATCCTTAAACTCATCTACATCACACCATTCCTTTCGACCTCACATCCCCCGATCCAAATAGTCGACATCGAACACCGACACTAATCGAAACGCCATAATCGACCCCCATCATATCACACATCCAAATCAGTAACACCTATCCAACAAGAACAACACAACAACAAGCGATCCAATCACGTCGGACCCATCAGGACCCGTATGCGAAACGGACAGTTCGCAAAGCAGCCAGCCAACAGAGCAGAGGCAATCTTCGAAAACAACGCGAAAAGCCCGTCACGCATAAAATTAATTTCAACCGAGGCACACGAGAAATTGATCCGCATATTGTTGCGGGGGGCGCATTCACATTCGGCTGCGCATGTAGCACATGTAGCTCGAAGACTATCAAACATTTTTCCCATGAAAATATTTGCCACTTTTTAACTAGATTAGTAAAAATCTTTTTTTTTTGTTTGAGATTCGCTGAATTTCATTTTGAGTTAAAAATTATCTAATTTTAACGAACAGACTATAATGGTGGAAAAATGATATTAGTGGATAAATTAAAAATAATAAATCAACAGCATATAAGTGCAATATGATATCTTTAGCCTGAAATATGTTTGTATTCTTTGTAAAATTCTCAACTTCGAACACAAAATTTATTTTGAACTTTGAAATTTCAAAGTAAATTTACAATGATATTGATTTTTGAATAAAGACTTGATTCAAACTTCCAATAATCAAGTATTTTTATTTATTTATTCTCTCTACAGGCATAGCCCAATTAACATCAATAAAAATACAATACATGATTGAAATAGAACAGATAAAAATAAAGCATGAAAATTAAACTAATTAAAACAAATACAATAATTACAACAATTACAATAATTAACCAAAAATAAAACCATTATATTATTATAAATAAACATGGTCGATGAACAATTATGACAATCGACAATTATGAAAATTGTAGAATAGAATTTGTTTAAGCTAGTAGATTTGTTTTGTTCAAAATGATCAATTAGAAATAACAATAAAATTTAATTTTAATAACCTCCACAATTCTATCTCTTACTTTTTTAACGATTAGAATATTTCACAATTAAATGCATTGCATACAATTTTTTTGCAATCCAAAATAAAGGTATGCTAGCTACATGCTGACTACTTTAGATCGCCAAATTAATATTCATCAGAGATCAGTCAACTCATTCAACACTAGTAATTTCCATTAAATGTGAGTGAAAAACGGATTTTTTTACAACTCACAGAAGCCAACTACAATTACTTTCAAAAATTGTTCGAAAACTATCCACTTTGGCTCCATTCACCCATTTCCTGCCCAGTTTCCGTTCGCAACGGATAGCGTGTAGAAAGTTTAACTTCAGATCGAATCAAATATTCCTCAGAAGATTAGGTTCCGTCAATCGAGTTTTTCACCTAGCCTCGGGACACAGTCCCGTAGTTTTGGAAGCGTCGACGTAGCGCAATGTAGCTAACAACACACGAGAGCTACAGCTACAGCATCCACTCTTTGTCGGCGCCGAATCGCACCGCATAATACGTTGTCAAATTTCAAAGGAGTTCCGAGCCACGGATACGGCCCGAATTAATTATTTCCGATCCGTTCGCAAATTACGCGCGCGCTTTGGCAACCGCGCGAAAATTCAACCCACCCACCCACCCACATACTCTTAGGGGTGGTTGAGTAATTAGGAAATGTGCCTGTGTTCGTGTGGAGTTCGATTATCCGACGGATGTGTGAAAAATTATCGCTCGGGCGAGGGGTTGATCGAAATTGGGATTTGTCGGTGTGAAAATAATATTCGCGCGGAGGAAAAATTCGATTTCGGGTGCGGTTTTGAGTTTCGACGTCGATAGTGTTCGAAGATATTCTCTGTGATGGAGGTTGTGTTTTGAAATGCATTGTATTGGAGGTTCAGGCGTGTGTGTGAGGCTCGAGTAGTGCAGTTTGTCTGCGGGGTTAAAGTTTGGTGTTTAAAAAGTTTTAACTTTGTTCGTCTTAATTGAGTTTCTTACGTGTGTTTTATATAAAATTTTATTTAAAGACTGTTTTCCGTGATAAAGGAAAAATCTATTTTTAAAATTTTATAAATAACTTTATTCATTCAAAAAATTAAATTTATCTACCAATATATTTTTTTTGCATTTCTATGAACGAAAAATATCAGTACTGATTCCAGTTAACTATTTTATGTAAAATTATAATAATAAAATATTAACTTGTGTTAATATATAAATAATCTAAAGTGTGATATGATCATCGATACAAAATCATCATTAAATCGGTTGTATGGGTACGCATCACAGCTTAGGATTTATATTCTAATAGCAGATTTCACCGAATACAAGTTATTAATTCAAATTAGTTAATTGGAATACAAAATGTAACATTTCAACATACATACAAACACAATATTATTACAACAATTCATGCACGTCTAAATGAACACAAAACGTAACATTTCGAAACAATTTGAACACGAATTCACTTCTCGTGAATGGAAATTCCTCTGAAAAAGAAACGGCACAAAATTGAAACGAGATCACGTAACTACACAACCGAGCAGAGGTCAGATTTATGCAAAAGATTTCCACCCAACGAGGGGGAGGCGACTCGGTCGATATAACACACACCCATACAAAACTCGCCCCAGTTTCGAATTTAAGAACCGAAAAATCTCGAGTCCTGAGCAACTGCAGACCTGCAGCGGCGGCTAAACGACGCCCTCCGCATTCCTCCTTCTTCTAGAAAGGCTGACAGGATGATAAATTGAAATAAATTGACGGAAAAAATCGCCTTCGATCGCTGCGAGGAAATGTTTATTTTGCCCGTAGAGAGCGCATCGAGACGTTTTCGCACAGCGGGCGAAGGCAATCAACATAATGCCACGCTCAGGGAAACATGATTAAATGTCAGTCATTTCGCGTTTCGAGTAATCTTTTTGTCAATCAACATCGCAGCTAGCCATACGCTGTCGAGGTTCGATGTCGTGGAAAAATGAAAATCTCTAAGATGGATCGAAGGTTTCGTGGTCGATCGATAAATTTCGCATAGCTCCAAATGACCTATTCAATGAATTCAGTATTAGAATCAACTTTTTGAAAAAAAATTCAAAGCACATGGTATAATCAGATTTTTTGTGTGTGTAATGTATTTCTTGAATAATACAGATAAATACTGTTAAATGACAAAATGTGTTTGACTATCGAATAATGAATCATTTATTTACTTCAGAGGCCATTTTAATTAATTCTGTACTCATGTAAACTGACTACACACATAAATTAAATTTATGTGCTTGAAATTTTGTTAAATACATACAACATATTTCATTGTTTTTCTCGACATTCTGTTTTGTGTAGTTAATGACGCTGTACATTGAACGAATCAAATAATAGTCGCATCATTGCTATATCAATAATTAAAGTTTATACACTTTAATATAAAAATGAATATTTTATTATTAAAACATTTAATTTGCTTGAGTAGTAATTGATATATTACAAACATAGAAGTGCATTTCGAATTTCATCCTATTTTCATCTTACAAAGTACTGTGTTACATTTTATTACAGACGATATATCATGGTAAGAGAACTATCTAAGCAATTTTGCATTTCGAATGATGCACTTTTATCGTTTCCTGCAGGATTTCATCTCGCGAAATTAAACAAATTTATGTTAGAGTCGTGCGGCTTTTCAATCGTAATTTTGTACGAGTGCTTCGCTGAGGTCTCATCTTGCGGTTTTCCATTTGCCAAAATTTTCCAGAAACAAGCCAAAAACAAACGTTTACGCTCGCTCACAACCGAACATTGATCAAAAATGAATAAGAGCTTTCTCGCGAACCACGTACGATATTTATCATTTTCGATTTTTCGTAGCGTTTCGCGCGGTACAGCTACCGCTATCGTGCGAAAAGTCACTTCAATATTATAAATTATTGCAATTTTTCCCTTATTCATATTGACCTAAATGTGACATTTGCAGTGGAAAATGTAAGTTTATCATTGTATTACCGAAATATATAACGGAGACGTAATTTATTTTTATTCTCGTGAAAAATTTTCTGAGAAATCTTTCATGTCGATGTGATAAATTGTAATATAAAATTCCTTTTTAAAGAAGCTTTAAAATTCGCGTATGAAATTCAAATAATTTAAAGACTCAGTTTAAAATTATAAACACGTATCTCCTCTAATTAGTGTGATAAAAATGCGGAACATATCAAACACTCACTTCGCGAACTCAAAACTGCGTCCCGTCCCAATTAATTAACTGTCTCTTTCTGAAATGTGAAATGAGAATAATAATAAAAAAAAAACCGACAAATGACACTATATTTTTCAGCATTTTTAATTGCAACACGAACACGTCAGTGGCATCACTAATTAGTAGAAGCGCAGGAGTGGATCGTTTCACGCGCAAATGCCCTCAGCATCCTTGATGCACTGCTTCCCGGACCGATGTTAGCTATCGAGTGCCGCAATATTCCCATTAATGCTTTTCATATAAATTATGAATGAGGTTGTAATAAATTGAAACTTGAAACACGAAGCGAGACTTTGATAAACACGTCGTTGCAGAAGAGACTCAATTTGAAATTTGTCATCTTACACTATTCGATTTATTAACGATTCAATAAGTTATTTTACATCCTGATGTATAAAGCATTTTTGCGTTTAAATTTTGTTGAGATTTAGCAAGTCACATCTCGTTTTCCTTAATTTATATGAATACTCAATCGTTTTTTTCGGATATTTATTCCGTTTAAATCGAAAAAAAAAGTGTTAACTCAATGGTTTCTCAAAAGAAATATCGGCTTTTTGAAATCACTCGGATTGTTTGTTAGTTCATGCTGAACGATTTGGGTAACATCTATCGGCGACTGTGATTTTTACTTGACGAAGTGATTGACTTTCATCACCTCTGCCCTTATACAAGTTGTCTATTTTATGGCCAATATAGGATTGATCTAGGAATTAATAACCCCTTTTCAAAAAATCCCAAACCGTGGAAAAGAAGAAGCCTAAATTCAATCCGGACTATAGTACCAAATACGTTTCTTTAATGAGTCACTAATATTTAATGATTTTATTAGATAGTTTACGAATATTGGTGCATTCTGTAGTCAACATGACTGCATTGGTCGCCGTTAAACGACCGCATTTGGGAAACAACAGACACCGTGATCAAGCAGTAGATCTACGATAGGGGGATGTTGGTTGAATCGTTATTCTCCGTAAACTGTTCTATTTGCTTTGGACACTGCGATAATTGCGACTGTTTCTCGTTATGTGTATGATTTAGTAATGTGCGATCTATCATGAAAATAGCCCGGTTCTATTTTGTAAATTTTATGAATAACATGTAAACATTTTATATGTTGGTCGGGTTTCTCTGTGAATTAACGATACCCAATAATGAGAGGCTACGAATATTCTCTTTTTCGAAAATTCGCATGAAAAATCCGTTTTTCTCGCTCACGAATGTAACGATATAGTATATCTGTTGTGGAAAGCGTGTGGTGTTTCAAAGAGTATCGAAAATAGACTAGAAAAGCGCTCAGAATAACACATACGTGAAATTTTCAACGTGTGTACTTGTATTGTAATATAAAAGGGAATGATTGTTAAAAAAGTTTTGCAACCTCGTTATCGCTGATTGTTTCTACTCTTTTTGTTTTTCTCTTCTCTAAGCTCGTATCATATCTCATATACATCCTTCTTTTGTTTTTTTTTTCACTTCTCAGATACTTTCCCAATTTATTTTTTTTATTTATTTTAATTTATGAGATCTTATTTGCTTTTCTTTTTTCAAAGGAAATTTTGAAAGTTCTCTTATATATTCATTCCAGATTGTATATGAAATCATTAAAATCGTCATCAAGGATTCAAACAAATATTAAGATGAGAAAACGTAACATTTTGAAAAATATAATAATCTTTGTTCGATAACAAAATCTACCAGATTTACAAAACAAAAGTACGAAAAATATTTCTATTCTTGGAATCGTCTTGTTTAAATTTCAATAATTGTTTTACGTGAATAAGAAAACCGATAAAGAAAGCTCTGAATTCCTCTTATTTACAGAGCTTTTGAAGTTTTCGATCTCAATGAGTATAAAAGCCAATTTCTTCTTAGTCGGACTATCGAAGTCTTTTCGAGCAAAAAGGATTGTTGTACATTCACGATATTCTTACTTGAGCTGCAGACTTGATAACAAGATTCTCATCGAAAAAGAACACACCCACACAAATCTATTTTCATTTATACAATTTGAAAATGAATGCATATAAAGCGCATATTTTTCATGAATATTAATTTTTCGAAATTCAACCCTACACTTTTTTTTCTGACTCACTGTGCAATCATGATCGAATCGCCGTTACTAATTTCGCGTTACAGTGACCACAATATAGATGAATCTGTGTACACATAAACGTATGAACGGTCGATTTTCATACAATGTATGGTAATGGAAACGTCAATAATCGTACAAGCTTTCGTTTAATTAAAAAAAATCCGAATTTCAAAGCATAAATCAAAAGTTCGAACACGTCGTTGTTTTTTCGTAATGAACGTGTCTGTAGCACGTTTCACGTATAAATTAAATTTCGCATCGAACTTTTTGTCGTTTTATTCGTCTCGATGGTACACTAACAAAATTTTAACAAGCTCGAAAATGTTTCAGGCTGGTCTCGAAAAATTCTATCATTCGATTGATTCTATGCCCATAACGAGCTTGTATGATTCATTCGTTAATTCGATGAATTTCAATTCGCGAATACGTCATGTGAAAGTTATTCGAGCGCAAAATAAAGGGGCGTTGCACACGTCATGTAAAAACACACGAAAAAATCACCTGAATAATTCTAAAGTTAAATATCGAATTATTCACGACATCACCTTTATCCGATGTCAGCACTAGCCGCTTTCGCCTGTCAAAACTTTATATTGACGAAAAAAGGAGTAAACGCCTCCCTTCTTTTTAATTTCGTCGCTCTTCAAAAAACAATCTCCGGTCTCAAAAGTTTTTTGAAGCCAATAACTCTACCTTTTTGTCAAAAAAAAAAAACAGAAAAAGAAAGAAAAGAGAGTATACGCACATCACGACAGGACCGTAGCGATTCCGTGAAACTTTCCTCGGCAAATTTCGGATTAACGATCATCTCCTCTCGCGTCGGGGTAAATAACAAGAAAGTTGTTCCCGAAGTACATTTACGGAAATTTATTCACAATTCGACTGTAATAAAGTTCAAGGGCGGAGTAATTTCCGAAAGTTTTTATTGTCCCCCTTTCGACGATTGTTTGCGCGAGCGCCGAATTCGTTTTTTAATGGCCGCCGCGACTCTTCGGAGGAATCCTCGCGCTTTTCGGCTAAACGCCGTTGATTTTCGCAGTCAGTTTTGAATATTTTGATGGCGTGTCGATGCGAAAACTCGTCTATCGGCAGATTTGCATTAATATCGGTGAACGTTGGGGCGTTGACAGGTGTCAGGAGCGCTTATCAGCCCGCTCTATGTATGTATGTTACCTATGTATGGTGGCGAATGTGTAAAATTCACTGGAACGAAACGGTCTCGTTTTCCACGTCCTCGATACCGTTAAATTCGCAATTTAAATACGAAATCGGTTAAATTGCCCTATCGAGACGAGAGGTGTGAATGAATCGAAAATAAGCGATTTTATCGTCATGGGATGTTTCGTCGTTTGGTCATGAAGTATTATTTAATTGGTGATAATAGGGAGTTTTGGTTTCACATTTTTTTATTTTTAGTAGTTTTTTAATTGGAGTTCATATTTCTTTTGTAAAATAATTGATTAATATTCTAAAGTTACAATTCGGTGAAAAATGAAACACTATGCTTCTGTGTATGTCCAAAACCTGTTCAATGCATGTCATTCAATATTGATATTACTCTACTTGCATCTGCATTTTCGGATACATAATCGAATGAGCAATGATTAAAATGCCAGGAACCCTTTTTATAACATCAAATGTGTCCTTTATGAGCTGTATAAATATTCGACTGCAAATACTAAACAAACATGATCATTACATTTTCATTCCACGAATCACCCAAAATTAAATTGATTTTGATAAAATTCCTAGTGAAAATAAAAATCAGACTCATTCAATACACTATTATATAATAATTAATCAATTAGGACATTGAATCTATTAGCTTTCACGATAGTAATTTATGCGTACCTAGAACCCGCATCCACCCAAAGAAGCAACCCTTCTTCAGACGCTGAGTGATTTAGCCACAAGAAGCTTTTTAACCTTAAACGCATTCCCTCAAACACACACACACTCAGCCAAAACAAACACACCCTAAATCAACCAGAATCGCACAATACAATACATATTATATTATATCGAAAACTCCGCAGAAAACCCTCGTTCAAAAGACGCATCCAAGAAAGCGCCCCTAGAATTTCCCGTCGACCGCTTTCACTTTCCATCCGAAACGCGCATAATGTATAATGAATACGCGTATCTTCCGCGTTTATGATACGGATGCGTCTCGTGCAAAATGTAAAGCCGTTAATTTAGTGGCCCGTCCGGTGCCGTTATATCGGGTATAAGGGTTGGGCGTTTGTCGCCATTGTGCGGACACGTAACGGCGAGTTATCCCGCGGTCAGGAAGGGCCCTTCGTCGTAAATATGCACGCGCGAGGGCCGAAGCCCTTCGTGGATACGGTGTGCCGTTCTTCTTCGGTTGGGGAGAGTTCATACGATTCGGTATGTCGATATCCGATTGATGCTAGAGTGATAATTGATAAAATTATGGACTGAGGTCATCTGATCAGGTAGATTCTCATATTGATGTAGTAAGCCCAATATCCACTGTCAAGTGGAACGGAATGGACTAGGGATATTGTCATATAGGCATCATCCTCTTTTGTATAGCTGTGTCTTTATTGCGTTCCGTTCCGCTCGACAGTGGATATTTGGTTGTAGAGTGGTGCAGAGCTGAGCGGATCAAATCGGTCCCATATGAAATATACGATTAGAAGCATATTTGTGCCATTGACGAACCGAGCTGAATTTTTAAATTTTGTATGTTCCACTCTATACTACTCCGCTATGCTCTATACCATCTTGCTCTGATCTGCTCTATATCATTTTGTTCTGCTCTATTCCTCTCCACTCTGCTTTATACCATTCCGCTAAACCAATATGTCCACAATATACAAAATATAGAAATTCAGCTTGGCTCTGCTCAACTCGACATTAGCACAAATATATTTCTATTCATAAATTTTGTATGGAGCTGATATGCTCTACTCTGATCTACACTTCTCCACTCCTCCAATATATGATTCTACCTAGAAATACTGTAAAATTACGATTTATGTGGTAAAATTGAGTTTATCGCACGAGTGAATCCCAAAAATTCTTTATTTTATTCAGAAAAATAATCAAATTGTCTTACAAAAAGTTTGTATTTTCTTAATTTCAACTCTAAATATATTTCGAAATCAATTACAACCGATTTGTTTTTTGTACAAACTAAAAATGATTACGCGTGTAGATGAAACTTTAGCGATTTTCTATTGTTTTTATTTAAATTTACCTGTAGTTTCTATGGAAATCGGAGAGTGAAAATGCTCCTCTAGTTGGTGAATCGTAGGTTGTTGATGGTATGAGTAGAGAACGGCGAATTATTCGATGTGCGGATTCGGGCCGTTTCGATATTTCGTTTTAGGTAAACGAGATGCGCGTTTATGTATGGGATTCTAACAGGGGTGGAATAATATCTTGTATATTTGGTTTTCGATTTTTATATATTGTTTAAGAGGTATTTAATTTATTTTTTCAAAAGAATTTCAAACTACATACAAATGAATAAATGTATTTTTTTATTATACCTTAAAATTCTAAATTATTTGATCATTTATGTCGATACGCCTTAAAAGCATTACCAAGAGAAATAAAATAAATATTTGCTCCTAAAGTCAATAATGTTGTGCGTGCGTATGGGTGAACAATTTCCCGAAATGTACGTGCATTTCTGATACAAATTCGTATCGTTTCGATTTAGACACAGTCCAAATACGCTGGTACATATTGTTCTTTCGTTTCGTATTATCCCTTTATCGAAAATGTTAGATACAATCAGTGATTTCTGAAATACGGTTGTGTACATTTATTCGATTCATTCGTATGTACGAGCGTAGTCCCTCTTTTATTTCTACGTATTCTCAAGTTTGAGTCGGATCGGATCGCGTTCAATGTTCTTTTACCTCTTTTCTACTTATCGCAAATGAAATCTAAAAAGTTTGATTAAAAATATCCTTTTTTATTCTTCGATTTTAGTGTGTAAATATTTTCTTTAAACAATTCGTCGTTTTATTTTTCAATTCGACTCTACATACATTTATCGACGTTCGAAAAAGTTTTGAACGTGGTAAATAAAAATCCAATCGAGAAAACACTACGTAGCGAAATCTTTAAATCGCCAATCGAAATTCGTTCGATATTACCAGACACGAAAACGTTCGCCAGCATAAACCTCATTTATGTACAAGGCGAGCATCCTTGAAACACACTATCGGCTCGCTGGAATTTATTTGTCATGTGATCGAAATTATCATAAATATTTCCTATTTGTTGAACACATAAAACGGACATAAATCCTTCGCGAGCACGCCATATCCGCACGTACCGCTGTGGTAAAATTTATACGACTGAGCGAAACCGTACTTAGTCGTGTAAACGTCGAATCGGATCGTCGAAACTATGAAAATCTATATTGGCGAAAGCTCATACGTATGAGCTGTTTAGAGCTGAATTTGACTAACTCCATGAAAAGAAAATTGAACAAACTTGCTCGATGCGTTTTTCTAATTTTGATTAACTCTTCCATTTTTCAGATATTATATTCATGCAATTTTTTTTATATTGTGTTATGGAATAGTCAGTTCACATTAGACTGCAGAATTGAACATTTCAGAGCTAATCGTGATAAGCTCTACTTTTTGACGAAAGTGAGATCAAATTGTCAAAGGACTTGGTATAATCACAAAATTTTATGTGTAAAATGTAATAGATATAGATAAATATCATTAAATGATGAATTTCGTTTGACTACCGGATCATAAATGATTTGTTTCCGAAGCCGTTTTAATTAATTTTATACTCTTGTTTAAATTGATTGCATTCGAAGCTTTATTTCAAACAAAATTTGTCTACAATTTCTGGAATCAGGAATAATGAAGGGAATTAAGGAAATTTTGAAAAACGCATCGAATACGTTCAGTCATTTTTCTCGACTTATGTATTACCTATTAGAGTTAATCGCGATTAGCTCTGAAAGGCTCGACCAATAAAAATGACTTCAGAAATAAACAATTTTTTATCCAGTGGCCAAACAACTTTAGTCATTTAATGATACTTATATTCATTATTCCAGAAAGACATTTCACACATAGAAAGTTACGACTATACTAAGCGAAACTTAAATCTATTTTTTTTTTACAAAAAGTAGAGTTAATCATGCTTTGCTCTGAACGTCTCATATCTGTCGGCGATGACCGGAGCCGTTAGATAAAGACAATCGATCCTGCCCGCATGACTATACGAACGCACCCCCTGAATAATAAATATGTTCTTGGCGAACTCGCAAAGACGTGCGTAATCGCAAAAGAGATATGGGCTCGATTAACCCGAATCGTCGGACTGAAACTTTCACTGTTTGTTTCCATTTTTTCCCTCCCCAGCATCTCGGTCCGATTTATTCGCCGGTTCGTACTTTTTTTCTGCTGGCGTTGTTTTGGCAGGCTCCGGTCGACGATTGCTTCCGCCGCACCGTTTGACTGATTGCGTTTAGACCAAAAAAATACACGTATAGTCTGAGGCCAATGGAGACGATACACGAGGTGCTGTGGTTAAATAATGAGACTGAGATTCTCGCCGAAGAAGAACGGTCGAAGTGTATAGAGTCTAATATAAGTATTGTATAATACGATACATAGACGTAATATTTCGCTATTTTTTCAGATTGATGGATGTTGCTTATCATCTTCGGTAATTTTGTAAATTTATTCTTCGTCAATAATTAGAAAAGGATTTCGATTATTTTGTTTAAATATAATCTATTTTAAGTGCTTTCAATCACTTAGTAATGGGGTTTGATCATCGAATTTTACACGTGTACAAACAAACTTTTTATTTAATTTTTAAAATTGATTATTAAATTATAAATCAAAGCTTTTGAGAAGCAAATTATAACTATAATAAATATTAAAATATATTTTTTGAAGAAAATTTCTGATTATAATACCTCAAATGTGATTAAGGAATAGTTTTCAGCAGAGACATAATTTCAACATTTTCACCAAAACAGCTCGTAATAGCAGAAAATTATTTTTTTTTCATACAAATGAATCACTTGAATAATCAAATTTATACTTTTCATATACTTTATTGAGTTATAAAATATAAAAAAATAATACATTTCATCTATAAGATTATTTTTTGAGGATGCATTTTCACCTCACACTTTCTCGAAAATAGAACCCCTGCTACTTAACGAGAAGAATTACAGTCTCATCGCACGATTGCTGCACTTCATGCTACATCTAAAAAAAAAAATACCAAAAATACTTACGTGTCTGTGGCCAAATCAATGCCGAGCACGATCCGAGCCCATCCATCAGGTGTACGTTGACTAATGGCCGAACCTGAACCTTCGGCTGCGTCACGTCGCAGTCACGCATCGTCTCCTCCTCCTCAGCTCCGGCTCCATATCCTCGTCCTGGGGAGTCGTCTGACGAAGGGACGATGGATGATCCCGGCTCTGAGGAGTCATCGTCGACCGGCCGCTAACGTCCTCGTTAGCAGACCGATGCGGTCCAGGATTCGAATTCAGTACAAGGTCGAAGCTGGGGGATGAAGAGGGTTTGGAAGCGTCAGGTTCTTGCTTAAACTGTGCCCCGTGTTAAGGATTGAACGGTTCGCTTAAGGGATTGAGCGTTCTGTGTAAGGGAATTAGTGTTGCCTGGTATAGAAATTAGTTTCCCTTTGTGTACTTTGAATCGAGTCTTTTCGATGTGCAATTTAAAATATATCAATCAATACATTTCATTATCAATCTGTTATTGATAAATTATTTTATTTTTGAAAATCTATTGTTCTCGATATTACAGCGGTGAAAATATGTAAAAACCGCTCGCGAAAGCAAAAGATATCTTTTTATCACTTTTCAAGTCTTTTATTGCATGATCGCACAATAAAATGCGTCATAAAATATTGTATTATATGGTTGGAGACGGTATAAAAAGTTAGTTCGGAGTTTGCACTGTGCTCTAAATTCAAATCGTCTTTATTCAAGTTCTTCGGAATACATTTGCTGCAAACTTTAGAAATGTGTGTCAAAAGCATTTTCGTCTCTGTAATATATAATTTATAAAGTGTGATATAATATATTTAAAAATAAATATTCCTACATGTAAATATATATTAAAAAAAGTATGGAATCGAAAATTAATTTATTTGATTACGAAATCTCTAGGGCTTATGGAAAAACTCGTGCATTTGCACGAGTATGAAATTTCAATTTCATAAATGAATCATCAATCATTCATAAATATTGTATGCAGTGAAAGGTTTTCATATTAAAAGTGATAAATTACAAACTGAAAATTTTATATGCATCTGCTGAACAAAATTGACATTGTGGTATGCGCACGTCTAAATCGGGAACGTCTCTGGTGGTGCTCGAGTGATGGTTACAAATTATGACAAATTTTAATGAGCGATAGACAAACATCGTTTTTATTACGAAAATAGCCAAAAAAAAGATCAGGATTTATCTCTCGTTATTTATACAAAGTGCACGCGAGTGGTGAATGATAAATTTCAACACGTGACACGCCGAGCATTCAGACAACATATCATTCGAATTAAATTTTCATATCGTATGAAATATGTGCAACGGGAAGACGAGTCTGGATAGCATGCGGAAATTCTTGCCCCGTCTGGAAAGATAAGAAAAGCCGGAAAAGTCAGGGTGCACTCGCGAATGTTATTATAGCAGATGATGCTCTCGTAAAAAGTATCGAATACTCTCGCTATCAATTTTCTTCACTCGCGCATCTTTCTACGAAGATTCGTTGAGATTTTGAACATGCAACGAATATGTTATTTATGGTACTTTTACGAGTACCAAAGTCAAAGTTCTGCAAGAATTTTTTTACGATTTTATAATCTTCTTTATACAAAGATTTCAATGCTCTCGATATTATTTTTGGGAAATAGATTTGATTTTTCGAACGCTCCACAACCACTCACGTACCTACAGGCACCACTCAAAGGGAAGCCCACATATGTATAACACATCCGGATTCAAATCGAACGTGTCACCCTGACAAACAGCGTTGTAGGCGGATCGACAAAATGCACCTCGTTACGTCCTTTGCTGCGAAAGTGTCTGGCCATTTTTTCCCGCCTTTCACAGGACACGGTAACGAATCGGGCTGTAGGCGATGATAAAACGCGAATCCGCATAATAACGTATAGGACGTCCGCGGACAATGGCCTTCCATAGGAAATGCGACACTTAGTGGCCATTAGTGCCTTCCAAATGGCGAAAGTTGGACGAGGCTTTCGCGCCGGCGACAATACGCTTTGTACACGCTGCTGGCCGCACCTACGAATTCTATGTACTCGACTTCGGCAGTACGTTTCGTACTTGCGTTCACTTCCGTTTATGTACTCTAAGTCTTTTTTTCTTTCGTAGAAATGCGATACAATTTCCTGAACATACTACTTAAAAGTTTCGGGATGACCGAAGTCACTATGAGGCATAAAAAAATGAATGAACATATTTTTTTGTGAAAACCCTACATGAAATAGATTTTAGACCTCTTTGGCCTGTTTATTGCATAATTTTAGAGAATATGTCTAATATAGTATAAAAAAAGTAAGAAAAATTCTTCATTACGTTGCAATAATGCCAATGATTACAATTTCCTTATGGAAAGAAAATTATGCTTTTCTATGAAGCTGTAATATTTACTTACTATTGAATAAGAGAAATAAGCATGTAACATGTCTGCTCTAGAGAGTCTAGAAAAGTATTTTATTTTACAACAGTTTGCAATATCATATTCATAACTTAACTTGATGGTTTGGTGTTGTGCCAGGATCTCGTCCTTTTACCTCAATTGATCTTTGAATGTGTTGGCTTTAGTTCCTCACAGATGGTGTAATATTAATATTACTGCAGTAACATACTTCTACTTACCTTACAATAGAATCAATTTTCCATTTCAATTTAAATGATTTTAGTGAATAATTAAAAAACTCTGAAAAATAATGAAACTGACTAACGATTAATACAATTTGATTTTTTTTTATAATCTCGAAAACGAAAACTTGTATCTAATGCTCAAGTTTACATAGAATCTAAAGAAAAATACACTCGACACACACACAAATACATCGATCCGAGTTTACAGAAAACCAGTAGCACAAAGCAAAGCGCCATTTCTGTTGTTAAATAAATAAATATGCATATTTGCGTCGACGTAACTGCGCTATAATGTAGTAGTGGAATATTTACGCGGGAGACACGAGCCGGGAGCCGTATCGGCTTTTTAACTCGGAAGCGCTTTGTGCCCCCTGCATTTAATCTGATTATATACTTGTGCGATATTGCGACGTCGAATGCGAGCTGGCAAACTACGGAAATTGGATTATTTTACGTGCGTATTCGGCTGGATGTGTATTGTGGGGAAAATGCGACGAAAATCGACTCCTTTGATCGATAATGCGCACCGGGCCGTGATCGGTTAGATGCGCTCCGAACGCTTCGAATGTGGTTCGTATCGATCGAATGTGTCGTTATTGAAATTATTTTTATTATATTTAATCTAAATTGTGAACTGGGGGTCGGTTGTTCCGGGAATTTCTCGCGCGCGCCTTTGTGAGTCGTTCGTTTGGCGTTTTTCTCGCGCGGAGTATGCAAATTCATCATTTCGACGGAGGGTTCAAAAAATTTTATTATTCTTAATAGCTGTTTCAGTTAAATGCTGCAAAAAGTCATTTTCGCTTTGCATTTTCATGGGATTTTTATTGCACTCGTATTTCAAAAGACCCCTTTTGCATATATGCATGTAAAAGTCTATTGTCATTAATTAACTGAAAAAATTATTTTTTTGAAAAAAAAATTGTATTTAATATTAATGAACTATCTCCCATTAGTAAGTTTGTGCCGCAAAAAACTACACGTATAAAAAAATCTTAAAGCAGCATTGAGGAAATTAGTGGAGCTGGTTCAACGATATCCGATTTTACTTGCCATCATAAACAGATGTAATTTACGTTTCAGGAAATTCGCTATGGCGCTGAAAAATATATATCTATAAGTAAAAAAAGAGTAACGAACGAGGGGAAAAATTGGAACGCCGTCGTCGTTTCGGAAAAAAATTTTAAACAAAAAGAAACATCTTGCAATGAGCTTAAATTAGCCGTTAACGCCCGCTCACCCCTTTTATATCCCTCTAGATTCCCAACGATCCGCAACAGGAGTAATTAAATGTAAAAGACAGCCTCCGAATGAATGTTCCATTAAACGTTTTCGACACAAAAAATAATAATAATGGCTATTTTATTTCCATGCTTGCTCTCGGAATTTTTACGAAATGGATGGTGGAAAAAATCGCGATATTCGCTGGAACTGTAATGACGTTTTTAATCTAAAGTTGATTCGTGAATTCCATTACATGCAATTTTATTGTTTTTTATCTGTATATATTATACATATAACAAACTCCATATTTGTTGTGTTTTGATGAAACGGCTATAGAATTTTGTAAATCCGAATATCACTAAAAATATTGAAAAAATAAGCTTTTGTTTCGCCACTGAAAAGCGTCGATGTTTTCATTCTGTAGGGTAAAGCAACAGGCAAACATAGAAAATATCATCGATTTTGGTTTTATTTTTTACAGAGGCGCTCAAAAATATTCATAACACGAAAAAAGCAATATGATAATGCAGAAAGTCTTCATATTGTAACGAATTTTTTCGTCGTATCATATTAAACACTCGACGCCACAGCGGAAACTTATAATGATCGCTTTTCTCAATAAATCACTCGACCACCGAGCTCGAATCCATCACGAACCAAGTGCGAGATTATAATTTGAAACGTGCTACCAATTACTATTGAAAATCGCCCGTGAAACATTATTTGACGGTTCCTGTGTACGAAATGATTTAGCTGTGTCACACTTAAAGACGCTTAGCGCGCCTTGAGCCCAAAATAATCCACCCTTAAGCTCATAAAGAAACAGCATTTTTTTCAAAAAGATTTCCTTTAATCTATATTCGGATTTGACTCGCGTTAACTAATTACTGTTTCTAATTAGAAATGTATTCGTTGGATTGCAATTTTCATATTTCGCATAGATTCGCATGAGTTAGAAGAGGTGCGGTAAAGTGTGTCACCGTTTATAAATTCGTGCTATATTTTTATATTGTAAAATCTGAAAGGGATCCTTTCGCTTCTCAAGTATTAATTTGTTATCGAACTTCAATTTATCATCCCAACTTGACAGCCGGTCGCCTACGCATCACGTAAGAGAGAAGATACCCTCACTTTCGAGGATAAAACAGACGTCTCATTTTTAACGAGACGTTAACCCTAACAATTTCTAGACTTGGACTTTTAAACTAAGATATCTAACAGATAATTTTTCATCGCCAAGGAAAAGGCAGATCGATACTCTTTTTCGATTTTGTGTTATAAATTGAGTATGAATTTCATCAATCATTTTTTCACCTTATTTTATATTTGAATAGAAGATTATTTTTTCATTTTGCTGAAAATGCAAAATTCACCAGATTAGTTTTGAATGCTTTTCGATTTTGCGAATTTCAATTTCATCAAGTTTGATCATAATTAAGTTTCAATGTTGTAATGGAAATCAGAATAGATAATCATATTGTCATCGAATAAAATGCTTTAATCAAATTACATTGTAATGACGTGTGAGCTTACATGAAGGGGAAAATATATAATATTAACACCCAATGTTTCACATTGATGAGGCGTTAATACAATTTATAGAGAAATGATTTCATCGTCGACACTGATTAAATCTCTACTCGGATTCTCAACATAGATTTCTAAACGAGACATCAACCTATGACATAAATTATTCAACACTCGTCGTAAACATTAACATTTTCAGTATTTTACTGCTACAGCTAAAACAACGACACATGATTAATGTGACACCGAATATGACACGAGCTTCTTCAAAAATAGCATTATGAATTCGACTTCGAAAAAAGTTGTTACATATATTTTAGTTTCAACAAAGTTGGGTTGATTTTATTTCATTAACCTAAAACTTGACTCTGATATTATTATATTATCGTTTAATTTAGTTATGAAAAGGATCAGAATAACATGCGTAGGAAGGGTGGATAGAAGTATAGTGGGCGTGAACGAAGAGTTTGTGGAAATAAAATAACGATGTAGCAGCAGGACGGAATACGGGTCTGGTCCTAATTGAAGTTTCCCATGAGAGACAGACCTAGGAAAATAATCAAAATGACTGACACTATTAAATAGATTCCTCCCCCTGCTGTGCTCTATTAAATAGCTCGTACTCCTTTGTGGTGGTTGAAACGCGTATAGACGAGTCTGACTCATTCTCGAACCGCTCCGGGAAACGATACAACCCGCCCCCTATAAATTCGCGTTAACCTCGCGGGGAAACAAAAACAACCCTCGCGATTAAAAATAAATATAGAATGAACATGTGCAACTTTGATAATATCCTTAACCCCAAATTGTATCAGCGCTCGACGAGAGCGAGCACAATGCCGAATTGATACACGTACGTATACTACGTCCGAACAATTGAAACGAATCTTTTTTCGAACATTTATACGATTTAGTATATCAATTCGAGATTACGATATAAATATTCTACAATAAAAATCTATGAATAATAATGAAACGAATAAATCGTTCAAGGAAATTCATATCTCAACGGAGTATAATAGATGTGTCCCATAAGTCATAAAATTAGTTTATTTTTGCAGCAACAAGTTGCAACATTATTAAATTAGTTGAAGTATTATGAATAGTCAGGATATTCAAATTTATAATTTATTCATAATTAACCTGATATTATCTTGAGTTGAGTCGGTATCGTTAATTTAAAATGTCGAATTCCTTTTTTGAGATCATGTCACAGCGAGTACTATGAAAATTGTTCGACGATGCTATGCCACGTTGTTCTCCTGATTTTTTACTCCCATAACTCCAACTGACTCCTGGACTCAAAATTGTCAGACTTAAAATATTGAATATCTTAGTTTTGTTATTTAAGCTAAAAATGAATTAAAAAAAGTCACTTTGATATAATTGAAGCTACCCAAGCAACTGTGACAAAATCTTGAAAAGTGGAACCCTTCGAAACCTCTTAGAAGGCATCCCATGCATGAAATAGTCAGCAAAAAAAATACGTGTGCTTATAAAGAATACATACTTTTAAATTTTTTTCTAAAAAATATATTTCATGACTTATGGAACACACCCTGTTTATCTAAACATCCAAAGAAGCAGTAAGACGCAGTTCTGTTTCGGCGCCGCTCTCGAGGCTTATTTATTTATTTATTCAGCGCGCCATTGTCTTTAATTGTTCAATAATAAATAATGAGTTGAAACCAGCCGCAAGCCTCTCTCTATCCGGAAAAGCGGCGATGGTATGAGCCGAAGAAGAAGTGGGCTCGGAATCTGCTCGCGTGTCAAGTTGTCAGCGGCAGACGCTCAGCCACATCGCAGCCCATTGTGTATCGCGCGTGCCTGCCTACAAATTTCGCGGAAAATCGCTACATACATAGCTTAATTTTTAATTCATTAAAAAGCCGCCGCTCGGTTTCGGGAAACGTCGGCTTAGTCGATTCGGTCCGGAATACGATTCTGGCGAAACAATTTTGCCAATTTTAAATCTTTGATGAAGACCAAATCTCGGTTGTATTCGATGTGAAAATAAGTTTTTGTGACCATTTTTTCGCTATGAGTGAATTCACGCGCGAAATTGTCCTGATTCGCGCTTCGCGGCGTTCGCGCTTTGAGTCCATAGAGCGGACATTATAATTTTTACTTTGTGTTGTTTATTATTCGAAGTATTAATGAAAATTGATTGGTTTATTTTTTCTGATCGTTTACTTGTTAATTAAACAATAGGCATTTATTTTTATTTGAAATTTTCAAATTAATTGAAGTATTATGATTGTTTTAAGTTATCTTAGTAGCACAAATTCTAAGAAATTTTCTATTTCTGGTTGAATTGATGATATAATCTCACTATTGAGAGGATCTGAAGAAAATACCCTTGCTAATAATTCGAATTAAATATAGAACCACATCATTAGTACTATCTGAATAATACGATAGAAATTTGTAATAAACGCGTATTTTCAATCAATTATTATTACTACACTAACAAAATTTTAACAGTTATTCATACAATCCGCCATGGACAAAAACATCATTCTCGTGCCTAACAATAAGCTGTCAAACTGTTGCATTTTACCAAATTAACACACAGAAATGTTCACAAAATATGTCTATTATTATATTAGATAAATCTTTTATCTACGAAATTGTTTTGATTAATCCAAAAAACGAATATTAAGCGTGCAAATTCATTTATACCCAATCCAGACTCAAGACGTTAACAACAGCGAACGTCATGAATGAGTGTGGATGGTTTTGCAATTTTTTTTAACCATTCGCATTTCGCTGTTAAATTCACACACGAGTCAAATCATTATATAATGATTCCCAATCATTTTTTCTTAATAAAATCAAAAAATCTCAAATACAAGACTACATCTGAACTAAACCGATTCACCACACCAAACCGAACCGGATCGCCAAAATCGAACCGATCGACGATACCCAAATACCAGAAACTCAAACCGATCAACAACCGCACTCATCCAGTCGAATCGGCATCAGAATTACCAGAGATAGTTGAATCGGTATCAGAGTGACCGGGGAGAGTCGAACCGGCGACATCAGTTGCAGTTTGTGAGGCGAGTCCTTTCGGGTCGCGTAAATCCAACGCTAAGCCCAATTTGTAGCCGGACGGCCGCGTTCTATTTCACTTCACTTGTGGCTCCCAACACCTACATTATTCACGTCCCTTCAGGATCAAGGGCTCCTGCGGACGACCGAAACCCTGGCGAAAGTAAAATTAACCGCGATTCGGCCGGATTAAGCCGCTCGTAAAATACCCGCAGACGACGACGACAGATGCCCCTAATTCATATACGTTCGTTTTGTGAGCGGCGGATGCGATATTCATTGGGAGGTTTGCATGCGAGATTTTAATCGGTGTATAGATTTCGAGGATAGTCCCTTGTTTGATTATTTGGAATTTGATCGTTTTTGGAATGGTTATAGTGTGAGGCAGTAGAGGTTCTTCTTAAGAGGTTGCAGAAGTGTACTCTTCACTGTGTAGTATAAATAGATATATTACGTAGGAAGCCAAACCATCTCGCCTTTTAACTGCATTTTTAAATAAATAGATACAATAATTTATATAATATATTTTTGATGCGAAATATGTTATGTAAATACGATGTGCTTTTTTGTTATTTTTTTTAATCTTTTTTCTGAAAATCGGGAAAAGGAATGTTTCCACTTGATCCAATAAATTTAATGTATTTATCAAATTGTATTTTTTGAATACGAAAGATATGAAAATACACAAATGTAGATGGAACAAATGATAATATTATTCTTCTTAACGATTATTTTATAACCTTTCCAAAAATGTATTAGATTTATAACTTTCCAAGTCTACAAAAAAATATACATACGAAGATTCAAGTTTAAGCTTAAAGTTTCCAACTATATCAAGAAAATTTATTTATTATTATCAAAAATATTTCAATGAATTAATTTGCATACTGATAAAATGATAAATAAGTAAATTCTCTATTCAAAATATTTTATTTTTTAATAGATGAATGGAAAATTATTATAATGAAACATATTTTTTGCATTATCGTTATAATAAAATTACGCGTTGTAAACCATATTTACACAAAGACTTTCTAAAAAAATAAAATCTTTCATTACTTATGCATATGATGTCTAGAAGCTTGGAGAAAAGTTTTCTCGCATTTTGTGCTACTTAGGGCTACAGTGACGTACGACGACCTTTATAAGGACAAAAGGGAAAATCCTTTTAATATAAGGTAAAAACTACACACTCAACGAGCTATATGCGTGCACATTTTTTACGCGTACGCGTTCAATATTTCTTTCGCAGACAATGTGACTTTCGTGCTCTTTTTCACTTAAGCATATGCTTTGCTTTATTGCATTTTGCCAACTACGCTTTGAATAAAATCAGAATTGGAAAAATATATAAAACATATAAAATAATTCGCACTGTTGATTTCCGTGTTTTATTTATTTTTTAATAATTTGAAACTTATATTCTTTTATATATTATAGATATATTTTTTCATGTTTTATAATTCAGATTCATTCATTTAAGCAAAATTTTCAAATTACATAAGGTAAAGCTCGTCATGTACTTTATTTCCATTTGTTCAAAATTACCTCACACTGTTGCTGAATTTTCGCCCCGAGAAAAAGTGTATTTGCTTCTAATGTATTTTTCTTTCCAACAAATTATTGTTGAATTATTAACCCGAACAAACAGGAACCGGCAGAGCTTCCATGGATAATGCTCGAGAGAAAGAGGAGGGTAAAGAAAAAAGTAATAAACATTCTAGAAAAGAAAATTTTCTTTTTTTAGGTCGCGGATCTTTTAATCGCTTTTTCATCACGTTGATTTTTCTTTTACACCAGATATTGATTATACAACACAAAAGAGGACGACAAATGTATGGCAGTATAACGGAAAAATTGAATTATATTTTTTTCGTTTTTCTGTTTCAACACTCAGATAAATACATATAATAATATACGAACAGATAATATAATTTTCACAAGCACTCTTTTCACACTAGTGTCTTGCTCTCGTATTATGATATATTGAATTCGCTTTTCATGTTTAAATATGTATATATTCAATAATTTTATCGTTTTTATGTGTATAAATGACTTAAAGCATCAGCCTGTTGCTGAATTCGCTCTAGCTAGACATTCTTTTCTTTGAATGTCTGTTCACTAAAGATTTTCGTATCTTTTCGTGCTAGAAATATAATCCAACTAACGCTTTGTCTCTGAAGACTTTCTTTGATTTCAATGTATTGTACTAGCATGTGTATCGATTAATATGTCTTTCCAAGATATTCAAAGAGAAATTTCTCTTAAGAATCAATTTAAATGCATACTTATCTTTACATATTATATAGAAATCAATGCGAAAAAAATATTCTCACATATTTTTTCTAATGTATTGAAATTGTATACAATTTCGTTTTCAATTATTTTTTCTTTCTATCAAAGTGTTATTAACGAAGACGCTAAACATTACATTTCCTGCGAATTTCCTTTTTCCTTCCTACATCTAATCGAAATTGATCCGTGATTGACACCAACGGTTATCTACTAAAGAAATATCTCATTCAAAATATATTCAGCCTATCAATATAACTCGTTCTCTGTTAACCATCAATTTTATACAATATCAACAGAACCTTTTCGAACTCGAAAAAGTATACATACTTCGTATACTTATACATATGCAGATTGATAGATCGATCTAAAATCAAAGAACGAAACCGGCCCGAGCTTTACAATTAAAAATTGAGTAATTTCACGTTCGAATGGCTCGAAATGTAAATTAAACCCCGCGTCGCGCCGAATCCGAATCGCTTTTCAACGGGAATATTCGATCTATATTTTTCCTCTACCCCATTGTGCTTATACATATTTTTTTGTGTCAACGCAGATGATTCATACCGGCCGGCCAGGAAAATGATTCTGTCCATTAGCATGCATAATTACTAAGGGATCCTCTGACAATCCGAACCCAGGATCCGCTAATAATCGTGTCTACCGCCTCCCCACTGCTTGACAAATTAAGGCGGATATTGGATTCCCGATAAGGGAGGGTGTCCCGGACCAGGAACGAAACCCTCCCTTAGCCGAAATCAAATTGAAAAATTCAGCAACAATCTCTCGCGTGAAAAATGTGCGTCGAACTAATCCCGTAAAAATGGCTGTAAAAGCGCGCCATAAAAGCGCGTGATGAATACCGGTAATTTTATTGCTCCACATTACGCTAACGCTCGTAAATATGCGTTTCTGGTCGATGGCAATTCCGACGAGCGCCGCGCATAAATAACCATGGCCTTCTATAAATTGAGATAAAAGAAAAGTCTGCAGGCTGTGTGTGTGTGGTGTTTCGTTTCATGTGAGTTTTCATAGTTGACGCTTTTGATGCGATCACGTACAAAGGGTGGCTTCCGCGACGAAACGTGCACTAAAAAATATACGACTTCTGTACGAGCGTGAAAGCGATCATTCGATATTCGCCCGTTCGAATTGTATTACGCTTTTTCGTCGGGGAAATTCGGTGTCAGTTTCTGTTCGGGTCGGCCGATCGCTGTCGGGTTTGAATAATTACCGCGAATAAATATTACGAAAATTGTTTCGGAAAAGGGGGAGCGAGTCCGACGCTAATAGGTTTACATTAAAGCGTCGCCGAAAGATTACGACGAAATTCATTAATGGCATTAAAAAGCAATCATAACACGTGCCCGAGTTTCGCAGGGCTTATTTTCTTTAGCCGTTTTTATCCCACGCACCTTCGTCGAGCTTATGACGCGACCTTTCAAGCCTATTTTCATAGTGACCGAGCCGCAAAATTTTATTTCATTTCATGTGTAACAAAACGCTTTATTGATATTTCTATGATAAATATTCATGTCTCGTGTCTCATGTTAAAGATGAAAAAATATTATTTATATCGTAGAACAACATTATGAATATGATTGCGATTTTCATGAATTTCAATCAATACATCCACATGACATTTACAAATACATACATATTATAAGTATATTTATTTTTCTTCTGTGAATCTTGTATGCAAAATCCCTTGAGAAATGATATAGAAAACTATTTCAATCAAAATTTTCTAAGAAAGTAACGTTACCCAATTGGTTGAGCTTAATTAAATTACTCGACTATATTAGGTATATTTATGCACGTTTAAAATAACTTACAAATATGAAGAATGTTTAATTTTTTTTACAACATAAATATAACAAAATTGTTTGCTTTTTGTCTATAATTTCATAACACTACAGTACTAAAAAAAACATATCTACCTAATACAAACTTCTATAGGAATAAATCGAATAGTAAATATCATTTCAGAATATTTACATATTTGTATTCCTGTCTGTATCTTTTACATGGTACATTGAATTTTTATCGAGGATTTTTCCATAATATTTACGCATGATGATTTATAAATTTATAGTATTACATAGTAAAAGGATACTAAAGTGCTTTGTTTGCACATGCAGGGCTCTCCGCGTTGTTTTCCCATAAAATCCTCGTTCGACGGAATCCATTTATATACAAAAATGATCCTTTTGTGAGAGTTTTTGATCCGGAAATAGATGTGTCAACAGTCGAAGTAGGATTTGTGGGCAGCTAGCGAGGGACCGGACCCTTTTAAATAATGTTTTCGACTAGCCCTCCACTTATTCATCGTTACCATTCCCAGAAACCCAAACTCAAAAAGATCATACTTACTGTCGTTCAATCCGTATAATTCCTCAGCATAGAAAATTCCGCTCGCCGAATTTCTTCGGGAAGTTTCGTTGCCAGATATGAAAATATAATCTCATTACAAGATTCGTAAAAAGTGGCTAAGAGAGCTTTTTAAGGGTGGGAAATCCTCGCTTGGATCAGATCGTGAGGAAATGCAAGTTTCAGGACAAGGGGATATGCTAATTTGAAGATTTCGAGGCGAAAATTTATTCGCGAATATTTGCTCTTGAAAATCGTTTAGAATGCAAAATAATTTTAGACCTAGTCATTTTATTTTCAACGTGTAATACAAGAATAGACGAAATATTTATCAACCAGTTTGTTTTTTTTTTGGATTTTTTTTCTCGTTTGATATCTCACTCAAAATATTATTAGTTTTGTATTTATAAAGCTTTGGCGTACATTTTTAAAAAAAAAATTGCTAAAATTTCGCTTACTATATACAAACTGCTTTTAGTTAAAAGTAAACAAAAAACATGTTTTAACCTCGTCTGTTTTGAACGGTAAAAGGGTGAAAGGTATATTTTTATCCCTGCTGAAAAAAAATTTGCGAGTCAAACGGTTATTATTATAAAATTACGATTCAGAGTCCCGCTCAAAAAGTCAAACGTTAACACAGTGATACCTCGATAATCTAGTAATACTCAATTTATATCATAAATAAGGTACGTATTACTTTTGAAATTTATGCTTTTTAAATACAAGAAATGAGTTGGAAAATACGATGAATTTTAATTTCAACACTAGTATCACTTTTTTTTTAATTCTACTTAAAAATATTCATAGTTTTATATATGTATGTTTTTATCTTGTACGTGTAGTATATTTCAAATTGACAAAACATACAACACCGAATGATCCTTTCCAATCGATTCTGACTATCGAGAGTCCACTGCATATCTGCATTAATTCCGGGGTCCTTCAGAAAAAGGCTCACGTACCGACGATACTTTGATGTTTTTCGCGTGTACATCTGTGTCAAAGGGAAGTGATTTTAAGCGGGAGAGAGCAAGATATCTTTTGAGTGATTTAAAATATTACCAACCTTAATTCCGAAACGCTGAAGCGTTCGCTCAAAGGTTCCCCCGGGGCCCATTTCGGCTCTTGGTGCGCTATGAATTTTTAATTTTGCTTATCGCAACATAATAACCGCATATCTATCAACCGGCGCTTAATATTCCATCCGACTCGTTAACGCACAAACCCGTTGATCGTTAGCGATGCGCGAGAGCTTAATACCCACGGCTATCATTCACACTCGAACTATAATATAAATTAACAATGATTTCCCAGCATTATTATATTTCATTAATATATTGAAATCGAGAAATGAACGGAGCTTTTTGAGCAGACCTTGACATGACACTCAAGACCAATGACTTAGGTTCGCTTTGGTTTTAGATTCAGGCAGATTAAGTTTTTTTCTTGTTGTATTAAAGATTAGGAAAATTTTGATTGCTTTCATAAATGAAAAAAATGTATATTGTATGAAGTGAATGCATTTGTGCATTTCGCCTAGATTCAGCATACTCGTAATGCTTGGTAAGAATCCTGTTGGGTTCTGGCAAGATTCACATATCGTTTTTCCTAATTGATTATTTGATCGATCAATTTAGTACACCGATCATGAATTTTCATTGCTAATCAAACTTTTTACTGTAGTAATTCTAAATTTTCTCTTCAAATTGAGTAATCAATTAAGCAATATAAAAATAATTGGTTAGAAACACCTATTACATTAAAATGACGACACTCAAAAGTTCAAGATCGATTTAATTTTAGGCCAGATTAGGTGACGTTTTTCCTTCTTATTTCAGATTCGATAAAATATTAAACAAAATCATATCTGTTTCACAAGTGAAAAAAAAAAAGAAATCATACTATATTTACATCTAACGAAAAGAAAACCCGGCAAGAAAAACCCACTGCGTACAACGTGATTATTTTTCATCCACCCCGACAACAGTCTGTCGAAACACACCGCCCAAACACACCTCAGCATTAAAACACAAACCACCGTATTAAAGCACACACACATAAATGTGTTGAGAGAAAAAGTGGCGAACGTTCACACTCGAGGTGGTGCTATCGCGGCGGAAACATCTCAAAATTTTCCGGACGCCGTTCGCGCGCGAATAAATCTCGCCCAGCGGGTGGGAAATGTGGGGCAAACACTTCCATTACTTTTTCATTTGGCCACCCCGAAGAACCACCATGAAGAACCACCCCGAAGAACCACCCTTGGCTGGCTCTTCTCTCGTTGCCTTCTTGTAGGTGTTTACCTCCGCTTCCCGGCGTTGCTCTGCGTGCAGACGGAGCCGGGTTTAAGGTTCTGGTGGGAAAAATCGACGATTGCTAATATATAGGAGAATCGGTGTGGAAATGTTCTTTTTTTTGGTTTTTATTTATTGAGGTGAATCGATAAATGTTTTGTTGGTTGTGGTTGCTCTATATCATTTTCATCTTAATGGGCGTTCGATTTATTACGTATGAATTGATAAATCTTTTTCATGTATGTTTAATCCTCAGATTGTTGTCGAAAATTTGCCAAACAGAGACGAATGTATTTATACACCTACTGAAGTATGTCTATCTGTCCCATGGATATGTTGACAGTTCTTATTTATAGGACTGACTGTATCTGTAATGAATCTAAAATAATAAATTTAAATGTAATTAATACAATTTTCATAAGACATCTGAATATTCAGAGTAGAAGTCATATTGAAATTTTAAATCTACTTAATTTTATGAATTTCTAAATCTCGTTAAAAATTCCCACTGTTACATGTATGATTTGAGGAAAACTTGAAGTTCTATAATCTGGTCTTAAGATTTTGTTGGCTTTGAAATCTCGCCAAGAGTGTTTTTCAAGCCGGAAAATTATTCGTCATTAGAGTGCTTAAAGGCATTTCTGTTCGTCTTAGAACAACGTGTTCTCGGGGACAAAAGGCTTTTGTCGAAGAATTCTATTAACATAATGAACTTTGCTACGTCTTCGAAAGCTGCACCAACCACGCTTCTTCCTTCGAAGAACTTCGTTAATCAACCTTCTAATACCGATCAAACATCCAATTCACCGGGATTCAAGACCACTTTGTGTCGGCTTTCTGAGTATTAAAAGCAAAGCGCAGATTAGTCTATCTATCGAACAATTATTATCATGCTTAAATGCACTTGTTCCTATGTGCGAATGGCTAGGTACTAACATGCTACTTTAGTTTCAACACGAACTCCAACGATTCCGGTATTTTATAATTAATACTTAGATATTGAGAATAATTTATAGGGATTTTATCGATTAATGAACATTTAAATTAGTTAGAGAGATAGGTTCATTCAGCCACCCTGTTATGTAATTTCCATAGTAAAATCGTTCATAAGAAATGCGGAGATTTTTTCTTAGAACGTAAATTCCATTAACAATGCATTATTTTACTTTTCATAAAAATATGCATTCATTTTGTTTATTAGAAAAAAATCAATGGCTCTTTGTCCTTTGATCTTGTAACGCATGTCCAGTGAAGCTAAATATAGATATTTGATGAAAAATAAGCTGTCAAACACATTGCAGGAATATTCAAACGATACGACAAAAATTGTTTACACCATAGAAAAAATCATAATCAAGTAAATCGATGCATAAATCAATTCAAAATCCTTCAAATTAAAACTAATCCTCTCCTTTAAAATGCGCCTTACAAATAGCAACCTAAATAAAAGTTATAGGGGGTTCGCTGTATATTTGTATACTAGAAAATGATACAAAAACGAATATTCTCATATGAAAGTACACATTTATCGAAAATAAAATTACAAACACCCACAAGATAAAACGAATCACCCTCGAAAACAGTTACAAATCGATCCCCACAACCCATTATTATTTCCACGTACACAAAGCGCATAATTCGAAAGCACGTATGTGCAAACATTCCGGCGACATGTCGAGCGTCTACGGCACGGCAAATAAAATAATCCCCGACTCCATGGGGTGGCCAGCTGAAGAAGGGACGACCTTCCCCTTCAGAATATAGTGGAGACATTAGTTTGGCAAATACGACGAACCGGGGTGGGCGATTTCACGCCCCGGCGGACGCCCGAAATGCGCCCGGGGCCCCCGGGGGCTCAGCCTCCGACGGGGGCCCTCCGTCCTTCTTTTTATGCGAGCCCCCGCCTTCCCCTCGGGCCTTAATGGCAGATTTATTTAATGCCCCGCCCGCGGGACTGCCGCTGACGTTTTTGTGGTCGATTGAATCAACAGTTGTTGCCGCCAATGCTCTCGTTGTCTGTCGCGGACGGTGTGGACGTCGCAGGTTGTGTGATGAATGCGATTTTCAGGCTGTGAAGGGTTTTGTCTTGAGGTTTCGACGATGGGAAGTTTTGATGTAGGCGATCTTAAAGGTTGGTTTATAGCTTTGGATACTCTCAAGGTGGTTTTTGTTTTATCAGTTTTGAAACAATTTTATAGTCTCGGGTTTTTATTAGGATCGCTAGACATTTTTTTTTTCAAGTCTATGATTCTCAACTTCTATTTTTTTTAATTATTATTTTTAAGCCTTCAGTGGTATATATCAAATACATTAATTCAAATGCTGCGAACTGATTAATTCATTGAATGTTTCGGTTGACTAATATTGTTAATCTATGTTTCCAAAATATTATGTTCTAGACAACAATAGATTCAATAATTATTTCATTTATATTTTTAACATTTTTATCTGATATCAATAAAAATTCTTCTTCTCTATTCCCGAATGTTCTAATTACTAGATCATCCTCTCTATTTCCGATTACTTTTGTTGCACGTTAATAGAAAAAAATATTCAAGTATTTGTTTTTTCAATGGTTTTATGGTCCAAGTCAAACTACTTCGCTATTTTTATAACTACTGCAGTTTTATAAGCAGTGATTTCTTCAGTAACAGTTATCTTACTTCTAGACCAAACGAAAAACATTTGTCACAACAAAATTTGAGTTGAAAAACATCCTCTCACCACCTAATTTCTCGAGCATCACAGTAGTTCTAACCATCAAAACCCCACACGTGAATCGGAAAATATTGAGAATCGACCTTCGCTAAGTGGCCAACGCACTGTGTGCTAATAAGCCTACCTTGTCCAAAGAGCCGTCGGGTTTACGGCCGCAGACGACACTCCTCCGAACCGATGGTAATACCATTAAGCGGTGATCTACGGCCCGTTCTGCGGCCACCGACAGAACGAGCAAATCCCGCCCACCGACCACCCAAAAACCACCCCAAAAACCTCCCCATTAACCCACCGACCAAGTCACCCCCCGCTGATCCGCCGTGGAAAACGAAGCCGTGTCTTCTGCCGTAAAGCAAAGTTTCGTTTTCATCATGCTCGCAGTTGTGACGTCCCTCGGCGCGGTTACGTCCTCGTAAAGATCTTTACGGTGGCAATTCGCCCCGAAGGGAGCGAAATTAAGCCAACACCTCACTAGGGCATTCGTCTGAAATTTGACTGATATTTGTCGCATTTTCGGAGAGACGTGGGGCTTGGCGGTTTTTCGGGAAACCGGCTGTGAAATACCGTTTTTGAAAAACCGGTCGCAAAAAACATTTCATTTCAATATTCGAAAAACATCAGAATCAAATTCTAAATAATCAGATTTTTTTATTACAACGTGATGTATTATTTTTTTCTGACTTGACACTTACTGAATATTATAGTAAGATTTTCATCTGAAATCATAATGAATAAATAAAAATATAACGCTATTTCGACTGTTCGACAACCAGTTTCAACCATTTTTTTGAGAATATGGAAATTCCACCTCCGGTTTTTGTATAAACCCTAGTTCTAGCAAGAAATCAATGGAAAATTCGCATCATAATTATGCGATATTGATCTTTAGATTTTCAGTTTTGCAACAGTATGGTAATTCATTATTATAAAAAAATAATTTTGAATGATACATGTATTCATAATATTATCTATAGATAGATAGTAAAATTTCGAATGAATGATTTACTATAATTTATATTCTCTATTTAAATTGATCTCATAACTCGTTATAATATTCAAATTGGCCAATTCGTTTATGGAATATATTAGACGCGTTCGTTTTAATTTGACTCAATTTGAATATCTCAATAAACAGTTGAAGCACCTTATTGATTATATCTCGTATGATTTTATATATGATTTCAAATATCTTCTTATGTTAGTGAAATTTATATCTACATATTCACGTTTATTTTTCTTTTTTTCAAAGCAACAAGCTTAATAATTTCAATGATGCTCTGAATTTTCTCAATTAATTTCATCGTTTCGCTATCGATTTTCTTTATAATCTAATATATTTTTCAATTAATAACTTTGAACAATATTATGCTTAACTGAATCATTAAATTAATTTATTCTTTCATTGGAATATTGCTTTTCCTCATTTGTTCAATGTGATGTTACAAAGTTTTCTCAATACCGAGTTTAAACAAAAGCTTTCATTGTAGTCATTTTTTTTCAGATTATAACAAGCTTTTTTTCAAACAATAATTAGAAATAACTCAATGTTTTTATGTAATAAAAAAGCAAAATATTAGGATATAATGAATCTCGTTGTTAATTTTGAAACCCAATAATTTCCTCAATAAGACGATAAGAAAAAAATATACAAAGTATAAAATTCAACATCCACTTAGATCTTAATCTTTGCAAAAAGCTTAACGAAACATTTCATCGACATCCTAATCGACAATCGCCTCGATTCGTTAGAACGCGATTAACAAATTAATAACCGTGCCTAAAATTACGTGGACGTAGCACGTAGCCGAAGTGGTTCTACTTATATTTCGACCCCTAAAGCCCGCAAGATAAAACAAATAAACAAAGGAAAGTTAATTTAAGGTACTGACATATTGAAATAAGCCTCCCGAGGCGCAGGGCGCGACTCGCTGTTTGAACTGTAAATAAGTAAAAACCTATACAGAACAGGAAAACGCGCAACGCCTAATTATTTCGGTCTTAAACTTGAACGATTTTACGAAATGAGGGGCAAAACGCGTTCTAAACAAAACGAAAAATAAGGCTGTTTTTCGTCTCGCACTCTTTTTTTGTTTAATTGCGTCGACTTGAAGCCGCCCAACCCACCCCGCTTTTTAGGGGGTGCGCCAAATTGGTAGTAAATTTTAATTTAGCGCCGAGGGTAGAGGAGACAATAAAGAAAACAAATTATTCAGCTGTTAAAGGACGGATGCCCCCTTGAATCTCTCATTCGGGCACTTCTTTCCCGTCTTTATTTTCTCGGGGCGTTCTTTTTTTGCTTTCGCTTCTGCGGGTGTTTTGACGTTGACAAACGTCCGTCGTAGTGATTTTTCTCCCGCAAATAACCTCGGTTCTTATATTTTTATTTATTTATTTTATTCCCGTCCAATAAGCCGGGTGAGGGATTCGAGATCTTAATAGATTATTTGCGCGTCGGCTTCGATCGCTCTCCGTTAGAAAAAGTTCGGTGAAAGTTGGTCGCATGAAAATTTTAAACGTTCTCTTTCATCAAATTTAAAAGCTTTGCGGTCGCGATTCGTAAATTCTGCAAACGGTTTTCGTGTCACATACCGAGGAACATAAATCGTTTTCGTGACTTTGCGAATATCTCGAGACTTACAAATTCCTTAAACAAATGCTTAAACGAAAAGGATTATTCAAATGAAATAAAGGGACAAGTTTGAGTGAGTACATAAGAACGATTTATTTCATGAAAAGTTTAATTAAAATTGGTTGTATTGTGCAACTGAAATAAAACTCGCCCTTCGGACAAATCGGCACTAAACGAAAATTGATAATGGGATTAAAATAATTTTCATAAAACAATTAAGCACAAGTTATGGGTTATCTGATGCATGAAACTTCAAATTGATAAAAGGTTTATTAATTTAATATTGAATAATTTATATATCGATAGAGTAATTCAATTTAGGCGACCATGAAGCCAAAATTAGTTGACGGCGTAATTTTCTAAGCGAGTGAAATAAACAGCGAGGTCCTCTTGAATTATACAGTGTCCAGGGCAAAGGGCGTCCCGACAATAATGGAAATTAAGACGAGTCGTCCCTAAAGGTGTCGCCGTGGAATTCTTACGCGCCCAGCAACGACTTAATCCAGTTATTTCCTCTCCCAGCAATAAGGGATTCAGACCCTCAACCTCCGAATGTTTTTTCAGCGGTTCAAAGGTGAACGGCACACTTTGTCTTGGTTACACGTCGACTACAAATAGATAATGCATCCGACGACCGCAAATAGACCCATACGTACCACTTTCTCTTTGGGTATTTTCGGGATTCGTCGTAAATAGCTAGGGATTTACAGCAGCCGGTGATGCTCGTGCATTTCGTCCTCATGCAAATGTCAAAAATTTCCCGTACACGCCGAAAAAGGCGGTCTCTCATTATTGTCGGGATTTGCATGCGAATGGGTGTTTTTAATACAGATATATATACTTTTTTTCTGTGTAATTTTTCTTTTTGCGTTCGGACGCTGCGAAGTGCATCTTTATCCTTTACTCTACCGCACATACAAAAGCTAGTCGCGCTGGAGTGAGCTTTACGTGTACAAAGTAGCTTTACGAGACCGACATAAAAAAAAACTCTCCGTCACAAAGACAAAAGTATCATTTCAGTTTTTGTTATCCTTGCCGGAAAATGAAGCTTTTATGACGATCTCTAGTCGATATTTTGTATACACGTAGAAATGTGATAGGGCACGAATATAAAGTCGGTTTTGTTGATATGTGCCCGTTATGCTCGTAAAATACGAAAACAAAATATTGAATTAATACTGCGAGAAAAATTGTGCGAAATACACATGAATCATATTGGTTACATAGAAGATAAAAAATGCGTTGAAATACAAAATTTTCTTTTCAAATATTTGATTCGCATTGATAGTTGATAATATTATATGTAGGTATTTATCATTAGTGGTAGTCTGTCTTATGGGGCTGCAGAGCTGAAGCCCTTCCACTGTATTGAAAAACGATACGGTTATTGATGTTTTTTTAACATTTTTTTCGTTACAAATTAAAAAATAGATATTTTCATCGTAATTTTTTCAACAAATTTTCAATGGATCACTATTTTTTATTTCAACTTCACACCTGCAGCCTACTCTCGTGTATCTACATACATACACTCTCGCCATCCACCACCGATAAACGTGCTTAAAAAAAAATATTTTTGTTGATATCAAAATATTTTAAGGAATACAAAAATCCCGAGTATCTCGAGACCGTTTTGTGCACAAAAATTAAACGAGGCGAAGTCGAAAGATTTGCTCGGCACGCGTCGGCGCTCCATGTTTCTCCTCTAACCAGACCTGATTTATGTCGGATTACACGTGACAGGACACGCGTTTAACTAACGACACCGAAATAAGGCCTCCATGACGAGACCGCTTCCCCGGGGTGACGTTTCGCAGCATTCGAAAAAAAGATGCGAATATCTACTATATTAACAGCAGAGGCAGTACTGCGTTGTCGCTCTGCGTCTGGGGAGTCGATGTTTGCGATGACATCGCCGTATTTTTCAATTATTGTGTTTGGTCGTTATTTTTTTATTAATTCGATGTTTGGGTAATTTTTTTTGGCGATGTTTTTAATATATGCGTGGTTATTGGTGTATTTTGCTGTGTGGAAATGTTTGCTTGTTGTATGATTTATTTTCATTGTGTGAATGATAGTTATAGGTTAGGTGTATTTAGTAAGCGGGAAGCTTCGTAATATACGAATATTAATATAGTTTTAAATATGGGTTAGAGTGGAGCAAATAGGCGATCGAACGAAACATATGATTTTAATAGATCGATCACGATGGTGTACAAATAAACGTGATTAATCTACGAAAATCATATGTTATTCCCGATTTCCCGTCTTGTTTTACCCTCCCCTATTCTAATGTTTTACTATTTGGAACAAAATTGAATTTAATTTAATATCAATAAATTTTAGCCAAATTTTGAGAAAATTTTGTTGAACGATTATTAAATGTTATATTTTTAACATTTTTGCATGAAAATTTAACTTCTTTCACTTAATCTGAAAGCTCAATCGGGTGATATCTCTGAAATAATAAAAGTTTATTCATGAAACATTGCATGCAACATTTCTATTAGATTCGTGTTTGAAAAAAAATAGTTCATTACGAAGCATATCTTAGACTATAATATTTCATTCTTTCAAAACTATAATTTCAAATTCTCAAAAAATCAATTGAACATTCAAAGCACATCTCATTTTTAGCACTGCAATTTAGCCGTATTATCAGAAAAATCTCCACGGGAGAATTCCTCTCGCGTCCTTGACGATTCCTCCGCAGCGAGTTAATTATTTTTACTTTTGTTCGTCGGAAATATTTCCAGAAAACATCCGCCGTGTCCCTGGCAATGTCGCCGCCGAAAATATTCATAAATTTTAAATTTGGGCCCGGAATTTCGGGGATCCCGCGGACTGGCCCCGCGGCTACCTGAAAACCCGGAACACAATTTTTCTTTCATTATCTCCACGCTCCGGCCCCTACTTCTTGATACACTTTTTCCTTCCATCGCGGTTGTTATTTTTCGCCTCTCCCCGACTCGTTAATATTCAATTTGGTCGACTTTCGCAGCCGTAAACTCGCCCGACGAGAGGAAAGCCTTCAATTGAACAACGAAAGAAGGAAAATTCCATACGTGCACGAGCGGGCACAATTGGCCACATTTTAATTAGCAATTCCTGTGTAGTGTGTACACAAATACTGCTTAATATTGTGAAGATACTAAATTGTTATCTTGTGAAAGTAGATTCTTGTAACAGACAATAATCCAATCAGTCGCTTCATCTTGAATATTTACTTTATATGATTTGAAGAAGAATATGTATTTATGACACCTTCCGATACTAAATCTTTAAAATTGATTCTCAATTTTTACTTAAAGACGATCATGAAAGTGCAAATGGTAATTTTTAACTCACTGTCGCATTGTGAGCAGATTGTTAATTCGGTGACACTTCTGATTAAAGACAGTTAATCTAGGGATTAACCATCATGTCTACAAAAGCACTGAAGATCAGAGGTTGAAGTCAAGCATTGTTGGAGGGAAAAAAATCACCCGAAGAGAAAAATCTTCAATTGAACCAAAGAGAGAAAGGTTCGTACGTGTGCGTAGGTGCAATTGGCCACATTTTAACGTTTCGAATGCTTATGATGCGAGTTTTTGTCTCGTTCCGGGAAATTAAGCTCTCGGTGTTTGCGTGCTGTTAGGGTATCGCCCCTAGACGAGGGTCGTGCTGTTGGTCGGGGTGGTGTCTCTTCGCTTTTTATCGCGTTTTATTTCCCGTAATTACCAGAGCCGCGCTTTACGCTCTACACACAAATTGTTACTGCTTTCGCCTCGGACGAAAGCGATTCCTCCGACCATAGCTTCCCCAAGGGTGTCGTATCGTTAAAAATGCAAATTTGAAACTATTCTGGCGTGCTAGGTTTTCAACGATGCATCCGTTCGTTTATATCATTTTTTTTTTCGCCACATCTACGTTTGGATAGACTCTTTCGGAATTTTCGAGAATTTTTTTTGCTCTTCGATTTATATTTTCAACTATTCAAACTTGAATTTTTTGTAATACCTACATATATACAGCTTAATTTCACAATACTCATTCGTACTTTTGAAAATATTAGTCAATATATTTATATGAATTAAAAATAAAATATTTATTATGTATGCTTAATAATATTATATATTAAATAGCAATAACTATAGAAATAAAAATTTTGCTTATTACCTTTAATTACGGGCTTAAAATTTTTCGATCGTTACGACGCAAAAGCTCAAGCGTGCTAACGAAAAAAGGTACGCCGTCGCCATAGGGCGAATTCTCATAAACAAGTTCGAAATTTTCTTTTGAGACGACAAAATTGAAAATTAATATCTCAATTTAGGCGCAATTTCGGCACAACGTTGAGGAACCGCCGCGGAAACAATAAGCTGCACTTAACCGTGAAAAAATAAAAGTTGCGCATAGCCGGACCCATATAAAACTTCGCGCGAGGTCAAACATTTTCTAATGTCGAAAGTTCGCAGTCACTTTGCTGCTATTTCGCTTTCTTTTTTATACTTTCTGCTGCTTTTTTTGTCGGCAATTTTCATTTTTTCATTTTCTCACAAGCGTGAGATGTTCTTCGCTCTTTTGCGGAGTTTCTAAATTATTGTTTTCGACGACAACAAAGGCGATCCGTGGGCGTTCTCGCGATTTGTTTCGCTCAATTGTGCCGGCGCCGATAAAGAAAATTGTTCGGAAAATTGTCGGTTGTTTGGCTGACAATAAATTCATTAGTTTTCACACCGTCTAGCAAGGGTTGTACTTAAAATATTAACAAGGCTCGTACGTGCACTGTCATTAACGCGACATAATGTTCTGTCAACACGATAACGCACAACAAGGGAACTCTAACATAAAAGCATTGAACACTCGCACTTCGGTCGGAAATTCAATTTTATCGACGCTTTGGTCTATATTTAGCACTGTGTATCGGTTTTGTACTATTTTAAATTCGTTCGAAGCTTTGCCGATATTTGTATGTAGAATATACAGCGACTTAGTTTACTTAAAAGAAAATAACAGTTTGGTAGAAAGAGCGATATGAAAATAATATTTTCAGATTTTGATGAAAATAAATGTGGTATTTTGTAAAAATATTTATAAAAATGCTTCAAAAGGAAATTTATATTTTCATCTGTTAAACAAATTGTAAAGCACACATACTAAACTGACTTAATTAGTTAATGAAGAGCCAATCTTTTCATTTTTTCCACCCTCACGTTAGTAAACTACACTAAATCCCCGAGATACATAATTGGTCTTATACGCAAGGCAACTATCAGAGAAACACCGACTGCTAATTCAGGGAGTCAGTGTAATTAACTAGTATTAGAGTTACAAAAGTGGATACATATAGTTATCATTTTCAATATCACAGCATCCATTTTGAATAAAATAAAAACGCATTTATTTGACAATAAACCACTCGAATCCGTTCCCCGCATACATATTATACGATGATCGATTCTCGCGTCAAATTAAATTCGCACCGCGTTCACGCTTATTTATTTCGCTCACTGTAAATATTTCATCGTCCATTTAATTGACAGTCGGAGAACACTCGACGCATACCGAAAATATTTGTCGGGGGCGCATTCGAGGGGAACTCCGAGTGCATGCACCCTGAGTCAGCATGAGCTGGCGACGACTGATTGGGGGTGACCTCTCCATATAACTTTACACTACCCACATTCTGCCAGACCCTCCCCCTGTGCAGATCTTTGCACGCTTCGAAGACGCTCTTACATCAGGGCTGACATAGACTGTTACTCAGTTTTATGATATGAAGCACTTAGAACTTTAGCCTCAGCGCGATCTATGGATTTCCGATATAAATTGAATGCGATACTGCACTTTTATTATGTCGTATTTTTTTAAATATTTTGTAGAAAATAAGTATTCGTTTCGTAGAGTAATCGTATTATAATCGGTGATGTTAATTGGATGTGACGTTCGAACCCTAATTTTATGTCGAAGTTCGTGGAGGATTTAATGTAGCATGCATCTTTAGTGACTCATGCTGGGGTCAGAAAAAAATGGGGAAGACGACAATGAAGTTCACAAAGGAACTATTGTCGTCTAGCTGCACCCTCGATGACTGTAATACCAGCATTTTAGTCGAGACGTATTGTTGTACATAAAAATACAAGACGGCCATAAAGCATTGCTCCCTTTTTTACAACCCTATTGCAAGATGAGCATTATTCAAAGTATTACACAGCTATTTTGAATCTAATATCTTTGATAATGACATGCAAACAAATATTGAATTATAGATTTATAAAATAGGATACAGAAATATGTACTATAAAATATACAATGTTTAATTCAATTCTGAAATCTTTTTATAATATTATATGTAGCGTTTCTTTTTAAAATCCGTAATAGTTTCTTATATAATTTAAAAATTAATCAAGGACAGTTTGATTATTCGTGATATTATTACATCTGGTACCAACATTTGGAATGATTTTTTAAATAAAGTATCTTAACCCTTTCAGAGGTTTTTTTTTTTATTTTATTCAATAATTAAATTTGTTTCTCAGAAATTAATGAATGTATTTTGAAGTAGACTCGTAGTTTGCATTTTTGAGCGCGATAACATATTACGAGTCCGACTCGTTATTCTTTCCGAATAAATAATTAATTTCTTCTGATTGTGAGTAATATTTTAGTTTGAAAAATCATTCCAAATGTTACTAACAAATTCATTCTTATGAACTGTACTTGATAAATCATCAAATCATAAAAAAAATAACAAACCGACTTATCCAAAATTCCTCAACAGTAGTGATGCATAAACGAGTCCTGGAATTCTTAAAATTTAAAATTGAGAGTGTGCACCGAATCTGCGAGTGCTGGAGAATCCGAAGCGAAGGTTCCTCAGCGGTCATGTCCGTGGCGCATGTCGTGGGGCGCCCCCGGCTCTAAACTTCGTTATCAGGCAGTGGCCATTAGGCGGCCGCAGGGGGGCGGAGGCGCCGGCCGCTGCAGATGCGCCCCCATCGACAACCTTGTTTATGGCCGGACAGGGAGAAACACTGGGTGCATGGGGTGAATGCATGTGAACTTTCTAGAATGTGTCTGTAAAGTCCACAGACACACAGATTGATATTTTAGTCGAAAAAAATTTTTTTTTCTATCGCTAATTTGTTGGTGTGTCTGTGTTCGTGTAACGTTTCAGTTACAATTTTCTCTGCATTGATGTTATGAACATTGCATAAAGTAGGCGCAAATAATATCTATATTATAAATCTATATTATAAATACGCTAACGATGCTCGAAATTTTCAGCCACGGCTGTGGCTCGAACCCGCGCCTGCTGATTATTAACCCACCGCCTACGTTCTGAGCCACGGGTCGTAATTAAGGAACTGCATCGTTTTACATATTTAAGGCGTAAAATCTTTTTTTTTTTTTATTTCACACATAGATGGAAATAGGAATTTGATTAATTCCGAACTATTTTGATACACATGCGCCTACTGCAAGTTGTCTATAAATGTAATCTAGCCGAGTATGCGTTAGTATTTTCAATGGATTGATTCAATTGATTAATCTGAATTCTATAAAAATCATCGTTTGTCTGACTGTTAGTCTCTATTTGTGTAATCTATATTTTTTTCAAATAATTCTCTAGATACATTTCGATTGAACTTTTCAAAGTACTAAATACTATATTTTTGCATACACATGCTGTCAGGCTTAGTGTTGTGAAGATGATATAATAATTTTTTTTTTTACATTGTGACTGCACCTTTAGTAGATTGTGGATTTTCTGTTCTATGTTTGGTTGTGTAGTTTTCGAAAGACTTGTATTGGCGAGAGTGGGATTGTGAGGTGGTAGACTCTTGCACAGATATATGCAACGTTCCACCATTACTGGGATCCAGTTATGAAAGCACGTAGTTTGCGGAAAGCGGTTTCGAGTAGTTTTATATCGTATTATTCCAGATCTGCGACAATTTTATTTAACTCAGATTCAGAATACTAACGTTTTTCAATTGGCAATTAAACTGTTGTGTAGTATGAATTCGTTATTGATGTCGTCAATTTCTAGTTTTCTTAACAAAGTAAAGAATCAATCATCATATCTACGTGTCATTCTTTATAGAGTTGTACATCTACGACACGATATCACAATATAGAGCCAGAGTATTGTCTTCGTTTTACGGAATTGTAGCAACAGAGTTCGATGTCGAGTTCGAACTGTTGTTTTGAAATCGACGAGAAAAGTTTGCCTTGTTCCGAAGCGTCGTTCTCCCGCTCGGACTACGAAATGTGATGACGTCATTGTTGACTTTTCTAGTTTTCTCAAATGCGAGACACATTTCGAACGCTTCGCTAAAAGCTTCAATTGTTCTGTGTAAAAGTCGTATTCCACTCACGAAATAGTGGATATTTCGAGTAAATAAATTAAACTTGCTTATCTCATTCTTACGCAAACATTTTACAGAATAAAATTTTGCTGTTGTTTACACAACCTTCTTCTCATAAAAATTGTGTATTGTGCTATGAAAAATTCAAACGGTGCTTATATTTGTTCGCAACGAATTCTTTGTATATACAATACATGAATATTTTTCACATTAATGTTTAATATCAATTTACATTTCAAATACGTAATACATACATATTAATATTTGAAGTTGGTTATTTAAATAAACAAGATCAAAGGTTTGTGGTAGTCATGCATCATTTCATAACAAAATTTTTCATACGTTTATGTGATAAGTTCTTCTTTTTCTATTTATCCAGACGAGTTTTTTTTTTCACAAAAATCGACTTCCAAACTCTTTTCATCGTATTTTAACGCCTTATCTTTTAACAATTTTCCAGAGAACCCGAGGAAAAAAAACTTTAACAATTTCCCCGCTGCGAAGTTGCGTTTTCCCGCCGGCGAAAAATTTATGATAATCGTTTCGTTTTTTCCCTTAAACAAACATTATGATACGTTTCGCAACGGCGTGACAACTAGCACAAATATAAAATAGGTTTTTACCATCACTCGATAAAATGAGCAAATAAAAAAATCACGTATCTATATAATATGAAAAGTTCCGCCTACGCTCTCCTATAATGGACAGAAATAAAAATATATTATAACACGTGACACGCAATTTCTTCGACGATTTACGTTTTATTACAGTGCCACCAATAGTAAAAGTTGAAAAAGCAATTCTAAAAACACCGCTCCGTTTGCGTTATTTTATAAATGTTTATCGTTTTCGCAAAGGAATGCATCTTTCGATAGTTTCATACAAAGATTATTAAATAACCGATAGAATCATTCAGAGCTCACTAAGCAGAGATAATAAAAGCAAAGATAAATACCTTATAAAAGACATCCATATAATAAATAATTTACCTTCTTACCTACCTTACTTACCCCTAATAATTTAAAATAATTCTGTACCTTCGAAATTTCTAAAAATGCATCTAATGCGTTTGATTTCTTTTCTCGACTTCTTGTTCTCTGGAGTTGAACGCTTTTAGCTCAAATTGATCAATTTGATTACTACAAAATTATTTCGTGTCATTTTCCACTAGCCATTGAGTAAAATCAATATGCCAATGAACGTAATGAATAGCTCCTTTTTTCATTGGAGCGAAATGAAAAACGCATCACGGCGTTTATACCACATCGACAGAGTCCAATTTCCCGACTTTGATTTATTTTCAGACCGTAAAATAAATTCAGCGGTCTCCGTTAGCTGGTAAAGACGACACTCGCTTGTCGTAGGAACGTTTCCCATTTCAATAGAGCCTTCCTCAAAGGGCAATAATAATTATATCAGTCGGATCATTAGTCCGTGCCGTAAGAGGAGCCGAACGATCTTACCCGTCTTGCTAGAGAACGTAGATACACATACGTATGTACTGAAAACCTAATATTCCAGCTAGTAATACGAGCTAATAAGCGTCGGTGAAATAAAACGAGCACCGTTAATAAGGCTATTTGATGACGTAATCGCGTGATTATTAGGACTCGTTTTAATTCTGCGTACACACGGAAAACTCGAATCTCGAGGGGTTTTATATAAATCACAGTCGTTTCACCGTGTCTTTAGATTGATTATAATATATGAATATTCATATGTTTATTTCTTTTATGGCAGCTTATTTGTATAAATTATATGTACATACGAAGCATGTGAGGAAGCATATTTTGAATGAAATTTTCATATCTGACGTGCTACTTTTTTCGAATTTATTGTTACAGGTGTTCTTACTCGATTATTTTTTTTATATTTCTCAATTTAATATCGTAAAAGTGAAAAAGTAGAGCCATATTGCTAGAAAGTTCGAAGGTAAATAAGAATATACTTTACGATAGATGACGCTAAATTGATCAAATATAATCGTTACAGATAAGTTGTAATCAATTAAGAAAATCGACATGTGACTTTCACCAGTAATCAACAGAACTCGAAACGAGCATCAAGAGTGTGCTAAATTAAATCAGAATGCACAAACACCATACTGCTATACCATTAACGATGTATTATTTCGAAATCACATACAGTAGAGTTTATAAAACGTATCAATACTACTTAACAAATCCATATTATGAATCATAGAGAATTTTTGTAAAATTTACAAAAACACGCAAGACCAATAAATCACATAACATATATCTTAAAACTCACTACGTTCGTTCAGAAAAAAATCATATCTCGGGAAAACTCATACGTACATAAGTGAGTACGTATAAAAGCAAAACGAGTGCGCGTTTATCCAGGATGCCGGTCGATTGGACAATCGGTTGACCAGAATGGCACCAGTTTCGGTCGAGCGAAACTGCCGATAATGCATGTATGGCGCACAGTTCTACGCTATTTTTATATCATAATTTGATTTTTATTATAGTCGATGCGGGGAGGAATCGCGTGTTCGATTTTAAGTGTGCTCTTCCCCCCCCCTAAATATGAGCACAAATTGTGATATAATAAAATCGATGCGATTTAGCTATAAAACTTTCCGAAATGTATTTCAAATGATTTGACGTTACATAGACGATTCGAAGTTTTATCGGTCGATTTGCAATAATTTTGGTTTTTATATGAAACTATACAGATTTCAGTTCAAAGATATTAAATTCAGTGCAGACAGTTGCATAAACGATTTTTGATAATAAACATATTCTTTCATTAATGCTGTCTTTTTCCATACGGTTTCATTTTGACACGGTCAAGGATTTTTTTAATATAGTAGTGTAGGTATTCTATCTAGTATCTAGTCAATGATTCAATTTAAGTTTTCTTTAATATATTTTTTTTATCTGTACTTCTCTTGAATCTGAACTTGATCCTTACTTTTTTTTATTCGATTTCCATTGGCATGGTGTTTGAGAAGAACATCCATATCTACCGTATAAATCGAGAAATGAGTATGGTTAAATGTAATATAATATGAGAATATGTATTTTGTTTATTTATAGCTGAAAAATCACCGAAAAAAATTAAGCTCGAAGCGAAAAAAGCGATAACCGCTTATCCGACCGCCACCAGAAACAATCTGCGAACAGTCTCCGCTATAACAGCAAATCATACGTAAGAAAGGATATCCTTTGCGAAATTGTTGAGCGTCGGACTGCGGAGCACACGTACGCTCTCTAAACGATCACTTCCTTTTCCTGTTCGAGATCAGGAAGTGCGGCGTTCTTCCTGGAAAATCCGCTTTTGCAGGCGCCGGAAAACTCCGCGCATCCGAAGATACAACTCGGAGCTATACGGCCTGTATTATGTTATGTCTACTTGCGAATAGTATCGAATGGACGTCCGTTTGTGCACTAAATATTGGCAAACAGAACACGTCTGCTGTGCACCACCTGTCCGTGCCAATAATGGCACTGGTGGCACTGTCATAAACTTCGAATAGATTACCATTAGCGTGTGTTTAAAATGTTTCGGGTGATAGTACGTTTAGGGATCAATTGATTATTTAATGACAGCAGTTTGTATTTTTGGACATTTCTTAGTTAAAAAAAATATTTTTTTCAAAAAACCAATGCTGGAAATCGAACCCTAGTATCTTCTCGATACTCATATTATTACATCTTCTACATACATATGTTGCTTAAATTAATTTTTTGATACATATTATTTGTAGATGTTCAAAGTTACATAATATGAATACATTTTGACACATTCTTGTGAATCAATTACTATTTATGGTTATAAATTTAAGTACGAACAAAAATATTTCATTAATCAATCCAAATCAAAATGATATTATATAATCACTATAAACGAATAAAATTAACCATCTCCTTTTACGTTAACATCTAAAAAACATAAAAACAACCAACTGCAACATTAACCTCTATCGAAAAAAAAAACACATACGAATCACGTACAACCGATATTGATTTCAGTACCGAAACATCAATTGCCGCAACAAACTAAACATATCGAACCCGCCACAGGAGGATCGAGGGCGAAGGCTCACAACAAACCACCAGCCCTCCGGAGTAATTTATGGTATAATTAGATCAAAATATGACACCACAACCATGGCACAACCGGCTCGTAAACCTTTTGCCACTCTTCTTTGCCGTGCAAAACTCGCGGTCGCTGATTATCCAGAGAGAGGTCGTAAATTCGACTGCACCCCGTTCCCTTAGGGCCCCTTTATACACACCTATAGCTGGGCGTTTAAAGTTTGGCTATAAACTTCGTTCCATATTAGGCTTATGCTCTCTTGGCTTTTCGGCGGGTCTCTAAATAAAATTTTGTGAGTAATTCCGTTTTAATTTTGTTGATGAGTGCGCGAGAGCCTAGTGTGCGTTCGGGGTAATGGCGCGTATAACTCTCGAAGGGTAATTATTTTTCATTACGTATAGTATAGGTATGTATTGAATTTTTTGCTGAGAAAATATACTTGAGAATCGACGAAAATGATATAATTAAAAAAAAAATTAGTAGTCTACACGTTGTGACATCTGAAAAAACTTTCAATTTAATACAATGTTTAAAACTAGAACGTCAAAATGAATTAATTGCTTTTTATACGGTTTCCGAATTTTAATTCAATTGTATTTTTTTTCGAGTTTTTCATCACAGATAAGCACGTACAAATGAATAAAGACATTTGATAAAAAAACATGGACGCAATTATTCGCAGAACGATTAAAATTTATTCTTGAGCGAAGACAATCAAGAATAAAAATGATCCGCAGGAAAAATTCTCCTCCGCCTCTAATAAAACAAGTTTTCGCGTTATTATTTTTCCGCGCAAACGGAAAGCGAATTTGCATATATTTTCCTTTGTAAAATTTTTACCCGCGGAAAATCGTCCACACAATGCGCAATAAGCTCTCGACCGCGCACAGGTATATGATTTAGGAGTTAATACCGCTTTCAGGAAAATCTGAGAAAATCGCAAGAAGAACTTCAGTTCAATGAAGCAGAAGGAACGGAATAAAGGCCCCGGGCCTCGCGGGACCCACTGATGTGTACCACACCCACCGGAAATAAACTTGGGGAAAGGCTTTCACCCATATCTCTCCAAACCGAGATATATATCTGATTTATCGGAAAATATTCGACGTTTCCGACACACATTCAAATTTTTTTTTCTTTTAAACCGAAATATTTTTTCATTCATATTTTCTTTTTTTTTATAATATTTATTTAAATTGGATCATCAATTTTCGATTATCTACCCAATAATCATAATCTAATATGTGCAATGGTATAAAGCGTTTGTGCATGCCGTATCGATTCAGAAACTTGGGATGCCTAAGCTATTCGAGTCCTGTCGTATACTGGCGAGAGTCACATGTTTTTCTTTATTGTTTAATTGATATTGGAACATGATAGTTTATTTCGAAAATTTGATTGGTTTTATATGACAAAAGTATTGATTTAACACATTATGAAATGATTCCTAAAAATGAATCTAAACCCACCCTGTCTTGTATCGAGTAAATTCAGTCGAGTTAGCAATACACTATTATGCATCCTTATTTATATTTCAGAGTTTCTCTATCTCTTCATTTTCATATTAATAATTTAATTGATTTAAAAATAATTTGATAACAATACTTGTATCAGTAAGAAAATTTAAAGTAATAGAAACGTATTCATAATAAATATTTAGATTAAATCATAGAATAGTTAGTTCTATGGACAGGGGAGATTTCTGAACGAAAAAAAATAATATTCGATGTCACAAATTTATTCTTTTTCTTATCAAGATTTAGACATAAGAAAAACAACCCTCTTAAAGATGATCACGCGTCGCTTCGCATAAATCAAACCTCATGTTACAGATTCAAGAATATGCGAATATAATGACGACCGGTGATGCGACGCCCTTCGCATACGTACGTAGGGCACGCATTGATTGTTTTTCCGATATCTCGCCGCGTTTTGAATATCTTTAGTATGAAAACGTGCAAGAAAGAAGAAAATGCTAATCGCGCCCCTTCGATTTCCCGCAATTTTCCGCGGCCGAGACAAAAGCCGCGAACGGTTGCTTCGACACGCGCGAGCTCACGAATTTTCAATATTTTTCATTCATTCAAAAAAATTATAAATAAATTCGTATTTGGCTAACATATAAAAATAGATTTAATCAATATTTTACTGTTAAAAAAACATTTTTAATTAATTCATAATCTACTTAATTATAATGAATAAAACAATTTTCAATACAGATATTCTGAAAGATTTCAAGTGAACCAAAGTGAAAAATAAATTATTGAAAAACTTGCCCTTGAATATATCATAATTGTATTCCACGGTTTGATTGTCTTATATTTGTTCAAATTTTCCACACTTAAATAATAAGAATAATTATCGGTAAAAATGAAAACACTCAGATATCATCCGCACAAAAAGAAGAGCATATCGATTCCGAAAAAAGATATAAAAGGAATTACTTAAAGGTTTTCGATCCTTAGGGGAGTTGAACCACTAATCCTTCTTCGACTTGCACGAACACGATCACTCGCCATTTTCATATGCGATTACCGAAAGGAAGATGGAAATGTCGAAAAATATATTACCATTTCATTTTCTTGTTCGTGCTCGAATATTGTATATTTGGCGCAATAATATCCTTTTAATTCGAGTGTCTTTTCCATGCAGACAACTTCCATTTACCGCTTGCAACAACGAAGAGATAGACATCGAGCAGTTCGCTAAAATTGTCAAAAAGGGAAGGGTTAAATTTTACGAGAACGTGTGCAATTCTTCGCGGGCGCATGAATCAGGTCTTTCATTTTAAATTGCTTTGAGATTTTATCGCGAGGCATGAACTGCGAATTGTGCCCAGTGCTAGGGCAAAAACTCCAACTTCCAGTCTGGCGAATGTCTGTCCATCGTAAAGAGAACAATCACCCTATATAATATATCTACACAACTACCCGACTTTATTCTTTTAACGGAACTCGAGAAAAACGGCACTCTGCGAGTTTTACGACCAATTTTTGACCGCAGCATCTGATAAGCTTCGCTCACTTTGCTTCGAATAAACAAGAGTAGCGTAACGCACATTTTTCACAAAAAACAACATCATATAGATAGAGATGCTCTTGATACGTGCGAACTCATATTACACGTTGGATTTATGAGCCCCAGTTTACTCTTTTTTGTATTTTTTTTTGCTCTTCTGTTTTTTCATCAAAATTGTTATTTTGTCAAATTATTCAATAACGGATTAACACTGGATTTTCATTGGAACATGATCGTGATTGATGTTATGGGTAGATCTTAAAATGAACAGGGGAACGTGAAAAATGACGAGAGTGATTGACGTTGTAAAAATTATTAAAAATAATTGAGCAATACGTGACGTTTACATCGATGAAAATCGTATCGGATTTTACGGGTCGTAAAATTCAAAACGATGCGCAATGCAATATTTCCTTCGCGTTTTTAACTTATGATGTATGCTTACGTTCATAAAATGTACATATGGCGTTATTTATGCATGGAAAATGTCATTAAAACAAGATTTATGCCGATTTTCCCCCGAGATCGGTTTTGTATACATATTTAATTTAACTATTCCGACACAAGTTCACACGAGAGCAAGCGACATGGCGCTAGAATTAATTTAAAAACCCGCAAAAGATCCCGCGGGAGAATGTTTTCGTCATTATATCAAAATTTAACCACTTTCAGATGAAGTTTGACTAACAAATTTCCAGCTCGTTTTTTCACATATTCAGAGCGAAGCGCATAAGCGACACCTTATCGCCGCTTCATAAACACAAAGTGCATATGAAATAATGATTATATCATGCAGAATTCAGAAAGAACACAATTCGATAAATTTTATCTATTTCTATTAAATAAGCACACGTGTGAGAACTCAAATGAACATCTGAATACACAGAATCAAAACTGAGCACACAGAACCAAACGGTATGTAAAATCTTGTCGAAACACCTAGAGCAACACCATAGAAGCAGCAACCGCAACACGATGCAGTGTCGCCTCGGAAAATAATTTAATCTCGCCGCGTTCCATCTTCATCGTCGCCTGTTTATACACGACTGTGAGGCTTATGCATATACACACCGATGGCGGTAATAAATCATGTTGGGGGCCCGCGCCCCCGGGGACTGCGCCCCCGCAGGACAATGGGCGCCGAGGCGCAGCTGCCAGTCCGTGACCGACACGCGACATTAATCGCTCACATTAGCGCGTACATTTCAATTGCTGATATAGAACGCGACATAACACTACATACATACGAGGGTCATTTTTTTATTGAGTACCGTTTTGGGAAAAAGTTCACAAAATCATTCGTTTCCAATCAAATTTTATTTTAAATGAAAGAAAATTTTTTTGACTACTTTTCTATATAATTGGAAATATTGTTTGAAATAAGTCGCATCAGGAAATCAATTTATCTATGCCTCTTCCAAATAAAATCAACCTAGTTAGACGCTATTTTCACCCCAACATATTTAATTTCGTAATGTATAAAAACTTCATACAAAGCTTTCTCATTGCGAACTATCTGTTTTCACTAATTTTCTATGCATTTTTCAATCAAATCATTGACAACAGAAGACTTCAAATACTGCAACTATCTACGAAAAAGCATAGAAAAATTGATATCCCGCTACAACTAATACCATAATAATGTTTCCAATCGGGTAGAAAATAGCTTAAGAGATGCTCTTTCATATTGAAAAATTTAATTTGATTTGAAGATAGTGTTTTCATATTTTTCTATGCATTTTTCAATCAAATCATTGACAACAGAAGACTTCAAATACTGCAACTATCTACGAGAAAGCATAGAAAAGTTAATATCCTGCTACAACTAATACCATAATAATGTTTCCAATCATTCAAAAAATAGCTTAAGAGATGTTCTTTCATATTTAAAATTTAATTTGATTTAAAGATAGTGTTTTTATTTTTTTCCTCTAGCAAAACAGTTCAAATTGTATCTAGGTCTCTATTTTTCAGCAATTTTGAAATTAAGTTTTTCTTTTTGTTTAGATAAAGTTATCCTAGATTATCCTTGCATTATAAATGGCTCAAATTAGCTGGCAAAGATTTTTGCACATATTTTTCTAAACGGAACTTAATAAAAAAACGCACCTCGCACAAACGTACCAACAAACGGATGGGATCAGCCGAAGGTCGCTCTCTCCCGGCTTAACCCATTCAATATGAAATGTGGCTAAAATTCAACTCATCGACGAATATATATTAGGCAATTCCGGCAGAGAAAACACGAGAAATTGCGCAGAGTCGGCTCGAAATCTCGCGTACTTCATACGCACTCGGGGCGCGCACATCGTCCGCGATATATCAGAGGGCCCTTTTCCAGATTCGGGTCCTTCGGCCATGAAAAAGGGCCGAAATATGGCACTCGGCTGAAAATGTGCAGGCGAATGTGGCCTATTTATCGGCGAAAGTGTGTGGCGCGTGCCTCAGGTCCGAGTTCAAAGGGCGCGCCGGCTTTATATTCAAACGCTTTCGCCGTAGCCGCGGGAAAAAGAATAGTTTTTTTATGTTAATGCCGGAGGGACTAAATTTATTTAACTTTTTTTGGTGGGCAAGATCGGATTTACGATTCTGTCACTTTTTTTTTCCCCCAGCCCGGCCGACTTATTAATTTAATTTAATCGTGCGGTAGTGTAAGATCATACTAACGGTCTAATTAGAATTTTTTTTAAAGAGAATTTTTGATTTTATTAATTTTTATTTATGTTTGGATTGGGAAATGATTTTGTGAAGCCTTTAAGAAAAAATATCCTTATTAAATCCGGTGAGCTTAACATCCAATTTGATCACCTTCACGCTACCGCAATAAAAACAATCATCCCGAGATGAAAAGAAGTCGTGGAGATAACGAGTCCTTTTGCAAATTTATTTTTACTTCTCGGAGCGGACGTGTCTCGAATACCTATACACTCATTTTTTTTAATTCGGACAATTTTCATCGTTTATCATAATTTTTTGCTGATAAAATGAAACGAGATTTGACTTAAATACGATGAAAGGCGAGCGAGTACATGTATTCACATAGACGTGTCCCGAAAGCGAATGTATCTCCCGGTTTTTTTCCTCGTCGCGCTATAAATCATTCGTAATAGGTTTCGCGGCATATCTTTTTCATTACGTCCGTGTTATTAGAATTGTGCCTTTAAACATTTCCCCCATGCGAACGTCGAACGATTCGAAAGCGAACGGGACGCTCCAGCCATTTTCACGGAGGGTAGCAGTAGTTTTCCCCGCGGATTCCATCCCCCGTGTTCCGCTTAACCATTCTTCAAGTGGCTTGACATGCTTGTTATTCAGCACAACAAGCGTGTTCTCGTTTATCAAAGGACCAAGAGAGAAAGAGGCGCTCGCATCGCGCAACTCGTTTTGTACGCCCGAAAGGTATTTTTCTTTTGATATATCAAACTCTGCCGATCCGAACGGTGGTATATAGACAATCGTCGACGGCTGTCACCGATAAAGGGCCGAACGAAGGGCTGTTTTTAGAGAGCGTGAGTTGTGACGGCTCGGTTCGAGTTCGACGTTTACACTTGAACCGAACGACAAACGTGCTCCGAAGAAGAAACAATCGAACGTACGCGTATTTCTCTTAAAAATTTTGTCATTCGCTTACATAAAAACTCATTTTTACAACCAATCATCAAACATAATAATAACGCTATTCCATCTGTCAGTCTGTTTGACTGTGTGTGTGTCCGGTGTAACGCTCCATTGCATCGCAAAGCTCAATTCCGAATGAAATTTTCAACGATTCTCATACGAAAATGCCATTTCGCCGTCGGCAGTAATATCTATCTATGTTTATCGTATTTATTCATAGCTGCAAATTTATTTATTAAAAATACGAAACAATTGCTTTCGATCGCGTTTAATAGAGATAATTTGAAATTATTTGCGCATTATCAATAACTGCTAAAATGCACACGTATAGATATCTAATATCTAACTCAAATAGATAGGTCACATTTTGCCTTCAACAGCAATCGATTGGTATTTTTTCCGAGAAATCATAATTCATTGACTCAATCTAATACAAATTTACTTTCACAAACCGAGCGATAATACTCAGTAGCTAAATTGCTCGTAGGTATATAATATTCTGCTTAGCTTAAAGTGCGTTCTTACAAAAAATGGTTAGGCTCATGTGTAAATGCTTCATTAGGAAGCTGGGGTGTTTTGCGCATCTGCATATCAAGTTGCAAGAGTCCCATTGCGTCAAGGAATGGTGAATATTTGCGAGTCTGTGCTGGTTCGGACGATTCGTGTCGGGTTCGTTGCTGAGTAATCTCAATATCTTGTGTATGATGTGTGCTTTGTTGAGGTTGACAATTGTGTATCCTTGTGTCTTTTCAGATGAGATATGCTAACTCGAAGGATTTCATTGTGCTTTGTGCTCCTTGTATTGTTTAGATGTATTTCTTGTTTTATCAACGCAATTTCTTAAAATATAAATAAACTGTCGATTAAATTCAAATGTTATTTTTATAAAACACCAAAAACTTATAAGTCTATAAATACGTAACACAAGTCATAAAATCTTAAAATAAACAAATATACAAACCGAAAATACAAATCCCGAAAAAACCTCGAGAACCTTCATAAAACCGCAAAATTCTACCATGTCGTAAAATTTACACGGAGCTGCAATATTATTCCATGACGCCCGAAAATAACCGCCCTTCGTACGAATATACAACAGTACGACACAATTTCGACGCAAATTTGTACTGTTTTGACGGAAAGTCGATTAAGACGACGGGCGTATCGGTTTACATTACCGACCCCCCATACACGTTGTATTGTATATATTCGAAAACAAGGCTTTCCCGGGCACAAAGGGCCACGTGTGACTTATGATCGCCAACACATGTCCGTCATTAGTCGTGTATACTAACATACGACCTTAAAATATCGCGGACATTTCTCATACCGCGTGATGAAGCATGCACGTTAATTTCCATTCATAATCGCGGTTGAGTTTTCCCGGTATCGGTAGAGTTTTTCCGGTATTGATCGAATTTTCCGGTATCATTCGAGTTTCCCTGGAATCGGTTAGGATTTTCGTTAAGTTCGCGTTTTGCAATCGCAATTATATTGTGCAGTTTCGCAATTAGCGTACGTACGAAATGTATGTTGAGCTATTACGAGTATGTATTTATAGTTGAGCTTACTGTTGCATGACTTTTAATTAGTGCATGAGCGATAGAAAATTTTAATTTACTCGCAAACGTAAGAAAAAACCTTTTATTTCGAATTTCTTTGAAATGATTTGTTATTACTGAAGTTAAGATGTTTTTTGTAATTATTATAAAAAAATATATCATTAATCTATACAAATAACTAGTTTTACTAAACGTAGCACGTTTTTTATCTCAAATTTCATAATTGAAATATTATGCTCATATGGAAATTTATTATTATTGCCGTATCCAATAGATATCTAATGAATCGATCGTAATATCTAGAATATATTCTGATTAGGAATAAGTAAATTACGGAGCATAGAAATACGCACTATCATACGTAACAAACGAGCGACCGGCGAACAATACGCCTACGTAAGAAGCGTTCCAATAATTTCAATATTATACAGCTCAATAAAATAACGAGATGGAGGTTCAAAGCGCTTACTTTTTTCATAGACGCACACAAACACAACTATGTCCGAACGAAAAGGACAAATTCCGACGGAAATTTTCCGCATTTTCCTCAGTAACGGTCACCGAGGCGCTTCGCGGTGTTCACTGCGAATTTTCCGACTGCCAAACAAATGGACGTGGAATAGTCGACTGGAGAATAGATTTTCAATTCGATTCCCCTTTAACGCTATTGCTTTTGCCCCATAAATGTCGATAAAGACACCATAGGGGGGAACAAAGGCAACAAACAACGGGACGAGCATCAACGGATACACTCCCTTCGGTGAGCGAACACACAACAATCGCGGATATATCTCGCTATCTGGCTGGCTTCTGCATTCGAAAATGCGCCCGATCCGATACAGAATCAGTATTGTGGAAACGCAATATTATTCCGGGGAAACAGACGAAGGGATTCGTCTAAAATTTTACGCCCCAGTTCGAGGATTTGCGCGGATTCGCACAATTCGCGCAGATAAAGTCTGAAATTCGAACGTAAAACACGGAATGATTTGGTCTTGCGCGTACTTTAATAATGCCCCCGTTTCTTTTCTAGAATTTCAATTTTCTCATTTTTATAAATAACATCAAAGAGGGTGTCGCAAATTAATGGAAGTTCTCGAAGCACGATCGTTATTCTCGTTTTCGTTATCAATTAATGTGGATATAAAATATTTCATACAAAGTAAGTAATAATGTGATTTTATCGCATACTCTGGAATGAACTGATGTAAATATACGATAAAAATAAATATGAATAATTATAAGTTGTGAATGAATATGTATTTTTCATTTTTTTTTTAATGAAAATATCTCTTTACTCATTTTCGTTCGAATGAAAGCTCGTTTATTTTTCGATGTAAAATCCTTATTTTCATGTTTATTTTAAATCCTTTACATTCAAAATATTTTTGTTTGAAAATAAACAATATGAAAAAAAAATCGAATAGATAAACAAATTCATTGACAAAACTCCACGCCGAACAACAATTCAACTACCCATATAAGCTCGCAACATAAAACGCCCAAACCATTATTCAAAAGCATTTGTTCCGAATGAAAATTCAAACCAGAAACTGAATATCCCATTCGCATATTTCACAATGAAAATACCTAAAAAAAAAAAAAAAAACACGAAAATCCGCTCGAAAATAATAACATCGAAAGAGCGAAACGCACTACTAACAAGTGAACTCCCCGACGAGATCCACCCATAGCTGATGAATTAAAACCGACGATACAATTTATCGGCCCACATCCGAATATTTATGCATGTTTGTCTGTCCATGTGAAATATATTCACGCTGGCAACACTTTATCAGGCGGGTGGGCGGGAAAACCGACCCCCCTGCGATACCATACTAAGCCACCCGCTCGTCCCCGCGGAAAATATTAACGAAAGCGGCCCCGCAAACGACTCTTCGGCGGAATAACGGAAACGAAATTAAATAAAGGAGGCTTTCGATTAAAAATTCCTCGTGCGAACGCCGTTAAGTGAAGGGGTTAACGAGGTAAGGGTTGACGTGCCGCCCACCTAATGGGCGCTAGGGACTCGTGCCCCTAGGTACGTGCTGCACTTTTACGTTTATTTTATTTTATTTTCTTTCGTTCGGTAAATTAAAATTTAAAATAATCGTTCGTGAGACCCGGTGTCGTGTTCGCTTTAGGTCTTTTTTGCTCTCGTTTATTTATTACGTGGCGTTTTGAATTTGTAAAAAAATGCATGCTAAAATGAAAAATTCTGTTCTTCGCGATGGCTTTGTGTATAATGATTAAATTTAAAGTAAATGTAAATTTGGCGCACGTGTTTCTGGTACCTAGTATTGTATTCGGATATGTCGGATAAATTAATAAATGAAGAGGATTAAAAGAATTTTTAAAAATGTATAAAAAATATTGTCTTTTATTTTAATGGAGCTAATCACGTTGTGTACTAAACAGCTCATATTTCCGATTAATTCATTATATAATAATGAAATCTTCCGAATAGCGATTATTATATCGTTCAAATCAAAGTTGTTTGAGTAGACGTAAATAATTTATGATCTGTTTAATGAAATATTTAATAACACAATAAGCGATTTATATAGAGCATTCAGGAGTGATTAATATCTGTATATCGTAATAGTTGATCTTTATGAATTCATTAATGCTATTCATCAAGCCATTCACATAAGTTATTTATATCAAAATGCTTGAATTTATCGTTCATGTTAATTTTATAGTACTTTGATGATCACATAGATAAATCTATTATCATCTATATAAAATTATATTTTGAAACATGAACGCTTACTACAACAGCATAATCTAACTTTCAAGCACATCTCACTCACCAAACACAAAAAACATTCATTCTAACACACAAAAACTTTCACTCCCCCGACTAAAAACAACCCCAACCATCCAAGAATACTAATACGATTCAATTTCCGAAACACCCATCCAAACTCGACGATAATCTCGCATCTAATTCCACGCGCGAGACTCGCGACTCTAACGATGCACCGCCGGGAAAAAAAACACCCTACCTGAAAAAACCCTATACGAAAAAAAATATTCAAATTATCCACAAAATCCTACGGCCGAAGGGAAAATCCACCGACAACGTAATGCCCGGCAAATGAATACTCGCTAATAGGGCCACGAAACCGAAAGCAGAACATCCAGGAATTTCTGGACTCGGATAGTGGCGTAACGAAGACTCGCTAAAAGGGTATAGCAATATATTCGGTCGTTACAGTCTCGCCGTTATGATTCCGCGGGCGTAAAAACGGCTGAAAAATAACGAAACGGCCAAAGGGGCACAAAGCGCAGGTGTTACATATTAACGTGTAAGGAAATGGGTTTTCGCGACAAAATGAGAAGATATTGCCGAGCGACGGTCGGCCGCGCTGATGAAAAAAAACGCATAAGCTGGATTTTCGCGCTCTTGAAATATTTCCGGGTATTAATCATCGGAAGGTTTTTCGAGGGTCGTGTTGATTTTTTGCACGACGATTTTCGGGTTGGAATTTTACGCGAACCGATTCGTCTTTGATACTATGTGTATTTTTTTTAATTCGAATTATAAAGGATAGGTAAAAAGTTTGCACTCAAAATTCCGTCGAATGGATTTAAAATGTATCTCGATACATATCAGAAGCCTTATGTTTTTGTTTCATATCGACATCTACCATAGATTTTAGGTTTATATTGAAAATAAATTTTTAGCACCTAGAAAATCGTTACATTAATTCAATAGCAGTTTTAAATTTGTTAATTTTTCATAAATTCCAACTTTGGAACTGAAAATAGAATCATAGCCTAGGGATAGTCTTCATACATTTTACCCATTGCCTTTCATACATTTCGATCTTCTCGAATCAACCCAGAGAAAATCAAAAATTTAATTATAATCGCATAGAATAGAAACACTATTCTGAAACACAAACAACTCCGCAAAGTCTCAGATTATTCGAAGTTTTAATCAAGTTTTTACATTATAATCCACAATTAAACAGTGTTTGTTATGAACTTATAAAAGTTTAGTTAGAAGTTTCGATGTTTTCTTTAAGATGAGAAATCGTGTGTTTCAAATATCAATACAAAAGATCACAAAATAAATATTCAATAGAAAAACTTTTTAAATATAATCATTAACTTTAAAAAAAATAAAAAATGTACAACAATAGCCAAACGTTGACCAATTCCGACGGCGCTTAGACAAAAATGATCCGAGCGAGATTCCCATCGTTTCTCATTTGTTTTTCGCGAGTCGTTAAGCCTCTTTCGCCGCAGAATAAACTTACGAGGTGGTGTGAGCCCGGGGCCGAGGAAAAAGAGGCCGTCGAACGAAAAAAGCCGGCGAATGGTTTTTCTCAGAGGCTCTTTTTTGTTTTGGGCCCACATCTCCTTCCCCGCTTTCGAACGTCGCACTTTTTCCAGTTTTGCTCGCGCGGATAACGCGGAAAATTTCGCCGAACGCGAGCCGGAAAAGCGCGGAGAAGGATAATTTTTTTTCGCGCTGCGAATATCTTAGGCATTCATTGTTCGCGTAAAAAATGCGCGGTGAACCGTACGCGCGTTGCAAACGTATGTGCGCTCGTATGAAGGTGATCGAAAACCTGTGATTTTTTTTCGAGTTGCATTATGATTTTTATTAAAACAAACAAATTTTGTAAAAAATAATTGTATTTTAAAGAAATTTTGAATGAATCGTTCGGCTTTGTAAATTTTCCATCTTTAATTAACCAAAAAATATATATAACGACTCTTGACCGGGACTCGCGATCTCGCGTAATATTTACCTACTGTCGAACCCAAAGCTGTTTCACAACATATTTATTAGAAATGGAATTAGTTTCATTGATATAGATTTATTTTGATCTTCAGAGCCAATTTCTACAACATTTGAACTCTTTTTTTATGTCTGAAAATTTGTCATCAAAAAATTCCCAGTCCAAGTCGATGTCAAAATTTTATTTAATCGAATATTCTATGATAATTATTAAAATCTAGACTTTTATTTCATTTGAAAAAGGTTGTCGATAATTTTTGTATACATTTCCAGACGAAAAGTGGATAAATAATACGTAGGTACGTATACGTGAGAGCATATCGAGAACGTTCGTTTCCATAGCTGGATAATTCGTATTCGAACAACGTTTCAGCTTTGCCTTCATATTAATCTGTTTTTGTTTCTTATCTCGATACATCTTTATATATTGGCCGTTAAAAGTCTATACGAGAACACAAAAACATGCATTCTCGTTGTCTATCATGATACGAAAAAAATGTGAATGATTTATAATCTCGTATAGAATAAATATGTATAATACAATCGGGTGATTTTTCACGTATAAACTACTTTTATTCGTATTTAAATCAAATGAAAAATACCTTCCGATCTGTTATATTTATACTGCGTTATCGCTGTCGATCTACGCTTTCACGAATTTCAGTATTCACTTTCACGTATAACAACAGATCGTAAACAAAAACTTTATCTGAGTTCAGATATATAGTAGGAATAAACAACCAGTAACATAACCAGCCTATCTTAGGTCGAAAACCACTTTATACGCTCGTCGCTGAAATGCTCGGGGGACCGAAAGAGAGTGAAACTCATTTTTTCAAATATATTCTTTAGCTCCATTATTTTTCTATTCCTTTGGATTAACGTAGTTTTTTGTAATGGTAGTACATTTTTTATCATATGCAAATATATCGAAATTTTTATATGTAAAGACAACAAATATTAAATTTGATTTGTATATAAATAGAATGAGTTCATATTAATATTGTGCATAGTATAATATTATATAATGTCGACTCGTGCTATTATATTGTAAGATCTTCGATTGTTCTGTGTATAGATCGGAAGACGTTTGATACAAATCCGAAAATGTAAATTCTGTGCTGCGGTTTTCGTGTGCATTCGATCGAGTTCAAAGCAAATTGGTGCAATTAAAGTGTTATAGGTAGAAGTTTACTATGTTAAAATAAATATATGCACTTTGTAATCGTGCCACACAAATTCGACCAAATGTAACCAGAGTACATATCGAATTTATTTATTATATATTTTTGGATTTCTACCAAATCTTTATTTTTAGTCTAGGTAACTTTTTTCCGGTTGTAATTTTTTTTCATATTTGCTCAATATTTTTTTGAAAATTCACTTTGCATAGAAAATAGACAATATGAAATCACTTAATAACTTCATTCATCTTCTAAGTATATGTCGACCACTCTTGAACGAAGAGGTTGTTCTTCAATTTGCATACATTTCCATACTTTCCATACTTCGAATAAATGCATCTAAATTACATGAATAACTTTTATAATCACATGAATAATTTTCATCACTACATTCACATCCACACTTAAAACATTTATTTACTTCAAAAGATCTGAGCTATCATCAAGAATAACATTTTTTTTATTTCATTATAAAAAAATAATTGAACGAGACAGTGAGTTACTAAAATTCAACCTAACGTTTTCAATTTCTTTTTTTCAAATCTGAAAAGTCAGAATCAAATTCTGAATAGAATTTTACGATATCATAGTCCACAATGATTTCAAATGACAATTAAACAGTCCTCGCTCTAAATTAAGAATTCAACAAAGAGCGAAGCGCTAAAACAACCACTACAATCAAAATAGAAAACCCTAAATTTCCCCTTAAAACGCCCTTGAAAAATCCAACATCCACACTCCAAAGACGTCTAAATTTATATTTTCGGCAACAATAAATGCCCTAGCAATTATTAATCCAAAACGCGAGCCGCAAGCAACACGACTCCTCCGTAGAGGCGTCGAGTTCGCGCTCTTCAAAGGCAAACCGACCCCGCTGAATACGTTATAATATGACGACTGACAAGGCCAAGAGGTACAAGTGACATTTTTTATCAAAATCGAATTATGTACACGAATCGCTTCCATGTACTCTCATATATTTGTAAGCGAAAGGATATAAATTAATTGGAATGTGTGCTGAGACATATCATCAAATCACTCGACCTCCTCTTAATAATTGAAGGTACTTGCTCAACTTTGAGTAAGCTTTTCTTGTAATCACTGTGAAGTTACTTGTGCCCCTTGGCCTTTTCGGTCGTCATATGTTTTGTGGAGCGCGTTTGAGCGTTCGCGTCATTAATTCTGCAAGGAGCCGGTAAGCCTTAAATCATCAGCACTTGCTCGTGACGCATGTAGACAACGCGAAGATGGCTCGATTGAGATGGTGTGGAAAGTCGATTCTGATTCGGAAGGGGGTAGGTGTTATGTACCCTCGTTAGGGGTGGCTCTTTGTGATTTTGTAAATCGGACGATTAATTAAGGAATTTTCCTTTTGTTTGATGGAAGTTTGTATTTTTTATGTAAAGTTGTCATGGTGCAATCGTGAATTCACTGCGTTGGACTCTATAGAAAAAAGGCGCTAGTTAAGTCAATTAGTATGGAGTTACTAACGAGTGGAAAGTCGCTTAGTTGTAAAGTTTGCGTATTAGTTATTTATTGATTTTTTTCGTTTATATTATAGATAGGAAATTTCGATGGAATTTTATGTAACGATGAATAAAAATGAATGTGTGGATTTTTAAAATAAATGATTTATCTATAGTTTGTTCTGTCGTCGTTTTTTTTTGAAATCATAGGATTTTTTTTTCATTAAAAAATCTCTAGGCATAGTGAACTTATTTATTAAATGAATTTTGTGGAAATACGTACTTATTAACTTAATATAGTTTATTATAATTATTATTTTAAGTATTTTTGGTTAAATTTGGATATTATAAGATCTTTTATCCCTGAACACAAATAGTATTCGATCATATTTCAAAACATTCGATTTAGCGAGTTTGATTGATGATCAAATATACTAGTTAGTTTCAGCACACATTGCTCTATAATTTCTGTCTAAAATTTCACCTAAAAATAAAATATTATTTGTCGTAAAATATACATTACCTCGAAAGCAATTTCTATTCAAACGTATGACATTTCCTTCTATTTTCGTTATAGAAAAAGCGATTTCTGTCCGATTCACTGTTTTTTTCAGCTTATTTATCGTGACTTTTGGCGGTCGACATCAAACAAACTAACCGGCGATAAATCCGAACAGCATTATACACAGTCAAATTAATCAGAGTGGAAAAGGTTAACGGCGACGTTAGGCGTTTAACGACGTTTCAGCGAAATGCCATAACTCGAAAGCGTCTCTGGATCCGCGAAAAAAGAACGAATGCGAAAACCCGAACTAGCAACATGAAATATGAAAAAATAAACCCTTAGAAAGCAAAAAAGCAACATCATAATTACTCTGCGATTTTTTCGTAACGTTTCCGGGAAAAGAGACGATTATCCGAGCCGTGCCTTTGATGTGTCGCGTGTTGCGCAAAAGCCTTAGCAAAACCGCAAGACGGTCGGATTAATAAATCCGCGTAACTCGAAACCCCATAGCGAAAGACAAACTCGCGTCACCCGAAACGCCGCTGACAAATTACTACGTACATGGCACGGTGGTTCTCAAACTTTGGGCGGTTCGCCGATTAAATCACATCTCTAAGACACGTTTAAGGCCTCGTGCCAGTGCGCATGTCTTAACGTCTCATTTCACATTTAATACAAGCATAATATAAAGCTTTTTCTTCTATTCAGTTTCATTTAAAATAAAATATACAAAAACATTATTTTATTTTTTTTTATGAATGAGGATTCCTTAAACTTTTTTTAAAAAAAATATTCGAACATTAGTCGTAACTGAAATCGACTTTTTTATGCCCTTCTCATAATAAGCTGCAACCACTGAAGATGACCCAGTTAAGCACTTGCTTTTTACATCAGCTTATTCGCTTCGGTTTTCGAAATTCATGAAAGCTTCACACGAATCAGTCTGTTTTTACTAATTTCTTTAACCAAGACATCATTGAAAACAAAGGATTACCTATACCTCCAATGTTTTTTTTCAACCACGTATTATATGAAAGTAGTTTAAATAGTATGAAATTGAATTTGATTAAAGAAAATACTTCGTATTTTCCATAACGGGTACCTACAAAAATTCATGTCGTTATATGACTATTTTTTTTATCAAATAAAATGTACTCTAAAAATAATATTTATGAAAATAGTACAGAGATAACATAAATCTATCAAACAGTAGCACTGTTTATTTATGTTAATGACATTTTTACGATGTTAAAACGGTGATAAACAGTTTTCGAATAGTTGCCGGTTGTGGAATCTGCGGTTCGCTCGATATCGGCGCTCCCGGCGGGACATTTGTCAATTCCTCGCCCCGGCTTACGGTCCCGGGATCCCGGGAATCCCTCGGGATATTCTCGCAGCGTCGAATCAAAACGGGAGATAAATTCATCGAGTGGCTTCTAGGTTCGCCCGTAATTTGTTTGCATCACGCCCTCATTATCGGCGGCGGAGACTTCCGTTCGCTGGCGGGGAAAAAAAAAAGCGGCTTTTCGATTTTCGCCGGGGAAAAATCGCGCGAAAATTACGATAAATATCCCGAAAGAGGCGGATTGATTTTCAAAAAGAATCGCGTCGCGCCATTATTAGCAAAATTTGCGAGAGAGCCTTCGCTCGAAACGGCGACGCTTTTGCCCTCTAGCGGTGGAAACTGAAATTAGCGCCGCCGTTTATTGCACGCGCTTTTCGTGAAAATCGCATTTTCATTAGTCGCTCGTATCGTTTATTAAAATACAAAACTAAATATTATGTTTTCATTTCGAAACTACTCTCCTCAAAATTATATTTATTTAAGCACAAAAATATGAGTTCGTCAGAAAAAATATATGAAGTATTTTTCTCACGTACAATTTTATGCTTTTATGAAAATAAATAAACAGTATATTGTTTGAATATTCTATTCTCTCAGGTCATTCCAAAACGAATGATATTCCATTTAGGAAGTAGTTTTCCCTCTAGGTTTTCACTATAGGATTCAGCGCACGGTAAGTGTCCACTAGGGCAAGGAAAAACGCACGTGATGCGACATTGTGATGAAGCCCTTTTCCACCGTTTTTCTCGAAAAGAGGGTTGACAGCTCGCCGTATATATTAAATTGATCACGAAAACTTATAAAAGAAAGGGAGACAGGCGATCTGTGACACATAGGAAATTCAGTTAAACGGGTTAAATAAACTCTTCTCCGGCCGCCGTTTGTGTGCATATATTCACGCTCCGTGTTAATTACGCTCAACTCGAGGTTATAGGACTGGGAAATTATTGTTATTGCGGTTGGAACTATCACGCCGTGAAAGGTATGAGAACGTTCAAATCCGACTTAGCGCGAGAGGAAATGGTTTGCTGAGCCCCGAACACTGCATTTCAGGATGTTAGCAGATGTAATCTGATTTCCGTTTATGTATACCACCTAGATTTTCAGAATATGAAATTTTATTGCCAGAAAGAGTTGGTGAAATTTTCATGCAAATTTCGGCGACCTCATTTAAGTTTGTTTATTCAAAATGCTCGTACTTGCGTTTTGCTTCGCGTTTGATATCCGTGCTCTATTCGACATGTGACATTTTCGATATTGTCTCTGATCTTCACATTTGTAGAAAAATACTATGGTCATTCGTGTTTTCGTTTTCATTTTTTTGTAGTATCATATTTCAAACTAGTAAATATTTTTTCGGGTCGTAGTACCGCAGTCCGGAACTAAAAAGCACATAATTTCATACAGAACTGCTGCTATCTCTGTGAACGTTTATTCGCACGAAAATTGGACATTTTGTAGTTGTACGACAACCCAAAATAAAAGTCGAAAACGACTAAATAACACTGCGAAGCTCTGATATGAAGCGCACATACGCTGCAGATCGGAACAAACATTTCCACTTTAATAAAAAACGCATATATGATTCGTAAATATCCTGAAATGTAAATACTCACACATTATAACGAATATTTCACAAAAACTCGCTCAATACCTACTCAGTGTGCAAACGATAATTTGATTTTGTTCAATATTACCAAGATTGGAATAGTTTGATTGGTAAACCGCAAATGCTCCCAGTCATATTAATTAAGCATTTGGATATCTTTCGCAAGTTGAACTTCTAAACTAATCGATCCGATGAAGTTTCCAGACATCTAATTACACCGAAGAGACGAGAATTGGATTGAACGTAAGCTTTCGTGCTGAAATATTGCTGAAAACGCTTTCATACTTAATGCGTTCCGCATTCATGTTTATGAACACCATGTTGATGGGGGTGTTTCGGTGAGTAGGGTGTCGTAGCAAATGAGTGCGTCCGCAAACAAAAGATGCTAATTAGACGTTGTTTCACGTTTTTGTCACATTAATGGCCCCCCTACATGCGATATGTATCAAACAACCCCTCAGCTTTTTCCACTCGGCACATTTACTACCCCACTGCCATTATGTTTAGCATTGTAAACAAAATGATGTACGCACTTAGAATTAAATATACATTTTTATATCAGTCGTTACTTACCGTATCTTATACGCCGAAGCTTTTGTTATCTTCAAAAAAATTCATTGTATACTAAATTTCAGTTATGTACTTGGATATTTTAGCTAAATTACATAAAAATAATAAATCAATGTTCGAAAGAAAATATTTATACATATATAGCGGCACGAGTTCGTTTCAGAGATATAATAAAAAAAGTGAATGTATAATATAGCGAATGTCCTAATTAAAAGGCTCACTTTCGTTCAATCAAAGAAACATAAATGAAAGAAATTCTCTTCTTGTTCAGTGGCAAATGAAAGAGAAACCGAAATGATTTCGAATAATTATTGGCGGGTGTCTACGTCGTAGAAACGACCGATCATGATCAATGTTTTCGCGATCAATAGACTTTTTTCCACATCTCCCGCGGCTAGAAGAGAGAAAAATTCGCTGAAAGGGCTTTTAGGCTTATTAAATCCGTCTTTGAAAACATTCGTTCGAATTTATTAGAAGGAAAAATGTCGCTCAACATTCACCGTTCCGCGGCGTGATGAATTACGGTTTACCCGCCGTTTGCCTCTTTTTTTTTTCGGTTTCGCCTTAATAGAAATCACAATCTCGGTCCGGGGTCTCGGGAACATTTCCAGCATTCATTATTATCTCGCCGATATAAAAGGTGGATTAATGAAATTTCATTGTGGCCCTCCTTCGTTCTTCGGAGGGGTGGTCTCTGAAAAATGTGTGTGTGTGTTCATATCTCGGTCTTGCTTCGCTTTCTCGGGGGGAAATCTCGCTTTGGATGTCTGAAGTTTTATGAAAAATCGCCGAATCTTACTTCGGCACATTTTAACGCTTCGTTATCGGCAACGTTTAACACGAGGGCATTTTATAAAGTCAAATAAACATGCGGTCGTTTATCGACTATCACGTGAAAGGGAAACTATTTCGCTTTCGTTATCGTTTGAAAATATTTTTTTTTACTTTCATAATAATTTAATTATGATCTATTTCGATAATTCATAATATTTTCTACCAGCACTATTATTTTAAAGCCCAAATTACATTAATCAATTGATTAATAATAAGAATTGGAAAATTAATTTTCAACAAACACGTGTATTATACAGCGAAATTTACTGAATTTCCTCGATTTCAACAGCAAATAAATTAATCTTGTTTGGGTATCTTCAAACCTTTTCGCACATACATACATACGCAATATGTGGGTTCCGAAAGTTCAGCTCTGAAACGACGTTGTTTGTTCACCGTACGCTGAAAGCACATACACAAACTCAAAGCGCGATACAATCGTCCGTTTGCGATTATTTTACCTAAATGCGATTCATATGCTCAAAAACGCTCGTTTTTGAATTTTCAGCTGAATTTAGCCGTTTTATACATATTCTGGTGAATAGAATGAAAATCTTTGCTGCAATGCGAACATTCGTCAATGGGGATTGAATTAAAATAATTTTTGTGTGTGTTTTGTCGCCAAGTCATCTTGTAGTATCTTCTCTATAAAAGGCTTTAATAAAATTGAACATCGTTTTTTCATAACGTATAATTTTTGTTTACAAAAGCAATATGTAAATATTTGATCATACATGAATATATTAAATTTTGTTTATTGATAAAAAATTTCAAATCGGTTAACAATCAAAAAGTTCACATGACATTGTAAGGTAACGTAGAATTTTATTTAAAATTTTTCAAAAGAAACGATAATCAATACCTATAATTAGCTATTACAATTTATGATACTTATTAAGTAAATACAGTATTTATCATTACCTTAAAATAGTTCAGGACAATTTTCATCAATTCTTGAATAAATACAAATATACAAACGACAACGTCACATTAAAATATAATAATTACACGTTTTCAAAATGGTTTCGAAATGAATTACACATTTGTTTACATACTTTTCATATTTGGACATGAAAATGGCATTAAAATATTCTTCCCTTGCGATGAATTTTTGAACTCATTCCAGGTTTTTCAATGGAATTTGTATTTTCATTTTTTAAATTAATTTAAAGACAACGTCCTGAATTAACTAATTCCAACTTTATACTTTATACAAAGCTAAGGAAATCACAACTTTCTTTGATATTTTTTAATGATTTTTTATTTACATTAATTAAAATATTCATGAAAATAGTGATGTTCATAATTTGTTAATCTTTTTAAATACTTTTATTCCGTGACATGAAATTCCGATACGCTGTTTTCTTTACAATAAAATCTTTATTGTTTGTGTAAATAATATATATTTGACTAGAAATATTTCTCTTTAAAATGATATACCAAACACTTTACAAAGTCTGTGGGACAGTATTTTATATACAATACACAAGTGCAAATTTATGATTCGGGAAAGATATGTCAAATGGTATGTATTAAGGTTTTCATTTGAATATGTCTGAGGTATTTCCTATCGATCGTATAAAAACGTTAAAAAAACCCTACAATATCGGGGATATGAATACTATTTGCGTATATTGAAATTCGGAAATCATAATATTCGCATAAAATTTATAAATAAGTACATGTTCGGTTCAATTGATAAAAAAATATTATAATGCTATACGAGTGACCTTTGTGAAATATTATGATAATCCCAAAACTTTCTGCTTTTTCTCTCGGCCTTCTCTCGGTCCTAATCTAGTTCTATCGGGAAACCATTATTTGATCTTCTTTTTAAATCCCACGTAAGTTTTAAGTAAAACTTCTTTCACATCTCTACGAGAACCAAACGAAAAACCATTGAAAGTTTTGCGACCCTCATAATTCTTTCACATCTCTCTGTACGTCTCGAACACTGAAATTTCGATAACGACATACTCAATGATATGATATATAGGCTCTTCTTTCATCATTAATTTTTAAATTATTCTCAAGACTGCCAAAGTTGATAATAAAATCACCATCGACTTTTTTTTTATTTTGAACGAAAAATGATAATATTCAGCGAAATTTTGTTTTTCGTTCTAATTATGAAACATAAAAACTGAAATTCTCATTGGCACATCATAATATATTAGATATCATTTTCAATCAATTCAATCTAAATTTCAATATGCGCTTCTATTCAACTAAAATATAATATACAATAATGAATAAAATAATGTTGATTATTTACATTACATTTAAGTCAATCGTCAATTTATAATACAATACAAATTTATATATAGGTTTATTCATCAATCACACAATTTACTGAAAAAAAAATGCATTTCATGCTAGTAAAATAATTTTATCACACATATTCACAAACACGCGCCATGTACACCAGAACAACGTGTACTTCACAAATGCGTTTAATTTTTCATCCATTATTTCTATTTTATAAATACTATGTATATATCTCCAGTCTCCACATAGACGGTAACGCGATACATGATAACTTCAAATTTGTTCTACATTATTATTCGATAACAGATTTTTTGGTTTTTCACTAGTACCTTACATGATAAACGGGGCGGAATTCAGAGATTTTCTTCGACTCCTTCACTGGTTTCAACTGTTGAAATCGAATCATAATTTAACTAAAGCACATTCCAACACTCGGTCGACAACAATGCAAGTTACAATTACCTGCCATGCAAGACGATGAGCAAGGTTAATATCCACAATCTGCCCGGAGAGTGGAAAATCCACGAAGCCGAAGATATGCCCTTACTTATGGAAGAGGCCTGAACCCTGTCTGCCCTGGAATTGCTCGTGGATGCGACCTCTCTTGTCTTTGTGTAACTCTTTTGTCTCTCGCCCTGTACGCTCTCTTCATTACTTTTCCAGTAAACACTCGCTATTGTTGCTAAACACTGCACATTAAAGCAAAAACGAGAAAAAAATATTAGTAAAACCCAACACAATGGTCGCCCCAGCTTCGGGGTTGGTTTAATTGAAAAAAAAAAGTGTGTAACATATTCAACATACGGGGTCGTGTGTGCTTTTGTACACACTCACCATTTTTGTGTAACGTTGAAACAAAGTGGAAAGAAAACTCTCATTAGGCACGCGTTGTTATAAGCGCGAACCGCGATTAAGGTGATTGATACGAGGGTGTTAAGGTAAACTTTAATTTAAAGGGAAAATTCGTGTGAAAATGCGACAAGTTGACATGAAAAGAGCGAAATGATTTATCACAAAAAAATCCCGAACAAATGCAGCACCTTCGCACGGTGCAATATTACGCCAACCCGCCCACATCAATCGTCTTAATCGTAATTGAAAATCTCAACGAAATTGTTATACCTTTAATTTTAAATCTCCTTTTCTGAAGTGCTTCTGTCTCACTTTGAACTCGAGCCCAAGTGAGACGACCTCCATCTCGTTATTGGTCTCCATCACGTAGGGACCTTTCAAGAAGTTGGGACTCGCCTGTTCTCCGTTGACCAACCACGTCAGTTTAGCTGCCGGCTTCGACTGACCTGAGGTGCAATTCACCTTCAGATGATCACCGACTTGATATCTAGGCTTAGACCCCGTGATAACCGGACCCTTCTCTGGTAAAGCTAAACAATAGGAATCGAATCAATTTATCTATAGAAAAATGACAGGTTATGGGCCCCACACACGATATTTCGAATCCGGTATTCTTTTGGAGAATACTAATCGTGATTGAGGTCCGTTAGGTTAATTTAGCGATATATATATGGTATTTACCAACAACTGTGAGGTCTCTGTGGTCTGAGACGGTTTCGAAGAGGGGTGCCTCGCCTGACACTTCGCATCGGTAACGCCCCGATGATGTCAACGCCATCGGCCCCAGCACAATGGACACGTTCGTAGAATTGTCCAACTGTAAACATATCGTATCGATCTCATAAATCATGCGAGAGGCCGCAATTGTTGATTTATCTGTACGCTGCACGACAAACCGCCGAAAGTAACGCCTACGTGCACAAAGCACACAATACTAATTTGCGCAACATATTATTATAATGGAAACGAATATTTCATTTCGGATGCTATTTTTGGAATCTATATATTGCTCATTCAATTCTATTTATACTAAATGATTTTTTATTTTATTTAAGTTTGAATAGAAAAATGCATTTCCTTCGTTCATCTGAAATTATATGGAAAATTTCTAGATTGTACAAAAATTTAATGCCATTCTCATCAGCGTTCTAAGAAAACTATTACAAAAGATTCTTTGAACGCTCTCAATCTAGATTTTTCATACAGATTTTTAAATTACTCCGGTGTTGAGAAAGTTAAAACGTAAAACTGCACTATTCTGCATCAGCTGTACTCGTCATTCTCTCTACCTTCTCGGTCTTTTTCAATTTCATTTCATAAATGAAATAAAATTTGAATTAAATAGTGAGAAAATTTGCATGCTATTCATAAAAATCGTAAATTTCAACGTATTATATCCTTCATGTTAACACATGTGCGTATCCATCTAAGGTCAAAAAGGTTACATTTGAAATAACATACAATAAAAATCGCGTGATTGAAGCTTCATGGGGGAGCGTTGTCGTGCGAGTTTGTACTTTTCATGTGAAATGTGATTATTATTTTGACAGAATTCGTACATTTTTTTTCAAGCGAGGGGACAACACCTGGTTCCCACGAACTTTTCCACGTTCGTCCAATTGGGGATGTTCCGAAAATTACATAATTTATTTCCAGAAAATCGCTATCTCTTCTCTTGTCATTTCTCTAATCGAAATTAAAATCGATCAAAGTCTCTCGAGAAGGGCAAAACATTTTGCTCGGAGCACACGTCGCACGTCTCTTTCGAATAACACAGAGATTCTCAAATAATGTGACATGATATACGAAAACCCTGAACAAAACTGAGAAATGTTGAAAAACTCGTATCGGTATAGAAGAAAGCCAAAATATGTATAGTAAGGATAAAATTGATGATTACGGTTTTATGACTTTCTTATATATGTAGGTCGAAAAGTTTTGAGAACTTCTGATATAACGCAATATAAAAGGGAGAGACTGTGTGACGTTTGTCACGACGTTATCATCTCGCGTGATTTTTTATTCATGTGACTCCGAAATAGATTTTTCTTCTGTATTATAACTGAATTGTGAATGAATATATATTTTTTTCCATAAAATTTATGTTCAATATTTATATTATTCTATTAATTAGACAACAGCATTAAATATAAAAATGAAATCAGTTTTTGTTTCATGAATAATGCGATATTTAATTAAATTACCCCTTTTTGAACGGCTCGTATTATCTGAAGTTTACGCAAGTCATTAATGAATTCATTATGATTTTCATTTTTCATACTAACATAATACAAGATTTTCGTTCATTTAAAAAAGAGCATGCAACAATAAACTAAATAAATCATCGAAAAATATTATACGAACACATTAAAACATCTAAGCACGTATTAGACACAAGCGAAACTTTCGAAAGCGACTTCGGAACCCCTGAACAAAGCGAAAGGGAAAAAAAATATTTTCTACATTTGCCGACGAAATCAAGTCGTTCATTTTTCTCAGTTCACTTCTGTCTTTTGCGTCTTGAAAACAACGCTAGCGTGAAATCGCGAAATGAAGTGTGCCCAGGAGAAATGAAGCGGCCTGACGTCGCGACGTTTAATCGCGACACCGCAAAATAAAATAATAAAACCGCAATAAAACACCATAGAAAAAACTCTAAGAAAACCTCCATTTTATAGAACTTCGAAAAAAAAAGAAATAATCCACCCGGCTCCTTAAAAAGGTTGAGGAGGGGAAGAAAGTCGTTTTCTTGGCGAATATCGCGTTACGTTCGCGAAAAATTTGACCCGTTGCGTTGTTAACTTAATACAAATCGCTCCGTTAACCGGTATTGATGTATCAATTAGTATCGCGTTACTGAAAGGTGTCTGCATGCGATAGGTTTCAATCTAAATAATGGCCAAAACGATCGTATAAAACGGCGATGCTTACCGCTTTAACTATTGCAGACGACTTATCGTACACGAATCGTATTGTGATGTTTCGGTTTTATTTTAAATATTTATGGATGTGTCGTTTCGTTGATTTATAGTGAATACAATTGGAACTCGTATTTCGTCGTTTCAATAAATAAAATGTTGCAAAACTATTCGTCGTACGCTGTTTGATTTATCTTTTTTTCTTTTTATGTTTTGCGATATTATATTGAGCTTTCTAAATAATTATATTTGTTTGAAAATTATAGTATAAACAATTTTTCTCAGCATTTGAAAATTCAACACTTATATCGACATGTGTATTCGAAACATAAATAATAGTTAAAGTAGCGACGAAAGCCATCGAGTCTAAGATAAACGAGTTCCAACACACATGGCAAACCCATCAAACTTACAATTAGACAGAAATTACTCTCCATCGCATAAATTTCAAATTATTTGAAACAAACAGTAACGCATAAATTTCAACACGAATTTATTAACAGACAAAACTACTATTACACAACTGAGTTTCAATGTCAGACGAAACTATCCATCAAAGTTTCGATGTTGAAATCCGGGCTTGAAACTCGAAAATTAAAATCTGAAACGACCCAGGCCTAAATGTAACGTCGAACGCATGCAAAATAAGAATTTGAACACCGTTCGAAGGGTTAGTGTTAAGTTGGCTAATGCCACCGCGACACGCACCCTATAACGACCCAGCAGCCACAGGACTCCCGCACTGTCCGCATAAATCAGCTGTCACTGAATAAAATTACAACTCGGCAAAAAATACATTAATACAGAATGCCTCGAAAATTTCGAATCATCTTCATGTCCCATTTTCATAACAAAATTTCGATTAAAATATTTCTTTTGCTCAAAAAAATCATTTGTTTCCTTAAAAACCTGTATTAAAACATTCGAATGTTATTGGAATCGTATTTTGATAATATTACTTATTTTCGATTCATATTGATATTGAAATTTTCATACATGAATAACACGATTTCGCGACATTTGGTCCAAAGAATATTGGTACAATGACAATTGGACCAGACCATATGGGCCATACGAAATTTATGCATATGCACATGTGAGTATAGATGTAGATGTAGATATTTTATCTTTCGAATAAGTTGAGTAAATGTGGGGTTACTTAATCCTATCTCGCCGATAACTCCATTTTAGAAAATCATATTTCAAAAAAATATGTATGTTAAAGTAAACCCAATTTAATTTGAAGAGTATTGACGTATTTCTTTAAATACAATATCTTAAAAAACAGTTAGAGGCAAAAATAAAAGTGTCCCAAAAATATTAAGTAGCCCACCTTCTTTAATTGTTATTAAATTTTCATAATTAATATCTTATACGTATTCAAACACATTTTTTTCTAAACGAATTAAATTGAAACACATCCAGCGCATTTTTCAAAGAAACACACATTAAAGCCATGTCGAACGTTAGACGATTCTGAAACGCCCTATACACAGCGATAAAGCGATACTTGAACGAAAGAACGCACGAGAATAAAACGAAACAAATACATATGTATATTTATAAAAAAAAAAAACTGAAAATGAAACGCGAGGACCTGAGAATGAAAATAATATCCGCGCTCCACGACACCGGACATAATTGATAGTCGCGCGTCCACCGCAGCTGTTGTTGTTGTTTGTTAATCTCGCGGGCGTTGTCTGAGGGGGTGCAACGCCACCCCCAAAAACGACCCCCTTTCGAATTTCTGCGTTTTTTTTAATTTCCTGCCGCGGTCCCGCAGAGATGACAAATTGCCCTCGGATTTGTGCCGATTTCGCGCATTCGGTTTTAGGCCGTTGCGTATCTATTTAATTTCGGACGTGCTTCGCAGGTCGCGTCTGAAAACGCATTTTTTGATGTTCGCATTCGTCGAGTGTTTGTGTGAGTGTTGGGGTTTCGTTGTGTTCGTCGGAGGAAAAAATGAAAATTCGCGGTCGAGTGCGTGCGGATTGAATTAAATTTTGATTTGATCGTAGATGCGTGTGCGCTTTGGCTTCTTCGTATAGATTGTTTTTTTCATGTCTGTTTTTATTTAATAAATGAAATTTTACATTTTTTATTGTTAGTGGAATTGATATCTGATTATCTTTACTTATCTTAACCAATCATACACATTTTACGTGAAGAAACATAGCCTTAAGGCTTGAAATTCTAAAACACATTCAAGAATCACTAAATCGATCGAATTTATTTGATACAATCAAAATGGGTGATCCATTTTTAGGAACCGTTTCATAAAATGTAAAATCGAGCTAAATGGACCACATATTCGAATGAAACAATCAAGTTTTTAAATCAATATTAAGAAAAATTACAAGTGACTTTCGGCTCACGATTATGCTGAATCAAAGCAGTATGCACAAATACTTTATGATTCAGCACCATTGACTGGCTTTATTCCTATTACAATGCATATATTAATTTGTTAATCGAAAGAATTCAGTATATCATTTATAAAATAATTTTAGTTTTAATCAATGAAAGATCGTAAATTAGCACTTATACCATAAAATCGCCATAATGCCGCAATCCCATTCGAAAGACCAGATCCTTCAAAACGACCTCAACACTTAGAATTAATTCAGAGTGTAAAAAAATAAAAAAAATCAATCGTAAATCAGCGAGAATTTTCAGTTGGGCAAGATTAGCGTGCTTTCGCGTCGGAAGCGATTAGAGAGCGCCGGCGCGAACTAATGGCCACATCGCCTGTTCGAGCCTCGTTTATTGTTTTCTTACAAATCAGAAGTCGCTCGAATCGACGCTAATAAGCCGACTATCGGAAACTATAAAAAACGAGATGTTCCGGAGCCGTTGGAAACGCCTAATCCGTTCGCCGGCCGAAGAAAAACGGAGCGCGGTGCGTTTTCTTATTCGCGGCCAGAAAACTGCTTCGCCAAGATTTATTCGTATAAACAATGCGCGAAATGGAAGCGAGATAAGCGCGTCGTTTTTTCTGCGTAAATAGATCTCGTTTTTGTTCTCTGGGTTCGTTTTTTTTTTTCATTCGCCTTCCATAGAGGTATAAATCAGCTAGGCGTTTCTTCGGCCATTACGGCTTTCGCGGCTCGGCCATTGTCGAGGGCTTTTAACGGTTAATCAATCATTTTGATAAGTTTCGCTTGAGATGTGTAATTAAGCGTAGATTTTAAGCTATCATTAGATAAAAAGAGTTAAGAAATTCATAATTATATTTTAAAAGAATACCTTATCAACACTCTTGAATTTGAACTACCGATAATAACAATCGGAAAATATCGCTCGAGTCTCGACTTTTAAGTGGCATTTAACATTAACGCCTTCTATTATATGAACGACAATTTCAACTTAAATACCTCTGGTTTTCCAGTCTAAATATTCGTTCGCTATGGCAAACGTTGAGAACGGCACTACAAAACCATGGGAGACTGACTCGGTCGAGTGTTTGCCTCGAGTTTCTCAAGGCGAAGACTACTACGTTATGGGGTAGTGTGAGATAGGCAACGCGATTTCAAGTTTTCACTTATAATAGAGTCGGTGGACTATCTCAGCGAATTCTACTGGCTCAATAAAGCGAAAACTAGACGAAAATTTTAAACGAGATTCGCTTATTTTTAATAGCACTAGAAATACTTTTAATCCAAATATACAGAGATATAATTGAGACGTTCAATACATAAAGTGATTAAGTTCACTTATTGAAAAAAAAATATATTTTAATATCAAATCATTTGGAATGGTTATATTTTTTTATGTATGAAATATTTTTAGTGAAAAATAAATATAAATACCATTAAATGACGAAATTCATTCGTACAGCGAATAGTAAATTGTAATGCTTGTATTAATTTCAGGGGACACTTTTGAATTTTTAAGCTCAAATGTTAACTGACCACATCTGTAGTTTATTATAAACTAAATTTATATATTTACAATTTCGAATAAATGCTTTTGAAGAGAATTAAAGAGACTTTAAAAAACGCATCAAATATACATCATCGTTTTTTTTTTCGACTCTCCATATCATGAAGATGATCACATAGCACACTGAACGACTCAATTAACTCACACAACAATCATTAATAATCTTAGAGTCCAATCGAACCAAACTAATATTAATCCCATACCGTATTTATAAGCTTTATTGATTAATCCTCCGTAAGTCGATAAATCTGTCAATTAAGCACTTGGAAAGCCAACGCTGCGAATTAGTTAAACGATGACCGATCGAGCGATGTGTACATATGTATTATATATACTCACGTCCACCATAACCCCGGGCAAATTGAACACTTGCGTCGGAGGATCATCCCTAGGCACGTATCTGAAGAACTCGTCGCCGTCTTTGTACCACTTGACCGAGTAGAGGGCGTCGCCTGGGTCCAGCTCGTACTTGCATTCCAGCCGCGCCCAACCGTTGTGCACCGAGTGCGACGGTATTGTTAGTTCGACTAGTCTTAGGCTGCTTACTCGTACTGAAAATTGAAAAAATATGTTTTTTTAGTATTGTACAGTAAATTCGATTTTTTGTTACCTTTTTTTTGCATATCGTTAGTGGTTTGTTTTGAAGGGGGCTGCAGGGTTGCAGTCCGAACTTTGACGTGATAATAGTTATGATTGTTGATGTTTTTGTCTTATCAAAGTACTTTAATGTCATTATTTATTAATTTTTGTGTATGTTTTCAATGGATAACTATTTTATATTTCAATTGCATAGCAGCGGTCACTCTCTAAATATTCTCACCGGTCACCACTGGTTATAATAAATCTGTTGATTGTTATGAATTAATCTTTTGAATACGAGATAATAGCTATACAATTCGATAAACCTATCATTAATTAAATAATTAAGGATTCAATATCAATTTAAAAAAAAAATATATATAACACGTGGATCAAAAAGTCGGTAGGATCATCTATTTAAAAACATTTTTTTGACAATATTTGATTAGATTCATCATTACATGATCTTTGAAGAGTGATACAATCATTCCAGAGTTTCTAAAATATTTCGATATCTTTTTTGTAAAAGAATTTAAATTTAGCCTAAAATATGCGACAATTTCGACATTTTTTTTTCATTATTGGAGTCAAATTCCTATCAATAAGCATTTTTTTAAATTCAGATGAAAGTAATGATTACTGAAAGCAAGATCTAGAAAAAAAAGTAGATTGAAAGAGGGTTCTAAGTGCATTTTTTACCATTATTGCATTCGACTTGCAACTCGATAAATTGCATTAACATGAGCAATCGCGGTACCCTTTCGATAAACAGATCTCTATTATCAAATATTGATGCAAAATACTAGTAATATAGTTTTTTGATATCGTTAAGATGTTGGCTATCTCAAACATATTCAATTTTTATTAAAATAAAATTATTTTGTTAACTTTTTTCAGGTTTTATGGAAAAACTCTTAATTTTTTTCGTTTAAAGCAAATCGAAGTAAAAACGAAATTAAACTTAAACTAAATAATAAAATCTTTTTTTTTTCACTTGTTTCGATAGAACGAAATCCAAAAAATACTAATCAAGTCATTATTTTGCTTGAACAGTATTTTTTCCATTTAAAAATTAATGTTTTATCAGCGCATGAGATTCAGATTTTCTCGTTAGATCGAAGATAGTAAAAGTAGTGTTTATTAAATCGCTGTAACTTTGGAACTAAAAGTCAGATCTTCATGAAATTTAGACACATATCATTTGAAAGATTACACTTTTCAAAAATAATACTGATTTGAAAATATTTGGCCGCCTTCTGTATGATCCTACGAACATATTGATCTACGTAATATATATATATATATATTATATTTACATGATACCATTCTATTAAATTGATTTAAATTTTAGAAAAAAATCTTACATACAATTCATTTATGTTTTCATTTACAGCATTTTAGCTGAATAATACTTAGAATTATTGATTAAAATATGTTTGTACATTTGCATTTATACAGAAGATTTGCATGCGAAAAATGATTTCCCCGGAGACAACGAATCATCATACAGTAGAAGAAATTTTCTTTACGTCTTATTCTCCCCTATGCGAAATAAAATAATAAAAAAAACCCTAACGCATTGCACTTCGTTGGACGTTTATTTTTCTAAACAACCCTCACAAACAAAATTTTAGTTATTCTCTTAAAATTTTCGACAAAAAAAATAAAATCCTCGATTATTTCTTTGATATAATACGTTCTTATAGCTACGTTCTTGTATTATATTATCACATCGAAAAGATAAAGTGCACAGAGGATTCCTCGGCCATCAAATATGATACGTTTTCGCGTAGGGTGAGAGTCACGTTCCTCGTTCAAAGTATGTTATAACACTCGGCGCCCAACGTAACACCATCACCACCATCGCCCTCGCGAAAGAGACTGTTAATACCGAAATGGAAAACGTGCGATACCGTCTCCGGATCGGTTTCGGCAGGAAAATCGGCGCACTCGAAGATATTGCCGCATAAATATGAACAAATAGCCGCGAAATTTGCAACGAGAGTGCCACTCGAGCGAACCTCCTCTATTCCCATCCCTTTTTGCGTGTTTACGCCTCTTAATGCGGACCGGGTTGGATTTTTTACGCCCGAATCAAATATTCGAGTTATATTATTCCCGGGATTTCTCCGAGAAAAAGACCCACACCCCTAAGTGGCTCGAGACGTTCAACAGGCTCGAATCCGCAAACGCAAATACAATATATACGGTTTACGGCGTCGTAAACGCGAAGGTCCCCATTCTGCGTTTTAATATCGAGAAATAGCGACGCCGACTCAAATTTGCTTATTTTCTTTAAAAAAAAAAAATACATTTTTTCCGATAATGATCCGTCGTAAAATCGTCGAGGATGTTTCGTGCGATTCTAGCGATTTCTGATTCATGAATTTTTCAATATTTCCATCGTGTTATATACGGGACAGGGGATGAAAAAATTGGCTATTCTTTCGCTTGTTAAGGATTGCGCTCGAGCGAAGTGAAATATTGGACCGGTGCAGCTGTCGTGTTCTCATCAATGGTGCCAATATGTTGCATTCCTACGTCTGCAGCTGTGCCATCCTCGTGTAATTCCAATATCGAAGCCTTTTTCTATGCAGCTACGTTTCGCTAAATAAATAAAATACGTCTCTGTGTCGGATCTTTTAATATTGAAAATATTCGAGTCCGAAAAATATTCGACGATGTGTGAATATGACGCTTATGAAATTGATATTTTTTCTTTCTAAAATACAATTTATAGGAAAATTAATTTTATAGTTAATAGTTAAGTCAATTATGGCTTCAATAAAATTAATAAGCAATTTCAATTTTCCAAACTAATATCTCTAATAACTAAATAGATTAGTTTTCAAACAAATCATCGATTAAATTTTACATGAATATTGTAAAATACGACATAATAATGCAAAACTACATACATATTTACATAAAATCAATATTTCGCACATAAACTCATAATAAAAAAACCTCATTAAACTAAATATTTAAAATTATACGATTCCATTTCTAACATAATACATCTAACAGAAACCATCGCATTTTGTAAAACGTCGCCGAATACATTCGAAAATAGCAACCCGCGCCTATAAAACTCCGATAAAAAAAAAGCCCCGCTATCACAACCCGATCGCCGACTCTATTTAAACTCGAAGATTATTTAATTTTACGACTATTTTACACTCGCACAAATCACGCCAAATATAAAAACCTCGCATTCAGTCACGCACCGTTCGGCGCTAGCGACGTGCGTTTTCCGCGCGCGGATAACGCGCGAACGCTTTTCCGCGAACCGGTAAATGCGAGCGCTTTTCTACAAAATTGGAGGAAAGACTTTCGCGAATTTCCCGAATAGCAAATTTCGCTCCGAATCTAGACCGGGGCGCTTTTCTTGACTTAGAGCAGCTGTGAAAATTTCGGAAAAGCACGCGAGGCATTTTGGCGAAAACCGCACCGAGAAGAGCACATGCGCTAGAGTACTACCCAACGTTCGGTAATTAGGTCGTCGTTCGGTCGGCTATTCGGAGAATTCGCTTTTTCCCAAGCCGTATTTATTGCCCTTTTGAAATAAAGGTCTTTACTTTGCCAGAGAAAAAGAAATGGGTGCGTTTTTCGAATCGAGACTCGTTTTTGGGTAGTTCGAGTCATATACTAAATGTATTAGTACACATAGATATATCGAATTCTCGTTGAGTATTGTTTGTTTTTTATTTTTTCTTTTAATTTATATTTATGTAATAGTTTATTATATCTATAGTTTTATATCTGAAAATGTTCGATATTTCAATAGTTCAGAATACATTCAATAAAAAACCGAGTTTTAAAAATCATATCAATAATGTTTCCATGGATCAGATCGATGTAATGATAGAATAAGTATATCTATGAATAAGTAAAATTGTATAAATAATACATAAATTCTTATTGCACTCTACTTTTCTCAAAGGTAAAATGTTATTTTTATAAGATCTTTTAGTATAAAAATATAATATACTATAACTGACATTTAGATTGAACTCACGTGAGGTGATGCACATAAGATATTTCCGAGACAATGAATTCTTTATGATATCTTAGGTTTACGACGGCAACTGGGAGTGTTAAATATTTACACATTTTTTCAAAGAAATCGTTTCAGTCTTCAGCATGCTCAAAGTTGTTTAATAAACATTAATCGAAGTTCTCGTTTATCCATCGGACATCGTTTAGCATGCATTATGACGTGTTTATAACAACAGCTAACACTAAAGCAAATCGTATAAAAATATTTTGTAAACCTATTAGCTATCGGTTTATTTACAAAATCAGCAGCTTTACGATCGCGTATTAAAATTTTACGAGATCATAAACTGGATGAAATGAATCGAACGTAAAATATAGCCAATTATAATGTATTTTTTTCATTAGCAAGAGTAATTTTATTTTATTAAATCTCCATATTTTAATTAAAATTCGTTGACGACACATTCATTTGACGTACGTATTGATTGCGCCCAAGGGAAATTATTTTCTTTGACAAAATATATTTTCATTAAAATTGAAATCATCATTAAACAAGAGAATATTAAAAGCGTAACATATTCCCCGATCAATTAAGCTCGCAGCACACAGGATCATCCTCGAATCGTATTCCGAGAAAAATTAATCAAAACAAAATTTCTATCAGCAATATCACATTCTTGCTTAAATCAATTAACCGAGCCTAGATTAATGCCGTATCGTTTATCATCATCAAAATTGGTACACCCCCATCATCCCGGAGGAATCCCGTCTAGTTTAGAGCGAATCCCGCAACGTCGACATGTCTTGAATTATTAACCGAATAAAGGATCGCTCTGCAAACATCCGACTTATTTCCATATAGGAAATGAAAAATATTTATGAACGACGGGCTAAAAGAAACGGGGACACGGCCAAAGAAAACACGCCCGGGGTAAATTAGAATTTTATACGAAACCATCTGGATTCGGGAAAGTGGGAGGGTCCCACCACCCCCATTTCGTTCCCTGATTGAACTCCTTAAGGTCTCGTAGTCGGTTGACAAGGGTAACGTCACCGTCCCCATCGATTGGGGTCTAATCGATGTAGCGAATAACTAAAAGTCACGGTGGCCACCTTCGGAAAGATGTAGGTTCTGAACGTTTAAATGTAAGGGACGGACGTATGGTGTTATGTGGGCGTATAAATGGGGTGACGTTTAGGGTTTTGTTTGAATATTGTCGTTTGATATGTGCTATAGGGTACAATATAAGCGATACAATAATTTATATATAAAAAAAATTGAGACAGGAGTGTTTTCGAAATATCATTTAAATACAAATCAAATTGCATTTGTATAATTTGAAATGTTTTGTCATTTAATGTCAATTACATTAAATTTAATCGCGGATATCAATCTACATATCAAATTACGTATACACATCTCGATAAGCAACACAGCCCTAAATCTAATCACGCTGACTCCCGTTGTGGTCTGAACATATCGCAGACATATCTGAATGCACCCCTCACCAGTAACCATCTATAATATAATGGATTCACATCGCAATTCCCCCAATGTATTGTAAAAACTTACAAATGACAAAAGTCGCGGTTGACTAATGCTATAATCTGCGGAAAGCTTCCAGAAACACGTCGCCACCACAACCATTTTGAACTAATTCGATATAGGGAAAAAAATAAATTAGTCTGCAAAATGAATGCTACAAATCAACCAAAAACTGAAATCGATAGTAGTTGAATTTTTATATAACCAAAATTTTATTTAAGAAAAGAAACAGCTAAAAAGATTTAATCTCATGCGAAAATCAGAAGATAGGGGAACTCTGGCTGATTATTCTTGTGTGTGAGGGAGAATGAAGCTGGGAGTTCAAGGGATTAGCTTCTGCGAAAAGAATAATTTCGCAAGAAAAATAAATTATAAAACTACGTGTAGGGCATATAATTAAAACATCAGATATTGCACAACTTCATCAACCATTTTAGTCACTCTAACGACGACTCTTGAGTGACTCAACAACTTACTCCCAAAACTTCCAACCACTCCCTTATCATAATCAAACAAAATATTCAATAAGCACACCCAAAACCGATACCCCAACAATTCCATTTCAATGCAACCGACATCTACAAACTATCAACCATACCCTCAATCATAACACACACATTTAAACGACATACATCCTAAGCATCCACGCCGAATCCTCGCATCGGGATTGCCAGAATTCAAAGGACACCATGCGAGATTGCATCCGCAGACCCGTTAACAATTTCAACGGGCGGCCGGTTAACGACGTTATCGCGTTAAACGCGCGTGAAACGCGCGGAACGGTTCGACGTCCGACCGCGTCGGCTAATCCGATTTACTCCTGCATAAACAGCGTTAACCGCGACGAAAACTCATGGTGACTTTTACGTTAGAAAACAAAACGGACTCTCTAGTCGGGCTTTCCGTGGGTTCGTTTTGTCCTCCGGGTGATTTTGGGGGGGTCGGTGCGATGGTTTGGGAAAGTTTTCGCGTGTGGTTTGAAAATATAGGTGGGTTTTAAATGTTGATTTTTCTTTTTGTTAATTGGGTTTAGTGTATTATTATTTTCTAATTTAGGGTGTTTTAGATTAATTTTAGTTTATTGATTTCAATTTGACGTATTGAATTGAAAATCTATAGAACGAAGGAAAAACAGAGTGGGCTAGATTATGAATATAGAACAAAGTTCGTGCAAGGTTTTCAAATAGATAATATGTTTTGCAATTTCCAAATATAAATTTTCCTAGAAACAAATTTATGCGGATCTATTAATATTCAATTTGACGTATTAAATTGAAAACCTATAGAATTTCAAACTCAAACAAAAGTTTTTGTTTTTCCACCATAATCATAAAATACTGCTATATATTTTTTTTTCGTACGAATATTATTTCGACAGTTTTCATCGTCTATTATTATAATCTTTTATCAATTTTTTTTTCAATTCCGTAAATGGAATTAACAAACATCAACGGTAACGTTCTGTCGACATTTGAGGCTTTCCAGAATCAAATATGAAAGTTGAAGCACTTTAAGCGAAAATTTGATTCATTTTTAGTGTAAATACACTTTAATAAATTGCATTTATGAAATCACGATATATTTTCTTTAATATATTATGATTTAGGTATTTCATAAATATTCATGATTGATCAAGGACCTACGATAAAACGATTCATCTATCGATTTCGCCAAAATATACATTTCACATCCTCAACAAATCATTCACACGAAAACGAACTTACTTCATCGATACTACAATTCACACACACACAAACACCATAATCACTATGGAATAAAACCAACAACAAACAACATAAGACAACACCCCGTTTTACGACTTCCGCGCCGAAAATTTTCCATCAACCACCACGCCACAACACACAAAAGTACACGCGTCAACCGGAGCGCGCTTAATTCGGCAAACATTTGACTTTCACCATAAATATTGTTATAGCGATATCGCGATCGTCCCCATGTCTGAGCCGCGTGCATCACATGTCAAGTTTCGATGGGGTTTCCACCCTCGGCCAGCCCCTATCAGATGACTCGAGATTAAATGTTTCGCTCCGAAGTCGTACGAGTGCTCGGCTCTCCTGTAAATTGACCCCAGCCCTCGGGAGTCAAAGGGCCACCCATCCCCAGCCCCCCCTTCGATATATATATATATATATCTTCAACCTAACCCCACTATCGTTCGGGGGTCTGTTTACGGCGAATCGACGCCGACGTCTACCACTTACGTACAAGACGAATTCGCTCGATTAAAGTCGCACGAAAATATCGAGTGGCTTTAGCGGCTTATGTGAGCTTAAGTGTTCTTTACGTTTCGGTGTGTGCTTTTATAGATATATTTTTTTTATTTATTTCGAACGTATCGTTTGGTGTTTTCTTGTAGTTATTAGCGGATTAGTGTTAAGTAGTCTTCCTATAGGAAAGAGTCGAAATGTATTTGTATTGAATTAAAAACAAAAGATAAATAAAAACAAACTAAAACTTATATCACAACATGCATGTGTCATCAAAATATAGTTTTCGATCAGATTGTATTAAATTCACTGCGATTTTACATAACCGAGAATTTTTACTCTCGTCATACTCAAATTGAGTGCACATAACTAAATAACAAAAAAAAAACGCTTGTACCTTCATTTATTTTACATCGGTACATTCAAGTAGGCATAAAACAAAACATTCAATAAAATTAAACATTTGAATTATTTTTATTTAGCTTTGAATTAATTTATTTACATTTTTCACGTTTCGAATAAATAACTAATTCTTCTACTGATAGACTAAATATTTGTAACTTGGGCGATAAACCGTTTATTCAATACATAAATAAAAATTAAATCCTGTTCAATTCCAGATGTAACAAATAAAGTTTATTTGCTCGATTTCGGTAGGGTTCGAACACACAAAACATCGATTGCTTTGTGTAATCGAATTATCTGAAATAAAATCTTTCGAGGATTCTGCCCATAACTTACTACGTTCAATGGACATGTGACCTTTTCCTTAATTTAAACCCCACTTTACTGTGTAGGTCGCTGTTTAGAAAACGTTGAAATTAAGATAAAATCGCTTATTTGCTATCTACGAAGATAAACTACATTATACGTGATTCAAAGTTATGTTCGTAAACACTGAGATATTTTCCCAGAATCTGGCAGATTTTCTAAATGATTCTAATGATAATATTTTTTTAAGGAAATTGAAGATAAATAGTTTTATTTACATAATAATACTTAATTTTTATAGTATGAGAATTCTAGTTCTCCCAAGTTTACAATTGTGGAAACGTTGATGTATGAACCCATTGTGATATAAAATTATAATGGCTCCCGAATGAACTATTATATAATACTTTTGTCATATACAATAATAACGCAATAAATTACGTATACTTGTAAAAAAATCGGAAGACGGGGTAAAAATCCATGAGAAAGTCGCATAACAATGAACACAAAAGGTAGCTGGAATGCGTGGTGTGAGCAACTCACAAAAGAGTAAAGTCATTCGGAAACGTTTCCGCTTGAATAGTGAGACATAAAAACACTTCACCTGGCCCAAAAGAGCGGATAATTTCCTAGCACCCTAATAAAATAAGTTTTTTCTATATTGGCCAAACCGCAAACACGACATCAAAAGGGTTAGTGCACCGACAAAAGACGAATTGATCCCCGAAACAGTTTGGCCCCTCTCGAGAGTTCAACAGTTCTGATTTATCACATATTCATATACTCAAATAGAGTTTCTTCACTATACACTCGTATTATATCAATGTAAATAAATAATTTTGAATTTATTCAATCATACAATACAATATGACAATTTCCATTTTTGAATCCATTTCTTATAATGGGGCGCAACAAAACACCACTAAGAGCCAACCGCTTACACTTACCCCTTTTCCCCAGAGACGAACCTCTTACGAAATAAATTCTAACGACAAAACGTTGAGCGGCGCTATTCCATCGCAATCGCTATCCGCAATCGCACAATCGCTCCGCACTAATAAAATCATCCTTTTTCATACGTTTTCGCAATTCCGGCTCGTGTCTCTGGCGCTTTATGCGCTAGCATTACGATGACTATCTCGTCCGAGTCCATTCGGTAGGGGCATTATTCAGACGAGGCCGTCGCTTCGGAGACGAGGTAGTTTCTTATCGATTGCCGCATCTATTGTGTCGTCGGTCCTTTCAGAGTGCAACATTGTTCTGTCACTTCCGGGACAAAAATGCCCGCGAGGGGATGACATTTGACAGGAACAAAGAGGGCTCCATTGTGCAGGCGACCCTTCGCCGTGCTCCGCCCCCTCGAGCACTTGACCTTATATTATATTAAGCGTTTCGTTCAGGTCCGAACCTTTCAAACCTCTGATGTCATCTAATTATTCTAACTTTTTAATAACATAAAAATAGCTCGTTAATGGTGCAACGGTATAAAGTGATTTTGCATGCAGCGTCGATTGAGCATACCTAGAATGTCAAGGTTCAACTCCTACGAGGTACTGGCTAGAGTTACATACCGTTTACCTTAATTAATTAATTAATCGATATAGATAATACATCAGGCTTCAATCTACTCATTATATTTAATTCGAGTTCTGTGACTCTTTACGAAATACTTCCTAAAAATGAATTAAAAACTCGCCTTTTCTTGTATCGATTTAATCGACTCTTATTTATTCTTCGGTATTTCTAGTCTAGTGGCTCTATTTCACTCTAAAGTGAATTACATTAATTGACAAATATAAAATAATTGGATAACCTCTAACAAAAAAAAATCATCGATCAATCCGATTGATACTAATGAATCGAGTCGTTCAGTCTCGTTTAGAAGATCAAAGGTTCAAATATTAAATGTGAGCGTTGAAATAAACCGCTGACCCGTTCAAAGTCAACGTCACGGACCAAGTTCAACGGAATTTCGATATTTTAAAAAAGCGTCTGGACGTCTCGAGCACCGTTTTGTCATCGTTGGCCACGTGTTGAATGTATCCTTTCATGTGTCACCGTCTCTGATTAACAACCGACTCTGTTCGGATGGCACTCGAGCCGAGTTAACAGTTCGAGTCTGGTTCGTATCAAAGCCGTTTAATGGCTTCTGGAAAGCCAGTCGCAAATTCGATATGTTCGAATGTAGCTTTTATCGACGTATCACGGATCGGCTGGCTCTAAAATGCGTAAAGCTCGTTTGATGTATTATATGCACTAAGCGAATGGCGAACGTGTTAGTGATTTTGAATAGATGCTCGAATTTAGATTTGCGGAATCTGCAGATTAAATTTAACATATCGAATTAATTCTCAGTATTATTGTAATTTTTAAAAGTTTGAATTCATTTAAAAGAATGTAGAAGTCAGTTGTTTCTGAATAATCACTGATCCAGTCGAACTCACATCGGTTTTCGGAGGAAGGCAACTAAATTATTTACTCGTGAACTATGCCAGAGTGACATCTTTATTCTCCACAGATTTAAGTGAAAAATGCGACCAAATCAAAATGGCTTCTTCCCGGGCTTAATCTCCGGAATTTTCCCAGTTTTCTTGCCGTTTCGTGCCCCGGTCTATTCCTAGTCGAGCATTCATTGGGATTAGTGTTCGTGTCGTAAAAACTATGGAGTTCCTCCGGCGTCGTTCGCTTTAAATAGTTTATTTATATTCATAGTGGATTAAAACCTTAATGTTTTCGCAAACAAGACTATGCACTTTTCTGCCGGGAGAAATGCGCTCAACTAGACCACCCTGATAGGTTACATTAATCTACCGAACGATGGAAAATTTCATGAGCACCTCGGTGATATTCAAATTATAAATACATTAGTAGAAATCCGATATTGAATTACTTAATTAAAATAGCAAATTTGTTCTTAATTAATATTGAAATAATTGAATTACGCTCAAAATGGGTTTTTAATCGTCAAAACATTTCACCCAAATTAACTATTCAAATGTCAACGTTAACATTTAGAATTAATACAGAAACCACTTAGCGGTAATTTTCAAACCCTAATTCTTTTCACATATTCGCCATATGGCACATACTGATATTTCACTTCAAATTATTTTCAAAATACAGAGAAGCTTTTACGCTAAAAAAATGCAACATTTACTCGTATTCAGTTACCTGTAAAATTTTCAAACGAATGCTATTAATTACACACATCAAGTATTCATCAAAGCGTTCCATTTTTTTTCTCTAACAAACACAAAAAAAAAACAATTTTACAAACACATAGAGAGATCATTTTCGATTTCAACTAAAACAAACTGGCACATTTTTACGACAATTCAACGCATCATAACCAAATATCCCCTCAACCATGAAGAGAAAATTCGCGACTCTGCACCCATCGAGCTCTGAGATGGCACAGGAAGATTTCTCACCAACATGTGTCGCCAATTAGTCACAATTAACACGGAGTGGCTTAAACGAAACGGCAGACAGCACAACGCGGCGTACTACGTACTATAATATAATGTGCCTTGCTTTATATACTGTAAGTCGCTTAATTTTACCCGCATTCGCTTTACGACCGTTCAAATTCGACACAAATCACCGAATCATTACGTCGAGCGGTTAATTTGTAACGTTTATTGCTTTCAGTCGATGTGTCGCCGACATTGGCGTTGATGGTTGTAGCTTATCGTTTCGGGGTTGATTTAGAATTTGGTTCATGTTTTATTTCGATTTGTAATTGGGTGTATTTTAACGACTAGTGGTTGGGACCCGCGATTTTGCGTAATATTTGACCTTTTTTCTAGACAAAAAAAACGCGTTTTTTGCATATTGCCTACTGTCGAACTCAACACAATCTCGTGAGCAAAAAAGCTAAATTTTTATTCGGAATGATATTAGTTTCATTCGTTTAGATCTGATTCAAACTTCAGAGTCGATTTGTGCAACATTTGGATTCTATTTCTTAGATTTTTATGATTTTGAAAGTGTTTCTTAAAAAAAAAATCACCTAGCTCATGTGGGTTTTACTTGAAATTATCTGCCGTCGTCAAGGTTTCAATTTAGAAATAGGATTATAATTCTGTATAATAAGTTAATACGCACCAAGAACATATTAATGAGAAAATATAAGTAATGTGCTAAAATCAAACGTATCCGATTTCACAGAGTCTAATATTAAACCATCAACTTCGCGGCTCATGAACTCAAATGATTGTAAGCTCTCACTCATTTATATTACTAGTACCTATATTTTCTACATTGTACTAGTGAATTGTTACAATGTGAATAATGAAACATTGCTTTATTTGAAATGTAACATATACATATGTAGGTATTTGATATAATATTACGAAGATACAAAATTTCAAAATGATTTCTGCTCGAACATATTCTGGATATGAAATTTTAAGTGTTACTCTCATACTTACATGCGTCATTCAAATGTACTTGAGATAAAAACATATTTCATATTGAATAATAATATGTATAATAACATACATTTAGCAGCAGCTCTGAATAATAAGTGCGAAATAATCTCATTCAATGATGTAATTTTTCTCATTCACTTCAAGTCGTTCAAGTCAAGACCTATTCAAGTCGTTCATTTATTTGTCTGATAACATTCTACTTCAGAATAATTCCACAATATAATACAATTTACTTAGCACAAATACATTTCTTTCACAAATTTTCTTTTGTTACAATCAAAATCACAATTGACAAAGCGCTAGATGATTATGAACACATTACTTTTGTTCCTCACTTTATATTCGAACCAATCACAATCAACAGAACACAATACGATTTTCGAACAAAACAAAATTCAATGCAGCATCTTCACAATGCAGAACCTCAAATCAGGTGCATTTCGGAGACCTCATTCGAGTCGTCTACGAAACTCCAATCAAGCACCTCTCAGTCAGCATTTCTGCATGCAATACACATGTACAACACACAGTAATTAGTAAAACTGATTGACAATCAGCAGAAAGGTGGTTCGATTTGCTTTGACTAAAACACGGAACACACAACACCACATATGTATAAGGTATGAGTAAATTCGAAACACTGCAACAATCGGTCGCATTGTGGACCTATGAAACTCTGTCGTACGTAATTAGCAAACCGAACTACGAATTTAGAAGTGTACATTATTATTGCACCATAAACGTGTTCACAATAGAGGTTGCGTGTAAATATGATTGTACTACTTGGTATTGCACCTATGCAAATTGAAAAGTGCATTGTACGTAATGTATAAGTATTCAAAAAAATAATATAGGGTAAGATAATATAAAATGAACACGTTATTCAATTGAAGATTTTTCATTATACAATTATTTATTGAAAATAATATTCGTGATACCTATTTTGGGGAACATTCGACTACGATTTCGAGTGGATAGTTTGTGTACGTGTATTAATTGAAACTTTCAATTAGTGCATCAACACGGAAGACCGCGATCTCCCGGGGGATGTAGAATAAATTATGGCGATACGTTTATTTGCGAACGCGTCGCGCAAATTACGCTATAAGCTACGAGTGTTTCATAAGATGATACTGTGTGCTTTCCTCTTACTTGCGTAATTTTTCTGCACGTGCGGAATCGCTTGTAAAAGAGATAAAAACCTGAATGTGAGTTGTGAAAGCTCCGAAAATTGTATTTTTTATCTCTTGAAAAAAAGCAAACCAAATTGTAAAAAAAATATACCAAATATTTTTCTAAAATTAATTAAGATATAATGAATTGATGTTAATTAAATCGTCATATATTTATAGAAAATTTATCGTCTAAACAATCAATATGAAGTTTTACGGCATGTAAAATTTATACGCATGAAATCCAAATATTATTTTTATCAATAAAATTGAAATAACACAAAACCACCAAATCCGACAATAGCCTGGCCATTTCCACAACGCTTTTCCAAAAGCTCTACAGCCCACCAGCGATTTATAAACGTCGACGCGTGGTCGTCCAAAATGCGCATCAATCTACAATATTTCACAAACCAAAACATCAACAAAAAAAATAGTTACTTTTATGAATATCCAATGAAATAAATCAAAACTCATTCAAACAAACAAAATAATAAAAAAATCAATTTATCTCTAATGAACTTTATAATTTACTCAAATATTTTAGTTTATTCGATTGAATGAGTTTCTTAAAAAAAAGTTAATTTTCGTCGTAAACGAAGGTGGTTGGTTTTGCCTATAGGGCAAACACGTCAATCTTCAACACCAATGTTTACCTGTCCGTCTGTCAGTCGTGTGAAGCATTAACTTTGTATGCTGATGACGTAGCCGTTTCGATTTTCGAAGAAGCTGAGGGCCAAAAGTGGTTGGGACGCAGTGGTGTTCTCGACAGACTATTATTTGAAGGACGTATGTCTAAGTTTTCATTAGAATCATCGGTTTGAGGTATTGTCGATATGTTAGTAATTCGAATTCGTATGCTATTTAAAATGTTGTTTTGAATCAATGGGAGTTTTCCAATTATTGGCAGAATAGCCACCTGAAATTGAGAGTGATTTTTCATTTTTAATCTACAGAACCATCTACGAACTTTGTTAGTCTATTTATGTTCACACTTATTCAACTGTTTCTTTTAAATAATCAAAAATTTTAAAATAAAAATTTCGCTTATTTAAAGTATATACGAACGAATACACCTAATTAAGCTCCTGTCTCAGTTATTTGCAATTTTATGCGAAAAGTTTAAACTCATCTTCAACTTTGAAAAAGTTTAAAAGGCAAACTACATTCGTGTTACAGTTTATTCAACCGCTTTATATAATATATTAATAATAAAATAATCATTTTATAAATAGCAACACGAACTAATTTCATCAACATCATACTCGGCTCGCAAGATAATCGAAAAGCCACAGTCTCGTCAACCGCACAAAACAAACGTCACGTTTTGCATCTGTATAGTTCCTTAATTGTTCCACACATGTAAAATTGCTATTTTCTGTATACGTGTTTATATATATGTACATGTGAAGCCAGAAACATTGCATGTCCTACTTCCCGTTGATTACGCTTATTCACAATCTCTACTCGTATTACCTATTTATTGAATTTGACATGTTTGTTCGAGTCGAGTACGGCTTTGATCTCACAGAAAGGTGAAATTATACGGGACACGTGTTGGTGGTGACTCAAAGGATTTCATCGACACTGTTGAACGTTCGCCATATAAAATCTGACTCACAAACGACAACAAAAACGGTGAAAACGCGAACGCCAAAAATTTTGTTATGAATTTGACTCCTGTGAAGCTAAAGCTGTATTTCATTTATATATGTATATTGTGATAAATTTACAATTAAACTCATATTTTCAAAATTTATCTATGTATTTTTTCGTTGATTAATATTTTAGTGAACCTCCCTATTATGTACGTTTGTGAAACTTGTCTCCAATTACACTCAAACCCCAGATAACGCTATTAATTTTTTAACTCTCATTATAATTTTCATAAAAATATTTTCTACAAACATGTATTTTATATTCATTTGTTCATTATAAAAATTTCGAGAGCCTTTTTTCCTTTGATCTTGTTACATGTGTCTAGTGAAACTAAATGTATGTATTTGTAGTTATTTATCGTAGAAAAGCTGTCGAAAACATTGACGGGTTCTATTTGGGCTAGTAATTGCATGAAAATTTTCAAAATTATAAATGAGTAAAAATTAAAACATTGGAATTCATAATTTCAAATTTCAAATAAATGCCCCTTATAACGAAGAACCCATCTGGCCATCATAGGAGAGTTTACTGCAATATATTAAAAATATCTTGTGTGAAATTTCAGATAGAATATCGATTTTAAAATTACTTGAAATAAATCACGCCTTTAATATCGGCAATAACTTTTTGTCCAATATCAAACTTCAACCAACCCTTTTATTATAATAAACCAAACGACCTTAATTTATTATAGATCGAATTTCCCGAATGAAAACACCGCGTAATAACGACTGAACATCCCTCATTACCCGAATTATCATACTTTGTACTTAGTTACCGAATCGAGATATCGTTCGCGTGACGTGTTTATGTACGGACCGTAGCGAATAATTCGATTAATATCGGAGTCCGTATTACAGCACGTATTGGCATTTATCAGATTGCAGAGGCGAATGGGACTCAACACTAAATAGATCTCTCATAGATTTTGATAGAATCCATTAGCGACCTGTTAAATACGTTCGATCGACAACGTGCCATCGCAAAATGTGCCCTATATTGTGTATTGCCATGTTCAATGTGGAAATTCGCATTCGAGCGGCATTTCAAATAGATTCTCGTATGTGTTGAATGAACGTAATCGTTTGAGTTAATTCAACTAGTTCTTTGTGATGTGATGTTCGAGTGATTCCTCCCAAATGAGTCTTTTCAATGGGCGGATTGGATATTCGTTTCGAACAGATTTAAGTATGAAGGTAATTATAATTTTAATTGTTGGTTGGTTTAAGTGTAGATCGAATCTACCAAATGACGTTTCGCACGAAATGTATGAAAAAAAAATCACGTTAAAAAGCTGACGTGATTAACGTGAACGACAGCAACGATTGTATAAATTAGCACGTCCATTCTGCCGTGACACGTTGAAGAATTGGCGTGACTGTGTGCTTGACGTGAAGCTTTCTGATAGTGGGCGAACTTGCGAAAATTTCACACATCAACCGTGGATTATGGTCGCTTTTTCATCTCGGGAAGAAACTGGAGTTAATGGCGACATCAGCCGAACTCGATCCAGATTAACGACCGACACTACTGCCTACCGAGACACGTTCGACTTTGTGTCATTCCATTCTGCACAACTTAATTTGTATCATATCCCATCCGGACGTAATCTAGTGCGACGTCTCTGCAATTTCTGATCCGATGTGCTGTCTGGATTTTCCGTAAATTCGTCGTACGTGCACGAGATGAATCTTCGCATTAGCATCGTCTGAAAACGCTTCCATTTAGACGATGTTGCGAAAGCGGAATTTAATCGCGAACGAAAAAAATGTCGGCTCAAAATCTGATTATTTTATATTCGGTGTTGCTCTGTACGAAAATAATCAAATACATCCGAAGCTTTGAGGTAGATTCAAGCATGTACAGAATTTCCTCTTTTCAAAAATTACATTAAAAGTAACGAATTTCGCTCTTTCTGTCTGTGTATACACGTTTATTCCCTTTGTACCGATGAACCGTAGTAGATACGTATTTTTCGGGGTGGAGGGTGAAATTCACATTTGCATTCTCCATTCGAGAAACCGCTGAAATATTGGACGATGTTTCCGCTGCTTTTTTCGCTATTTTCTTTTCTCTTCGTCTTTCTGAGGCGTTTTAATGCAAATGTCATTTTCATTCAAATATATACCGGTTGCGCTTCGCCGTCAAAATATCAACGAATCCGCCGCATACATTAAAATCCATTATCTTATATCGGCAATTTCGTCAAATAAGCGTTTCATTTTCCAGCTTTTCCTCTCGATAGCCCACTAGAGAGCGATCGTAATCGCCCCTTTTTTTATTACATCACTTTAATTTCACATTGAAAGGTCACAACTCCTACGTTGGATCGAAACGGGACCCAAGTATGAATAATATCTGTGTATGAATCTCCTTCGTTCTTCGGCTTCGGATGAAAAATAAATGAGAAATAAAAAAGGGACGGTGTCGGATTTAACGTAGTGTTGTTTATTTTCACTCAGGATTGAAAACAATGGAGCAGTAATCGGCTTTCGACTCTGGCGGTCGTCGTCGTCAAATATCAACATCATTTGCAATTCGCCTTTTGGTACCGACTTCCCATTTGTGAAGGATGTCGCTCGTGTTGCTCATCAACGCCGTCGTGTATGTGACTTGTATAATCCGAGTCAACAATCTACAAAATTCATATTCGTCTCGCATTAATATCCCGAGTCAATCTCGGCTCGAGTAAAAATAGCGCTTCTTTTCCTTTTGTTCCGCCGACGGCGAAAGTCGGAATCACCTTCTGAAGTGAAAAGCGCGTATTAAGAAATTCAAAGATGGCACGAACGGGCGTTCGAAATAAAAACGTTCCTTCGAAGGGAAAAAATATAAAACTTATTAAAAACGTTACGTTTTAAAGTCGGCCGTAAAATGCGAGCTTTTACACCGCCGGCATTTTTATTGCCACATAAAACATTCAGGACGCTTTAATAAAAATCGATTTTGATACACTACGATGATCCCCATATTAAATTACCGAGTAATTTTTGAAAGCGCCCACCCTTGAAAACTCGAGGAAATTTTCATTATTTTCTCCTTCACTTAGCACGATACCGACAGAGGATTAATTTCTTGAACCTATATAACTATCATTACACTGCTTTTTCTCAACAAACTCAAGTACACGTATTCACATAGCAATCTTACATCAATTTAACGAATCATGGCGTTTAATAAAATTATGCTTTTTTTATATAATAAATCATACAGCATAAAAAAGTAAATTGCATGAAATATATTAGTTAGGATTGGCTAAAAAAATACTTAAATACATAATAAAATTTTATGGATTCATTTGAAATGAACCCCACCCTAATCACACACAATGGCATAATACTAGCAATTTCCTGTTCGCCAAAAAAGAACCGATACAATTATTTCCTGAACGCGCTTAATTAGTGGTGTGAATTCGAAATTCGTACTGTTTGGGCATTTCTCAATTTGATGATCGTATTGTACAGAGGTAACTGGGGACGGATGCACCATTCATCAGACTTGACGTTCGCCCACAGGTTCTCAAAACCACACGTCCAAACTCATAACAACACACTAATAATTACATCAAATTGTGCATATCACCGTTTCGTATGCGAAATTAACATTTGATGTGATTAATAGAAGGCGATATGCGACGCTGTAAATTTAAGTCGAGTAAAACAAACGTACTGTGCATAACTCATATCCACGATTTTACACGAGGTATAAATTTCATTGCGAGCATTGTCGAATGTCGACACGCGATTTCGACGTTTTTTAATATTTTTCATTTTATGTTTGTTTTGACATTTTCGCCTGCTTTCAGCTGGTTAAGTGCGTCCTCATGCAGAAAATCGAGTGATGTCTCGTATGCGGTGTATTCCCCTCGTTTACGACTGGCCGAGGTTTTTTATTGAATTTTTTCGCGTTTCAGAGACACGAGCGATGCATGTTTGAATGGGAAAAAAAAGGAAATTCGTTCATTACAAAGCTTGTTACGTCGATAATTTTCTGCGTCGCGTGAGGTTCAACGTATCGCGTAACGTCGCCGTTCCCCATATGTTCACGCAAAGCGCGATAATAAAGTATGAAGGTAAAAAACGTGTTGAACTATTTACTTTTAACGTACATGAAATCGCTATGCGAATTCTAGATTAGTTTTGTCGCCGAGCGTGTTTCACTATAAATCATGAATACGAAAATTTCGTGAAATTCACACATAAATGTAGCGAACACTATTCCACGCAGACGTACCCTCATACACGTTTCATAAACAAGATTTATCGACAATATCAAAGTTGAATACAAACAACTTTTTGAAAAACGTACGGATTTAGTGAGCAAATATAAGAGAACACGAACGATTTTACTGAAGAAAAAAAAGATATGCATATGAAACTTGAATCTGTCAGATAGAAATCTTTTCGGTGTATGAACTCATACATCCTTTCGCTCAATTTTTGTATGCAGCTCTTTTACAACCTGATTTTATTTCGACACAATGCAAAACTGTAAAATTCTGGAAACGAATCGTATTTTTAACAATAAACTTGTTACAAGATTTGAATTATTCAATAAAATTTAATCAAATAACAAAATGTAAATATGTAGATATATTGCTTTTGAAATAATGATTCAGATAAATAGCTACAGCTGTATTTATTGATATCTTATCATAATATAATAATAAAATATTATATTAGAACTTTCATAACATATTTTCATCAATTCTATCACCTCAGATAACTGAATATCTAACAATAAATAAATTGAACCAGTTGTTTGATAAAATATGTAAATATCTCAATATGTAGTTCAACTTAAATAAACATCATTATTGTGTACATGTTCGAATTTCGATATAATATCGATAAGTGAGTGGCAAACTGAGATATCACACTCCGCGTACACATATGTGATATAGTCAGACAATAACTAACTCTATGAGTCAGTTATTGACTGACATATTCGAATATATGTACATATATTACGACAATATATTCAAAATCGATTGATTTTATAAGAGTCGATCTTTTCAATCGTTAGCTAAAAGACTTTTTTTCTTTATTATTCGACCCTATGGGTTCGAGAATTTTTGATAACAACTGTCAAACTCTCAAACAAAAAAATGAAACACTCGTATTAAGTAACTAACGATTGTAAAATCGGTCCTAAATGCCATAAATTCTCAATTTACTTCAAATATAATATTAAGAACTGATCGGATGTTCATTATATTTATTCTAATCCAATCCACCACAGTTTGAGAACGTGTGGTCCGTGGATTAAGTGCGTGTGGGCAGAGGTGGCGCGTGCCTGCAGCAGCTTGCGTTGCCCGTAAATAATTCGGCGCTGTTTTATTGTCCAGGTGTTGCAGACCATCTGTCACATGACCGCCAAACTTAACTTAACCCCCCATAAGCCTGCTCTCGTGCTGTTTACCTTCCATCAGCCAATAGTGATAACTGAATCGATTTTCGATATCACTTTTGACGATAGGCAACATAAAATGTCGAATGGTATGTACCTACAAATCTTTTGCATTTCAATTGATATTACCAACCATTTAAAAATGGCGTAAAACGCCAGTTAATCTAACTATATCGAAACAATTTGTTTTTTATAAAAGATTAATAAAGAATGTTTTAAATTATGTTTAAAGCCATTTTTGAAGTTACTTATTTGTTTGCGCATGCGCCACTTCAACTGTCAAAATTCTTGCAATGTTGTGGATACGTGAAGGTTGCTAACACTATTTCTGCAACATATCTGCAATGTGCAATATTGCGACTGAATACTTTAAGAGGATTTGCTACATTTAAAGCATAAAAATCACCTTAAACAATCACGAAGTTACAATTCAATTTTAATAATCGACTTTATCGAATTCAAATTTCAATATTTGTACGATTGCATAGTTATTTGAGTAGATTACAGATCGCTAATCTTAGAAAGTAATTTGTAAATTCATATAATTCATGTGAATTAGTCACGTTTCGAAAAGCATCGAACGTTGTTCGGCGGTTAATACATTAATTCCGCAAGCCGGGAGATTTCAATTTGGAATCCATTAGCGTCATGGAATATTCAAACCGTGTCTATTATAACATTGTATGAGGCTAAGTTACAAATATGTTGCGATCGAGTAAAATATAATATATGCTGTCGACGAGCTTATGCCGACGTTATTAATTATAGCAATAGAAGGCTTCGATGACTTATAGTGAACGCTGTTTGAACGAAAGTTCCATCGACTTTATTAACGTTTCTTCGCTTTTTACTCTATTTTAATATTGTGACAAGCGTATTGAGCTATTCAATTAGTGATTTATAAATATCGTGGAAAATCGATGTTAAAATTAAAAATTATAATATTCAGCATGAAATATAATAACTAAATTAATATTGAGACTTAATATTGTTTAAATATAAAAAAAAATATGCACCTATACTAAAATGTATATATCGAAGTGTTTCAATGAAACTTGAATAAATTATCGAAAAATGTAATACTATACTTTGAAAATGAAAATTGAATTTAAGTACTTCAATATTTATGAAAAAACATACTTGACACTTCGTATACACTTCAAAAATTTACCATATGGAACCCTTCACAGTAATATGTAAACACGCATAAGCATATACCAAATCTCACTGATTATTTTACATGTTTATTATTTTTCGACATCATAACAAAACATACATATTTTATGATCGAGACAGAATAATAAATACACGATATCATAACGATAACAGAACGAAAAAACATAATATCAAATTGTATCGCGCAATTTTGTGCATGAAAAGAAATCAGCGTCCGAAACACACGCCCTTATGCGAACATTTTCACTTTTGCATTGAAGCTTTAGAATTTTTGTTTGTATACGAAATTTGCGACCGAGTAAAAAGGGCTTTTTTAAAGCACCAAAGCGAATGCTATTGCTCGGCAATTTTTTAAGGTTTTCCCCGCCGATAGGGCATAAAAACGAAGAATAAAAAGCGGCAAAGGGCGGGCTCTTTGACGGCGGTCTTGTAAACCAAATTTATGGCAGTTAGTAGAAGTTTAGCATTAACATACAACGCAGTACTGCGGGTTAACTTTACGGCGAAGAATGAGAAGATTCGATGGGGAGGGGAACTTGAACATATTCAATAGAAGCAGCCGTGACCCATTTAGACTTAAGAATCGTCGTGGAAAAAACGTCTTCTGCCATCCATGAATAAACTGCAAATTGATAATTAATTTATATCTCGAATCAATGAAAGTGCGTTAACATTTTCTTCTGGGTCAGTGTGAAATGTTCGTCATTATCGATCTGTCGAGGTGATTACGCGAATCCGAATAAATACGATGCCCGTTTGTACATATTACATCTCCAAACGTAAGGGTAAATATGGTAACAAAATTGAGTCTTTCATTTCCTCTTCTGAATAGATCAGGGTCACTCTATCTTATTTCCTAAAATTCGCCGGTCCCTCGGGGAAAATATTCACACCCCATAATCCCATAATCAAATATTGAACCTTTGCCCTCTCAATGAAAACGCAATCTTTGAAGGATCCTCAGAATATAAAAACATAGATGAAAATATCTTGTTCATTTTTCAAATACTGATTTTTCCATCATAAACACACGGATGAAATATTTCATCTCGCATAATGTATAATATATTGCGTAATATATACGAAAGTTTATGAAATAGTCTTATAGTCATGCGCGGGTAATTCTGACTGAATCACAAAAGAAGCAAACAAATCGATTCTCGTAGAAAAAGTCAACTTTTATCACGCAAGTAAAATGTAGTGACGTTATCGGATAACCTATCACGAACTCATAATCATATTTTATTTGTGTATGTAGACAAGAAACGCAGGGAAAAATCGTCCTTACCTTTCAAAGACGCAACAATAAACATGTTACGAGAGTACAAAACCCCTACGTGTTTTTCCATACAAAGCGATTCTAATTTATCAAATCATATTGATGTTAAAAAAAACTCAGCTTTGTCAACAATATAAAATTAAGCTTTCCAAAATATAAAAACTGTATTTCATCAAATGACAGTTATCAATATAACACATCGAAAAACATTAATTAAGGACATAAATCGATGTTCGAATCAATATTCGAACACGTCGCTCGTACATTTCATATCTCGACATTACAATCGGATAAAATAACCATTTTCTTCACGAATATCTACGTATGCAAACACGCCGAATAAAAAATCGAGGGTCGCCCAATCGATCCTAGTATCAGACCATCTGTCTTTGGGCCGGTGAGGATCTTTTGTCCCGAACTAGACGGGAACACCATAAATCAGACGTGTGTTTATTAACAACTTTCGACTTCCATTTAAAGGTTAAACACTAAAACGCTGATAAACGCGTTACGACCCACTGGAGCGATTCTCATTCACGAGGGTTCACGCAAAGGGCCCATGAAATATTTATCGGGCTATATTTTTTCGCGCGCCTTAAGACAATAAAAATACCTGAAAGCCCTCCACTACTGTACAATAAACTACGTGCTCTAATTAATATATTCAGTATATTGTTTTAGAGTGCCGTAAAACAGAGTTTTAGCTCTTATCGATACACTATTTCAACTCGGACTAAAGATAGAATGGAAGTAGCGCTTTGATTCGGGGACTTATCGTCGGTGTGTGATCAAGACGGGCGATTTCTTATTATTTTCATAATTCATATAAATGGAGCGATTTCGTTTTGGGCCTGCGCCGCTTTTGAAACTCCCGCCTCTGCGTAATTAGATTTTAACGAATTTTCCAAGAAAACGAGCCCGAATTGTGCGGCGTCCGCAGCCGCGAAACTTCTTCTTCCTCTACGGTCGTCCGCCCCCGGTTTAATTATGCTCCTATTGTTTATTTGAAGAAATTTACATGAGGCAGATAAACAAGAAACAATTAGCTAGTGTCGTTAATTTTATTGCCCGCTTTAATTAAATATCAAGTTCGCTCGGCGCGAACGCGAAATAGGCTTCATCACGGCGATTGTACCCGCAACAATGTATCAAGGTTGACTAGGGGATTCGTTGGGGGCTTTTAGACGAATTAACGGTAGCAAAAGTCATTGTTTTTTGAGAAAGGGGCATTGTCGATTTTTGCTCCGGTGCGAAACGATTGTCGAATTAGCCTCGGAGGCGAAAGCGATAGATCAGAGGAAGTACGCTGGAAAGTATGCCGCAATCTATCTTTCACCATCAAAGTTAGCTGGAGATACTTTCGCAATCTGTTTTCACTTATTCCCGGATTCTACCTTCGTGTTGCGGAAAAACTTTTGCACCGATACAGAGGACGAAAACGCTCGCGAATACGTCTTGCGGGGTAAACAAAAAAGTTTCGCAACTGAATGTATAATGAAAATCCCGCAAAAGAAAATCTCACGTAGAATAATTTGATGATTGACGATGAGCCCGAGACGTGGAAGGGGAGCGAAAGAAGGAGCGGATGGAAGGAAAAAAATTGAAAAACGATAAAACAACATCCACTCGGAATTGAATGAAAATGGGAAAGTAACCGAACATCTACCTTTCAAAGAGCACCGTGCCGAACTTAAATCGCCCCCGGGTTATGTTCGTTGTATTCGACACATCAAACGATATAGGAAAACAATTTGCAATAATAATACGGCAACTTTGAAATTTTCCTTTTTGAAAATATACGCTTTCAAAAGAAATGCTAAACATCACTTAAGGGAAATATTTACTTTTCGTTGCAATTTGAAAACCAATATTTTTGAAACATTATACGTTTCCGTGTGTGTTTCAAAGTCTTCGAACCGATACTGGAATACGGAAAAAAAACTAGGTGATTAGGTTCTTAATTGCCGTTTTCCATGCTAAAGAATAATTTTTCGCTACTATATAACGTTCAAAAATCGATGTACCACGACAAAACCGCATTATTGAAATTCTACAAGAATTTCATTAATGCGGTTTCGTTCGTTTCACATAATCGTTCAAATTTAACCGTATTGAAAATTTATTGAATTTGTGGATCGATTAAAGTTTATTTTCATAAAATCGAAACGGAAAAAAAAACATTTCATCATTAACGCGTTATCAATCTAGCCCATACGATTTGACAAGCTACGCACATGCCCAGAAAGAAAAATAACGAAAAATTACGTTCCAGATGGTATCGTGCCAGGAATATTTATCGCGACGTCAATCAGGGTAAATATTAATGCTAAATGGTATTTATATAAACAATTTGATTGATACGTTAATAAATCACACGGGCGATTAACCCCGAAATTAACATGGCTCGATTCCATATAATAGATTCGCCTTATTTTTCCATCGTTTTAAACAGAATTTTCCTCTTTCGCAAGCATTTCTCACACGTCCATATAATTTATCGTCGACAATAGCGGATAGCTTCATCCAACTTTAATCGGCCAATCAGTTTATTACTCCCGCTGAAAGTGAATGCAAATCGAATAACGAACCGGCGCGGATCGTTCGTTCATTCGTTCGTTTGAAAGCGTGCAACTTTGTTTCATTACAACCGAGAAGTCAGAAACTGAAACAGTTTATGGAATAATCTAATTTATGTCGCCGCAAATGGAACGGTAACTGCTTCGATCGTTCGATCTAAGAGAGCAAAGTTTAAAAGTTTCGGCTGCCCCTTTTTTCGAAACACTGATTTCACATTAAGTGCGGCATCGTCGGGAAACTCCTCCCGGGAGTTTTCTCGGAAAATTTCTCCGAGGAAAAGGGTTGAGATTTCTCTGTGCCGACCTACGAGTCCAACCTTAATCTGCTAACGTGCACGCGAAAGAGGTTTTATTTCCACCGGCCCGTGTCCAAGGGCTTGACCTCTCAGGTCGTCCGTTCATAATGACAGTCGAAAAAACAAAAAAAGGGTCCAATTCGCAGGCCGCTCGAATATCAAGAACTTTCCCTCCAATAAATTAAGGATGAAAGGAATACTCAAATTTCTTTTCTCTTTGATGTGCTCCGACTAGAATGTGGAATGCTCTCTTTCTCTCTCTTTCTCTTGTTCTCGTAGGAAAAAAATATATACTATAGTAAAGAAAAACAATCTTTGTGTTCGGACAAAAGGAGAAAAGCTCAATATACAGCGTAGAATTTTCCCTTGACGATTTTTATATTCAATCGCCGAGCCAGAGTTAAGTTTTATTTAATTTTTCCTCGGCGCTCAAATGAAAAGTACTAAATATCACAAAAGAATACATGAAATATTCAACGACGAAATTTATGGTTACCGTTTCGTATCCATTAAAACTTTTTTTTTCAACGTTCTTATTCATAGGAAAACTTTTGCCGTGTTCGTGGTTCATTTCGAGAACGACAATGGTTTTGTCGATTCATTGTTTTTAAATCGAAGTTTCTTAAAATAGAACAAAGTGCCACCGCGATCCGCTCCACGAATATACCCCTTTTCTTAATTGCACAACATCGAATATAGACCACTCAATTTCCTGTTCGATACCAAAACACAAATATAAAACGATAGTTCCATTTTTGTTTTCATACGATAAGCGAACTTTCTAACGCACCCGAATTATTTATAAGGAGCGCATCATTCGTATACGGAATTGTCACGTAAAGGAGGGGAAAGTTATGATAAATTACGGGAAAAGTGGAGACAAGAGCCTTCTGAGTGATACGGGTAGACAGCTTCGAATAAGTTGAATATCGGGAAGTACAATAAACAGGAATCGGCTCGCGACGCCATTCAGACAGACAGACAGGACTCCTGTTTTCAATATAAACGTCTCACACTACCCTTATACGGGATCACACATATAAAATCCCCAATGGGGAGGAAACTTCCTAAGTATTTACTATCTATCGATTAGACTCACCTTCGAAAATGAACACGATGTACACGTGAAGGTACAGCACCAATCTCAGGGTGTCCATGACTCCAGCGAAGGGTGGTAACCGTTCATTAAAAATTGCAAAAATCCATACTGCGAACAGTTCTGCTTCTCTGCGATCTCATCTGGATGTGTTCTTTTTTTCATACACTTTTTTATTAACGGGTCGCCGCACAATGTCAATATTCGTCAAATATTTATTACACTTTGTAATTACACTGTAAATGATAAATGGGCTCGTGAAAAAAGTGCGATTCGATCTGAGGCGGATTAAAAATTAAAATTCACCGCGTACTTAAGGGTGATTTGCGTTTTTCATAAATCACGCTCGGATTCTATCGGCGTGAAGGAACTCTATCGGATGGCGTGAAACGAAAATCTTTCGCGTGAACGTGTATTTACATTTTGAATTTATTGGGCGAGCAATTAATTTCAATTATCCGCCGTAATTGTAATGTATTTTTAACGAGTCTTATTACGCGGAGCGTTATTTTATGCTAGAGGGCTCCGTAAATTAGATTTTTTTCCGAGTGAAGGTAATAAGTGTGGTTTTTTTTTCCGCCGAATTTCACGACATCGCACGAGCGGTGAATGAAATTCGGTCACGTTTTATTCGCATCGTCGATTTATTTTTCCCTCGTGAAAATCGTGAAAATGTTGTATCAAATAGGCGTAGGCGGTTTATTTTGCCCGATAGCAGATCAACCCCATAAATATATTTAATGACACACACCTAAGCGCACGTACAGACATACGCACACCCCCATTCGCGAACCTCCATATTTTAAAATTACACGTACCGAGCAAATATTGAAAAATCACGTACATTCTCACACAAACCAGCACCAGTAATATTATTAATCGATTTTTTTTTTATAAAACCACATTTTTCAAAACTCAAAACGCACGAATTTCGACATCAAAGCCCGAAAACGCACTCGAATCATCGAAAACTAATTGCGCCTCGAAAACGAAACCGCACATTCAGAAAAAAAAATCAACCAAGGGCGAAAATCAAAAACGGGTAAAGTCGTCATCCATCAACCAGAAGGGATGATAGTCGACTTTCGAACAGGGTGACTCATCGAAGACCAACTTCAACTCGAGACGAGGGGCGAAGAACAGACTATGGGGGGGGTGGCTTTTATGGGTGAGGGGTAAGAGGTTGAGGGGGGGGTGGATTAAATGGGGTTGTCAAAAGCGGCACTGACTGATGTCTCGTCGATAGTCGTAGTGTTTTCGCGATGTGTTTTTAGAAAACGTGAAGCACACGTGCGTGCGCCACGAAGCACTGTGGCAGACTGAACGAAAGTGGTCGGCTGCCAAAAGGACGAGAGTATTCCGTGCGCCACCATGTGAATGCTGTCGTCCTCCTCGATGGAAGTTCCGTGTCGATTCTGGTCTCGATTGTTACTTATGTGCGATATTGTGCTTTTGAACGTATGTCTGTCTGTCTGTCTGTGTGTGTGGGTAGTTTTTATTATCGGTAGTTTGGTTCGAGGCGGTGATTTGTTTGAGTTCGATTAGCGCTGTTTGTCTAATCGATTCGATGAGATGGGTATTCAATAGTGTCGTCTTGAGTATAGAATATTAATTATATTTTGTCTGATATTGTAATAGTTTAGTTCTGTTAGTGTGTGAGTATCTGGTGCAACGCTATATTACGATCAATAGCTCAATATAGATTTTTTTGACGTTCACAATATATTTACGAATTAATATATCGCATATTGGTGGGTATTAATTAAATTAGATAAATGTCGCTCCAGAAAATTTTGTCCACGACGAGTAAAATAATATTTTTTTCCAATATAACCAAGCTTACGTAGATACTTTCAACGGGGTAACGGATCAGTGTAATAAAAATATTTAATAATATTGAAAAAAATACATTTTTCGCTAAAAAAATATTTTCTAAAAACTTAATTTAATTCATAAAAAATATTACTTGTAGCATTATTTAATGATTCATTTGTTTCGCTATAAATTAATAAATCAACAATGTAACCGAAATTACGCTCAATCTGTAACATTCCCTTTCGAATGGTCGACCTTTATAATCCCCTCATTTAAACTCGAAGCGCCCCTTTTATTTCTATTTACTGCCGTCAATTTATTCAATGCATGCATAAATAAATAAAATACGACGGAAAAAAATAAAACATTGCGCAATAAAATTAAAACTAGCACTAAACGAAGCAACACGTGCAGCCTTAATTCCGGACACACGAGCAACACACAATCTCCGAAAATAAATCCTTTATCCGCCAGGTGGCAACGGACATCTGCACAACGTCTCCATTCGAAAACCCATCCTTTTTTCTTATCCATTTTTTACGCATTTCTGCAACAAGCTCGAGGCGCCAAAAGCGAATTTCGAAGCCTGCCCGAAGAACAACAACGATTCCTCTTCGGCCGAGATGAATACATTTCGGCGGAACGACTTCGCCCATACACCGTACTGTATAAGGTATGAGTGTGGAGAAATTTGTCGACACGCTTCGTCGATCACATAATAGATTCTATGGTGGAAAAAATGGAGAAGAAAGAGTGTTCTTTTTCGTTGGGGGACCGTAATATTCTTGGGGAGCATGCGCGGTAGTTTTCAATCCCTGGATCACTCGTTCTTTACTTCAGGATTCCTCGAATGTCCTAGACGTCTGCCGAGCAATCCTGCTTTGAATCTTTCAATATTTCTTTAAAAAGGAAAAGGGCGTCAATTTATGGACTAATTTGACGTTTCGAATCGGCCGCCTAATTTCTGCTCCGGTCGAGAGAAAATTTGCGTTTTTTTTGTTCTTTTTTCACTTAAAAGGGAAACCTGGCTTTCGCTGTCAGTTTTCATTTGGAGGGTTATGCTTTTTTACGCTCGAGGCTTTTACGATTCAATCGAATTCGAATATTGCTTTATTAGCTTTGTTATTTGTTGTTTTCGCAAACTTTGATTTTAACGTGATGAAATATTATAATATGCGATATTGTTTTGTTATACGAAAAGTTTGTTACTCCGCATTGCATTACTGTCTCCGTACGTGTTGTCAAGCTGAAGTATCGTAATAATGCTCACGTTTAACATAAACTTTTATGACAGCCATCTCCATTGTGAGATACTCAAAGATTGCTTTTATAATTATATAAATTATTCATAACAGTACAATGATTAAATTATGTAACTTCATAGCGCTTTCAATAATGTTTCGATTGTTTAATTAACGATAATCGGTTTTAACACGCTTCACTGTTAATTAATATTTTTTGCATGACTAAACCAATTTATTTTCCATTTAAGCAAAATTTAAATATTTACATTCATATTTAAACTTATTTTATTGTTCTAATCCTATCTTAGAAAACGAGAACTTACGTTCCTAGATTAGTGTCTTAGCTGCAATTTCGAATCATTCATTCCATTTATAATACTTTCTGTCAACATTTACACGTTAGACTAAAGACACAAATATGCATAATAATCACAAACATTTCCGTTCAAAGCATAAACCATATGCTATATTCATTCATTACATATTTATTTATACAATGCAAGCTTAAATTGGACTTATTTTAAATATTCCATCATATTTCGACTAAACAATGAATATCATTTTCATTTATTTCGAGAAATATTTATCATAAAAATACCTATAATATCGAATATTTTCGACATTTTGATTAAGAGATCGATTATAATTTTCGATATGAATGTCATTTGTGTGGCAACACGTACATATAGGAAAAGGTGCTAAGCTACAAGTGGTGAAAGCCCTTCCTTAGGCGAGTTGACAACCCAATATATCTCGCGTTGTTTACGTTCCCGTTGCTCGTTGACAACCCAAATCGCCTTGTCTTTCGCTCGTTGCGATCATCACTCAACGATGCCCCTCTACATAATGTCATAAATCAAACTCTGCACGTACTTCACACGATAACGATTAAAACGCTAGAACACAACCCCTGCAATCAATAAAAAAAAAATCGATGATAAATGATTTTTTATCAGCAAACCCCAGATGAACTGGGAGTAGGTGATGAAGAATAAGAAATAATTATTTTTATTAATATTCATCAAATTTATAATTCATTAATACTGAATCATATCGGGGAACTAATGAGTTGTTCAATTCTCGCATATTCAATTCAATTCAAAAAACTACACTCAAATGTAATTAGTGGCGTGTTGATAGTGTTATATAATGCTAACAACACATGGTTGCATTGTTATAAATTTACATAATTCTTCCCTGGAGTGATGATATTTCAACAGATATTGTATGATTATATCTACTTTATTTAATTAATTATCATAATATATTACAATATAAATTTAAAACGTTCACGTACACATTAAACTCCTTGCGTTATTGCGTGTGTGTGCCGTAATTAAAATGACATTATCCTCGGACAAATATATTAGGGATAATAAACAGTATAATATCGTTTAATATTAATTTTCCTTTTAATAAATAAAATGTAATAAAAATTAACGCCCCGTAAACGCTATAAATAAATACTGATAATACGTAATGTTGATAAGGCCCAAAAGGGAAAATCTTCGGCTTAATTTCGTTACGTTGTCATTGTGAATTTTAATAACTTTGAACCGTTTCGCCAAAGCCTACAATGCACAAAATATAAATTAATTTTCGATACGAACCCTCCTCCAATAAAATATATTAAATCGTCGTTTACACAAGCTCATTCATCCTTGGAAGGCAAACGAGAAAGCCTTTTAAAAGTTACCAAAATCGTATAAAACACAATGGAGCTTGTTTACATTCAGAAACACAATGGCTAAACAACTGTCAGCTTTTATAACAAATAGAATTTAATCTTAAAGCAAATGTCAAACTTTTTTCATGAGAATGCAAAACGAACGCCCGCTTTGAAAAATTGCATTTATATCCTTTTCGGCTACACAATTCAATTTGAATTTCACCATTCGTTAGCTACAATATGTTGAAATCAGTTTATGCTATTTGTCTTAGTTCGCTTTATAATCAAATTTTCGTGCAAAAAACAAAATTTTAATTTAGTACATTTATTTAGGTCCTTTTTCAGAGTCGCATATTTAAAATGAAACAATACGTATTTTATGAAAACGCGACTATTTCGATTTGAATAAATAAATATTTATGATTCTTGAACTAATCCACTATGGATTTAACATTTATTATGAACAGAGTGAATTTTTTAAAAACTTAATAATAGACACATGACATTTCAAACATGCCCAATTCAAATACCATAAATATAAAACAAACAAATGTCACTTTTATAACATATTTAAGTCAAAAAGTAGAGAATTAATTAAATGGTATTATTCAGGAAAAATATTACACACATAAAAACAACTGACTATACCAAATGTTTTGACACTATTTTTTCAAAAAGCGATTTAATCACTTTGTGCACTGAACGCTTCACATGTCAACATTGGCTTGCAAAATTCAAATCGGTCGATGTCCAGCGACTTCAAACCTTTTTTGACTGCATCAACGGCAGCTGTCAACACTTTGCTGTTGCTCCGACGACCAGACCGCCCAATGTTGTTCCAATGCAATCTATTTTTAATGGCATCCGAAAATATTTGTTATGTTATTCGTGGGGAATCCTGCAGCGGATGAATATTCCGATAATGTCCGGGCAAATCCGTCAAGAGACGTTCCTCAGATTATCGTGTGGAGATGGACGGTTTCACGAGGCGCTAAGAAAATACGTCGATGATATTTCTTCGGAGAAAATAAATAAATTATCTTGTTTTATGTGGGTTCAGTCAGTGATCTAATTCGTTTTTTCATTTTATGAATGCGATGGTAGTTTATGTCACTTTTTATAAAATATATGTGAATGTTTTCATTTCAAATGAATGTTTAGATACAAACGAATATAATTTTTTTTTTCATTTATTGTACAATTGTAAATAATATCGATAAAAATAAATATAATACATCAATAGGTAACTAAAATACAATCACATAGCTATGCAATCCCCACTAATCCGATGTATCCAGCAAAAACCTCGATTCGGATTGTCGCCAGCGTTTATAGAATTCCTCTACAAACACACAGACACCAAACGAAATACAAACGCAACGATACAAAGTCCAATACAATAATAATTTATCGGGCAAAACGAAAGATTCGTCATAAGGGAACGGCGCCAGATTTCATTGTTCGACGAAACAGCCATTGTCTGCTATTCGAACACACATACAAACGGCACTCATTATGATGACGGACATAATCGGTAATGTGGAAATCAAACGGATAACAAAGCTAGTTATCTTTTTGTGCAATATACGTATAATATATTTATGCTCCCGTTGTTTGATATTTAGTGACTCGTCGCATTAAAATGTGCGACGCGTCGACGCGACTGTAGTACGTTTCTGTTCGAAATGTTAAAGGGCCGACGATTGTTTTCGAAAAAACGACATAAATACTGTGCATCGTCAATAACTGGATAACCACTATCGGGACAGTAGTAATCTTGAAAAGTTCCGGTGGAAAGAAGAGAGCCGGAAAAGCAACAGTGCTCGAAGGGACTCGTTCGATTCGTCGTCGGGAAAGGGTCGGATTTTAACCCTCTTGTCTCATCCCTCTCTCGGTTGGTTCGGTCCATTCTTTTTATTTTGCCCTCAAGAGAGAGAATCAAACTGGGCTTATTTGTTATATGACTTTAAATCCCGAACCTTTGTAGTTCGCATTTTGTGTGGATTTACGTTTTTTGCGTTGATTCGTTCTTGTCGCGATGTACTCTCGTAAGAACTTTTTTCGTCTTGTTTTTTCGCTTTTTTGTAAATTTCATGCTTATATATTTTCATATGATATTTTATTCCATGATAATAACTAGAATATTTATATTAAAAATACAAAAATCATTTCACAATAGTGAGCAATATATTCAGCTGATTGTGCAACAGTATAAAATGCTTGTGCATGCCACATTGATTCAGCATACTAGTGATACATAGGTTTTAGTTTTGTTATATCTTGCCAAAGGTCACATATCAGTTTTATTTAAATTAATTTACTTTGATTGAATTGAGTATTACCGTTATGCATTGTTATTACTCTTTGGAATTTCTAGTCTAGCAGTTTAGATTCTTTACTTTAAAATTATAGATATTAATAGAAAAAAAAATGGTTAGCAATATCTGTAACCTATAACCAACTAAATACAGATCTTCATATATTAAAAAAATAATAATTTCTAGTCGAACAATACAAAATCATTCCATAAACTTCCCACACACGAAACATAATAGCAACGCTCCGAAATAAAAAAAAATCAACGAAACATTCAAAAGACGCGAATCCCCCCACATTCACAAGAATCCATCCCACCGAACTTTCCACAATACATACAAATCATAACCTCAACAAAGCGCACTCGGTCCACGATCGCCGAACAACCAACGAAGCACAGTTGAACTCGATCGAAATATCACATCGGACAATAAAAGGGCGTCGGCGCTCGCACATTGAAAACGGTCAAATCGCAATGAAGCCTGTGCGTGTCCATAAAGTTGAGCGGGGACAATGGCGTATAAACATTTCAAAAACGGACCAAAAACGGCCCGGGCTCGTTGAAAATCTCGGCCGAAGCCCACCTTCCGGCCCTTTGTTTCATTGTGTCTAATTTCGTATGATGGCCGAGCATTGTGCGAGGGCCGCAGAAGAGCTCAACCTTTTCGCGAAAAGGGTACCTACCCAATTAAGGGCGAATTTGTAAACGCCGCGTTTTTGAATTAAACGGACACGCTTCATTTGCCTAAATTATTCGCGTATTGTGTTTGTGCGCGTTTTTACGAATGGACGCTGCTTTATTTGACTGATGTAATTGCTTCATTTGCCCGCTCGGGTTGGCCGAATGATTCGGTGTTATTAAATTTGAACGATCTGAGATTCTTTTTTTTTTCAATTGATACAATATTTATACTTAACAATGTACAAGGCTATAATTTTGTAGATTTAATTTCGATCAAGTTAACCTAAAATTGGATAAATTGAGAAATCTTGCATGTTTTCAGTTCGAAATATCAAATAGAAAGTTTTTAACTTGTTTCGAGAAATATAGCCAACATTTGTGAGTTTGCTTATTTTATTTAATTTTGAAAAATCCTAACAGGATGTTGTAGCTGATGTATTTAAAAATAAAAGCATGCAAGTATATTTTTGCTGCTAAACATAACATACATTGTATGAAATTTCATGCGGAAAACTGTGTGTATGAATTAGAATAGTATCGACTGTTGTTCCAAAAATTCAAACCGCTTTTCCGCAAACATTTCAACACACAATGTAGCCTCGAACGAACGCAAAATCACAAAGCATACTTTGGCGAAATTCAAAACACAGTTTACAAACAAAATCGACCGCCAGAAATGGCGAAACGTGCGCCCGGAACACATCGACGCCCGCGACGACTCTAACGAAAAGCCATCTTTTATGCGGAAGGAAAAATCGAATTTCCCTTTAAAGTTAATTAATCACGCAATAAAAACGGCGACCCTATCCCGCGGACAACGAAACCGCCCCGACCGAGCTTTTTAGCCGAAGCAGAGAGTGGGTCCCACCGCACAGTTACAGCAAACGGTCGCAGAAGGCTTTATTAGCCGACCCCCATGGTCCTGGTCTCCTCCAACCCAACCCAACATCTCTTCCTACAGCCTCCCGTGTCCCGGTTTTGTCCCGGATCTGGCTTTTCCCGGAGAATCCTCTCGCCTCCGACGATTATCCCCGAAATAGTGTCGTGAAAGTATGCGATGGTTTGGGGTCGTATCGGGGACCCGGAGGACTTCATTCTGTTGTCCGATACATTAAGTGAGGAAAAACGAAAGGCCCCGGGTCGTGCTAAACTTTTATTGATACATTTCACTTAGCGCGTTAATCGCTTTATAAGCTCTGTCTATTATCAGAAGAAAGAGGCGAGGGCTCGCGCTCTAGAGGCAGTTAACGTTGTACACCGTTCGAATTAGGCCAGGTCGTTAAAATTTTATCTTGTTAATTCGACGGTCCGTTCGGTGAGTTTTCGTCTGAAGGTTCGTTAGAGTTGTGCGAAAAAAGTTTTTTGCGCGGAATCAGAGCTAATTAAAAAGTGTGAATAGATCACATGTGACGATCGTACGAACTGGCGTCTAATTAAGTCGTTTGAAAATACTAAAAAAAAAAATTGAATCGAATTTGAAATAAGTTTCGCTTCGAATCCATCTCGAAACGAAACATCGTATCGGCAGTTTTATAAGCGAACTTCATTTGAATTCCATACGCACGTTTTCAATAACAAGTGCGCGCACTCGGAAAAATCTCGTGATATTTTCCCGGGAAAAATTTCCCTTTCGTCGCCGCGAGAGTGCACACACACACATTTATCTAACTCCGCCACAAAGCCTGCCCCCTAATAGGGTCAGATCCCAGTTATAAGAAGAAATGTACCGAAATTACATTTTTGTTTTGGCATACAGTCCTCTCGGCAATGCGATCCATCAAAGACCGAGATCCACCGAGCGCACTAACCCGGTTATCTTTCTCTCTCTCCTCTTCAGTTTTTTCCTTTCATTTTCTTCTTTTCTTCTTCTCCGGCTATCACTTCTTTTTTTATTTTAAGTTCGAAACTTGCCCGCGCACACCGGAGCCGAAAGGTTTATTGCAAATTAGTTTACGTTGTGCGCTGAGGCCGCTCCAGTCTAGCTACAGCATAAAGATGGAACTTAAGCCCCTGGTCCTGGAAGTGGAGGCGTTTTCTTTAATATGTAAGGGAAACGGGAGGCCTACGGATTAGTTTTGCATATCACCTCGTCGCTCTGCGTAATGTTATCGATTCTTGTAAACGGCAGTTGAAGAGAGTTTCGTCTATAACGATATCGCTAGCTGCGCTTCCACGTAATCCCCACAAATACTGGTATTATATGTACTGCTGGATCGACTTTACTTTCAAAAATACTCTTCTTTCGGACGAGTTTGCAACAGAGGAATTCTTTTTCAATGCTTTTTTTTCTCAAACGATTGTATTTATTTGCGATCGTAGCCGTATATCCTCGACGAATCCCTACAAATTCGCAAATCGGAAAAATCGTTTCGTCTTTTGCATTTATGAAAAATTCAATATCTTTTCATAATTATTTTTTCTCATCCCTTGAAAGAAAATCCTTCGCTTGTTTCGAAGACACGTAAAATATATCTTATTGTTTTTATCATTTGAAAAATGTATCCGACCATTTTCATAAATCACACCGGTAATGCGATGTTATGCAAAACGTAATACTTCTTGAATACACGTATAATATACGTATTTCGCAAAATTTCATTCCGCACTTTCCGATTCGGACAACGTTGCACCGTACGAAACATGTGAAAAATTCATAAATTCCTATCGATACCATGGAAATACGTGATTGTATCCAATAACGTTTCCTTGTGCCGATTTCATACAAATGAAATAAGTTCGTAGAAACAATCGGAAAATAATAAAATATTCTATACGGTTGTCTTTCTCAATAAGTGTGCTCGTATTTTAAAACGTTTATAGTGGTGCGCAAAAAAAAGGTCGAACGGCCACGCCACGGGAAAATTCAATCGATAACCGAATTAAACGGGTCAATTTTCCGTATAAAAAAAACGCAACTATGAAAACAGGATGCAATCTTCTTAAATGGTATCTCATATGGCTATTTTCGTCATAAAAAAATATAAATTTCTAAAAACAGATGAATTAATATTGAATTTTTTTTCTTTCTTTTCGAACAGTTATAAACAACCAATAAGGCAGAGTTATAAGCGTTTATGTATAGTGCATAGAATTCGATTTTTTCTTAATGTTGAGTATCTATAATAATAAGAGAGCGTATATTTATAGACTCCTTAATGTGTTATCCTTTCGCAATGAAACTATCTAAGGTTATTGTGTGCAAATCTGAGAAAATATCTGCATCATTACATTTTACATTACACAATGTACAGAATTTCTCACCTCAGCGTTTCATGAGGGAGCCTTTGTACACACGCAACGTAATTACAACAGTTCACAATCGGCTTAAAATCCATAGAATCTCGAGCATTGCATAGTTACTTATGATTAAATAAAAATTATATGAAAAAATAATCTAAAAGTAGAAAAAATAAAATTCTATCCCGAAACACAAAAACGAAAAATAAACATACAACCGAATAGAAAACCATCTTCGCTGAAAACCGAATTATGCACGCATACTCTCGATACCCTCGAGACCTGAGCGCAAACCCCACACACTCTCCAACATAACATACGTATATAATATAATACCATTTATCGGTACGTACTTGCGAGTCAATCTTTCAATATGGCTCCACTAAAATTTTACGTGCTCCGCTCGCTCGACGAGTCAATTCATAGATATCTTATCTGCGGCGTCTTCTCCGCACCCGGGGGGTACGTACTCGATTAGTAGTAAACCTCAATCACATATCCTATGTAAATATTATCACCGACGGGGTATAGGGTGTGCTGCGCCCCCGTCGAGTTTTAATAAGTTAAGTCGCCCCCCGGCGCCTTCGCCCCCATCGACATTCGCGGGGGAGACTCGGTAATAAAACGCGGCGGGGCCAAATTACAAAGTGACTCCGCACGTGTGTCAATATGGATCGGAAGCCGTGTAGAGATAACGGGTATAAAATTATTTTATTAATATTGGCTCCCGAGCCCCGAGGACGACGTTCGATTATGGCCGGGTTTGAATAATGCATGGTCGATGTCGTTTGTGTTGTTGTTGTTGTTGTTGCGTTGTGTCGTTTGACGATGAATTTTTCGTTTATGGTAATGGCCTGTTTTTACGAAATGTGTGATAATGTGTTTATTAAATCGGTCGATGGTGAGTTTTTGCTTGCTGCGTTGATTCAGCGTACTTGGGATGCCTGGTTTCGATTGATGGCGATAGTCACATATCGTTTTTCTTAATTGATTAATCGATATCTTATCATAAAATCCTTTTTTAAATTCATTTTTATATTTTTTTCTCAATCTAGTGAGATTTTTTTCAGTATTATAAGCGGTTAGTCTACTAAAAAAATCTCATTATTAAATTCCACTTTAACCCATTTCTTATCTCTAGTATTAATCCTTTTACCGCTCTTCTGCCCTCTGTAATTTTGAAAATAGAAAAAAACAGATATATTTATCTGTAATATATGTATCACCTATCGTGCGTTATTAATATAATTTGAAGTTTCAAGCGTAGAGGTTCTACTTTTTAACTTTTAATAATTGAAGTAGACATTTAAAAATAATTAGTTTGAAATATCTGTAACAATAAATAAATAAAACGACGAAAAAAATGTGATCTACGTATTATAGTGGAAGTATTTCATTAATGAGTGTTATTTTTTCATGTATTAGCCAATTAATTAGCGCGGTCGCATTTCGCAACGGAACCACGAAAAATGGGCGTTTGAATGTAGGCTTACTTGCCTCGCTCCAGCGGGCGAGCGGTTGCCATTATTTTGATATATTTTTAACGAACGAACGGGATTGGCCATTAGGCCAATGAAATGTACATTAAAGCGTACCTTTATACGATCCCCAGACATTCGTAGGACAATAGTGGCGGTTGTAACTAATGATTCACACGGGAAAGGAGAGCAGGGAGCTCCGAGATAACGCGATATATCGAGGTCCTACCGGGATAACACCAGCTCGGCGGGATTACAGCACGGGCGTGGGTTTTTGGACCCGCGACCACTTGCAAAAGCCTCATAATATAATATAGGCATGCGTATGATAAATTCGTTAAGAGCGGTCCCGAGAAGCCTGCGAGCCATATTACGTCGCGAATTAATTCCATAATCCAACTTCCTCCCGAACGTTCGACAATCGTCAAAGAGTAATGGCGTTTCGCGAAATTGAATTTTTACACCGTCTAATTTCGGGCCTAATCTCAATAAGCGATCTTTGAAAGGCCATCGTTTCTTACTCTCCGCTTGATTGATCGATTCTTTGGGACACATAAATGGGAACGGCCGGCGGAGGGAATTTAGTCTCCCTTCGGCCTCCCGTATGTGAATAGGTCCCCAGACGCCGGCGATATAGAGCCCACTTTCATAATCCCTAGATTTAGACCTAAGGTTATCTTCGGTCCCGTGGCGTTATTCACGGCACGCCCGGTTAACTGTTATGAATGTAACGACGATGGTATGGCGAGGGTGGACGTCCATGGTGGAGTCGGAGGGTCCAGGGTACCCTTAGATTGGATACGCGGAAGTGGGCACTCCACGTGTGCGTAATATCGCAGCCAATTTATACGGTCGACCCGTGTATCATACGCGTAAATCGATTCGTTCTCAATTATGAAAGTTAGCTGTGTCAATATAGTCGCGAGTCAAGCGTCAATTGTCTTTTATCAGCCGCCGCTTGTTATAACAATCCGACTAATTAAGTTGTCGAGTCGCACCTAGAGCGAAACGTTCGCTATTACGCAGACAAGTTCGGAATAAGGGATAGGGTCGCGGAATGTGGATGCTGAAATTGCCAGAAGCTGTAGTTTACAAGACAGTCTTGTTGACACTGGGCGGTAACCGTAATACCACCACCTGTGAACACAAACAGTGCAAACAAGCACAAAGGGGCTAGGTGAGAACTCGACGCCGAAATATTAAGCCGCGAAACAGACAGAGGTACTAATACCTATTTTAATTTCCAATTTGTTTTAACCAGCCGATAGTACAATTGTATAAAGCGTTTATGCATACCTTGTTGATTCAGCACACAGTAAACCTCTCTATACCTTCAAAATATGTTCAACGTCATAAATGAGGAGGGACATTATAAGAGGGATTTTTTTAAGTAAAATTCAGAGTAATTTCAGGACGTTATGTGATAAAACCGTTGCAAACTTTACTGGGAGGAACCTTAAAGAAGAAGAGGATATAGAGGAGTTTGTTGCACTATGGATGTTTGAGTTCTAGTCTTGTTAATTCTGTCGAGAGTCCACATGTCGTTTTTCTCAATTGAATAACATTTAAAAAATAATTGTTGATTTAACGCTTAACGAAACGATTCCTAAAAATGATCATCGCTCTCCTTGTTTGTAACAATTAAATTCGATCAATTTAGAAACACCTATTATGCGCTCTTATTTACACATCAGAATTTCTAGCCTAAAAGCTCACGGCTTCAATTTAAAGTGAATTATATCGAGATAAATATAAAAAATGGGTAACAATACCTGTAAAGCCTGCTCCAGATTCACGCGCGAAAATCTTATACACTCATGTTTCGCGGCGTTCGTGCGTGAAGTAGACTTATAATAAAAAACTTAAAAATGCGATCGATTTTTCCCAAAATCGAAGCGAAAACCGCTACGAAATACGAATTAATTTCCCGGAAAAATATCTCGGAAAGACGACGACGAATACATAAATCAAGCGGTGTAAATCAGCCGTCGAGAGGCGGATTCGAGCGCAGCGTAAACACGGAACTTGACGTGTTTTGGAAATCGGCGATTTGTTTGTACACGCACGTGCGAGCGGCCATCAAAAGCAACGCCAGTCGGTCGTTTCCCGAATGTTTGACTACGGTTAATTGCTTTCGTTCCGAGCTCACGTATCGATGTGTCGACTGTCGGGCGAAAATCGCTAGGAAAGCTTCGTTTTGGTGCGAAACGTAAGCGATATGTCGGTGAGCTGTTGTCAGGAATTCTGGACACTTTTGATGAATGTTGAATTTTAGTTCAGAAATTCTGAGTTTATGACATTTCAATCGAATCATTAGAACAGCCTGAGCCTAACCTAACATCGCCGATGCTAACAATTCTCTTCGTGCAACTTATTGTTTGGATTGCAAACTAATTTCAAATATTATCGCCTATGAAGTATAATCTCATTCAATTTTAGAACATATAGAGAAATATTTACTCGATCTGATATGTCATTGAATTTTTTTTCGACTTAAGTTGGTCACTTAAATCAATACATTCACACCCATTGTGCACGATCATGTATATTTAGCCCAGTATTCATACACAGAACATATATTTATAGTCCAATATTTGCACCCGGAGTATATTCACATAACCGCATCCTATTTTTAAACGGTTTTACTTAGCTCAGCCCGTTTGTTTTTTTCTTTATTCTTTTTTCTTTCTTGGATCAAATTTAGTAATTCAAATTTCACCCACTTCCTGTCAACCGATTAATCTGAAATTTTGTATACACTTTGGATTTTGGTGACAATACAATTATGTTTATTCACTATCATTATAAATTCAAGATGGCCGCCGCTACAAAATGGCGGATGATATATGTTTTATTAATCCTATCAATATGGGTACCAAATGAAAGGGCTCAACAAGCAGAATACAATATAGTATAAAAAATTGAAATCCAAGATGGCGGCCGCTACAAAATGGCGGATAACGTAGGTTTTATCAATCCAATCAACATGCGTATCAAATGAAAGGACTCAATAAGCAGAATACAATATACTATAAAAAACTAAAAACTAGAAAATAAAAAAAAATAGGTAAAAAAACTTTTTAAGTTAAACGGTTTTATGTTAAACATACATTGCAATGTTTAAGATAAATGTACTAAAAACCGAAAAATAATAAAATAGATACAGTCGTAGGAATTATAAACATATGCATAGACTAGACTAAAATTAAACCGTGGGGCACGTCGAATTTAACGACGAATTAAACGATTCTTCTATCGCACATTAAGTCGATAATTTGTAGACAATTGACTTGCCCCACGGTTTAATTTTAGTCTAGTCTATGCATATGTTTATAATTCCTACGACTGTATCTATTTTATTATTTTTCGGTTTTTAGTACATTTATCTTAAACATTGCAATGTATGTTTAACATAAAACCGTTTAACTTAAAAAGTTTTTTTACCTATTTTTTTTTTATAAACTCCAACAACTGTTGCATAATATTCTCTTCCGAGATATATTGTCATATGATTGAATTTTTCCATATTAGATATTCCAAATTTTGATACCAAATACAATATTACGAACCTTTCTTAATTAATTTAAAAAGAAATTATAAACCTATTCAGAAAGAATTTCACGAAAAAATGCAATATTTCTCAAATTCATTATGAAAAGTGTCCTGAATTAAAATCAATAGTGTATGTAGTATTTATGAGCTGTAAGCTCGTGCAATGAGATGTTTGCGTTTGAAAGTCGTACGATTGAATGTTGTCTCGAGTATGTGTTTGTTCGGTGAGTACTGAAAACAGATTAAGTTTGGTCGATTTTAAATATTATTTAAGTTCATAGAATTTGAGGTCATTACCAATATGATAAAATTTATCTTTGTTTAAATTTCGATTGGTTTTAAATATCGCACTTAAATTATCTGCTTTGATTTAGGTAATAAACTACAGTATGTAGCCGCGAGCTCATCGTTAATATCTGTTTAAATCTGAGAAAAAAGTAAAAGTAGACTACATGAAACGAAAATCTCAAAAGATTATCGAGAAGTTTAACAGCGTCCCGCTTTTGTACTCTAAATTATTCAAATTATTTCTTATAATAAATTAATTTTAATAATACAACTTCGTGTCCAACTTTTTAACTTTGGCCATTATTGCTGAGATATTTCGTATTGCGAAACTTAAGGTACACGTATTCTTTTAGTAATTTACTCGAAAAAATACGAAAACTTTTTTCGTGGGACGATTCCAACTACGCGCTCAACGCTATCTAACGTATACTACGTAAATACGTAATACGTACAATTTTAACGCATTGTGAAAATTTGGCGCTTTCTTTCCCCTCAAAGGGCTGACGGTATAAATTGGAATCTATTTTTGAAATATTTCCGCGTTCTTATGAAGCATCACGTCCCAGTTGACCTTTGCTGTCTTGTCGTAAAAACTAAATGAAAAAATCTAGAACGAAAATCGCAGATGTTGCCGGCAGCGAACGAATGGAAAAACTAGAGAAGGAGACACTTAAAGTAGACGAGCTTATTGGAGTATTTCAACGGCTCAACAAATAAGCGACGAATCTTATTTTGACGAAGATTCGTCTTTTCATCCATTTTGACGGGCGACCAGACGACTGACTGCCTTAAATAACAGAAATACAAACACAAAAAATATGAGTATTTCATCTCCTAGAAAAACTTCTTTATAGTAAGACTACGATAACTCAAACATAGTTTCTAATTTAAAATTAAAAAAAAAAAAATTGTTAAAAACATTGTATGATATGAAATATCATTATTTGTTAAATTTTCATTTCTTACATGAACATAAAGTCAGTCACATACTATTTCTACTTAGCTCTGTTTTACTGTATCTGTTATGGTCTCGTTCTCGCCGTGGAGATAGCTTTTAGCGTCGTACGAACAGTTCCTCGACGTTAATGATTCTTTTACAACTTTATTTGGCCAGTTGTTAAAACAAGAGCGCAACTTCTTTCGTGACGGGATATCGTAGACGTCTTTATTTGTTTGATCGGTCGACGTGTTTGAGAAGTGCACACGCGCTTACTTTTAATAGCCGCCCCGAACAAATCCGCACTTGGGTCAACAAAATAAACGAACGATTGCTCTCGACTCTCGTATATGAGATAAATATATATTTTTTTATGTAAATTTTTGTTGAAATATTCATTTTGATTTAACATTCGAAGCACATACTGAATCGTCAACGCGTCAGATATTTCAGTGCCAACGTTGAAAGAAGTCCGTGACAGCTATCAAATTTCGGCCTCTGGTGTGACCACACGTCCACCAGGTGGAAAATGTCAACAAATGCGAAATTAAACAGCGAATTGTAAATATTCGTATCGTCCTGAAAGCTATACATACTAATTATTAAAAATATAGAGACGTAACATCCAATTTATTTGTAAAATAAAAATCTCAATTAATTTTCTTCGGTGTTTTTAGTTTTGATGATTTTCTTTTGTTTTGGGGTGTGGTTTTAGTATATTTGAATATGAAAATATAAATCTCACGAGTTAATTACAGTATATTTTATTTCATTTGAAGTTGGAAACTATCAATAGTTGAGGATATAAGCAAGTCTTTTTACTGCTTTGTTTAACTAACCATAAAGATACGGTCAGTATGAAAACTTCAAATTGTGAAAAATCGGCAGAACAGACGCATTTTTGACAGTTATTAGTCAGATGACTAACTGTAACAATGTTAGTTAACTAATGCAGTTAAAAGACTAGTGCTGATTTTTTTTTTTAAATTATGTTTGAAATTCGGTCAGTTGTTGAAATTTTTGGAAAAGTTAGTTATAACTATCGATCGATAAATTATATTAAATGCGATTATTCATTAGTATTCTATCGATCATTTTTGGGTAGCATAAATAATCTTACAGAATAAAAATTCTTTTTAGACTTCATCAAAAAAATCACCCGAAAAAAATCAAAATTCATAAAAATATCTCAACGTCAGGACGAAAAAATTCGGCGATAACTTTGCAGCGGAAAAAATCAATGGCGCAACATTGTCATGGATGTAGGCCGGAGACGGCTTCGGCTCATCTTTAAGCCAGGGCCGATTCTTGGCATTTGACGAAATTTATTTAATGAGGCTGCAAAACAGCGCCCCGGTCCCGTACCCGGCGCCCTAATGATGATAAAGCTGACAAATTTGCCCGGCAGGACCTTCTGCGCCGGCCAGGAAAAAATGTTAATCCCTCGGCCGTCATTTGTATCCGGCGAAAGCCTTAAATACTTATTTGCCCCGCTGACACGTCACTTATTTTGAGTAATTAATGTTTGCAGAGCGGGGCGCTGTTTGCGTCCCGCCGCCGACCCGCAGATGTGCGCCCATTACGATGGACAAACAGAAAGAATAACGGAAAAAAATAATCACAGGTACAACTTTGCGGATGTTGTGCTCCGCGATGCTTTTTCCGCTGTGCCGTTTTCCGAAGCGATCGACGACTCAATTCGGTCGCGCTCTAATTCGCTTTTTTTGCAATTTTTGATTTTTTTCATTCATGTATTGTACAAGTATATAGATAAGACCACGTCCGTATAGTCGAAAGGGTACACATGATTTTTTCTTAATTTTATCAAAAGTAAATTGAATTAAATTTTGAATGTATAACACTATATATAACATTTTGTTTCTTTAAAATACAATTTTCCGAAAAAGAATTATATACAAAAAACAAAAAGGGAATCATGTGCCCTCACGCTTCCCTAAGAGTATTTGACGAGATTCCACACATGCAATGTACCTACGAAAATATGTAAATCAGTAAGTCACTAGAATTAATCTGCATGTTTTACGATATAAGATTCATTCACTTCATTTTGATTCACGTTAAAAGTCGACCATTTAATAATTGGATTAATTCGATGAAATTGTCAGCTCTACTTGACAAAGTTCATCAAACGATTAAGCTATCCAACCATTAAAATACCTCAAAGCTAGATTCTTCAACCGTATGACACTTATTTTCCTATAGAATTTGAATGTATTAATGATAAGATTTGTCAAATTCTATAAATGAAAAATATCAACACATGTACAAAAATCACTACTGTCATACGAAGCTATCAATCAGATCAGATCATTGAACGAACTTGACTTAAACAAAACGAAACTTCCATCAATGAAACCCCTAATCCAATTCAAAAATAAAAGCGATTCATCCTAGCTCAGAGCACATCAAACTCACCAGCTCGTAAATGTGCAAATGCACAAACACAAGTGAAAGGTCATAATCGAAACAAGGGAACATGTATGCACGTCGGAGCGCGGTTTTTGATGCATAGCAGATCTGGTACTAACGAATGGTCAGCCGGACCGTTAGGCCTTTGTTGTGGTAATTAACTGAGGCCGTCAGCTGTGTACACATTGCGGGGGTGACCCTTCCTAGGAACTTCACCGAGGCCCCTTCCACCGAGGAAGGGATGAGGTGATGATGGGGAGTCCTGGACTACCCCTAAGTGAATTAACCGCCGACTTGATAGTTGCGATAAAAGACAAAAGTGACCGGACGTCGGTGGACTTGATCGTGCTGAATCTCCTTCTATGTCTATAGTTGCTCGTCCTCGAATAAAAGAATGTCGTAGTTGGTGAAGTTTTCAAGTGGGCTATTGAATATATTAATATGTACTTAGTGAATGTAGTTTCAGTCTATTTTTATCACTTTGAAATCAGTCGAATCAAGTGTTATTGATAATTCAGTCATGTATTATCAGATTTATTAATCAGAGTTCGAAACATTTCTCTTATTGAAAATTTTACGTAGGGGTATTTCCGCTCTCAATATGTTCGCATTATGTAGGAGAACCGAATTATTTCTAGGATTATATCGGCGCCTAGGTGAGAACCAACCCTTTGCCTTTTATCACCCGAGCCGTAAAAAGGTGAGTAAACATTTCGCTGGATGGAAACAGGGTGCGGGTGAAAAGGGCCCGCCCCTAATTCCGCACACCTGGAGGGACTTTTGACATGACCGAATTTAGCTTTGCATATTATTCACCGAAGTTCCTCTTAATTCCGCATCACAATAAATGTCTGCGTGGGTTCGCAATTTGGCTCCTATACGCCTGTGTACGCCCACATTTTTATCCACTTCGGTCGAAATATCAAAAAGCATTGTTCGACGGCGGCAAAAGTCCTCACCTTCGGCGCTATTTGCCCTTCCGAATCATTAAATTCTATAACCACAAAGTCTCGGGTAATACAAACAATGGCCGAGGTAAATTGCATTAACCTATTCTGGGCCACCCCGTTGTCGGGTTCGACTCCCCCCTACGGGCCATCTCATTAACCTGTTCCTATTAAGGAGCCGTAGTTTTAAGTCCCGCGCTCTAAACAATTGTTTTGTACAAGCCTTTGCAAATTATCTCTGTCGCTAAATAAATTTCCAGCCTCACAAAACCCTCGCGCAACTGGGAAAGGTCACAGAGTTTATACAATACAAGCGAACGTGTACGCTATGTAGGTCGCATTAAGTCTTCGACATTTTGTTGCGTTGTATTTTTTAAGTAACATATGTTAGAACGTATGAATTGCTCGCCCTAATTGTATATAAATTGTAAAAAATCATTCTGAAGCTCAATAAAGCAATTTCGGAACCCTCACCCCTGCACCAACTGTTACGGGATAATTAACAGAAATTTACATTTCCTACAAAGGTGTTATACAGACGACACCCCGCGTTTCTCATCTCTATATAGGTGCGTATACATACGCATAATTGGTACGAATTTGCTGAATCATACTAAACATTACAAAAGTGTACAATAAAACTATGAATAACAAATAATGTATTTATAATACACAAGAAAAATCAATTAGGGTTGCATGTATTAACATAAAATTTTCATTGATTTAATGTTGATGCTATAAAATAATATAAACATTTTCATACTGAATAAATTCATAATATTAAAATAATAATTTGAGTTACTTTATAATATGCATTTTTTAATCTACCACCCACGAGTCTAACAAAAGCTATGCAACACTATTCAAAGCTTACTAAGTGAAGCGAAATAAGCTTCACCTCCTATACAAAAATTTCTATAAAATCCATTATTTCGCACTATCTCCTTTTTAACGTGCACTGAAAACTTCTCGAGCGCAACAAAACGAACATCCACACTACAATACCCGATACATAAAACACAATATCGCATCGACCAAATTGAAAAATCTGAGCTCCCCGACCATAATCAATCAAGTCGGCATGTAAAGCCGACCCGGAACAATATGCCGGAAAAACTATTTCAATTCAACAATTTGGCATGCGCTAATTATTTAACCGGCGAAAAAGTCATGCGGATTGCGCCGCGAGACAAATGGCGCGCCCTCCGGTCCTCCGCACGCCTAATAGAATCCAGAGTGTGACATTGATGAGGGTCAACATTTGTACACCGCAAATTGTTATGTAGATTATGATAATCCGCGGCCCCCAATTCGAGACCCTCACTTGCTGAAGCGTCCCATTAGCCGCCGTTATTTACGGACCGGACCGTTGCCGGAAAGCGCCTCATACTCCGTACCCTCGGTCCCTTGTGTCGAGGCTCCGTTTCGCAGAAGCTGGTCGCTCTTAACACTCCAGGTGAAACGCAATTAACGGAAGGAAGGAGCGTGTGCGATTTGCTATGCAAGTCTTCGCCCCCGAGGCGCCCCTGGCTCGGACGTTTCAATCCCGGCGACAAAGGGTCCGTTTTCTTCTGTGGGTCGATTCGAATGGATTCGGTGTTGATTAGATGTGTTTGTGGAGGGTCGTTTTTATGCCGGCTTATTGAATAGGGTCGCTTTGTTGTTTGATAATCATATTTCTTATCGAAAATGAATCGCTTCGCTGTTACGTCTAGTCATGACCTGAGTTAAAGTAGGGCGAGAATGTAGACGTATAGCATGGAAATCGGAGAAATTCAAATTCAGGTGTTCCCTTCCTATCATTGGCGAATCCTTGTAGTCAAACTTCGTTAGGTCGTCGTATTGGAAATCCAATCGATTCGACCTCGCTTTAAAAATTTGCAATTCAGATGATCTCACTTGCCAGTTGGCCCGAGTGGCCTTTTTATACACCCGATTCGAATTAAAAGCACTTCCCCTTATAAATTAAATTAGCCTTGTTAATATTATTACACCGCGCACTCGGCACGAAATCATTCTCGGTTCGGAGAAAAGTCTCCGCTCGGACCTAAAATAATAATAGGAGAAAAAGCGTCAGTCCCGAAAGAAAAAGCGTCCGTTTTAAATGTATCGAAATACATTTTTGCACTTGCACGTTTCGGCGAATTGTGCGAGAGACGATCGAGGCACGTGGATCCTGGGAGAGCACAGCCTCCCAGCGGCGGTTAAGGATTACGCAGACCATAGCATTAGAGGATCTTAAATCGCACGTTAAGCGCCAGTCCTCCGAGATACGCTTGTTAAGCAAATTTCTTGCTCGCCGGGCTCCTCCACTACTTTAATCTGTCCGGGATTATCTCGGCTTCCTTTATTTTCTGCAGCTGCTTTGTTTCTCATCCGAAATGAAACTGGCATACGTATGCACGTACTCTTTATACGTTTGTACGTGCCAGTCCACATGTTCGTACACTAGAGAAAACACACGTCCACATACACGTGGACCGATCCCAATTAAATCTCCGTGCAATGCAGAAGACAATTGGATGCTCCGGACTCCGGTCGTCGCTTATTGCGAGCCGGCAAATAAGCAAAATGATGAAGAAAAAACTACGGCTTGTTTCAAAACAATTTAGTTAGTTCTCACTACTGGACTAAGTTTGATTGGCTTTTTTCTGCCGGATTCTTATCACGGCTCGAAAATGGTACGTTTTTAATTAAATGTTAAATGGATAGTTCGTTTTCCTTCGTTGAGTTTTTTTCAGACGTCGCTACGTTTCGGCTAAGGTATTCGCAAGTATATGGTTTTTTTTTCCTATTCCGCTGTAATGAAATTCAATTCCATTCCTTTCGATATAATAGTAATCGCGGATATCGATAGTCGAGCAGAAATCCTCTTACGTTTCCAAAGTCGCCATTCAATCAACAAAATCCCATGAACATTATGTGTGCGAGTACGTACTAACCATTAATATATGATACGGAAAATCAATAAGTTATCGAAAATATATCGTAGATATAAAGCCAAACGAATCTTTTCATACTTTGAATTTTTAATAAAAACCATCGATTTTCCGTCAAAAAAAATGTTTTTCAGCGAAAATTAAGTTTTTTCAATCACCAGACAAAAACTTATCAATATTCATACGAAAGCCTCAGACGTTTATTCAATTACGTTTCATTCACACAAAATCCCATCGACCGACACAGAAACAACGCTCGCTCGCATCCATTCCGAAAACAATACAAACCCCCTTCAAAGAAAGAAATAACGAACAAACGGAAAAAAGCAAACAAACAAACCGAACGAGAGAAAAAAATCACAGCACTCAAATATCAATCCCGGATCGCCATTGCCAAATCGCTTCTGTCCAATTTACCGATGGCAGAGAGAGAGCTGTCCCGTAAAGTCCGTCCCGGGAGCAGATTTAGCCTTTGGGAGAGCACGTCATTGAGCCGTCGGTCCGAAGCACATCATTAACTGTTGCGAAATTAAATGCGCAATAACTTCCGGAGCGATTTGAGGCCGTCGCCGAAGACTGGGTCGACCTCCAGTTCCGGAACTTTGGGCAGCGGTGGGCGGTGGGCGGATGTAGGCTGCGTTTTCACTTTCCGCTCTAGCAAAATTTTAGTTGATCCGATTGATTAATTGAAATTACATCAAAACCTTTGAAATCTCTATTTTTCGATTCCACCAATTCTTTACTTTGTCTCTACAGTCCAAATCGGTCAATCTTTTCAATGGTTTCGTAAACATGGATTGTTTTTCGCTTAAAGATAGTTAGCTCCTAGAACAAACTCATAATGATCATGAATGGCACAATTCGTAAAGTCAAACGTGATGGAAACCAATCACTTCGTTATATAACTTATATCAGGTTAGACAGATATGTAGATAGGTAAAATCCATGGCCGCCGATAGATGTCACACGAAATGATTGGCATAAACATACAAACGATCCGAATGATACTGACAAGCCAGAATTCCTGAAAGCAATTTGAAGCTCAAATATAATTTCATTATAGTAATTTATATTTATCATAAATTACTAATTTTGTTTTATGTCCTGATGTGTTTTTATAGATAGATATTAAGATCAAAATCAGAAACCATATTTTGTAAATTCAGATACAAAGTATTCAAAAATAGAAATATTATAACACTTGGTCTTTCAGTCGTATTTTTTTAGAGCTTTCATTATTTTATAAGCATTCACTGCAGGGTGATTAGACATATGCACTCCAAATTGTTTCAGATTCTTCAGATTTATCTCTCCCCTCTTGTTATTACAATATTGAAGCTTATTCTTGAAAGTCTACAATACAGTGGAATTAATTTACTGAAAAATGAACAAGAATTAACCCTGTACTGAATTATCATATAGATAACTTAATATTTTTAAAATTTAAACAATGATATTATCTCCATTGAAGATGATCAAATAAAACTGAAAATATATGAATAAAATGCCACTATTTTTTTTTTTTAGATAATAACATTTTTCCTTTAATTTTAAATCACACTTTATCTCTGAAATTCATTGACATATGAGACAAAAAACGCCCTTTCACTCAAAACGGCCGAAATCCGGCAAAATCGCCCGATAAAAACCGAGCCTAAGCGGGAGTTCTGGGGGCGCCCGGGGCGAGATTTGAATTTAAATAGGACCGGAGCACGCACACTGTATAAAATAAAACGCCAATATAAAAACAAATTAGAGAGCCGATCGGGGTTTCGCTCTCTGGCTCCCCTCGGCCGCGATCTCAACCCCTTTTCATTACGGGCCCCGATCGCTGAGCGATACCGGCTTCGCAAAAAATCCACCCCCTTACACCCCCACAGTCAACCAGTGCTGTATTCTCGCTCTGGGGTCCGCGAGGGTCGTTCCGTTCGTCCCTCTCGCCGGTTTCTTTCGTAATTTATTCGCTCATATTTCAGTGGAAATTAGACGACGGGGGCGCGTTCACGTCCACCGACTCCGCAGTATCATTTTTAATTTCGCATCCATAAATGGATGAAATTAAAAATCGCAATTTTTCGTACATGGGAATAACAATGATTACGTATGGATGGAATAAAAAATTTTCGGAGGGAAATTTTCGTTCGGTTCGATATCTCTCCGCGGTGATTATCTTTTATCTGCGGTAATTCGTTTTTAATTTTCGACGTTCGATATTCAAATTGTACGTTAAATGTTTTTAAATGCGCATAATTTCTGTTCTATTTACTCTGTTTTTACCCTCACCCTAAATTTGTGTGCATTGATCTTATCGCTTAATTCCTATTCGCCCTCGTCCGAATTTTCCTCTGCCCCGTACATTATCTGAAATTTTCACATACAAATACTTTCATTTCATTCCTATTAAAAAGAATAATATTATTCCTATATTTTAAATAGATTATTTAGCATTGATTAGATCGCTGCAATTCAAAACCAATCCTAAGCTGTTCATTAGTGTAATTTATATAACAATTCAATTGTTAATTCATTGCACTTCAGTTGCATTGTTCCATTCACGATGTAATACAATTTATGTGCATTCGGTATAAAGACAATGCATATATTATGCGGATGCTCTGATAGTGATTAATTTTAATGCTATTGCAGTTTCATTGTGCATATTCAATCTCAAAAATGCTGAAACGAATAAAAGAACTTTAATAGGCATTAAAGTATACATCTTCTATTGAATTCAATTATTATAGTTTTCTTAAACGTATATTTTCATCATAATAAATTGAATCGTCAATGAAACCGAACACAATGAAACCTCCAATAATACACAATCAAAATACATACTTCCGAATCGAGCACTCGATTCCAACACCATATGAGCAGTTCAGAGCTAAACATGACTAACTCCATTAAGTGAGAAGTCTAGAAAAACGATCGATTTTTAGAAATTCTCCTCGTTATTCTATTTTTCCAAAAAAATATGTTTTTGTTCATGAAAAGCTACAGATGTAGTTTAGTTACATTAGAGTGCGAAATCGATTAAAATGGTTTGAGAAATAAATTATTTCTCATCAGATGACCAAGCAAATTTTATCATTTAATAGTATTTTTTTTTCATTAATTAGAAAATACATATATTTCACACATAGAGGGTCGATAAATCAGTTGACTTGACGGTGGTGCAAACAAAAATTCAACTATAAATTGAAGGATAACCGGGTGTTATACAGTCGTCAAGTCAATTGATATACAGGCTCAAAAAATTATAACTACGCCAGTTTTTTTTTTTTTCGAAAAGTGGAGTTATTTAGGTTCAGCTCTGCCCAGTTCATATAATATTAACCATTCAATCTGTATTCATCGGAAATCGAATCTATACACGAACCGTTTAACTATCCGACACTAATGACATACATAATAGATCGCGCCGGAGTTTAGGCTTGCTGGCGACAAATTGGCCTCGCTCCACAGCGCGTTTTCGTGCTTTTTCGAATATTTGTACCTCTCTGTACACAATTAGCATAGTTAGCGACCAATTATGTCGTCAGTTGACCGGCGTATGGGTTAAGCGCCATTGAATATGCATTATTCTCGCGATGAATGCACCCGCGGGACATAATCGTCCGATACAAATTGACTCCTGCGCTACTATTAGTCTGTATGTAATATGTGTGTGTGTACAATGGACGATGGATGCGTGCTTTTTCAGATGTGGGAAAAATTGGCTCATTGTGCTGGGAACGGAGATACAATCGGTCGGTTGATGATGGCCGCGTATTGTTGGACGTGTAATTCGATAGTGATGTTATTTGATGAGATGATGTGCCATATAAAAAATACATGAATTTTATTTAATTTTTAAAATTTCTGATAAAATTTTCGATTGTTCATTTTTTGTTTAAAATATGCCTCCATCTTGATCCATTCTAACAAGTTTTTCGTAGAATTCATTGAATATCACAATTTATCTTTACAATCTCACACCTGTTTCCTATAGCAGATGCATTCAAAAATTTGCATTTAAATTTTTCTCTGAATAATAATTGAAATCAACCAGTTATCTCCAAACAGACATTGGTAAAATTTGTATGTAATATTTAATTTATTCAATTAATTTCTTACATCCTCCAATATATAATTTACAAACATATTACAATTCTCTTTTGTTCTGACCATTTTCCAGCTTATGCAGCACCATACGTACAATACAAATAAACTAAAAACAAAATATCTTTTCATACAATCAACTTTTCAACAACACGAAGCCACTTTATAAATAACAAGACCAGAACAGCGCTCCTTCCAAGAACTCGAAAAACCACCCCGACTATAAAATGCATCGAGCAATTTATAAACAATTTTCCAACGCTCAACCGCAATCCCAAATTATTCAAACAACCCGACCGTCGATATCAATCTATCAAAACGAAAACACAACCGCCCCAAAAATAAAAAAAACCCACTCGCCCCAGAAACAAAGTGATTTTTCCGAAAACCGAACCCGATAAAACTCGCGCACATATACGTACCCGCAAGTGCGTAAATCTTATCAGTCGATTCGGAAACGTAAAAAAGCCCACGTACCCATTCCGGAAAATATCCAGAGGGTGGTTCGACAGGGTCCACCTATATAAATGGTAATATCCACATTTATCCGGAGGCTTTATCTGCGGCGCGCGCGCGTTCAACGTAATTTTCCGGTTGTCTGATCTCATGACGTTCGCCGGCCGAGAACCGGGCCCGGATTAATGCCGGGTCCGTCGCCGAGGTCTTTGCCGGATACTCGGTTCTGGACCGGGTCTCGTACTGTACGAAACCGTGGTGTAGGGAACCGTGGTGTAGGGGGACCGTGGTGTCGGGGTCCGCGGTGAGGTCGTGGGGCTTTCTGCGCTTTTTGCGCCCGAGAGCTTCCGGACGAGCGCTTTTATTCTTGGGGTAGGGCGATAGTGCTAAGTGGTGGTTGTCGTTGATTTATAGAAAGTTTTGCTTTTTGTTTTTATTTTTAACTAACTTCTGTGAACTGGCTTTGCTCTAAACTCTTTGGACTTTAAGCTGATTATATACTCTTGTATAATATTTGACCAAATATTTGTTAAAACATGTATAATTAGATCGAGCTTAATATGTTTGCTCGCTGCAGTGAAACTCCGTCACTAAATCAAAAATTAATTATTGTAAAATTTATATATGTAGATGCCTGAATATATTAATATTTAAAATATCTATTTATATTATAAATACGCTAACGATGCTCGAAATTTTCAGCCACAGCCGTGCCTCGAACCCGGGCGGTCAATTTATAAGCCCAACGCTTTACCTCCGAGCTAACATCGTAATTACGAAATTGCATCGATTGACGTATATAAAATCCAAATGTGGGATATTTTTTTATTCCACACATAGATAGCAATACGAATTTGATTAATTCCGAACTATTTTGATACACATGCGCCTACTGCTAGTACATTTTAAATGTTATTATACGAGTATATAACGTCATGTTGTGGAGTGAGTTTACATACAAATCTTAGTTTCATGGTGTGTTGAAGATTGATTACATGCTCATGTCTAACTTATCCCCGTTTTACAGATAAACGCTTTCGAACAATTACGTTCACCCCTCATTCTTGTTCAACAACAGGGTCAATTTTATAATTCGTGCTTAATACGTTTAACAGAATAATTAGTTTTTCTTTCTCATTGATGACAAATTTGAAATGTTTCGTGTTCGGATGCTTAGTTATGTTCCCATAAATTACCCAGTTTGTTTTAATTTAGTTACTCAATGTCGTGTCTGTAAACATCAAATTTTTATAAATTCCTCGAATTTATTTTCTTAAATACAAGATTAATTAATTCCGACACGCTATTTCAGTTCAGACACAAATATGTTCATTTGTCTCGTACTATATCATTTGAAGTATTTTATTGTAACGACTAAATGAATTATTGTTTATGCCATGCGATCAAATTGAATTCGTTATTTTTTACTTACACGATATAACTGCATAAATTTATCATACAACTTATTGAGTTACGTAATCAATATTAATATCATAAAATAAGATAAGATGAGATTGTCACTATAGTTGCAATATGAAATTTCGATATCAGAACGATAAATAAAATACTTTCAAAGTGACTTTTCAAACTCATCATCGGTTTTGTGGTGACTTGGTAAAAAAATATTATTTACATAAATAATGTAAACAACGAAAAACCAACTATTTTAGAATTAAGAAAAAATATTTTATGCCTAAATTATCACTATATATGCACATTTCTACCAATATTCAACAAAATCAGTATTGCTAATCGTAAAACAAAACATATTTATCTGCAAAATCCTTGTACTTTTTTATTAATTTCAACGAAGACCATTCCCATCCTACATCACAAGCGAAGATGTAATAAGCTTATCGATAAATCATAAGAAAGGTAATAATAATTTTCAACCCCGAAACTATAGATGTTCATTGCAAACGTCAATGTCGATGTGAAATAATTCAATGGATTAAAAAAATGATTTTCTACAACATCCGCAAATGTATGGTGAATTTCATCATAATAAAAATTAATGCAACCGACATCAATTTAGATTAATTTGAAATCTATTCAGCCTAGTTTTTCTTTAGATACGGAAAAAACACCATCCCTTTCAAAAGTCCTTAATTTTTTTCAAACAAAAACCCAAAACCGAACCCAATCGACAAACAAAACGACTGGAAAAACAAACACCGAAATCGAATAAAAGCACAATCGTCGGGTCTAAAAACCCTCCCACCGCCCACCTTGTCTCGACGTGTGCGGATAACGTCTCGACGGCTCCACTCCTCGCATTTGGAGTGGATGGAATATGCAGAAGGTGTCCCGGCTGAATAATGGGTCGTTGTGCACGGCCACCGGATACCAGCGGCCGGAAGAAGGGTTCGAGGGCCATCGTGTCTCCGAGCGAATGTAACGGGAGACAATCGGCAGCCTCAGCGATTCTCTCCGACGGTATTATAACCCAATTGTATGTAGGGATGCACATACTACAATCCCATCGCCACTCGTCCGGTCTGGTCTGGTTGCGATCTAGTGCAGGCCGCGAACCGCTCTTCGTTTGTTTCAGTCGGTTGACGGTAATTTGCTGCTGGGTGCTGGAATGGATCTGGGTGGGGATTTTGCATTGGAGGAGGTTTTGGGGACGTTATGTCTGGATATTCTGATGGTTTTGAATGTTCGAATTTTCGATTGTTCGTTCTGTTTCTAATGTTTGAATTCGGACTGTTGTGGGAGTCTTTGGAAGGTCGCTGAAATGTTACATAAATGCATCTCTAAAGGTGCTGACAAATTCAAGCGCATAACATGAATTATCTCTGAACGAAATTTAATGGACTTACACTGCTACATATACATATGTACCTCATATATTATCGAATTTAAGAAATGTAATGGTACATTATGAAGTAAACCCACTATTTCGTTTGTTAATTGCATCTCACTTCGTGTCAGCTAATTGTATAATATATCCTATCTGTATGTCTATGTCAAAGCTAATAAATGTAATGATATATAATAAAGAACTTGACTGTTAATATTCAGATAGATGTATGAGAAAATTTATTAACTTTCGGAAAAAACCGTCAATAAATAAATGTGTGGTCAGCCTACAGTACACGTATATCAAGAAAGATTTACTCTAGTAGTATTGGACATAGTATTTATTCTACATATAAAGCTTATCACTATTCAATTCACAAGGGATTTGTTTAGTTTGAATATTTTGTTTATGTGCTTAGATTTTATTATGCTCTGAGTATGTATCATAAAATACAAAACATATTTGATGTTTGAATTGGATCGATTATTTTGCTACGTTTACCGAGATCATTCCTCGAGTGAAATTAATTTTCTCAGAATCGTATACATAAATGCGGTTTTCGTTAATTTTCTCATAACGGAGGTCGGATGTAATAACAGATGATCGTTTACTTTACCTGCTGAAAACCGCCATTTCTATGAATGTGAAATCATAAACAATTCATAATTGAAAATTCCCACAACGATTACGGATTATAAAAACATCGACAAATTTTCAAACAGCCCATGGCGTGACCGTCGTGTCGGTTTCGTCGAACAATTATCGCCCACTTAATCCCCGGTTGACAATGTGACTTTGTCTGGTGCCGTTCGTTAAGGGCGAAGACAACAACGCCCGAAGATTCCTCAATTAGCCCAAACGATTGAATAATTGCCCGGTTTAATTGGAGACGGACCGCGGAACACCCAAGAGCTCGGTTCGTGCACCGCACATCTAACCCAACCCAACCCAATCCAACCCAACCCCATCTCGGCTGCTGAGGACTCGGTTTAATGGCCGACGTTATTTAAGCCGGATCGAATTGACTCGTCTCAGGTTCCTCCATCGGATCCAATTCGTTCTGTGTCTTTGAACGTTTTGGTTCCGAAGGCTCGTTGCACAAGTCGGACGGTGCAGATGAAGTTTAACGTCGTCGGTCAGTGCAATTTATCGATTTATACTCTTGAGCTGTTTTATTTTTAAATCATATTTAGAATTATTGTACCAAGGGGTACAGGTGACTTTGTGATGATTTCGAGAAAAGCGCGCTCAAATTTAATCATGTGCCGAGTGATTCGATGATATATCTCGGTACACGTTCCAAGATCGTTTATATCATTTCGCCAACAAATATATGAACGTAGATAGAAGCGATTCCTGTACATAACTCAATTTCGGCAAAAATGTCAATTGTACCCCTTGGCCTTTTTGGTCGTCAATTAGTTGGCATAATGTGGGGTGCATTGGCATTGAATATTTTCAGGGTTATTGTATGTGGGAAGGTTTCTGCATCATTACATTTCACATTTTACAATCAACAACGCGTTGAACTTTGACATTTAACAGGTGGCTTTTGAGCACTGCCCGTAGCACACATTAAGCAAGGTCTACACATGCAACAGGATTTAGTACAAGAACGGAAACATGAAATACTATACAACAGTTTACAATCGGTTTATAGTCCAAAAACTCTTGAGCAATACCGAGTCACAGAAGCTAGTATATTGTATACGAAATTTAATTTGTCACATCTTCTTCTATGCAAATTAAGTTGTTTCTATACAACACAAATCTAATATAATTACCGTTTGTAAGATAAGCTAATTTAATTTATGAAATTCATAGAAATTTTGAAATGTTTGGACGTTTATACAAATTAAATAAGCTGCTTATCCAGTTCTCATGGGATATAATAAATTCATAATGAATGACCATTCCTTATCTTTCGATTAATCGTTAAACTTTATTAAGCGTGTTTCAAATAAAAAGTAATAAACATCTTATGAATTTAAAAAATAATTCATTTAGGTGTTAGAAAATATTTTCACAATAAACAAATGGAAAATTTAAAATATGAAAATTAAAATTAATAGTGTTATACGAAAGTAGATATCATAATATACATTATACGACACATTCTTTTGTTAAAATCTCATCAAGTTCAACAAACATCGAGCTCTATTCAAAAATACAATTATAGTTTAGTCCGCCCGACTGTCCAACTAAGACCATTATTACCCCAGAGAGCAAAATACTATACGAATATAACGAGAGAACACACATATAACATATCAAACTAACAACGAAACGTTTAAGCTCGTTAAAATCTATTTTCAGATACATACGAAAAAAAATCATACATTTACAAAATCTATTCGTTCGTCGCCGAATTTGAAACGACGAAGGAGAAGAATCTGAATAAATTCGCAGAGACTGGGGCTGAAACAAAACAATCCACGTTTAAATTGGATGCCGTCTGTGTGACTTAATCAAGGTTTGTCGACAAACACTGGGAGGACGTAAGGGCGTGGATAAAGGACCCTGACCGACCCAAGTAGTAACTACAAACAACCCTCTCAATATTCGTTGCCTATACTTTAAATATATGTATCTTGTGCGAGTTTCACTAATCGATTGTGAAATTGAAAAAAATCTCAAATTTTAATTTTAATTAAATTCGTTTTTGATTTGTTTCAAAATATTCCGATTTCTTAAAACGTTTCCTATTAGAGATTGTTTGATAATATTTAGCTACAAATCGAGCTTCTATTTCCATCTATGATTTTTGTGAGAAAAATGAATTTGGTTCCATTTGTGGAAAATTCCAGAATTTCCCTTTTAATTATTAGATAAGAAAATTTTAGGTAGATGTCTCTAGTTTCAAAAATATTTTTTATCGAAATATTATAAAATATCGATATAATTATATCGTATGTTGATTTATATATTGAAATCGAAAGGCTTATTCAAATTAACACTTACAAAACAGTCAAGTTTGACTTGCGACATCTATATTGGAATCGTTAAAATTTTCTATAATAAATTTGATGAACACGAGCTTTTAAAGCTGCATTGGTTAGGACGACATCTATGTAAGGATTTTCTTATAAATGATGAAAATGGTTATAAAATTTTCCTTCCCTTCGTTAGATTTATAGAAAAATTTATTTACAATATCATCAGTATTTAGTAAAATTTTAAATCGAATTTCTAACCTATTCAAAAACCAAAATAACTCACAACTTTTGAACAATTTCAAAAGATGCTATTTTCACATTTGAATAATTTACTATTTTTCTAAACTTTTCATTCAAATATTGCACTAATATTTAAATACTTTATTTATATAATAAATTTTCATTTCAAAATTTCATAAAATGATTCGAATTCAAATTTAAAAAAAAGAAACCTACCTCGAACTAATCATGAAAGGACATTTCGCAGCATCATAAAATATGAAAATTTATGTGCGTAGTGCGAAACATCACATTGAAAAAGACGTGTCATAACTCGGCGCGAGCTCGTTTCATACTTCACACGTCTTGTTAACAATTCATCGCGCCGGAAAAACCCGTAAACGCTAAAAGGCGCCTTCGAAATTGAATTTTTAAATAAAAAGGGATGCAGAGCTTTCCATACGCGTAGTATACATATAATTATTCATAACGCGAACGGCTCATCCCCCACACAACTATATAATACATCTGCGGAATCTATGTCCCGGGATGGGATGGGACGGGACGGGGCTGTTGTTGGGGAGATCATTTTCGAGTTTGCGCCCGGCATCTTGTGGGCCATTAGCAAATTTTTCGGGCTCGAATTTATGAAAATGTACTGCTTCATCCCGCGCAATCAATAAAAAAGTCATTATCCCCTTCACCCTTTTATAAAGTTGGAGTCGCGTCTCGCCTAATGACCGTCCCGGAGATGGAACTTGGCAATTAATGCGATATCTGTGTTTGCGTGCGTTTATTACTATACATTTGCGCCTTTACTAAGGTTCTGCTAGTGTGTTTGTAATGCTAAATACCTTTCGAGTGGTGTGAGAGTGCAATGACCACCCTCCAGACCAGATAAGATGCACGTGCTCATTTACATACTCGAAATACGTTAACGGAAAACGTAAAAACGGAAATATTTCAGAGGGAAAAGAGATCTTTGCCCTCCTCCGGTGGCACATTCGTTATTTTCTCGGGGAGTTTTTCTCTCTTTATAGATTCCTAATTTTCTTTTAAGCGATCGTTTGGGAAAAATTAACTGGCGAAAAACATTTTCATTATGTCCGTTCTCTCCAATTTTCGAATCGGCTTTCGCTCGGATGCGGTCTCTGAATGGTGTTTTAGTTGTTTTGATTTTGATGCTTTTCGCCATTCTTTTTGACCTCTTTTTTTTCGTACGTTTATATACATCTGTGTATATTTGTAACTTTACTTTCCTCTCGGGCATGACTTGTCCTTAATTTGTCGCCTTTTATTGAACAAAAGAAAAAACTTACAATACCATTTGCTTCCTTTTGTTCTTCCGACAGCGTATTTCTTTTCGTCGACGCTCTTTCAGCTTCCCATTATTATTTTAGAAAGTCTTCGCAGAAGAAAAGTTTTTCATCTTTTAGTGATGGATTCGAGTGATAAAGTTCTACCTTATTTTCTTTTTTCACTTTCTTTATTGAATTTAATGAACTTTTGAAAACAGAAAGAGGGACCAATTTGGTGCGTTATATAATCTCATTCGCATTTTTGTTTCAATCGCACTTTTTGACGTTTTTCTGAAATACGAACGAGTTCTCTTTATTTTTTCGCGTCCCATTATTCGTGATCATCGAAGTTTTTCCATCAACATTTAGATATCGAATTTAATTTCACCAAAATATTTTATTGGAAAACTCGTTCACCGTGAACGAGGCTATTATACTCCAGACAAAATGCTTGTACAATACAAACTGAAGAAGCTCTCTTCTGCATTCATTTCGGATGGGGAAATGGAAAATCTCAAATAATGTTAAGGCAGTGAGAAAAATCCGCGCCTCATAAGAGAAGCCTCTGCTATTGACAGCTTATTTCGTCGTTCACCTCTCATAAGGTTTTCTTGAAAAGAAAAACCAAATGAAAGCATCATATAAAATACCCGCATTTGCTGAAAATAAAATAATTCAACGGCTAAAAACAAACGAGTAACACATTCTCATACATCAAATGAAATAAAATTTTATTTCCGCCTGCATACGCGAAATTTCGGCGAACATCCTACGAGAAAACCGCAAAATGTATTTACATACAATCATTTTGCGGCATAATCCGGAAAATACGTTTTCAAAGGGAAAGCTTAAAATATTTTAGCATCTCCATCCCTCTCCGCGGAAAACTCTGCGGTTGAATAAGAAAATATATTCAATCCTCCTCGAGGGAAATTATTTTTATGAATACTGCGCCCGTGTCCGGGATTTGCGTCTAAGTAAATAATCTAAGCTATAATCGGCGACAAATCAAAACACTCCATCGACCGAGATTTTCCCTAAGACCCCCTTTCGGAAAGTATTATACACTCGACTCTTCTCACAGGTGCGTAATAAGATTTGAACCCCGCTCTACTTTAGAATATCCCTAAAATAACTTTCGCTTATATAAATCTTAAACGAATAATAATCAAATTCAACGGAAAATTATTTCATATAATCGTATAATATTTAAGAGCCATTGACGCATTATGCAGACCAGATGACTCCATCTCGCGACTCTTGGCACCCATCCCATCTCGCCGTTTTATAATAACACTAAAAGTGTAAATCTGTCCGAAATTCGCAAAGGATGTCAATTTCGGTAATAATCCTCGGGATTTGTGCGTTTTGGCGAGTGTGTCGCGCGTTTATGTTGGCGCGTTATCTCGTGGACTCCGCTCCAGGGTGCGCCGATACAATTTACTTTTATTACCTACGAGTTGAACAAACTGTACTGTGAGTCGACTATCATTACTTCTGGGGATGGTTTTTGATGTTTGGACAGTTAACCGAGAAGAAGATTTCACCTTCTGCTGAAGACAGTCGCGATTAACCATCCGTTCTTGAACATTGACCCATCAATTATCATGACTTACTTTGTCATCAAATTTTATAAACAAATGTGAATATTTTAATAATAATTATTTGTAAATTATTATAAATATATATAAAATAAGTCGAAATCGAATAGAACACCTTGAAAAAAGTTGCAACTCTCCTGGCCATCAGCGTTAAACTCGGCCTCGTTTCGGTCATTAAGTCCGCGACCGAAGCACTCCGAATAACAACGTCTTTGCCCTTTTGATCGTTTGCCTTCGAGAGGTTAATTAATAAATCCTACTTTCGGCTTAGGGCTTCGCGGTTTCGGTTCGATCACGTGGAAATTGCAAATTTTCATCGAAAGCTGCTTTCCACGTCTACATAAGTCGAATGACAGATCGAGTATCTGACGCACACGCGTCACACACCTAACTATACTTATGTATACTATATACTCCATCAATACGTCGTTATGACATTTTGACGGTTCATATATCAAAGCCACAATATCTTCGTTGTTAAATGATCGAAGGCGTCGCTTATGCAGCATTGAAAAGACTTTCGTATAAAGGTCCATATATGTATAGTTCAGCACTGCTAACTATGATCAATAATCTATTTTTTAACACTCGATTAGTGGATTTTTTCGAATGATTTGTCGATTTCAACCGAAGACATGAAGTCGAATTGAAACAAATCGTTTATTTGTCGTCGGAACGTAAAGAAAAAAACAAAACACTGGCGTGAACGTCGACGTAACGGCGCAATCTCGTCGTTCATCATTGTCAGCAATTTCCTTATCCATCTTCAGACGCTAGATTTTGTGAAACAAGACGATACAAAAGAATCACCGACGTCTCGTATGCGCAAATCTTGATAAACGAACGTCCAATTGGGCTCGTAACGAAAGATACCCACACACCCCCTACTGAATATTCACTTTTCTATTATCGCAACGAGATTCGCTCGTCGATAAGTAGACCGTTTGCGTTTTATATTGTTGAGAGGTTGAAGGCTTAATTGATTGGACCATTGTCGGTTAAATTGTCGCCGCGAAACTAAAAGGATTACAACCGATCGACATCGTGCTCAAAGCTCGTTCCAGCCGCGCTTTCAAATCGCTTCGAACAATTCAAACGATAAATTTAACGATGCTACCGTACAATATAAGCGTATAAACATAAATTTTCTCAATCGAATAAAAAATATAAACGACGATGCAATTTTCTTTTATTTTATTTGCGAACATTATAGATTTCTCAAATACTAAAACGAACGGATCTCTTGTGTAAATTTGCGAGTTCAATAATCTCCGAACATGATTGAATTTAGGTCGAATGCGTTCTCGAATTACGCGTCGGTTTAAAACGGAAAAAATAAGAATGAATCAACGGTCTGTAAAAAGGGAAATCGGCCGAAGCATATTTGCATAAAATCCGAAGGGAAAGTTGGCACGAACAAAGTAAAACACGCAGATAACGAGTGGTAAGCTCGGGAAAAAAGATCGTTTCGCCTACGTGTGCGAAAATGATCCCGTTCTATTTACACTCGACGTGCTTCTAAAAGCTTCCGAAAGTGAAAATTAATCGAAAAATAAATAAAACGAGAAAAAAAACATAAGAAAATCTATTATCGATCTAAAGACGAAATTCTTCGCGAACGATTTCTGTCTGAACGCGCAAACTTTTACGTCGCGCGACCGCGAAATCCCCTGTTCAATTGTCCACGAAAACCGATAAAGCCCTTTATTAATTACTTTTCCAATTAACTGTCCCTTTTTGATTGTTGGCCAAACAATATTGTCAGTCGACCAACTTCCGACCTTCGCAACGTCGGCTCGTTCGCCTAATTGGGTACGCCACTCGAGGGAACCGCGCGAAAACGAAAACGTTTCAAACACAAATCCGTTCATTTTCCTCGGTTCTCATTTAAAAATTCAAATAAGATGCGTTTCCTTTCGTTTAGGAATTATACGCGAATTTGAAGCGAGACCGGGCAAAAAATAATTTGATACTCTTTAATAAAATTTAATTAAAACTCAGTGTATTGTAAAATTAGTAGAATCTACTTTGAGCACTTTTTTAATTACTCTCATTTGCTTAATATATTTTTTTTTTCTATAATAACTTCAATATAATACATTTAAGTTTAAAACAATTGAATAAATTTAAATAATTCAATTCAAACAATGCACGATGCTTTCATGACAATTCAAATGTTTAACCAAATGAATAGAACAAAAACCGCATTCAAATACTTCAAAATCAACCTGCCGTCCCACGAATTGATTATCGACCGCTTAATAAACTCATATATCAATTAGAACAATATGATTGAAGCAATGACCGGTAACGTTCGCGATTAATTCGCGCTCGTCCCGGGACAATGTCACAACCTAATGGGATCGATCCGTTCGGGGATTCGGTGTTTTCAGGCCCGACGTTCCATTAGCAGTAAAAGTTGGCCATCGCTGCCCAACAATGGAGACAATTTATGGTGGGCATTAGAGCCGTCTGCGAACAAACACGTTAACCCTATTAAAGATCAATGCGCTAACCCGACCGACGCCGTTCCACACCAGTACAGTTTTTACACGTGGAAGCACGATTGAAACTTTTAATCGAATCGTCTTCGTGATTCGACATCGGTTGTTCACCGATCGTGCTGAAAATCATATGATTTTCTTTTAAAAGATTGTCTGATATAAAAAAAACTGACGTATCTTCGGTCACCAATTTTGACGAAATTTGGTGAAAATGAAATGTTGCGAACCCGTGAACATGAGCGTAATCAGAAAATTATCTATCAAATCGACATCTCACATATTTACTCGATTATCTTTATGTACAAAAATAATAATAAATGGTTGATATTTGCATTTTCTGAATTCATCATTAATGTCTTCTATATTTAAGGAAAATTCTGAAAAATAAATGATACTGTTAAGAGGATTTTTCATTCACAATGATATTTGTAACAATAGTAATACTATTTTACCTGAAAGAAAGGAACGGCATTTTAAGCTTATTATTTATACATACATAGATACAAATGTTACATTGATCGTTTCTCTTTCAATTGTTAATGTTATAAGTTGATCAAAACGATCCAACCTACAAATATTAAATTAAATTAATGAAATATATGACATTTACATTTATATTAATTTTTCTGAAAAATTCCCTCAAAATCAGTAATCAAAGTATGAGAGTTTTCTCAGCGAAACGAAATCACATCAGCTTCTATTTTCATATCAGATATAAATAAAAAATATTAAAATATTGCGTCTTCGTTCTAATTCCATTCGCTCGCGAATCTCACGAATTGGCTCCAATTAACCGAGAACTACATCACATGAATGCACTCAATTATAGAACGACCACGCAATTTCGAAGTATTCGACCCTGTTTCGTGTTTGCGTGTGTCACACGAGCACTTGTGCATTGCAAACGTACAATTTATTTATATGTATGTATGTACAGAACTAGAAACGACATAATTCAATTCCGCAATTCGCCAAATGATAAACGGTCGGTAATCGAATTTCCGCATTTTCGCATCGTTTCCAGGTGCAGTTGCAATTTTCAGCTCGTCGCTGACGAGACGTTTCTGAAAATCGGATTATCTTAACGGTGCAAAGGTTGCGTTCATTGCGATTTTCAGCTCGGCGAGTTTTTCCAGTTAGCGACATTCCGTTTTCCGCGGAAATGTTGTTTCGTCAAGACCGTTGTTAATTTATTTTCATAAATCAACAGTGACGCGACGTATTCATTAAAAAACTTTCCTTTTGAAACACGACACCTTAAATCAAATATTCATTTTTTTTACCCGGCGAAAACTTGTAAATCGTATTTTTCGGAAGGCGCAATTTATTATATTTCTTTTTTAAGCAAACGAGTTTTTTTTTGTACTTTAACTGTTCGTTGATTTGAATACATACCAATGGTTTATTAATCTTGAATCATACAATTCTTTTCGAAAACATTCTTCATATCGAATCTAATACGATTACGATGAATTAATAAGATGATGTATTAAAACTTAACCACACCCAATTTTCTCGTTTCTTTTCATATCGCATTTACCTCTGAAAGAAGAAAATATAATAATATAAATGTAATATCCTAGAGTCCCACGTCTGGCCTATGAAGACCCTATTATTTTATGATTATCGTCACCGACCGGCATTAGTGACAACCCATATTCCCTTTCAAGGCTCTGTCACACAAAACGCTTTCACTAAAGGGAACAATAAGGGAGCTTATTTTTACTTAATATAAATTTGTACACAGCATCGCATAATTGTTAAATATGAGAAAGCTTTTAATGGAAAAGCCATGTTAGTTGATATTGCCGTGTAAGCTGCAATAAAAAAAATTCGAGTAGAAAACTTTTTCGCTGACGTTGTGAAAATCTTTTGACTAGAAATGCAAAAATATTGTTCCTCCGCCACTTTAAAAACATATTGGAAAATGAGAAGAGAATGGAGCCGATGAAAAATTGCTCGTCGAGTCGGAGTTTTTCCTTTGTCCTCGCGCATTCTTCGACACGTTGATATGAAAAAGGAAACCATTCGCATTATTTTACACCGCACAAAAATTGCGCCTATCTTTCTCATCAAGCGTCTCATTCGAATGATGAGAAGCGAAGAAAAAGCGAATCTGTCACGGCTTTATTAAATCTCGCCTCGCCTACAGAAAATCAGACTGCTGAGGGAAAAAAAAGACAAGACCTCAAAAAAAAGGAGGAAATTAAAGAGAATAAAAAAGTTACGCCCCCGAGATATTTTATTCCTTCTAATCCTTTTCGTTACGACGGTCACCCTTTTTCTTCGACAAATTCGGGAAGAACCAGTCCAAATAAAATAAAGCAAAACGAACCGAACGAAATAGGCCGGCTTGATTGTGACAATATCTCATTTTCTAGACAGCATTAGATGTGTCAGTATTTTTAATAAGGGCCACGTCCGAGTAAGCTGCTTTTCGTGTTTCGTCGACTTTCTTTGTTTCGCGAATTCGGAGCTTGATTAGTGCAATTCCATTTGTCGCCGGGGAAAACTTTCGGCCACTTAAGAAAACCGGCCTCGGTCGTGGCATAAAACAAACACCGGTACACATGCCATAAAACGAACACAACATTTTAATTTGAAGGGCTGTGCCCCTTAATGGTGTCGTCTTATTTGCGAAAACAGCCTCGACTGTGTCAAACTGACTTAATCGAGCACTTTGTCTAGCAGCGGGATGCAAATGCTCGATAATCCTATTTTCCGACCTTGATTATAATATTTGAATAAACAAAAATGCTGTTTTTTGTGATAAAGATGTATTATATAATACTTAGATGAAATTCCTCTTGATAAGTTCTGCTGGATTAATAAAAAAAAATATTTTGCTGCTCATTGAATAACGTACTTATAAAAATTGCTGTATCGTTCTAGAACGTGTTTATGTAAAATATTTTCAAGTGACCATTTTAATCACTTATTTTCATAACACCCTTAAATTAAATGTACAATTGTTAATTCAGTAAGTACATATTGTAATTTTAAGTGTGTGAAATTTTCACATTGTATCCTACACAAAAAAAAGTAATATTGTCTCAACCTTAATACAATTATTATTGATAAAATAAAATATTTAATATTCCAATTCCATCAGAATGTTATATTACACATGAAAAATCAAATACGTTATGTGGAAAAACAAATGCATTGAATATAGTGAAAAAGACATAAAACAAAATGAGATTGAACTACGCGTGAGTATATTGACATGTAAGTATTCCAAGAACTCGTTCCGTCTATTTTCCCAAACAATATGTCAATTCGTTTCGATTTTCGTACGCGCGCTTTAAAAATAACCGAAAGTGGAAACGTGTATTGGTCGACCGTAGAATTTGCCGCACGCACATCCCGACCCTCCAATTTTCCCAAAACTGTTTTTCTTTCCAATACTTCTTTTTTTCTTCCTTTCGCATGCGTATATTCCCAAAATTTTCCGCCGCAGTCTCTTTTGATTTACTCGCCTCCGTCCATGCGTACATTGGGCCGCGGACACACAATCCGACTTTTCCAGACACCAATTACACAACAATGATTGTAATTTTATGAAATTGAAATTAATAACATGTAAAAAATCATAATTTTAATAGAAATTGTAAAAAATAATACATCTATAGTATTTATTTTATAAAATTAGGTCAAACTGACTTCATAAAGTGAATTAAGTTTTGTGGTTTCAAAAATTGTAAACATATCGAGTAAATTGAAGCGAATACGATTCTTAAGGTAAATTTATCAATATCTGAGACTAACGATCTACCCATTGAATATATCAACGCAGTTTCAACCCGTTGAGTATATTTACAGTTTTGGAGCGTTACACGGACACACATACAAATAAACAGACACACACAGAAATAGCGCTTTTATATTGTTAGATATCGATGCCAATCATTTCGCCCTAAAGTTGCAGTAGCTAAACTGAATCTTTTTTTGCGTTACACTCTTAATCAGAACTAGACCTGAGCTTTTCGACAGTTTTGCTACCATTGATATTTTTTGTTAGAGTTGCTTAGCGCCAAGACCAACTGAACCTTTAGATCATTTTAATTCATAAAATATAGACATAATTGGTAACAGTTTCACGTATCGATTGTACCATAAAAAAAATCATTTTATTTTGAACACAAATAGAAAAATCGTGCATTTTCATAGAGAAAATTTTTAATTTAAAAAAAAATTTTAGATCTTCTGATCTAAGAGGCAGACTTGTACACACGCATCATAAAAATGGAACCCTAGCACATATTTGTATCGGCCGTTTGGCTCCTCGCAGAGGTGCACTCGTCTGGCAAAGGGGATCGATAGTTCCGCAACATTTACGACCGGAACTTCTTTAAAAAAAAAGCAGAGCCGCGAGAGGAGGAGGAGCCGGCCGAGGAAAATCACGTATCTTTACACGGCCGGCTCGTAATTTATGGCCATAAAACGAGTATCCAAACAAATAAAAGGTAACGAACACAAAGATCCGGATATGATTTATGGCTTAATGTTGCCTTAGCCCCCGGAGCCGGCTACATTAGCATTCGCTTCCGCCGGAGCCGGACTCACCTGGGGGAGACCGGGGAACGCCTATTCAACTACCCTCAAAGCCTCATTCAGGACCAGGGCCTCTTTTTATCGGGACCTTGGCATCTCCGACCGCCCTTATCATGACGGAGAGTTTGTATGAATTATCAGTTTTTTTCTTCCGTTTGTGCTTTTTCAAGTTTTTTATTATATCGGAACGTTTGCTCGCTCCGATGATGTAACAAGTCCTTTGCGTAATTTTTTTTAGTCATATCTAACTATATATTTTCATCCGTGTGTGTGTGTCCGCTGTAATTATCCAAAACTCTGATAAAACAATTGTTCAAATAAATTTTCGACGACTTCCGTATATATGCGGCAATTTGCGATGGACAGTGTTATCGGAAAAAATCGCTCAATACGAGCAGTGTTTGTTTTGTTTACGCTGAAAATTTTGAATTAAATAATTATTTTTTAAATTAATTCTGTTTCGACGATGCGTATTTTGTTCACGATCGAAATTTTCGAATTAAATAATTAATTTTTGATATTAATTTACTTTCAGCCATGTTTATAATCGAACGTGACGATAGCAAATTTTGATCTTTATGTCATACTTCTTAAGATCATTTCGAATTGATCGTTGAATTTAACCCATTAAAGTCCGGAAAAGAAATAGCACGTTTAGGACCGAATTATTATTTTATGAAAATACGTGTCAAATTAGAGTACGAAATTAGAAGTGCAGAAATCTTTTTAATGAATGAAACACAATATGATTGAGTACAAATTCATATATGTAGATATTTTAAACTTTGATTAGAGAACTTTTCATTGCCAACAATTTTCATATTAAATTTAAACCTGATCTTTTAATTGCATATCGGCAATCAGTCAGAGATGTCATGCTATTAAAATGTTATTTTTGCGTACATAATAATTCATTTAAGATCCAGAATCCATTCCGAAGCGAAAACATCTAAAAAAAGCTCCTCATAAGCGGCACTGTTTTTCTCCGGCTTTTTTCGTCGTTGTCCGAAGTCAAGCTGTGTTCTCGCAATGACGCAACACGTCCCATACATTAAAGGCTGAACTTTGTCAAGTTATCTAATAAAGGTCGTCCCGTATGGGACACGTTTGTTGCGGCATCTGTCGCTGCCCTCACTGATATAACGGCTTGACAACTCGCACACCTACCGCCATAAGGACGTGCCCTCACCTTTATTGCCTTACCTTATGTGCCGAACGCAAAACATAAAAAAATACATAACTTTTATTGCTTTGTGTAAAAGTGGCATCGATATTGCGCAGTCCCCTTTTTGCACGCCGTCAATGTGCTTTAGATAAGCACATCGGATATTTCATCCGTTGTGATATCATTCGATTCGTCACGATGAATTTTATAGACAAATTCTCTGACAAGTAGATCCTTCATAAAGGATTTCGATTAAATTTTGTAAAAATGTAGATATGAAATACTCGTAAAGATGGAAAATTCAACTCTCAATAATTCTTCAGCTATCGTTGGTCAATATTTAGTTCCTAGACAGCTCACTTACAATATTAATGTTTTATATGAAATATTTTTACATATCGTAAAATAAATAAAGATAACAATAAATAATATTACAAAATTTTTAACAAAAAATGTAAATTTTCATATAAAAACATTATTTTGTCAGTGTACAACATGGCGAATAAACTGATCTTCGACCTGCAATAACTGAAGAATTATTGAGAGTTGTTTTCCGTCTTCACAACTATTTCATGTCCACGCTCATACTACATTTCTACAAAATCGGTAAGATCTTTATGAACTCTCTTTTCGTAAGAATTTTTCCGTTATACACGAAATCTCACCTCAACTGAAATGTGACAGAGCGTACACAACGTCAAAGCGCAAAACGTCAATATTTCAACCCGAATAAATCGCACACGCATAAATCACATGCACACATACGAATAATATCATTCAAAAGCGCCGCAGAGCTTTTCGCGGATATAGGAACAAAGGAAAAAGCGAAAATCTCTTATGCGCGCCGAGTTGATCTCGAGAATGATGCGTGGGATTCGCGAACGTCGCCGAATCGAAGCGCCGTTTTACGGCCGAAGCTTTATTATTTATACGCGCGTTATCACTTTACTTTATTAAACCAATATCTCAGTGTCGACGCGGGGGACACGGCATATTTGCAAACCTAACGTTCAGTTTATTGGCAATATGGAGCCTTGGGAGGCCGTGGGGTAAAACACCTGTACCGCAGTGGTCTTTCTCGCCACCCGCCTAAAGCCTCCACGTGCCAGGTTATGGGCCCAGAAATCGTTTCGGTCGCTCCTAATATCATTTTAGTGTTTAACACCAGCCATGTGGACGTCGTCGTCGTTCCGAGAAAATCCACTTAGTCGACGTATCGCTTTCAGTCGGACACTTTGTACGTGCTCGATAATGAAATTTCGATCAGTTTCTGCTTGATGTGTCCGCATTAGTTCCGTTTCATTCACTGGTCGATTCGATTAATATCAAATCACTTTTGTATTTGATACATCTATCATCTCGAATGATTTTCGGTGAAGGAATCTTGTTTATTGTATCGAAAATAAATCGTTTTATTTTTCACGAAACAGGCGATCTAATTCAAGATTACTCTTCATATACATACTATTTCATAAAATCTTATTGATTGATACATATAATAAATCTTCGATTTATGTAAAATTCAATAACATATAATATTTTAGTATTAAAATATTTTTTATGATCTAAATTCAATTCAATTGAGTTTCGTGTATATTTATAGACTAGGAAACATCTGATCTCAATAAATTTACTTTGGGGTGCACCGCTGGGACGCAGATAGATAGATAGAGACGGCCAGTCTACCGCGATCGCCACTATTGAAGATTATTATCGATTTATTGTTGTCTATTCGGCGGATTATAAAACATTATTTATTACAGTCGATTTGTCACAGTTCAACAATTTACAACCGATTTTATTGCCCGGGTTCGTAGGCTCCGCAACATAACTAATGGGGGAGGATACACCTCATAACGCGCGCGCGTACTCACGAACCCTTCTCGAACAAGAACTAATATAAAACCATTTTTATCGCTTTTAATATGATAGTGAGATCAATTTCACTCTATTTATTATCACTAGGAGTGCCACGTAATTAAATATTTAAATGGAAAATGTATAATCAACAATATAAATCGTGTAAAACGTATTCGAAATGTCATCGTTGACTACTGACCTACCGTAACCAAGTGGTATCGATCGTTGGCACAAATCGAATCATACTTGATATTTCGAGCATATTAAATATCGATCGAAAAGGCCAAAGGGTACAAGTGACATTTTTGCCGAAATCGAATTATGTACAGGAATTGCTTCTATGCAGGCTCATTTATTTGGTAGCAAAAGAATAAAAACGAATTCGGAATGTGTGCCAAGATATATCATCGAATCAATCGACCTCCTCTTAATACATGTAAGTACATGGTCAACTTTGAACGCTCTTTTCTCGAAATCACCGCAAAGTCACTTGTACCCCTTGGCCTTTTCAGTTGTCATTTATAATCAGATATTTGCTTACATGAAAATCATTATAATAGTGCATATTTTTTGATCCTTTTAATAAATGATCCAGAATTATATGAAATTGAAAACTATCCACATGACTTATCAAAAGCAACCATAATTCACACAAGTCACACCCCTCACCCTTACATGATACAATTCCAGAAATCTCACCAACTTCTATCATCCACGAACGAATCGGAGCCCGTTCATCATAACCACTCGACCAGGCTGGACGAAAAGGGTCCGCCAGTTTGTCATAAACTAACAAATCTCGACTGCGACTGCGAGAACGGCACTCGGGCGAAAAGTTCTCCTTCTCCGACGCAAAAAGCAGCAGCATCAGCTCGTGATATCGCACACACAAAGAGAAGTCGTCGTCGGATACGACCAACTTTCATATTCGCTCGTTTGTTCGCTTCAGCCGCCGAGAATTGCAATTTTGTCGCTATTAATTGCGGAGCGCTTCGCGTTGCACAAATTTTTAAAACGCTTTTCGGGCACAAAACGAGCTGTTTTCTGCCGTTCTGTATTCGTGTGTGTTTTTGTGTGAATACACGCGATTTTCTCGTTAGTGCGAATCAGATTAATAAATTTGATTTTTATTCGTTTCTTGATCCTTTGACGCGTTGCGTATCTCGATAGTTCGTCGCTCGCGGTGGAAAGTCGTAAAATTTTATTGTTCAGTTAATTTAATACAAAATTCTTCAATTAAATTTATCTTTATTTTTCCGTCAAAAATCTTATTTAACACTCATTTAAATTGAAAATTTCAACATTGTTCACTTTAAATCATCGGGTTAATCTTAAATAGAAAATTTAAGTACTTAACATAAATTTTGATAGAAATATGAAATGAGATTTCAAACATAATTATTTCGCATAATTTTCAATTTTCTTCTGAAATAATTTCAGTAATAATCCGTAATATATTGTAAGAGATTGGCTAGAATGTGGGTCTAAAGTGGAGTGTCATCCAGAGTTTAATTATTAAATTTTATTATATTAATCTGATTATCCCTTAACCGTACTTCGCTCTATATCTCCGGCGGAATATCGCACTATGAATTACACGTTTATTGTGTACTATTTACGAAGGAAAATTTCCACGAAACTTATCTAATCCGGTATGATAATGCGATAATAATTTCGTGCTGCCGTTTCGAATTTATCGGTAGGCTTTTCACGTTTTCACGACATAAAAAAAATATCTTTCCAACCGTGCTTTATCTGAATGAACTCGCCGATCATGATTTTGTGTGCACGTTTGAATAAAAAAAAATCGTACATACACTTTTATCATATTCGGCATTATTGTGTATTTGTATTTCTGGACGCAGGCGGAATTGTTAATTTCGTAGCAAACAAAACAGAGTACGAAATGTATTGTAAACAAAGGACAGGCGAAAAAATACGAAAAACCTACAGCGAACTCTGTGTATCCGAACCTCAAAAGCACAAAAAACCCTCTTTCACCTCACGTTTGAGAAATATTTAAACATTATACATACGTACGTATGGTCGATTCAATCTTACATTCAAACAAAACTTGGGACCGTTTTCAATTTATTTCGAATTTTCCGCGACGTGTTCTTTTTTTACGCGCAGTATAAACAATTCAGACACAAATTGCTATCGAATGAACTCACCCATTTTCACATACGTAAATGCAATATTTTATAATATATTTCGATCGCTGCGAGAGGAAAATTTTCCAATGTACATAAAAAAAAAAGATTGTATTTAATGTAGCATCGAGCCCTGTTTCAGTGTAAACAAGGCTGCTTATAATCATAACTCGAAAAGGCCGACTCTGAGGACTTTTAATTAAGATAATGTCAGCGGCTACTTGATTTAAGTATTTGTTTTGTAGAATTCTATTTAATTTTCATTTGAATCAACATATTTATTGTTCGGTGTTCCATTAAAATTCGTTCCTTAAACGCTTTGCGTGTAATTCACCAGAATAATTTACGAAAAGTGGCCCACAGTCGCAATATTTTATATACGTGATTTACTAAGATCGATCTCCGGGTATATTTACGCAATTACAATTGTTTCCCTGATTTATCTGAAAATATTAGTAGCTGTTAACAAATTATTATTCCACGTGACGTGAAAAATACCATTTCAGTACCGACGCTAGATTTGAATAAGCCCGACGAAAGTTCTGACGTGAATTCATGACTTTAAACACTTTCTACGGGCGGAAGGAAAAAATCCCCCTCGCCTCAACTTTATATCCGCGAAAATCAAGTCGGTTCTTTTTTCTACTTTCATAAAGTCGACGTTGTATTTGATATGCGCACAATGTGGGAGACATGGAAAAAATTGGGCCAAAAGCACAACAAAGACCTCAGATACAACGGGCTTTAGTATAAGGAAAAGCCGAGGGGAAATGGGGAGGCTCGATGGGTAGGACCGTAAGTATGGAAAGTGGAGGACTACTCGCATAATGAAATCCTAGCAAAAGGATTTTAATTTACCTTCGACCGGATGACTCCGTCGACGCGCAGATAGGGTCCTGAGACTTTTATTAAAAATTCCTGCTTTTTGTGTAAATACACATTATCGCTGTACGTAAAATTTGCTGAAGTCTACTCCCCAGGCGCACGATTTACTGAAGTATCAAAGATATTTTCCTTCAAATTTTTTTTCATGCTTAATTACACGAACACTCGGAAAAAATACATAAGTATTGATTTTATTTCAATACTCTGATCAGATTTTGCGTTACAATGTTACACTTATGAAGAAACATGATACTTATCTGAAATATTTCATTTTAAATTATTTCATATCAGACGATTGCGTGGTTTTATATCATTGCAACAAATGTACATTCGTATGAAAATCGTTATTTTGAATGGTAATTTCATGTATTCGCTCAATCGCTTGCGACATCAATAGAAAACGTGTATAATTAGCAACAGTCTGGACTCGAGTTTAACACGAATAAAGCTATGAATCAGAGCAATTTCACAAAAACATTATAGAATAATGATGCAAAAAGAAGTATATTCTCTCATATCACATTACGGACGATCATCCACCACGAAAAGACCGTATTTGCGAAACTCGGTAGGGCAAAATGGCGCACTTTCTCTACAATCGCCGGACTCGGATATTTAATGACCGGTGGCATGTCAAACGCAAATAAACCGAGCCTGTGGTATACCGAAGGTCCGAAACGACAAACTGACCATGGCAGCGAACCGAAATACGTATAAATATATGAAAAAAATCGGCCCTTCGGTATAACGAAGAAAAATCGGTAGGGCGAGAAATCGTAAAGTGTCGAACCGTGGTACAGTGGCGGTCTCGCGTGAAAATATCGCAAGAATTTTCCCTTAGAAAAGCGTGACAAAAAAATAATAATCGCTTACAATTTAATAATCTTTTCGTACGAATTAAAAAGCCGTAACAGCCGACGATCACGCGACGGTCAATTCATATTTTTCAGACCGACATCGAACGTGAATAATTACGCTGCCAAAACTAAGGAAATGTACGATCGGAATTCAGAGTTACGCATTACATTGCTAAATACATGAATATAAATAGCTTTTTTTTTCATAATGAAACATTATTTTTACATTCTATTTATAAAATTCAAATTTACTCAAAATAACTTTTAACAGTGTTTAAATAATATAAAATTTAAAATCATTTAGGTTTATTTATCTGCATGGAACTGCCTGTAATAAAAATATTAAGGTGTAATATAAAATTTACATGATGTATTCCCTCGATTCCCTGCCATTAGTTCAGATTTACCCTAAACGTTTTTCCTCGTAATTGCTTATATAGCAGCAAAAACACGCTCGAAATTATCGTATCGTAAAATTTCGTTATTACCATAATCCACGAAAATTGAATGGATTATTTCCATAAAAATGTCGCCAATGTAATTAACACGCTCGAATTTGTCAGGTATATTCATATTAGTGTGTGTTCGAACTTTTAAAAAACTTTCCAATGAGTAAAAATTACCGTATTTTGAACATCAATTAATTTGTTTTAATCCATTTTTAATTCGGAAAAACGAAATTGCGTTAGTAAAGTTTGCTGCATAGTTTCATTTGTTTTAGCGTTAAATCGTGCAAAAAGTTTAAAATCAAACTAGTATAAGAAAACTTTTAGAGTCAAATGTTTGCAGTTTCTTCGTTGTGAATTCTATTTTCTCCACCACTATATAACTTTGCAAATTATTTGACTCAACTTTTATGAGATCCTTTCCACGGTAACAACATCAAACAACACTCATATATCGTAGAATTTTCTCTATAAACTCGCAATATCGTTTATTTTTGTTGACTGTCTCCCTCAAATAACAAAAACATACACATGTATTTCGTTATTTCATCATATTTGCGAAAACACCATGAATATAATATCACACGATTTAGCGATGAATATTTGCACCAAATTCCAACCATGATATTGCGAAATAAACTATTGCGGCTATATCATGCTAAGACTCGAACAATTTTCATTTGTACAACTGTTCAATAACATCATACGATTCAATAAGCCGAATTCTCGGTATTTGGATAACTATAACGCACATTTAATACATATCTTCCAAACAATTCGATACAAATATATGCATAGAAGGGATTATTGTAAACGGATTCTCATATTGTGAAAGTTTTAGCGTAAATTATTCAAAGACAACAATAAGCGAGAGCATTTTCACACATGCACGTATATATCTTCGCATATGAGCGTGCTCAAAACAAAATGCAGACTCGCGTACGAATAAACGTATATTGTTTCGTATAATGTTGAATATGTAAATTGAAGAATACACAGAGAGATAGAACCCGAGAGAAGGCACTATTTCTAGAATTCCACACAGCCTAGCCATTTAGTATTCTCTAGCCATCTATATCAGTCAATATGTATATGTACAATATATCTACGTGCATCACAGCCAGTTTGTACGCATCGAAACCTTCAGTTTACCTTTCTTGTGTAATAGAATTATTATTGATGTTATTGTTATTCTGCGAATGTAACCCAAAGCGACATCGATCCTCGTTCCCGCGTAATTCACATAAATCAAGTTCGCTTTACGCATCTTCGCCACTCTTCACATAACGCATTTATCAATACGAAACACCCTCTAAAATTGGATATATCATATTTTTTTGTATTACATCATCACTGAAGCATAAATACTAATCAAATATGTGAACAAATTTTATATAAATTCAACAAATATTGTAATTCCTATGTGAATGTATGTAACTGTGATTAGTTTGAGAAAGTCAAACATTCATTAAATATTTATATTTTGGGTGCTCATGTAACTATTTTGATGTCGGATATTAATATTAAATATTGCTTGTGAAACAATTATCGTTACCTACGTTTCCTTGTATCCAATGAAAGGTCGTTCTCGGAAAAGCGGATTCGCATTAACGAGTTATTACGATACAGCAATCTCCTCCATAATTCATTATCACCGACGACGTTCACTTTTTCCGAATATTTCCGCTCGCTTCGAGTCCGAAGGGAAACAGACCTCGTTCCTATTGCACATAACTACAAATCTCGCCCATAAAAATGAATCATGCTAAATTTTGATGTTGTCTCAGCGCACATTTGTAATAAAGACGCGCTCCGCTAACAAAACCTTGTTTCGGCCTCGTTTATCAACCGAGATAATGTCTCGAATATAAACACGGAGAGAGAGAGAAGAGACTCCTGCCTCTAGCAGTAAGTAACGCCGAAGATAAACCCACCCCGAAAGCGAATCCCGAAACGAATAAAAAAAATCCCATTTTTTCCTTTTCGTCCTTCTTAGCGCGAGGCAGTGGATGTAAAGGAGCAGATAAAAACAACAGGGCTCGTGGCGAAGGGAGATAAGCGAGAGGAAGGAACAACGAGTAAAAATGAGCCAGAACAGCTCATGCGTGATGAGATAATATTCCCGGGGAGCGAGCAACAAGTTCCGTACAAATCGGCCCGAGGAACATTTGTTACGTGTCTTATGAGCCGGCTTGGAAAATTCATTTGTATCGGATTCGATCGTGCGAAATCGGAAAAGCGGCTGCAAAAAATCTAAACTCGATAGTTCCTAGAAATTGTTCTTGATTATCTGCGTCGTCTGATTTATGGGAGTCGGTGTGTTCTCGGAGATAATTGCGTATAAAAAATGTACGTATATCTTCTTACAATATCGCGGCTTTCTCTGACGGTAATTTCGACGGTCCATTTTTGGCCGGAATCGGGCTTTCTTCGCATAAATCAACTTTTTTTTTATGCGCGCTTCACCTTTTCCACTCTTGTGACTTTTTATATTCGCAGATTCTCTTTTTTAATATCGAAACTACTTTGAATATCTTTCTTTCGTGGTGAATAATTGACTTTGAAATATTACCTTATTTTCTAAAAATATAACGCTCACGCTTTATTGCGTCGAAAAATTCGAGCATTTTTAATAAACCTTTCAAAAAAAACTTATTTACATATATTCAAAAATAGACTTTATTTATATAGACGATCGTGAATAATATATTAGATAAAGTTCTAAATTCGAGCGAACCGACAATACTAAAAATTTGTTTTCATACGCCGACAAAAGAATTTTTTACCCGCGCACAAGATCTATGAGTGCTTAACAAAAGCGAAATTCTGCTTATATTACGAACCCTTCAAACGATATCAAATTCTTCACCCTCCATCCCTCACGGACAGAGGTTTGACTCGAAAATATTTTGCGATGGATCAGTACAAAGCTGAGCCGACATCATCCCGACACGACGATGATAGAGCTTTTCGTCTTCGCGGGAAAAACACTCCGAGCGCTTTTCTCGTCTCGGGGAAAAGCGAGCGATTTTCCCCCGAAGAATTTTCGTCGCGATTTTCCCAGAACGTCTAAACAGAATCCCGGACACTTTTCCGGGAATCGGGCAATCATTGGTCGTCGTCCGACCGAAGGCATTTGATTTCGTACCGAGGATTGAACCGAATTCGATATATCAGTCGACTGATAACGACCGCTCGTTCCATTTGCGGTCTTTATTTGTTGGATTAGAGAGGTTCGTTTAGGTCGTGTCTTTTTATCATCGTTTATGTATATAAAATAAAATAAAATGTTTGAGAAATATCATAAAGAAAAATTCGTACAAATCGAAACGATCCTGTTAGTGTGAGTGAACGCTTATCAATATTCACGGCAAATAAGTTATTTTTTTCATCGCGAGGGAATTCCCAGAATTCGACGTGGAAAATATATCAAAGAGGCGAGCATTATTTATCGAACATCATATTGTTTTTGTTTCGAGTTACTTACTTTTCGTTTCTAATGTATCGGATATCCCCCGTAGATCTCACTCTGCTGAGTTCAGTTAACCTCGCATACTCGTACATATCGTTTTCATACAATACGTACCTATTGTTCAGGAGACGCACTCTCGCGTTATATTTTATCTTTCGATTATTCTTTGTCTTTCGATGGTAAACATCGCCGAGCTGAAACGGAATGGGGAAGAGTGCGCGACGTCGTGACACTATAAGTGAGTAAACTTCAATTGAATTTCATAAGAAACAAAGTCAACAGACAATTTGGATCCCCACATCACATTTGTAAACAATAATAATGGATATTTGTTTACTTATCGGTTTGTCCAATAACCAAGTTTCGCTTCGAATATGGCGCTATGATATTACCGCCTGTCTCCCATATTGAAGAAAAACTTCTAATGAAAAGATGCTATCTGCTCCGTTGAAAGGAGGAAAAACCTCGTCGCCTACAACGAGAAAACCTTTATATTTTTCCAATAGAGCGAACTCGTTAGCGCGTTCACTTCACAAAGAGCCTCGCCTCGTACACTTAATAATACAAATGAAACGATAGATCTATGAATACGTTATGAGAGCATTTGTGCTCTAGTACGCTCTATGCATAGTTTCGTCGGATAGATTTCGCATGTGAACTACGAACGTATGCTGCCATAATACGCCATAACCCGAACGACCGTGATGCGAATATATAATATTTTGATCCATACGAAAAAAATGTAAATTCGAAATGCGATTCCTCACCGCACTGTCATACATATATTTTACTATGAGAGCGTGCATTGGATTTTTTTTTGTCGTGCGTGAACGCCATGTTTACGAAATGCACCCTCGACGATACGTGAGGAAATTTCTTTTTCCGTTACGTTTATAATTTACAAGAATAAATTAGTTTATTTGTTTGACGATTGTGTAATTGCGTCTAATCGTCCAACGAGTACGAGCGTGACGAACGTTCCGACGAAAGGCAATGTTAACTGCATTAAGACACGCGAACTGTCCCCACTTTTTTCGTGAAACACTCGCGAAAATACTTAATCGCGTTTTAAAATGCTTAATGTGACAAAAATTCATTCAAAAACACGAACGTAATCGCCGAGAGTGTTTTGTACCTTGTTTATCGCGTTTCAAGCGTACATTTCGCAATTTGACTCGATCGATGTAGCGATTTTCCTTATACAAGACGTGTGATAAGATAATTTCTGTGAATGGGAAGTAATCATTTCGTATTATTTCCCGATCCGAGACCGAACAGTGTGACTAAGATAAACGATGTCGAGGCAGCGCAGCGAGTTTGCTCAAAAATGTTTCGTGCCTTTAGAGAATACGATCGCTTGAACTTTTCCATCTTTAATCATACACGTCGGAGTGGAAATAGTTTTTCATGAAGTTCAATATTGCTTCTTGCCGATCCGCTTATTTCTTTTAATCCCCAGGCGAATTTCGCCGGGCAAACATCCGAGCTGAAACGCGAAAGTATGTTTCGATAAGAGAGATACGCCCTCTTAATGGGTGTTCTCTCCTCCCATACACTCTCTCGTACCTCAGAAATAACACGCTTTCATATATTGAATGTTATTTTTTAATTTGAAAGGTTTGCATTAGTTTCGGAGAGGTGGAGGCCCAAACTTACGTTTCAACCCTCAACCGTCAAGCTGTGGCTTCGCTGTTGAGCTTTATTAAATTGTTGGGCATCGACAAACTTTACAAGAGCCTCTAATAACTACTAAAAGTTCGCTAACAGGCTGTTTGTTGATGTTTCTCTATTATCAATTCAATTTGTCTACGTTTTAGCGTAATTTGCGCTCCAAAATCATATTCAAGTTATACTCACTCGCTAACCTCATTTCCGTTCGTGTTTATATTAAAAAAAAAATGGAAGTTTCAAAAAGCACAATTATTAAGTTGTGCAGAATGGAACGGAAAGCCGAAAAGTTTTTCATGCGCATATTAATCAAAATCGCACCGTAATGGTTGACTCGAAAATTTTCTTCGGGAAACTTTACACAGCCGCGGTTAAATTGACCGCAATAATAAATGTACCGATTCGGGCCTTGTATAAAAAATGAAAAATGTCTTGCGAGATAGCCGAGATTTATTGGTAGTTTTATTTTACCGCTCCTCATGATTCATCATCGTATTACGCAAGAGAATTATTTATATTTTGTATTTATTACGGGCGTGGCCCTTTTGCGAAGAAGTCGCTTTTTAATTCAAAAAATATCGTCGGAATTAAATTGTTTCTTTATTTTTTATTCGAAACATTGTTCTGCCAGAAGCGTGTCGCCTTTTTTTGAAGCTTTTACAATAACCGACGTGCCCTGAAAAAGAAGAAAGGCATTATTTTTATATCAAAGTTTACGACTTTACAAGCATGTCTTGGGGCGCCGTATAAAATCCACGAAACGTTATTACGCCCGCAAAAGCTACCCCCATATTATATAAATTCATGCGCATACAATAAAAACACTATAACGAATCATCGCAAAACTTTTAAATATCCCTTTCGTTTTGCGCTTTATGCCTGTGTTTGAAACTTTTTTAGGATTTTTCGGGGTGCGCAATGAAATGTTATCGTGATTGTTTCGAACTCGACCGTCCATTTCGAAACATGTAGAGGATATTTACATTTTATATTTTAAATACATACCAATCTATATCTATTCTCAATTTCGTACGTTTCATTCTGGTATTCACCCTTTGTTTTCATTTAATTACAGAAATATCGTCGAATCAAAACACCAACCATCGTTAAATTTAAAATCGTTTATCATTAAGTTTGAATGAAATCACATTTCACAAATGCCTCACATAAATTTATAAAAAAAAAATACTATTTCATACAATAAAAATCTACTTTCATCGACAAATACACATGCACTAAAAAAAATCAATCCGAAAAACCAACCCTTCCTAAGACATAGCGAAAACTCTCGCAACATCTTAGGGCTTCCTCAACTTCTAACGGACAACACAGATTACCGAACATCAGAGGCCGATACGGCAATAAAACGTTTCGTCCACATCCAAAGTGCGATTTGTTAAATTGACGTACAGTGTGGGTCATTCGATTAGTTTTTGCCTCGCAACATATATCGGCCGGATCGTCGCACACGCGCGCCATAAAATCCGTCCGTGCCGACCACTTTGCGACCGCAACCTTTCCAATTTCACCTTCGATTTCTCCTTATACGTCGGTTTTGGATGTGAAGGATTCGAGATCACAATTCACATTTGATACGTATTCTTACGTTTGAGATTCGATATATAAAATTATATCTCCCGCTTCTATAAAAAAAAACTGATTTCTCAAAAAAAGAGTTTTTGATTTTTAATTAGAAGAAGGTGAGAATATTCGGTTCTTAAAGATATTTGACCCTTTTCCTAATTTTATCGAAAATTTTAATATCGAAAGTGTTATATTATTTTCAATTGGCAAGGAAACCCAATTAAATTCGGAGGGTATTGACACATTTTTTTAGTAGAATTTTCCCAAAGAGAGTTAGAGGCATAAAACAAAATGGAAGATCAAGTTTCCTACCCTCCTCTGATGTAAAATATATTTAAAATCGATACTAAGCCTGTAGTTAAACTCTATGTAGCAGATTTTCTTGTGCAATACCTAATTTATTCAACGTTTGACTTAAGATAAATATTCTTGAAAATAAGATTAGTGAAATACTTCATATTATACAATCGACACTTCTTGATTTTCTCTAACAAATAAAAATAAAAGCCGATATATACTTTCATGAATAGTACTAATCTTTCTTGCTATTTTTAAAATGTGGATAATTCAAAATCATCTCATTTTGAGATAAAATGTTCATGAATGATGTTAAGTACCTTATCGATATAAGAGCATATCATATTGACACTCAATATTTAAATGTAATGTTGAAAAAATCTTTTATATAAAATAAGTCACATTCATGTAACAGCTTCAAATATAAAACTTCAAATGTAATGTATTATACTTTTATTTGCACGTTACTCTTTCTTGTTTTGCGAAAATGCAATATAGCCGTCTGGAAGCGGCGTTTGACCGATCGCTGGACCAAATAAAGAGTTCGACGGCTCCAACCATCATCCTGTCCTCGGAAAAGCGAACAAAAAAAAGTTCGCAGAGGAAAAAGTGGAGGAAGTTCAATGCGACCTTCCGCAGTCGCTGAAAAGCTCCGAAAAGCCCGCAGGCGTTCGTTAAGGATTTTAATTTCTCCATTTCGAATCGTATTTGTTCGCTGCGCTGCGAAATTTCGAATTGGAAAACGCTCTCGTTAATTTAAACATCGATGATTTCGCTCCAAATGGGAAATTTATAAACTCGTATTTGACGCCTGCCTAAATTTCGCCAATTTTCTAAGAAAATTTGTGCTGCGAAATCAAAGTTTTTTTTTTCTTTGTGTATCGCTTTTTTCATATTTTGTTATGAAATTTCATTCGCGTAATGGATAATCGATCAAATTTTGCGAAAATGTAAAGTTTACTTTTGTGAAATAAAAAAAGTATTAAAGCACATAAATTATTGCCATCTAGGGTAGCAATATTTTTTAACTTTCTTTTCGTTTAATATTGCTCTGATGGGAATCGACGTAGCAATGTTTTCTTCTGTAGTATTTTTTTCCATAGAATTTACATATTTGAAGTTTACAACCGAATGGCTCGAACTACAAAATACGAGAATTCTTCGTATTTACATAGATATTGATAAAATGAAACAACTTTTCCATGTTCAATCGAATAACGTCTATAAAAAAATAATATTCATTTATTTTCTTAGAGTTATAAAAAATATTTATCGAGGTGTTTATATTGTTTATATCTGTATATTTTTTCACGTTGGAGAATTTCTATAATAAAGTTATCTGAAATAACTTTCTTAATTAAGAAAAAAAAATTTACGATGAAATTTTCAGGAATATTACGTCGCTGTTTCTCTTTATTTTTTATTCAAATAAATTGGCTCTCTTTATTTAAGTGCATCCGCAGGAAGTAATAATTCGTTTACACCTCAATTCGGAGAAACTCGCGTTGAATAAAAAAAATTCATAGGTACCAACCTCAAAATTTGATTCATAAAAATTTATGTAATTAAAATGCTAAAAAAACACGAAAGATATTAATATTTCTGATTTATATAATTTGTGCACACTGAATTCACATTACAATATTAATTCCTTTGTTAAAATGCAACGTGACATCACAAACTACTATAATCAATTGATAATCGCATATTTCACAACAAAGCTTTTCAATATACTGCACTCATTAAAACATAAGCGCATAACGATTAATTCATTCAGAGCATCGATTTTCCCAGATTAAAATTCATTCCCATTAATTAAAAACTTACGATTAACAACCGCAAACGAAACAAATCATACAAAAATGTCAATATGAATATTTCAAATCAAAATGCACTCTAACAGGAAAACCCATTTGCGCAACATCGGTTCCAAGAACTCAGCATTTTCATGATCAATTCGTCTATGAATTTTCACACGATTCGAACCGTTATAATAATAATAAAAATGCACAAACTTTCAGCTGTGTACAGTTTCAGAAGGTGTCTGAATACATGAATACTTTTCACATTAGATATCATTACAGTTGGACGTGTGCCGGCGGAGCGGCCGGAGGAACTATCACGTTGCGAATATTTTATGCAAATCTTCCGTAATGCTACATCCAACAAGGAGATTTGCACAATCCGATTTCGCCATACAAATAATATTCCTCTTTCGCGCGATCGTCGTAATTCCATTCAAAGTGCATAAATTTCACCCGCTGACGCCTCGAACGCGAGCACAAAAAGAGCATCCGCCATAAACAATATGAAAATGTATGCGCTCGCCTTTTTCATGGGTTTCCATTGCTCGCTTCTCGTATGAAATCTCATAGAAATAAGCTATGCATAAAGTATGAAAAAAAATTGATACGATTCAAAGGCTTTTAGCATATAAAATATCAGCTTGAAAATGTTAGATGACTTCAAACTATTTCATTTAAGAATATTGATAATAAGGAATCTTCGTCTAAGTATTATATATTAAATTAAGAATACGATTTTTATATTTATGGAAATTATTCATGTAGATATAATAGACAAAAGCTGAGGACAAATAATATTCAATTGTTCAGACAAATCATACTCGAACGAGAGAATCGTTTTCACTTCAACAAATTAAACAGCGTACAAACGGTAATTTAAAAAATAATATAGATAGACGTTCCATTGAACGCTATTCAGAAATTCATTAATGGAACTCATTTTCTCTGTCTTTATATGAATTTGAAACGACTTATCGTAGTAATTACTTTTCATCTTTACGATTTCCCTCCATCCGATTGTTTACGCTGAATACCTACATATTTCCCTCCACGAGCAGAAGGAGGACCAAATTATCATTTACCTTGAATTTCTGATTTCATAATCATTACGTTGTACAATATTCAGAGACAAAATTAAGATTCAGTGGCACATCCCGAAAACGTCGATTTTCAGGTCTAGCCCGAGGTCGTGACCGGAATCTAGGCACAAAGAGCGCACATAGTTACTTCATTATGTTAAATTAATTACGCCACAATGGAATCTCATTAGTATATTGTGCCATCAAAAACGATGCTTAATACTTCCGAATTATAAACGTATAATTTATTTCGTAATGAACTCGCTTTATTGTAGTACATTAGCGGTACGTTCTGGCCGAATTTTCACAGGAACTATGTATTATGCACGTTAAAATTACTGAAACACAGAGCTGAAAGTTTCTGGAACTCTATGCGAACAAAAGCAATAATAAATTTCAACATACACGATACATTGACTGACGTTGAAATATAAACAAAGCACGATGAAACTTTTTTATATGAACTATTTTCCGCACACAAAGGAAAATTCAGTTCGTTCAATATGAATTTCGCATTATATTTCAAGTATATTTATGGAATATATTCAGTGTGTTTGAACGTATTTTTCCAAAAAGTGTAATATTATATTATACACAATAAATGTATAACGTGTAGAAAACACTCTACGGTCAGAAAAGATAGTCTTCCAGTTGGATTACCTTCCTTCAATGGCAGCATGTGGCGAAAATAAAATCTACAGGTTTATTTCCTTTTAGTTGAACGCTTTTTTTCTTTCATTCCACTTGCCCTAACCTAACTATTTACTGTTACCATGTACGAAGAAAATGTTTTGGTAACGCTTTCCGATAATGTAAGATAAACAAAAACACTAGTAATATTGCAATATGTATTAGTATTTTTTCAAATATGTGATAAAAACTTATTTTTTCAGATTTTTCTTTATGCAAGTACTACTTTCGGTTGAACGAAAAATGTAGAACTTGTAGCTCATCACCTTTTTTATCGGTCGTAAAGGTTTTTCCATTTACCACCTTGTAATGATTTTCGCCGACCGCAAAGCGTACGCTACATAAAAAAATATACTCACTACTACACCCTCTAAGTTTTCCAACTTCAAGATGAAATGTTACGTCTTTCTATTAAAAAATTTAATTTGATTATCCGATGTTCCAAAATATATGAAATTATAACGAATTTCATGTACTACATTTTCGTATGTTGTAATTTTGTTTGCATAGTACAACACTGTTTCGCATAAATTACTCAGAATAATGTAGAAGTTGTTCTTAAATAAAATTATAAAACTAATATTAGATAATTTACTATCTACTTGTATAATATTTTTCTTTAACAAGAAAACGTTAACAGAAAACTCAACTAATGAACATTCATTAGAAGCAACACTTATACTAAAACTACTCCACCTTAACCTATTCCTCTTTTGAAATTCTCTACATATAATTTAATTAAGTTTTAATTTAATATAGTGAATAATATTATACGGATTTTTATAATAAATCAATGTTAAATAATTCGAAAAATGATCTTAACCATTTAAGTGTTTTAATTGAAAAGTAAAATACAGATGATAAAGTTTATAATCTGTAACTGGAGTGCGTCTGATTGTAAGTGAGATGAACGTATGCATCATTCTTGTGTAACGTTTCCAACTGACGATAAGTCGCGAGATAAATCTAATCGTCTGTGTCCACCTTAAGATGTATAGATTCAATATTTAAAATCTAGAATTGTGAATTATTTGATTTTTGTATATTATACTCAACGAATAGATAAGTCAACCCACATCTAACAGATAAAAATAAATTAATTCAAAGTCGATTCGTCGAAGCGTAAAATGCATCGCGGCTGCGAGAATTCCTAAGTTGTTCCGCAAAGCGTTTAATTCTAAAGCAATCAATGGATGAGTTGGCGTTTCAACCCCTAGCCCGCACCGTGGTCGCAAGCAATCCCTATTTACGACCCACGTACACGTATTCATACAAGACCGTTAAATGTACTCTCGAAAGTACGTACGTCTTGTGTGGGTACGTCTCATGGCACATATCTGATCTTTCCGTTTTTACGTCGGTCCGTATAGCATTTCTTCGTGAAAGCTCGCGTTATTTTACTGTCGGCGTTCGAGGCATCGTAACGGTCGCATTTCCTTATCGGAGCGTATGTGTTGTATTGTGTGCTGTATCGTGTGTGCTTGTGTATCGGGGATATAATCCGTATCGGTTTTATCCCGTGAATGGTTTCGAATAACGTGATAATGTGATAATTCAATAAGGTATTGTTGTTTCGAGTGAGGTTTCTGTTTGTGTATGAAGTGAATTTAGAGGTAGATGTAAATTGTAGTCTATTGGTTAGATATGTAGGTAAACTTCTGTATTTCCTAGCTCAAGTGTTTATTTGAACATATTCATTTGAATAAAAAAATGAATTTCGATTTTTTTTCAAATTATATTTTTGGAAAATATTTGATGAATGTATAATACATATGTTAAAAGCTAACTAGGATACATAGGATATAAGTTAGGATACGATATTACTTAGGATAATTCGCGACGAATATAGTGAGAAAACACATCTGAAGCAAGTTTTTTTTCGAGTTACTCTACTCCAACACTAACTTACTATCTTCGATTTCATCCCGAGTAGTTTCAATCGTAGTTATTTTCAAAAATCTATTCTTGTAAACCACCTTGCAAACCCATCTCACGAACCATTTTTTCCTCGACTGCAATCGAATTTTACAGATCAAAACTTACCGCATACTACTTCTTACTCTTGATACACATTTATACTCTGAATTCCGCTCCAAATCTTCAAAAAAAACATCACAAAACACAAGATTCAATCAAAATGAAGCAACCTTATAATTTCACACGCACAAAGACTAAACAATCGACAAACAATCAAACAGACAAACCTCAAGAACGAACGAACACCTTCAGGAATCGGCATCGAACGAATCTCGAATGCACGCACCTCCCACTCGCCGCCCCCGTAAACTCTGATAAATCGCGGCGATCGCGCGACAATGGCGTTGTTCCGGCTGTTCTCGCCGAATGCGGACAAATGGCGGCGCTCTGCGACAATACAACAATGGCCCGCCGGAAAGTTCGAGTGGCTTAATTCCCCAGCCGAAGAAATAATAATGGCGCTATCGGGGACGAGGATTCCGCGGATTCCGAGCTCGAATTTCCTAATTAATTCCGTCGGGAGAGGTTTCTTTTGTTGCCGCGCAACGCGTTCGCTATGCAGCAGTTGAGTGTTTGAATTTGGCGCCTTTTTTCAGCGAGCGTTTTCCGGCCGTCGGAAGAAAATTCGGCGCTGATTAAATTAGAGTTTGTTCGGTTCGATGGTCAATTCGAGTTCAATTGCTCTTATTTTGCATTTTCAAGTATAATAGATGTTGAAAATGGATTAGTTTCTTATTTGAGTACTTTCAACTTAAAGTATGTTTGTATTAAAGATTGTTTCTATATTTTATTTTCAATTTTCAATGTCGATCTTGAATATTTTCATTATCGATATTCGATATCAAAATCTAATGGTTAACAACTCAAAAGCATTGAATATTTTTTCATTAGTGTTATTTTAGTATTAGTCTCTTATAAAAGCTTAATTTTAACTATAAGTGTACTATCGTGAGATTCAAGATTCAAATTGCGATAATTATAACTCACAATGTAAATATATTTCGATTTATTTTATTATATCGTAAATACAACACAATTATTTACAAATACATCTTTTGGAATTGTATAAACTCAAAAATTTCATTAACAAAAACTCGCAAGTCGTTAATTTTCCCAATTAAATAAATTCGTTTTTTTTTCGTCTCGCATAACTCTCGACTCAAAAATAATTAGACTCGTCAATTTTCACGTCTTAAAATATGCTAATGCCCCGCTAATATTACGTTTCAAAATATAACACTGCATTAGCATACAAATGGGGTGCATATTTCGCGTAAACTCGGAAAGACGTGCGAATTATTTAATACCGCTTTGATGGACAGCGCCCACGCGCGTGCATAATAAACGCGCTCGAAAAACCGGCGTAACCTTCCTACGTTATTTTTTAAATACTTATATACATACGCATATAAAATTTCGAATTTTTCCCTATTTTTTCAGCGGAAGAAAGACGTGCAAGGTCCACGTGAACGCCAAAAAGCGTACGAGTATTGCGCTCTGAAAACATAAAACGTGCTGAAAAGCGGCAGAGATTCATAAGCATAAAGAAAGCGTTTCACCTTTTATTTTCGCAGGTACGCCGAAGGGCGAACGAACTTTTTTTTTCATCCCCGTATATAATACATATTCTGTGTGTGTACACCGTTTTTTTTTTTCACCTGTCGGATAATAGAGTCATCTGTATTTTGCACACGTTCCGCTCTCCAGGCTCGGCATGACAATTACTTCACTTTGTTCGCAAAACTTTATATTGAATTTTGGTCCATCACTTGACGTCTTATTTTTCCGAATTACCCGAATGTCAATATGTGGGGCGCTTTCGGCTCCCGATGCCAACACTTTCGCTCACTCTCGCTCTCATCTGGGAAACTTTTCGTTTCTGGCTTTTATTAAATAAAGTTGAGGGTTTGGGGAGGTAGCAAACTGGATTTGAGTCCCGAACGACATACTTGTGAGGTTCGGGTTATTGGGGCTGTCTGGAAATGATTTCGGTTTAAGCGAAGGTTTAAGATTGAAATATGACTTGAATTAAAAATGAATAAATTTCCATAAAAAAATCTAAAATTATTTACAATACTGAATAATGTGATTTCAATGTATAAATTAACTGTAGATAGTTTGTATGAAGTAGACATTTTTAATTATTGAATGCCGTGCTTGAGTATTGATCCGTTCATATACAGCTTCAGCTTTTTGTCAATTGAATTCAAAAGCCTTTTGACTTAGCGACGAAGTGAATACAGACGTACAGTCATCTCTGAAATAATTAATCATCTCCGCCTGCGAGGATTACATCATTTATCATGATACATCTCGATTGAAAGTGCGCTGAATTCTGCAAAATGTCAATGGCTGTATTCAATCAGCGCTCGATGACAACGTTTCCGAGCTAAATTTCTCAATAAATCTGCAAATTCAATTCATCGAACATAAACTATGTGACAGTATATATTATAAAGTCTGCTTCATAGTTTAATAACGCCTTCGCTCGCTTGACATTTACGACGCGAATAAAAAGTCACCGAAGATTTTTTATTAATTCTAAACTTTCATGGATCCCGTTTCATAAGACTTTAATCAAACATTTGCAGCATTATGCGGAGGCTTTGCGAGCTCAATGGCTCAAACATAATCCGATTTGACTGAAAAAGAAACGAATGCGAACACGGGATTTCATATCTTCGCAAGTGGGTAGGAAAATTCTGCGAAAACATTCATGAAGTTTTCGAATTTCCCGCGTTTTTTCCGTTTGTAAACCGATTGTGTTTGCAACGTTCGCAATTAGCACGACATGGCGTTCGATTGCAGTCGAATCGGTTCGAAATTGCGGTTTCGGTTGTAGCAAAAACCGATATTGAAATTTAACTGCCATCGAAACGGTCCTCTCGATTGGTCCATGCAAAAACTCCGATCGTTCAACGATCAAAAATAACACGATTCCAATGACGAATTAGACGCGGTTCGAATTTCGAATGTATTCCATATTGATTTGGCTTCGTGTTATTGGATTCGGTTGATTTAGATGAATTTAGATTCACGTAGAGAGATGGTCTTTCATTAGTGGCGGATGCATTTTAGTTCAATCTAATGTGATTTGTTGCGTAAATTCGTTCGCAATTAAGCTTTGACGTTGAAAAGGCTTTTTCAGTCACAAAGAGAGTCAAAAGTGAATTATATTGTTTTAGTACGACAAAAGTTCTGCGATGAAAAGTTTTGGAAATTGTATCGGTTGTTTTACTAATATTATTATATAAAACATTCTATTTTCTGTGTGTGTCCTTATCAATATCGTTAATAAAGATTTTCCAGTGCATGTTATTAAAAACATGTCTTGTTTCAATTTCATTGTTTTATACACATTTTTTAAGGAAAACAATTGAACTAATATTTGAAAGTATTTAAAATAAATGAAAATTATTAAATTTAAAGCAAAAAAGCTGTCTAATCTGAATGACATAAAGAAATATAAATTCAGCATCAACTTTTTCTCTGAACGTATGTAACATTCATAATTCGACAATTTATCAAATCAATAATTCAATTGAAGCATAGAAGATACTTTTTTCAATAATTTGTCAAATAATTCAATATGTATTCACAATAATAATATAACAGATTGTTCAGTTCATAATAAATATCTAATTAAATTTTCCATTTCAAATTCAATATTTTCTTTACTAAAATTGAACGAAATTAATTGCATTTAATTCTAAAATTATTTCAATTGAAATGTAATCACATATCATGTACATCCAAACGATAATCGATACGAAAATCACATAATCCACACAGACTAGAATTTTTAACGCACAGGGGTGTATTCAGGGGGGTGGTCGTTGTGATCGCCATCGGTTGACAGTCCGTACACCACCACTAGACGTCAGCGTCCAATTTACGACGCCCACGTCCAATAAATTACGAATGATTAATGAAAAAAAGTCACCATCGGTTCGATACGCGACACGCCGATCATAACGGACCGTTCGTTATTTACGACCGAACGAGCGACAAAACCAACCTTCGATTGTTTTACGACGCGATTTATTTTAATTTTTTCAATCTATCTTATATTAATCATTTCTGATGAGTAGAATTTATTTCAGATATTTTTTTCTGCATGTGCATATAATAGGGAAGAAGGCATGACTTATCTTGCTCTTGGGAGCTCTTAAAAGCTATATGCGGCACGTAATTTTACAATAGCAAATCTCATTTGATACAATATTTTTTTATATGGAGAAACGCTTTAGAGAAATGAACATTAGAAAAAATATCATAATTTATCTCGATATAAATATAATATGTACATATATCCGACAATTGTTAATTCAATGTATCGATTATAATGAATTGTAGAGGAACTAATGTATGTAGAGTAGCATCAATTATGGACAATAGTCCATAATTTTCCGGTAAACTTGAGCCATATAATAATTGAATATAAATTAGATCACGTTTAAGATAAGATTATGTTACGAACAACACCATGAAATATTATAATATTGAGGTGCAATATGTTATACATAAAAATCAATAGCGATGCTAGACGAGATCAATTCATAGGTCAGTGCAAATATATGAGATTGTACTCTCAAAGATCAAACGTTCATAGGTTACGCAGAGGCCATATGTAACACTATCCGAGCGGTGCATAATATATCGATGAATCAAACAAAATTTTCATAAAATTGATAAAAATCGCCCGATTTAAGCGTAACAAATGCGCGCATCATTCGATCGTATTTCGTCCGAAATTTTTTTTCAGCAGGGTAGAATATTTTTTCAGCGCGTAAACCGAAAACGATCGTGGTATCCGATCAATCCGGCTAGGATTAATTTACATTTTATTATCGTTAACCGTTTCGCGTGTTTGCGAGCACGCGACGATTTATGCGCGCGTAATTCAATTTCGTTCGACGTCCAAACTGCACGTGGCCCAGCCTCTCTCGTAAACCGTATTACGAATATCATCACAGTGAAACCTCACTAATCAATAAAATTGAATATATGATTCAGCTCAAATAATATTTTTCAACCCTCATTTCAAATTCTAATATATTATCCCATATTTTCATTCATTCTACTTTCGTTCTCTATGAATGTAAAGTCAATGCAAATAATCTGAAAATCTATAATATCAATTGAAAATATTTCATTATTATATTTAAATTATAATTTTGAATATATTTTTAATGTTTGGCTGTATTAGCGAGATTTCGCTGTACTTACGTGTACGTGATATTCGTGTGTAAATTCTACGTGTGTACGGTATATTCTCGCATAAACACGTACCTGGCTCTTTTGGCCCTTTGGTAAATTGCCCTGCCTTCGGGAAACGTATTTCCCAGACGACTATGAAATATCACACCAATTAAAGTCTTTAGTGCGGCAGTTTAAAAAAAAATAAGAAGCTGGTAGCCGGTGAATTTAACGACTTCGTCTGTTATACGTTTACGTTAACTATTCGAAGTTGATGTAGTAATGGTTTTTTTTTTCTTCACCGCCGTCGAGTTTGCATATTTTAATTGCTAATCTGAGACATTTGCGTGAACGATCTGAAGTAAACTATAAATTTACTACATGCTTTATAAACTAAGTTGACAAAATAAACAGCTCTGACGTTAAGTGGATTGCTTGTAATGGGGAAAATGTAAGCTTTCCCCATTGTGATATGTGTGCGCCCTTTGTGCCCATACATTTCATATGCATTTTATATAAAAGTACATATTTCTTAACATGAATACCTTGATATTGAATTTTATCAGTCATTGAAAAAACAAAATGAATATCTTCACATTGTAAACTATCGATTCGAGAAAAAAATTAACATAGCATACATTTACTCTATCAAATTCATGACTCCGTTCGAATATTCGTACAAGCTAACAACACAACCTTTTGAATTAACTATCGGCGGAGTAACCTCAATAATTATGTAGTACATAATGTTTGGGAAATTTGTGGGAAGAGACATCGACCGGACACGCTTTTCCCAAGGGGCTTGTGATAAGTCATGTCCTGTCGTGCTCGTATACCGCTGCGACCACCAGCTGTTCGGCTTCTGGGCCTCCGAGTGCACTCCGAAACATTTATTAATAACGCTAATGAAAAGTTATTTTGCTCGAACAACAACAGCATCAGCGGAAAGACTCCGGAGGATTTAACGACCACTCGTGTTCTCGCGGATGCGCCAAAAGCTCGCTCCGAATCTCCCCAAACCCTAGTTTTTCTTTATTCGACAATTTGAAAATATAGAGAAACCCTCGCGTTTGTCAACTAATGATCCACTTATAAGCGCTAGAGACGGGACAAAGGGTTGACCCTTCCAATTTTATTCCACGCTCGTTTCTTCGTGTTATTCAAATACAGAAATATTATTTTCTTTTGAAGAAAATATCGCATAGGCACAAGTCTAACATCTCAATTTACTTTAACAAGAATAAAATAATTTATGAGACGTAATCAACGTGAGCTTCCTTGTTTATAGATCATTTACATTATTCACTGACGACATTAAATCAACTCTATTTACACATAGTCGTTGAATAGATGCATGTATAATGTGTGCGTTGACGCGTCGCAAGGGTTCATCGTTGAGGGTGGTAATCTGGTTTGATTAGATCATGAATTCTGAGCGAGGTGCAAATCCATAATGTACTCGATGCACCGCATTACACACGTACATGCAATATTCATTGCATTTCGTTTATATAACGTATCTATGCAACTAGAAACCGGCCGAACAATGCGCCGAGTAATTAATTCTGCTCCGGTAAATGTTGCAATTTGCAATATGGACGTGTGCAGGCTTCCGCCGTGGAAAACACACCTACCACAATAGAAACAATAAACTTTCAAATTCGATTAAATTCCCGTCAAAGCTTAATTAGAAAATTTAAATGAAAAATTTTTAATTTGTGGCGCACGAGCGAGTAATATCGAGTGCGGCGTTGATAACGTCGATGCGTCTGTATCGAACTACGTATTTCAGCTTTTGCATTTGAATATTATAAACTGTAATATCGGCAATCAAATTTCAAATCTCCAATTAGAATCGAATCAGCGACAATTCATTTATATAATAGAAATTGGATCTCACTTGCGCAACGATTCGATGCATTTAACAGCAATTACTATGCAGAGAGACCGAACCGTTCACTAGAATCGAGAACGATTCGCAGTTCGAAACTATACTGCGACGGAACGAAACGTCGTCGACTTGCTTATGCTGAATTAAACTCGGTTCGAGTCAGCAATTTTTCGATGACAAGACAGAAAATGCGAATTGTATTTCTCCGAGAGGGAAATATTGTACGTTCGTTCCTCCGGGCCGTTCCGAAAGTGCCTCGCACACAAAGTGACCCTCTGAATTATGCCTTTTCTCGGTCAAAAATATGAGACTAGAAATGGCGAGGACACCTGCGACCTTTGCAGACCTATTTATACCCTTGTACGGTCGGTGGAAACGCATTATTTTACTCCTTTTCCGATGTGCGCATCCCTCAAAACCGACCCGTTTAAATAATAAATGAGCCGCTTCCGACTAATGAATAATTCCTCCTCGAACGATCGAATATTAATTTTATCTTAGCGTTTCGACACTATCGCTTTATCTCCCGGAAATCGGAGAGAAATTTCCTATACTTACTTATAATATAACAAAATTTGTATTATTATATGAAACTATTCCTATCATTTGTATATTCGTAACTTTAATTTTATAGAATTAAATTCTTCAACAAAATATCACATATTCATTAAACTCAGCTCAAACTACTGAGGGTGAATAGTGCACCCTCATTATAATTTTTAGCAGAACTTTAATAAAATGGACACAGTTTACAACTGCATTTAACTATTATGCTCAGCAACAAAGATCCTCGTAAAACGACCGCTTTGCATCCCCTGCCTCGATTATGTCAAGTGCAAATTCACATTACAACGTCTCGTCTTAATGAGAATACTCCGGCGAAGCGAAACGACGAAGCTTTCAACCGCTTCAATCTAAATTCATTTAGTCCACAAAAGCGTAAAGACTCGATATTCTAATAATGCGCCATATTGACTCTAAGAACGCTCAGTCTGGTAGCAAATTCGAGAAAATACATAGAGTATTCAGAATGTCCCGAAATGGGATTTATTTTAAGTTTCGTAAGTTCAAATATCATAAGTTATTTAGATGACTTAAATACTCAGATTAAATACGTCAAATATTAACCTAATCTACACATGAATAGAGTCGTTTTACTTCACCTCAGTAAAATGAGTACTAGAAACATTGTTTGACGACGCTATACCGAGTCACGTTCTTCCTAAACTTTTAACTCCCATAACTCTAACTGACTAAACTCCAAAATGTTATATACCAAACATTGGCCATTTTCTTTTCATTCTTCAAGCTAAAAATTTGTATCAAAAGATGATATTTTGACATAATTGAAGCTATTGTAATGGCTGTGACAATAGTCTAAAGGAAGGGTTCTTTCGAAGTCTTCTAGAAAGCATATCAGGCATGGAAAAGTCATCGAAAAAAAATCTAAGATACTCATAGAGAGCATATTAAAGAATTTCTACTTCATATGCGAATATATTATCTACAGTTCCTTCAAAATAAAAATTTCATGAATTTCAGACTTAGGCATGTAGCTGACGTAAATCAAGCGTGCAACACAACAACACGACGCGGAGCAGAAATGCAATTTTCAATCGTTCCGTCTATGTCCTGTAATTAGTCAATCAATGTTGGTCTCTCTCGAATCGTCCCACGAGTACAGGGGTGGTCGAAAGTTACGCCCGTTCGATTAAAATCGCATTATTATACACTCGGACGCTTTATCGTCGGCTATATAGGCCGTTAATCTGTCTCCGTGGAACGCCGTTTAAACTCATCCATAGGTTCATTATCGCTAATATGAAAAGTTCGTATCGATATCGAAAAGTTTTCGTCGAAATTTCGCTCCGAGTTTTAACGTTTTTCAATATTTATAAGGGTCATAACCTTAATTAAAAATTCAGATTAAAATTTAAATTTTCGAACATTTCAAATTCATCAGTGAAACGATTGATTTTGTGAATGTGCGATACGATCGAATTTATATGACAAATTCAAAACGGCAATCTGTCACTTTATGAGTGTCTCTGTACACAAAGCGGACGAAGATATAAAATCGCGTTGATAAATCGCATCGCTACCAATTTCACTACGAATGTGTATAATGTTCGGCACGATTTATTGGTCATAACCGACCACACATATTTATTGTTAAAAAGGGTTGGCTGTGACCAATAAATTTTCATACTTATACCCGGATTCCCACACACGCACACGCATAAAATACATTTTTTACACACAATGAGAACGCACACAACGCGCAAAAACGTCCCATGCTCGACCCTAGGGCGAAACGATTTTTTCCACATAAAAGGATAGTTTTCCCATGATACGAAGATGCTTCCCGTTTTTAGCAAAAACATTTTTTTTTAATTTCAATTGAATACATTCAATCTTCCCTGACGCTAGAATACGTAATACGCTCATAACAGTTTCAAAATTAGTTCCAATTAATCCAATTCAATCAATAACGTCTACCATGACCTCACATCTGAATTAACATCACGTGTACATAATTTGAAAAAAAATACAATTTAAGTGTAAAATAATAAATTCGAGCAATTTTAAAGGAAACTTTTCATATTATAGAGCACGTAGCGCGAAACGCATACTTCAGCCGGAACAAGTTCCACGGTGCAAGCACACAAGAGCAAATTTCGTCGACTCGCAGCACACAACCTGGGCTAAAGTTGGCTCGATTGCACGACAGGATGTGCAGTTATTAATAAGTGGTCCGTAACGGATCTTAGCGCGGTCCGTAGAGGCCATAAATCAGCCGCTACGACCCGACGCCGTCCATTACGCTTTATCAGTTCGTAGGTGTTTGCTCGGCCGTCGCCAACTTCCAACCCACCACCTATGCACTAGGGTTATCGAAGACTATTGTTCGAATGTTGAATAGAAATTTTCGATCCATTCAAATAAGTCTAGTGACGGTAGGTGCAGCTGACGGTTTCTGTCCCGAATGGATTCTAACCCGGATGTGTTCTAACGCAGATGAGTTTCGGCCTAGTGGGTCAGAAATGACCAGGATGAATAAGGATCAATGTTGGCTCTACCTTTAAAAGGAATTATACCTTATCTCTCTCTCTCTACTCTCTAGCTCTACCTTGTCATGAGGATCTGGCTTAGTTGGTTAGAAATGAAGCGAATTGAATTACAGACCATTTTAATTGTCTTCGTCTGGACCACTACAACGCGTCATTTTTAACTCAATATGAGCCAAAACCTGTCAAACATACCTGTTACTAAAGGCCAAAAACGATTTATATGATAAATATAATATTCAGTGCCGACAAATAAAACTTGACAGTCAATTGGTCATCAAAAATTGATGTAATAAGGTATTTTACTTATCAGAGATTCATTTGCAGTATCCAAAACAAATTCTAAAAAGAATCAGCTTTATTTTCCGATAGAGAATGAAGCTGATTAATGTCAAACTTTTACAAATTTTCAACTTCAGGTTTGTTCCAAAAAAATTTGAATTTAGATTCTTAAGCTTGCGAGTTGTTTTTCTAAAATTTATAGTCATTTATAAAGCTTATAGTAGGTTGTGCATTGATAATTATCGAGAAAATAAGTAGTTATATATAAACATTTAAAACCCCATTAAATTATCACGATTATTGCTGATTCAAAAATACTACATAAGAATATTCACGAACTGAACTTATGATAATGCTACAAATTTCAAAGCCACAAATACAGTCGAATTTTAATAAACTTAAAAAAAACTCACAAAAAAAACATTGGAAAACAAATTCAACATTTTCGAATATCAAAATATCGAATATATTCGAGTGAAGACCCTACAATACACCACCGATCATCGGGGTGAACGACGCGAGAGAATCGCGGCTTCTGCACCTCCACACCCCCGATGGTGTAGAATCGCAATATAATAGGTGTCGACTAATAAGGCGTAGGTGTGGATGCTGTTTGCATAATTTCGCAGTCTGACCGATCGAGTTTATCGACTGGGCGGGTTCGGGTATACGACGGAATCTATGGGACGATCGGGTCGTTATGTTGATTAAAAGCAAACAAGAATGTCGGAAAAGATGGGCGTGTTTGTGTTGTTTCTGTATCGAAGTGTTTGATCTTGTAAGGGAGGATGCTTGAGGTGATTTCCCTCGTGCTTGTTTTCTATCATAATATTTTTCGAGTGTGTGATGCTTTATATACGTTATTAAAAACGTGTAGGCTTTTTTTCATGGGTGTGTTTTTTTTTGTTCAGAATATATGACGAACACAAATGGGATTAGTTGATTGTTCAAAAATCACGAATACACTCGAAACAATTGAACTTCAGTTACATGATACGAAATATTTATTGATGCCGAAAACAGAGCGTATTTTCTGAATTTTCCGAACGCTTAATTTCCACACGTTCCATATAACATGCATACAATCGAATTGCTGTGATCGCAACTCGACTGATTGAACCAATAACATTTGGCTCGCTAGAGATAACATTTGTGAAATTTCTGTATGCATTCGAATATCATAAAATACCAATATAAATATATATTTCCAATTAATCTGTATGGATATTCGAAATGAAAATTGAAAAATAAATTCGATTAAACAAAATTTATTTTAAATTTCCACTAAAAATATTTCATTTTCAGCAAATTCGAATGAAAATTCAACTACTGTATTGCATTATATTTAGTAATTACATTTCTCTTGAATCATTGCACGTAATGCAATTAGTATAAAGTATCGTTATTTCAATAGAGTGATTGCATATCCAATGTTTCGATTATCCTATTCTGAATTAATCCCTATTCAAACCCATTCGATATGAAATCGATCATCAATAAAGGCAAATCTGAATGAACCGAAGGTACATTTACATAAATGCATAGAGTAGAAATATGTACTGAATTTTTATTGGATATTAAAAAATGCACACGCATTCAATTAAATTTTAACAACGTCATCTATGTTACTATATAGGAACGTGTTGATTATTTTTTACAGTGGAACCTCACATAACGAGCATAATTCGTTCCAGAATCTTACTCGTAATGCGAAATACTTATTAAACAATCCATTTTTTCATTTTATTTAACTCGTTAAAAAATTCTTTTTTTTTTCAAATTTTGCTAACTCGTTATGCAAGATGTTTGCTAAACGAGATTTTTTTTTACATTTTATCTTGCTCATTATGCTAGGCACTGATTTAGCTAGATTCTACTATGTGTATGCAATAATTCCACCAAGTTTCATCGAAATCTGAGATCCGAGGTACGAACGGAGTCCTCGTAAGCGAAAAAGAAATTCGAAAAAAAACCAATCTCAATATAAAAAAAAGGCACCAACTCGAGCACCGAGCAAACCGATTGCCCCCTTATACGACGCACTCAACCTTGCGACCTCCGTTACTGTTTGCCGACCGTCGGGGCGTCTGCGGCCTCGACTTTCAATAAAATCCCACAGAACCGTTTCCACTCGATCTTTTCACTCGACCGACGACACCGAGATTCAGGCGAATCAGCGCCTTTCACACAGTCTGAAAAAAATAAAGAGGAAAACAGCCTCGGAGAGGAGAGAAGACGCAGCTGTAAATCGTCACGGCCGATTCGGGCCGTGGGGGGAAGAGGACCGAAGTGGCCCTAAACACCGTGACACGCTTCCGATGACGATAACTTCCCGAAGGTCCATCGTCCCTCATCCGAGGCCCAGTTTACGAGCCCTCGGGGACGACCTCGGGCACGGACCAGGCCAATTCTGAGGGAGATCCGCGAAAGAAGTCGAGCGATGCGATGTCGCATTTCGGCAGGGATGCTGCAACTGTGGTCTTTCCATTTGGAGATTTTTCGATTTTGTGTTATTATCCTAGCATTTCGTTCACGATTTTTATGTGTGTCATATCGCAAAGTGTAGCGATTTTGAGTTGTGCCTGTTTTCAGAATGCCCAGAGTAGGTGCATGGGTCAGCATCATTCAGGAAAAAGATAAATAAAATCATTATTTTCAGATCGAAGTTTGTTTTTGAATGAAAGAGTATTTGTTAAATTACCCTTCTACATGATTGGAAAAATATATATTAGAATACAAACGAAAATTAAAGTACGATGGCAACAGCCATAATGTAAGCGCAGTGTCACAATTTAAACTTGAATGTGGAATGTTGACCTATCGTAATCTTGTCTGACTTAAAGTTAATAGTATTAAGTCAATAAGTGACTCAAAGTGTATTTCAGACGTATTTTGGTTCAAACGAATTAGTCATTTTTTGTCAATAAATTTATTATCATAAAATAAATTCGATTTATCATATGTACATAGATAACTGATACTGCACATATGTACTTTTAGAATTTATTGAAACTTTTAATCTAAAATATATATTTTTAATGCCTATATAAATATAATATTTGAGAAACATTAATGCATATTTCACTGAGATTGGAATTGTGCTTGGACGAGAAATCAAATTAGATCCCGTGTTCGCGAACCTCCATAATTTTCGGCGGATAACACACACCGGAGATATTTTCTAGGATTTTCCCAGATTTTCGCTGGTTTTTCTTCTCGCTTTTTCGTTGAACTCCATTTGAATGCATATCATCTTCAATGTTATGCATTTCACGATTTCTAAAACGTTTTCCATCTTCATTACATACAGAAATGTAGGTATGCATATGTATGTACGAACGCTAAGGAAATGGCTTGAAAATAAACACTGCGAGTCTTTAGAGTCTGCTAAATGGAGAGGATTCGTTCGAAAAGCATTCGCTCGAGAAAATAAATAGAAACTCATATTTCGCTTTAATAGTGCAAGAAGTGCTGCATATTTTTACGTATTCATTTCTAAATCTATATTATTAAAATATTTATTAAAAAAATAATTAATCGAAATATTTACAAAACACTTTGCAGTTGAAATGATATTGACATTGTATTAACGATGAAAATACAAGCCGTGCAAATCCAAATAGAAGGGCTCTCGGTACGACAATAAGTTTTCCCCAATAAACATCTGGAACGAACCCGTCTCTTCTCGATGGACGGATATAACGGCCACTTTTTGGAATAATAACATTTATTCTCTCATCATTCCGACTTCACGAAACAATCTCCATTAAAAATCATTACCGTAATGAAAAACACTCGCGTCCGATGTCGGGACATCGTTTAGCGCGATGCTTTCGCTCCTCGAAAAATAGATGAGTGCTCTTACGCCGCACCAAAGTGCATTAAACGTAATAAAAATTTAAACGATTCATTAAATAATACCTCTCCCTTCGTATATAGGGGGGTTTCGTTTTGTTTGTTTTGCTCTAATTTCACCGAGACGAGCAAACGAAAATCAGACTGAATCAAATTATCTAGATTTACGTAACGGAATGAAAATCCACTAATCCGAATGTCGTGTGAATTCCACATTATTTCAACGTCACTGAATTGACCCAGTTGGATTTCGTCGAGAAAGTAAAATTGCATATTCTACATTTACATTTATGAAATATTCCTGATTTATTTGAAATTCATATACCTTTTAATGAAATAATTCGTGATTCTTTTAAATACTATATTCGAATTGTTTTACTTCATATTATAATATCAAAAATATAATTTATCACAATGAAACAATATCTGAATCGAAAATAAAGAGAAAATGAACAGTTTTATTCAGCGTTACAATTTTAAAATATGAAACCTGAGAGTATTCTGTGACCTAAATAAAATCTTTATACCTATTTTTCAGCGCAAGAAAGATCTCATATCCCATTTTTCAGCTTATATTAAAAACTTTTTCACCTCCATCACGTTTTTCACTATCACATCATTGTATTATAAATGTACATACGTTATTAAATATTCAATATAATCTTTAATATTAAAATTTGATTATTTACTAACTTCTTAATAAATAAAATGTAAGCAGAACGATAAAAATTTAATAATATCTAAGTATCTCTAACGAAAAAAAATATATATAGGTAAAAGAAAATTTAATCAAATAGACTTTTCGTTGGAAAACTAAATATGTATAATATGCTACTCATACATACAGTTAATGTCAATGTCATATTTTTTATCAAATGTCAATGGAATCAAACGATGTTTAATGTTATTAAAAGTATTATCAAACATTTTCATAAACATGATATCATTTACAATCAGAATTGAAGTTAAGCTAAACCAAAAGAGGCACGACGTTCCTCTACATTTCTTAGCAGACAGAAAACGCTCCGCCACCTTACAAAATACACAAAACCTTATTTCTCCCACTAAAAAAAATAACCAATCACATTTCTCGAACATATTATTGTCAAAACCTGAAACCTTCAATTCTCATATCAAAATCTCTTTCACACTAATCCTCGCGTCGTCGAATCGCCGAAATCCTTCGCATACACAGAACGCGATTAGTTCGGAGCGCGCGTTATTAAATTAGACTATACGTACACGTCTCGCACGAGTCGAATAGTTGAACTCGCGGACGGGTGGCAACTTTCGACCCCCCTCATAACCCACCCGTCTAACCCGGCGTTCCTTCGGGCCGAAACGTCAAATATTCATATAACGACATCCACGACTCGCCGACAAACTTCTTGATAAGATTAACCTGAGTGAGCCCGTCTCCCCACTCGAAGCCGAAAGCGTCTCCACGACCAGAAGTCGACAACTCGAGTGTTTCGACTTCGCATTCGCATTTCGGCTGTACATGTATATATGTATCTAAAAACGTGTATTTGGGACGAGAGATATAAAGTGTTTCATCGGAACGTGTTGGGATTTTCTTTTTTTTTTTTCGAATGAGATTTTGTGCGAAAATTGCTATGTTAATTTTACAATAGTATGAAATTTTAATTTATCGTTTATCTTGCTAATTATCAGATTTAAGATACCTAAATCGTTTCAATAATTGAAATGTATTCGTTAATCATTTCACTGATTAGTATAAAAGTATTTCGACATGTCTATAAAATACATTATTAAGCTTTCGATTAGGAATTTCTTTAGAATCAATATAATAATATGTATTAAATTAAGTTCATATTCTTATATGAGCTATATTATTAATGTGCAATATAATATGAGATATAATTCTACACGATATTTTATGTCCAATCTTGTGAGCCAATATTCTAAGTTTATATTTTATGTTCCAAGTAAAATAAATTATTACTACTTTGACATAAGTAATTAATTTTAATTAAATTTGAGAGTGTATAATCTATGGATTAATCTCGAAATAAATTACTTTTATCGGAAAAACTCCAATTAGTTGATTGAAATCAAGCTTTCAATAGTATCAATCAGACACCCGACCAAGTACCGGCATCGATAATTATGCGACTATCACTCACCGCGCAATTCACGAGCATCGAATCGAATCGAATCAAATTATTAAAATTTGATCATCCACGATAGACAGCGACATAATTGCTCCATCGCATCAATAAAGATTAATTAAATTACAATCATCGACGCCTACACCTATCGACTAACACACACACACAAAACAGACTTCGCACCTAAACCGAAAAGGATCGATCCTTTGATCCTCGACGAAAGAATAAATTAACCGAGACACTTTCTTCATAGAGGCCTCGGCTTTTAGCAGGATTAAACCTTGGGCCTTCGCCTCCCGCTTTTATTAACTACTCCCAGCCGAGATCGCGTTTCTCGTCCCCGAGAGGGGGATCTTATTTTATTAATATTCGTCAAAGTTAATTCAACTGTCGTTATCCTTTCGGTATGGAAAGGCTCGGGCGTAATTAGGTTGGCCGTGACACATCCAGGCGGGCGTCAAATCCGACTTTCGACAGGCGACTTTCGCCCAGGAAGCCTTCGCAGATGCGTGTTGACTCCTGACTATCGAAGCCAGGGGTGGTTTGGAGCCAGGTTTTGGGGGTGTTGATTATGGGGAGGCTTCGCAGGATCTCGATTTGCGCGGCGGCCGCAAATTGTGATTTCTCTCGTTCGAGTGAGGCGTTCGTTCGTTCGTGATGTCGATGTTGTCTAGGGTCTCTTTTAAGGGTCTTTTGTGGGAATAATTGATGTTTTTAGTGGTCCTTTTGATTAAATATTTATTTAGATTTAAGATTTTTTCTAGTGTTCGATTTTGTTAATGAAACAAGTTTAAATATCTTCGCGATTCTAGAGTTAATAGGTTTGTCACTTCGGTTTGAAAAAAAATCATTTTGAGTGAAATAATAGAAAATCTTATCAAATTGTTTTAGATATAAAACTACCTAAATTGGCCTGAATGGTTTGATTCAAATTTTGAATTTGAAATGGAAAATATTTATCTCGAATTTGAGAAAATTTAACATGAAATCGAACGTTTTCTGACCACATTAATAACCGAAAATAAAAATTCCATATTATTATTTCAACATTCATTTCAAATAAATGAATTTTCCTACAATTCGATTCATAGATATTCATTTCAATTTAACATTTTTATGAATAAGTAAAATTATATATTTTTTCAAATATAAAAAAAAATAATGAATATTCACTTTTTTCCTTAAAATTTTCATACATAACCAGCCACATTTTTCGTCGATGAAAATACCTATTTTCTTCGAAATCGGAAATTGAATTAGTGCTCGTATGTGTATTTCGACGAATTCTTGAAATATTCATTCTCTTCATTATATTTTCATGAAAATTGAGTATTGAATCGATACATACATCCTTAGGAGAAACGCTTCATTTTTCGCACGAAATACATTCCGCAAACCGCATATCCCTTTCGCAAGACATACGAGCAGCAGTAAAAAAAGGATTTCGCGGAAAAAAGATTCTTTTTGTATATGTATAATCTATAAGGTTTTGGTTAAAAATGAATGACCCATATCGTGTGCTTCGCTTTGATAAAAGACAGAATAAGGGACATAAAAAACCTTTTAGCGAATTGAATCTTAAGATATGTCGCAGTCGAACGGCCATATCTGTTTCTCGGAGCATTTTCCCCTTACGCCCGCATTCTACGCCATAAAATACATTTCCATTTAAAGATTTCCTCTTGATTGAAATATCCTACAACCTCTCGCTACTCTGCCCTTCGATTATATCCGCGATACACATTGTCGAACAAAAGGAAAATATGATTCGAGTCACTACGAAAATGTTCATATCACTTTCATTTCAGAACGTATATTTTTTCTTTGATACACTTCAACCTTAATGCGCACGTTTTAACAACTCACGTGCAATACAAAAGCACGTATAAAAACGAGGATTTTTCGTACGATATTTCGCTACTTTTTCACGTACTCCAACAACACACACTCCGCATGTAATATCAGTTTCAGTACAGTGCACACAAAAGTCTGCGAGCAACAAAAGCGACGGCATTTAAAATTTACAGCGACTCGGATCATTCTCTACGGCTACACTCAGTTCGGAAACAATGTGTGCAATTTTACAGCAGTCCCCGTGATTGAAACAAGAATTATTCCAATTTCACGTGACACCGTACACGTGAAGCGAAACGTTATGAACTTTCCGAGTGCGCGGAATTTCGACGAGAGTTCGCCTCGCTTTCGAGAGACTTTTCAATTACGCTTTGCGTGTATCGCGTTTATTGCGTTATGCGTGAATTGATGTAACGTAATTTCATCACATATAAAATATCGAATGTATTTTGAGCCATTTGACCCCGGTAGCCGAAAGTGGCATGACACGGAACCCCTTCTTGACAACGGTCTGAGGAGGGTGGTTTTTTTTCCCCCAAATTTTTTTTTGAACTCACGAAATACTGTTTGTTTTTCGAGTGCGCCTCTCCGATAGCAATTTATAGATTTTTGAAAAAGAGCGAAAGGCTTAAACTCATCAAAGCGGCTTCAGCCTGAGCGGAAATCACTTCTGAAGCGTTCCCATTGTCGCTTTCATCAAACGCGGCATTCTAATTGAAATCGCTGACTGTTGAGTCGATCGAATCTTCAATCTTTTTGTTTCCAGCGGCGATATTGCGAATCGTCGACGCGAAAAGCTTAATTGAAAAGCGATCTCGAACAAAGCAAATGTTATCGTTGGCAAAAAGCTCAATCCAGGTCGTTCCGATTTGTCGATCGGCTTGGACAAATACAGGTGTCCTGTACTGTCCTGTCCTATCCTGACCACAATCCCCTGTCCATAAGAGAAGGCTTCGATTGATTGGGGCTTATGGGAAGTGAGGGGAATCGCACCTGTACCTGAATCGGGATCACCATTTTAATGCACCCCTTGCGTCGAAGGCTTATCGAAGCCCGTTCCATAAATCGGCGACTAAATCTCGACGGATATACGAAATTTCAGATATGGACCCATAGTGGCTTGATGTATTTTGCGTGTACAATAAATATGACGAGGTTTACTTGTTTCGAGGTAGCGAAGCAGGAACAACAAACGGAGTGACTCTTTTGGAAAACAATATCGCCTATTTGCATACCGGGTTGAGTTTAATTAAATTTAAAATTGAACAAACGCCGCTTTCGTCTTATTTATTTATCGTTTCGCTTGTTATTAATTTATACACGCCGTGTTTACTCTATATACACAGAACGTTGAAAGGATTTGTTCGAAAATGTTCATTTTAGAAATGATATACGTACGATTATATTGATGTATACTAAAGATAAATCGCATACGTTAATCTTTCACTATATATCTTCGGGAAAACAATCGAATAACAATACGACCATACAATTTAATAATACAAATGGAAGATATATTATCATCATCCGATTCGTACTCAAATCCCCGAACGCTAGGTCCGATTTAAGGCCACGTCTTTCGCATGAGCAGACACGGCAATCCGCCAAGATACTTTATATCCTTATTTCACCTGACGGTCACTAAAATAAAGACACATCGAAGGAAAACTCAATTCCCACAAGGACGAATTCCGTTCTAACGAGCCGCACAACGGCAAAAAAAAAACCACGAGTTTTTCCCAATCGTATGTAAGCGGAACGCTAAAAAACCAAGAAAAATCGTGACGGACTCTTCGGTAATCCACATCGAGGACAAGATCGTCCATTTGTCATTACCATAATGTGGCAAGAAGTCGTGATTTGGAAAGAGTCGTCTCCGGAAAGCAGAAGAGAGTCCCTCCGCTAACTACAGGTGTGCGTAACTGTGGGGGGCCATTAAGAGCCGAAGTCGGGTGAAAGGGAGCCATTAGGACGCAAGTTAAAACAAATGAGAGTTTTATGCAATTATTATGTAAGAAAAATTAAATTAAAAAATCCCATTAGACCCGCCCTTGATAAATTTTTCGGCGCCCAACTTTTATGCGCGCGCAATTAGTGCGCGATAAAATGTGCAAATTTATCGCTGCGAGGGAGACGCTTCTGATTCTTTTTTTAATTCAATTTTTGACTCTGGAATAACTGCGAAATCGTGCATACGCCAGAAATGATACTAGAATATGCTAAAATTAGGAAATAATTAATATATTTAAAAGAGGCTTGGTTAAGATTCCATGAGAACGTTTGTGGTCGATTCTATTTCGATACAATATTGTTCCATATTTGTTAATTTGAATTGAAATCTGAAGCAATCTTATTAAACCTTAAAATAGAAGTATAAATATAATCTAACATAAAAAATGTAAAAATGAAATCGGCATAAAAATTGAGCATTCACATCATAGCTAAACTTCTTCAATGTTCATGATGAAACACTAATTTAATAACTGACCTCACTTCAAATATTTTCTATAACAAACATGACGACTGAAAAAGCTTTGAGGTACAATTGACATTTTACCCGAAATTGAGTCATATACAAAAATCGCTTCTATGAACGCTCATATAATTGGTGGTAAAAGGATATACATAAACGAATTTGGAACGTGTGCCGAGATAAATCATCAAATCATTCGACCTTATCCTAATACATGTAAGTTACATGCTCAACTTTTTCAAGTAAGTCACTTATACCCCTTGACATTTTCAGTCGTCGTATACGATCATATTCAAACAATATGAAATCTTATAAAAAACATCCAAATCTTTCACTTACAACCAACCATCATCAACACTTTCAACAACACCACCCTCAAGCACCCAAAACAAGACCGTCCCGAACCCGATAAATAAATATTCAAAAACCGCATCCCGCCCGACCCGAAAACACACGACAACAATCGGCCGACTAAAAAAACGGCCGACCCAATTCGGAGGGGCTCGCATCCCCCTCGGACTGTTGAAAATTTGAAGCCGGCATAACGGCGAGTCGGCAATAACGCTAGCCATTACGACGGCCGACGTGCACGGGTTAGGTTAGGTGAGTCGGCCGGGGACGTGTTAGCGGAATAATTGCGTCGTTACGGCCGCGACGCCGGCGTAACGACCGCCGACGTACGCCAGGGGCGCGCAACCCGAACGTAATTGGACGCTTCTAATTTCGAGTGCGGATCCTCGTCGAACGCTGGGTTCGTGTTCGAGGAGTTTCGTCGAACGCGTTTGGATATTTTTTTGATATTTAAGTTGAAAGATCGAAAGATTTTTTTTGTGTGGAAAGATTTTTTGATTGTGTTTGAGAAGGTTTTAAGAATGACTAGTAGTGCCACGGATGTGTATCAAAATTGTTCGGAATTAATCAAACTTCGTATTGTCACAGATGTGTTTTACTCGATAATATTTTTTATTGCCATCTATGTGTGAAATAAAAAAGTCGAACCCGGGATTTTATGCCTTATATACGTTAAACTCGCGTAAAAAAGCGTAGCTCGGAGCGTGAAGCGGCGGGCCAATGAAGTGAACTTGCCGAGTCCGAGATTTCGAGCATCGTTAGCGTATTTATAATATAGATTTATTAATGTATTTTTCGAAAACATAAAGAAGGATGTGTGAAAATGTCTCTAATCGAATAATAAATCGACCGAATATATCTTGCTATATGACGACTCAATTTCACAAAGGGCACAGATGACCTTTTTTTATCGAAATTAAGTTAAGTATAGAAAATGGTTCTGTATCATAAATAGAACCATTTGCTGTACTCAACTCAATATCGATAAAAAAGATCACTTGTGCCCTTTGTGAAATTCAGTCGTCATATAATAACTATTCTGTGTGTGTTTGTCAGGTGTCCATGTTATGCTCCAAAACTTCGTTCATATATTTAACGGGTTGAAAATACGTTAATATATTCAAATAGTTTCAAATAACTGATAACTTATGAACAAATGAATTTTTTTGAAAAATCGATTTTTCTCCCCGGAAAGTTGTTTCATTTGTCAATCGATTTTCATTTGTCATTTTTTATTGATACTGATAGTTTTGATATAGAAAATGATTAGTATCTTTTTTGAAGTTATTGTGTAGCAATCGATTCCTGATTTACCTATGTTCATAGATTGTGACAGTCATCATACATTTTCACACATGGTCATTTTCTTCATTTTTTTTTTAATCGCATATATTTTATTCAATTATTTTATTTAAATATTAAAAAAAAAATGAAACATACTCAGAGTTTTCTAGCGCAACACAATTTATGTAATAGTTGAAAGAATAGCTCCCGTAATAATTTTCAGCTACGATAATTTCGACTAAATGTATAGCATATTGCCTTTATGATAACGACAATCATAAACATAAAAGTGTTAACACAATTTTGCTTATATTATCCGTATATACAACATTCACACCTTTTTATAGGTTAGCATTTTCATGAGAAAAAGTCGATAAAGTTTTTTTTTATTACTTTTTTAATAATGACTTTATATTTGTTAGCGAATTTATAAATTTGCTAAAAAATAATATTTAAAATATTTCAATTTTTTTGATTTATAAATTATGTAATTCGTGATAGTTACTGTTAGTTAATTAAAGGGAATGAATTCGCTAAAGAAGCCTGAGGCTATGCGTTTGATAGCTTTCATCTTAAACTGCTTATGAACATGATTCATGCTTTCAGTTTACTTGGTATAATTCAGATAACCTTAAGATTAAGTACATATACAATGTAATTATTAATTTCAGTAACCAAAATTTCAATGTACATTTTTTTGAATATTTAGAACATTTCAATCTTAATTAAAAGAATACAACACAGACAAAAAATACTCAAATTTTATTTACATAGCAATTCAACACTTACTTTTATAAAAAGTTTCGCAAATTGTTCGAAATTGTACACCACTTAACAATACCCGCAAATTAATTTTCTTTGAAAATTAATTAAAAGAGTCCAGAATTTTCCATTAGAATGATGCGAACCGCCAGTCTGAGGAAAAATCGGACATCGTAGTTTTTTTTACATCAAAAAGCATTAAAAATTAAGACGCTTTTCATTATCAAAAGTGTTTTCTTTTTTTTTTCGTAGATAAAAAAACGCGGTATGAGCAAATTCCTTCGACCTTCGAAGAGAAAAAAATCCTTTACGCAAAATATACGCGTTGCGGCAAAAATCCCTTTATCGTCAATTACCCAAGCAGTTAATGAAAAAAAAAAGAAAGTGTTTTATTCAAGCGAATTGTGTTTGCTTTAGCGTATAACAACTACGGACACTTTCACTCGCCATGAAATAAAAATGCAGCAATCTACACGTGTCGAGAACGCTTATAAAATCCGAATTCGAATTAAAAGTTCGTAGCTTGAACTCCCCACAGAACGGTGGACAAAGACAAAAACACAATGACAAGAGAAAATGGAATCATAAAGAGAGTGAGGGCAAGATATACGAGCAAAAAGGTTTTTTTTCCCACCCGTTCACAGTGAGCGAGGCTCAATGTAAAATATGACGTGGCCTGGATTAAAAACGGTTGACAACTCTACCGTTGTTTAAACTTTAAATTCGATCACATCGAATGAAAAAATATTATTCAAAACGTCAAATATTCAAATTCTACGGCCGCCTGCGGATCGAAGCAATTCAATTAACGAAAATAAACGAAGGTTACTTATGGAAAAAAATTGAACATGATTCGCACTAACAATGCGTACACCTGCCGCTCTGAATCGATACTGTTGTGTGCTGTCGCTCGTGTATAATTTGATTGAAAATTTTCGACATAATCGATGAATATGTATGAAGAGTTATCAACACTATACTGTGTCCAAATGCGTCTGCAAACTTTGGAAATAATGGAATAAATTGGGTTTTTGGGAGTCGTTAGGTTATATTCGAGTGGCTCGATAACAAACGAGTTAATTCAATTGAGTTTTGTGTAGTAATATTCTGTTGTAAGTTTATTATATAACATTTAATACTGTAGAAATATTTCTGTGTAAATATTAAAGCTGAAATGAACTCGCAAATTAAAATCAAAAATAAAGCATTGTTAAGTCATTGTGACAAAAGGGAATAGTAAAACGAAACTTTCAACGAATATTAAAGAGAATCCTTTGGACCTGAAAGTGTATTGTTCTGTCTCTTCAAAGAAAGGAAACCTTTAATACAACTCACGTTATATAACAAAACGACCGTAATATAATATGCGCAATTATATTTAAAAACTCTTGCGATTTTCGCATAAAAACACAATTTCCCCGATCATTAAGATCAATACAACCGAATTTTCGAGCACGATTGTATTACAGAGCATTAATGCGCAATGAAAACGAACCTCCATGAAGCCGAAACGTGACATCGGAAACGATCCCGAAACCCAAACCGTTTCGCCGAAACGAAACAATCCGACTCCTCTAATCTCAATAATCCGTTTAACGCGGTCATAAACTAGTCTCTCGAGGAGCAATCTCTGAATGTGTCTACTGTTATTTTTCACAAAATCTGAAAGCGTCTCCATCACGATCCAATCATAAAAACGTCATAAGGCTTTGTGCTCTCGGCGTTTATTTGCTCGCAGTACACAGAAATCCACTACGGACGTCTGGCGTAAACCTCACGGTCCCACAATGGCTGTGAATCCCATCAATTCACGGGGTTAACCCTCGGAAAGTGTAACGATGCCCCTCGTTTAATATTAAATAAGGTAAAAATTGCCTTTACGACTCTCGAGTCGCCGGACGGACGCGCTTTACGAGCTTAATGCGCCGTAATGACAATTTGATTCGACGATTACATTGATTTTTTTATTTTCCAACAGACGATGATTTGTCTGTCACTTGTGCGTATTATTTTACATACGACGAGATATTGAACGAACACTTATGTCGCCATTATATCGTGTGCGAGAAATTGAGCTCGTCAACGCGCAAATTAAGTTTAACGAGTGCTCGTGCGTAACGCTCGACGAAAGTTCATTCGAGGGGCTGAGTTTATTTGCGAAATAGAAGTATGAAAAGTTTAGCATCAGCTCGGTTATAAATCAAACATAATTCGTATGTTCTGGACCCGTTGTGTTTATGTGTGTACGGGCGTACTTCTGATGTTTCGCGCAACCTTTCGCAAAAGTCTGCTTGTAAATACGGGAAAATCTCGCAAACTCAAATATGATCGCTAATTGAATTCGACGAAATTTTCAATCGGATCAATAATCATGAAATTCTTCAAATATATTCAACAAAATTGATTTTAACGAATCAATTTATTATTTTAATAAGCTTCATTAATATTTCAAGATTCATCAATTTTCATGCTGAGAAAATTTTCACTAATTTCGAGATGCTTCGCTCGAGATATACAACAAAAATATACTTCAGCCTGGGAAAAAAAAACAGCTTTAATCGAATCCAGCACGATAAGCATCGGCATTTTTAATCCGGTCAAACTGTAATTATTACTCGCAAAAGTTAGGCCCTTCCCGGCATAATCTCGTTCGGCTACTACCACCTTGAACCCCTTTTCGCATACTTTCTCCACCACCTAGACAACCTTCCCTCCTCTTCCAGCCTAGAGGACATAGAATCCATCCCTGTTCCCCATCGTTTCAACCCTCATCCCCTATTCTACTACGGAGGTCCTCGAGGATCGCTCCCTGTCCCTCCAAGGTGGTTTATCAGGGATTCGGTCCCTCTTCCTCCTCCGTGGATCTGACCTGGAGATAACTTCATCATAACGGCGCGATACGAACTTCTATCGCCGGATTTGAGTCTTTGGCGACGAGATATAACCGCGCCACAGTTATAAGGAATCGAACGCTTCCAAAACGTTTCGTATTATCGTCGAATCGAATCGCTTACGACTGCTCGTAACGGCGCATTTTTATATTGGCCGATTTATGCCGGGGTGGGTCGAAAGTTCTGTACATACATATGAATGTGTGTATTATCGTGTGCGACAAAATTCGCCGCTTTGCGCTTTTCAATCGAGCGCTTTTCCGATTTTTTTTTTCGGCTCTCCTTTTCGCCTTTATTGTTCGATCTGATTGTACACAATCTCGGTTTGCGTTATTGCCTCGTGTTGTGTGATGTGTGGTTTTGTGACTTTCGCAACGAAAATATATAATGTTGAATAAAGCGCTGCGCGATTTATCGTCTCGAGTCGAGATTGGTGATTCGAAACACAATAAGATGACTATATTCGTAGCGATCTCGAATCAATTTATAACGAAAAATATATATCAGTATTGTGAGCGTGAGATTTTAACGTGTGAAATTACTATTGTTTATTTTCGGACATGAAAATCGCTTCTTTTGTTCGAAAAATTCAAATTTAAATGAATGTCAATGCATTGCATTTTTCATAATTTTAAATTTAAATCGAATGTTTGAGAAGTCGCACAAGGAAAATACACATCGAGATATTAACGGTCCATATAAATCGTTCTTTATTACTGTTAGCGGATGAGCCGACAGGATTTGTCGTTCTGAGAAAATCGCACCGGCAGACTTGGCGAAAAGTCGCATCTTCGTATTATACTTTCCTTATCAAAAGTAAAATGAGTTTTTCCCGCTTTCGGTGCATTCACACGCTTTCCCAGCTTCCGGGACATTCACAGGCTTTTCCAGCTTCCGAGGCAATTTTCAAATATCGCACATTCGCGCGCCATTGAAACCGGTTGTTTAACCGCAAACATCGGCATTTCCGCGAACAATATTAACGACGAATCGCCAATAAAAGCGTCAAACCGCACAATGTATAACGTGTTCTCGGGCTGTTTGCAACGTTCGACAAATCGGTCGAAGGATGTACAACACGCGTTTTCCGACTCCCCCACTATATGGTGTTGGCGGGATTTTCCCCGATACAACCTGAATTGTCAGGTACACAAAGGAAAATGAATGGGACTTTTGTTGTCGGGGCCTCTCGCTATACGAAAAAAAACCGTTCTTAACGACCCCTGCGTAAAAGGAAATGAGAAATTGAAGAGCGAGAAGCTGCGCGTATCTATCGGGAAATATCGTTCGGAATAGCCGCTTTTCCAATACACACAAATTGCGTAATATGTACGTTTTATTAGAAGACGTCGGCTTCTGCTCGAATCTCGATTTTTATTCTATTATAGACGTCTCGGGCGGCGCAATAAATTCAAATCGTCCTCTGAATGGTTTATTAATAACGGGAAATTGCGTCCTTTGGGAAAATCAAATCAATTTCGTTTCGTCGTTCGCGAAACGTTCATAAACAAGTCTCTGCGCGTTCGGCGAGAGAGATTTTCAAATATTTACGAATGCAACACATTCGAAATGATATGAATTTTTTTTTTGACAAATCGAAGAGAGAATTGAAGAGACGCAAATCTCTTTTACGCAGAAACAGTACATCGAGAGAAACAGATTTTCCTATTTTGCATTTTCGCGAGAGCTGAACATTTTGCCATGGGGGAAAATTCAAATCTTATAAATATACTGTGAGCATTTTAGACACAAAAGAATTTTTCATTCGAATCAATGCAAAGAATGTTTTTTGATGTTTCTTATATTTGCTCTAACATGCGTAAAAAACATTTATTTATCCGAACCGAAAAAAATATTTTCTTATAAAATAATAAAGACTACAAATACCTGAAAGAAAATAAACAAAATAAGTTTTATAAAAACTATCGCATATTTTGACATATAACATTGTAAACAATATTGTAACAAAATAACTATAATTTAAGGACTTCTTCCGATTAATATATGCAAAATACATACAATTTATTTACTTATTTGAAAGAAATCAACAAGTTGAACTCATCTAATCTTTCCAATTTGTATTATTGAATAAAAATGCACATATTTTCGCCAACTCGAGTGCATTTTAAGTTAAAAGTACCTGATTACAACTCATTGATATTCAACGATATATAAATAAGTCGCCTCGAGGCTCAAGCAGGAAAATATTACCGACTTCCCCTCAACGAAAATGTTATTAAAAATTTGACGATGACTTCATTAAAAAAAACCTATTACATCGGATATTCAAAAATCATTAAAAAATAAAACGAATTTCAACAACTTTTGTTTACACATATTCAATAATTTCCACACTAACAACGCAATCAACATTCACTAAAATTCATTCCCAAGGATTTCCCGAAATTTCTCGAGATTTCTCGAGACGAGATTCTCACAAGTCCTTAATTCAAACCTCTTATTATATTTTTCGAGCGTTTACACGTGGAATCAGATTCGGCGAGACAAAGGCGTTGCGGTTGAGCGCGCGAAGACATGTCAGCAACCATCAAAGGCTTGGTTCAATTTCGCTGAATTTTCCCCCAATGGATGAGAAAATGTCGCACAACGGTCTATTTCATTTGCAGAGTTTTACTTTTTTCTCGTCGTCGTCGACGTTACGCTCTTTTGTTGCTTTATATAGGGTGCAGTTGAATGCTTTAGTGCGTTTATGCAATTCGATAGGGGAGCTCTTTAAGTGCGTCGAGTCCGTTTTTGTATTTCAATGTATTTCATTCAATTCATATGTGTTTTTTATATTCATAGATTCATAAATATGTGCAATATAGTATTTTAAATTTTTCGAACTAATAAAATATAACAGATAATCTGTGTCCATTACATTGAAGAAAGAAAATTCCAGGAAAAACATATTCGGTTTATCAAGGACCAAGTATAATGATAGTGAATTGGTGAAAGATAGATTTTTCACTATAAATAGTATATTAAATTTAGCTTTAATATGCTTTTATTTTTATTAAAAAGGTTTAAATACCTTTGAGAAAACTGTACCCACAGCGTGAACCATATAAATATTTAAGACTCCTGAAGACCGCTAACTTTTTATCGGCCGATAGTTTAATCGGGCTCTTTAATCAGAACGGATGTGAATGGAAATACATACAATACATATGTAGCAACGATTATAATTTCATACTTAAAAAAGTTCCCGACTAAACTATCGGCCGATAAAAAATCAGCAGTCTACGGAAACCTTTATTCTAAGATACGAACGAAATAATAAATCATTTCAATTTCAAAATCACAAAATATAATCTCTGACGTTATATTATCTAAAAAAAAAAAACAGAAACAACACACCCTATACTCACGCACAAACAGCCCACAATACATTTTTTCCTTAGACGACAGAGAGAGAAGCGATCCTTGATAAGTTGACAGGCTTCGTCTTCGTCGTCCCGAATCCGAATCCTACCCTCAACACTTTCTGGAGAACGAGGCCAGTCCCCGACGAATCCGGTCCCCCGAGGCCTCAGGATTCGGTCGGGTTTCATCAGTGTTATTGCCGTCGGGGCCCGAGAAGTCTTCGGCTGCAAAATTCCACCGAAATGCGAAAGTCCGAGTCGAACGTGCCGTTTGTGCCCCGAAGTGCGATCTAGGTTCAGTTTTGAGATTTTCCTCGCGAAAATAGATATTGTTGTTGTGGTCAGGTGTGAGGTGTTTGACGTAATTGGATCGTTCGCTTTGTCGCTCGATTTTCCGTTTAATACGTTTCGTTGTTGGAAATTTTGCTGTGTCGGATGTGGGCGTGTGAAGAGGACTATTTTTTCGTGTAGGTTTCGTTTTTTGTATTGTGTTTCATTTTGGGTAGTCTTTGATATACCTACAGGTTTTATAAATACAGCTGAAAATCTCAATACTCGGTTGGCCATAAAATAGTTTACATGTAAATGTCATATTAGAGTTTTATTTTCAGTATTTCCGATCAAAATCGGAGAAGAAGTCATTTGAAATGCATACAATGAGTTTAGATATGTTTTTTTATTAATGCTGCTTGAAAATCCTATTAAGTTAATCTTTATCACTGAAGATCTAGAAGTAGCTAGAGAGTTCCAGAGCTAGGCTGTAATCTATCTTTGATGAAATTTCGTCGTATTTATTACGTGTGAATTAAATTACTGCTGGATATTTCGTCTTTCACGTGTGTGTCTAATTGTAAGTGCTTTCAATTTGTTCTTTTGCAGAGTGTTTAATTCGGTAATAAAGTAATGTCGAGATCTCTCCTCTAGCGAACAATTTGTTTTGTGTCACATTCGTGTTGTATTCACCCAACGACAAAGTAGTGAAATTGTCTAGTGTTACGTATTCGGTAGATGAATCGTCTCTGTTCACCATATATTTTCGAATTAAAAATATTTGTAGAACAAAGCGCTTTAAATTTATAGCTACACTCTATATATTTTATGAGGATATATGACTCCATTTTATAGAAAGTCAACTTCAACTATAATGAGCGAATGTTTTAAAAATTGTTCGACTGGAAAAATATGTAAATGAACTATCTATTTCTACTCGAACACGTAATATAGATAACCCGTTGAACTAAATTATAAGATAGATTCACTGCACGTGAAAGAGGGCATGCACCATCAATCCATATCTTACCAGCCATTTCACTAAAAAAACTAATTCTTAGTTAAAAATAAATCAGAAATTACTTGATAAAACTGAGAACATACTTGAGACGATCACAAAAAATAAAAGCAAAAAATCTCAAACGTATTTTAGTCGGAAAAAACCGCCTACACAGCGCAAACGAAACACAAACCAATGTTGCACTTCCTTTACATTTCACACAATTTTTATAGACAACGTTTGAGTCGCTCCTCCGAAAACCGAAGATAAAACGTTCGACCGAAAATAGAGTACGGCGAGAGCAGTAGCCTCGAAGGATAGTTTTCAGTGGAAAGTAGATAAATCGTTTCTCACATGTCCGTTGTGGGAGAGCACAGCCCGTCGGGTGGGTTCGCTTTGCTCTTATTTTTGCTCTTGTCTCGTCTCGTCCCGTTCCAGCGACGTTCGTTTTGTCGACAAAAGCATCCAACGGACCGAGACAGCTGTTGTCTTCTGGAAACGGCCAGAGACACGTATTGTTTCCAGCAGTAAATAAAAGTGAGCAAAACGCGAGCCGAGGTAAAGTGGATCAGTTCCAGCCCCAGTTTCAGCTCCTTTATTTCACTAGAGAAACTGCTCCCGGCTCGGCGTCGGAAAAAATCGCTAACGAGACAGGTTGAAAGCGATAAAGCGTTGAAACTAGACTGGAAAACAAAAAATATATACGCTGGGAGGAAAAAATAAAGTGAGGGACGGAAAAAATGCCCGCAGAACGGCGCGAATTAACTCGGTATTTCATTGAATTTTAATTGAGTGTGTCCGCGCGTTTATCCGAGGGCCGGTTGGAAAAATCGCTCTGTGTTAAGGCTGTTTTCGCGAAAATCACCCCACTTAATTATTCACTCGCGCAACTCTCGGAAAAACTTATGTATATTTAAGGGGCATTCACTTACTCGGCTATCGATTCGCACGGTTGAAAAGTTTGCGTTGAAAACGTGTGAGTTTATACAGACAATCGTTTATGACTTCGACGACTATTATTCTCAACCTCGTTATAAAATGTTTCAATTATATTAGCTGAACTAGCTCTAACGTATCGAAGTTTAATAAGTTGTTTCCTATCAAAACAATCGAACTAAAATTCATTATTGTAAGTCCCACGAGTTCTTTGTTCAGGAAATATCTCTATTCTTGAAAAGGAGTTTTTTAAAAATAAATATTTCTTGAAAATGAACGATGCAGCAGTCAAGTGTGGTCATTATGAATCACCGCATCAGAAAAAAATAAAAAATAACTGGAAAACTTCGTCCAGACTGTAAAGATACCCAAGTATAATATAAAAACGCCACCACATCTCAAACCTCAACCACCTCGGCAATACGAACCTTAAACACTCCGACAAACCGTCGAATGCGAAAAACAAACACCGAACATCCCACAAACAAATAACAGACGATCGTTTATAGCGACTATCTATAAAAACGCTTAATACGTCACACACTTGAGCGCATTTTTATATTCAGCGTGCGATAGTGGCCTTCATATCCCATGCGGAGCACAGTCGTTGAATATGAATTGAAAAATAAGCGTTGTCGTCGTCCTTCCTCCCCCATGAGGATTTGCTCTCGAAAATGTGTAATAATGTTGAAAAATTCGTAACGGTGGTCGGTGGGAACGCAAGTGGTAGTTACGGCCCATTCCTGAAACAAAGTTTCATCCGCAGCGCAGAGCCGTAATAATACTTCAGCCGGAAGACGCCATAATAGCCAAGTATGATATTAAACCGTATAATTTTCGCCGAGATATATTTCGACGCTTTCTCATTATCAGATCCGAATATCTAAAGATTTTGATACGAATAAGCCGAAACTCATGTACGCAATCATGCCACATAAGAAAATTGCTTCATAAAGATCGAATTTTCAAATTAAAAACTGCAATTAATTGAATACTCGAGATCGAATCCCAGATTTTCGATGTCATCCGGATCGTTTGTGTGTTTATGCCAATCGATTCGGGTGACATCTATCAGCGACCAATGTTTCTGCCTATCTATTTGACGAAGTGATTGACTTCCATCACCTTCATCCTTTTTACATGAACCATTTTTGGCAAATATAAGGTTGTACTAAGAGCTCACCATCCCTAACCAAAAAAATAATCCTGGGTCAGAAAACTTCTGAGATCTCTGAAGTTTGAATTCGATTCAAATTGTAGTGTCAAAAAAAAAATACTCGATATCAGGTGAGTTTTAAAAATATTATTTGTATCGTATTTTTCTTGTTATCGTCGCGTTCGTTACGTATCATGGAGCGAAGTTGAAAATTTGCGAAAGTGTTGAATAAAATGCGCCATTCTTGCAGCTGAAAACTTGCACGTACAGAACGCATTTGAGTCAGAGAGTTTTCCACTGCACTATCTTGAGTTTTCAATTACGACGAACCGTCGTCGAGAGAAGAACTCCTTTGCACAAACTCGGCAGGATACTATTCGCTAGTCTGTGAAAAACTTGCAATATTCCAATACTGAAACTTACATTTTCCAGAGGCGACTTTAAAAAATCCATAAACTTAATGTATCAATTTCATTTATACTCGCGATATTGTATCAAACACTTCTCGTTAAATTTTACAACACAATCGAAGCTCCTTTTCATTTCAAAAATTTAATCGAATCTTTATTAATACAATACATTTTAGTTATATTAATGGTTATGATTAGAAAGTACGTACTCTTTTTTCCATATATGTATGTGCCTAAGATGTCAAAAAATAATTCTGGGACAAGTAGCCAACACTCAATTGACAGTCAACTTGACACATGTCAAGCTACCGTTGTTGTTTTCAACATTCCGCATCCCATAGGAGTCACTTACATGTTTTTTTCATATTGTTATTCAAATGAAAATTTCAGAAATTGCTTCCACACTCCTCCCACACATACGTCTTCGCATAAAAAAATCGCTCAAAATCCACCTTTTCGAACTGGAAAATAAATTAAATAGTCGCTTATACATTATTCTGACTTTATATAGAGCAAGTTTTAAATCACGAAACGAGGTCGCTCGGTGAAAAGTGTAGACACAATAATGAAAAGCTCATCAGACGTGCGAAATCCCCGTAGCGTTGACGCGATTTTTAATATTAACTGCCTCGTGAAACACAGAGTCGCAGCCCCGTATTTCATCGCCGCTCCTTTTGTGTTTCAGATTTTTTTTTTTTCAGCGCGAAATAATCCCTTAATCGCGGAACACCAGCAACAGCTCCCGACAACGAATTAAAAGGGGATCGTAGATTACGTCGAGTCCGAAGCGGATAATATCCGAGGACAAAAGCCGTTTATCGCCGCGGCTCGCCGAATAAATCAAACTTTCGAACCGCGAAATTCGATAGCGACTCCTCAGGCGAAGGATAGAATATACTGGCCACTTTATTATACGTAGTGGAAAACTTGAGTATTAACGAAAAGAAAATCTATATAAGAATATTTATATCAAGAGTAATCGACTCATTATGTATCAACGCATGCTCATAATCTGCGTGCATTTAATGCAATTTTTGTAAAAGAAATGTAGAACGAATTGCAATTTGAGCGTCACATAAACAAACAGACAGAAAAATCAGTACTATAACTATATTCATTTGTTTTGAGAATTTGAAAAGCGAAAATAATGAAATTCATATTCATAATTTTTCATGTGTTTAATCAATTGAATACAATTATTTGAATTTGGGGATAATTATGGCACGAAATTCGACCTTACCCAATATAACTCAATTCGATGAAAAAATGAACTTTACCTTATTCAAATAATAATATAATACAACTTAACTTCTCCTAATACATCTGAAGTTGTGCCATTAGTATTCAAATTTTATTAATATAGCTCTATAGCTGCTTGTATTATATGTTTCAAATGCAGTTTCACATTCATACTCATACCTTCAACTTATGCTGTCAGTAATTAAATAAAATATACGTGGTTGTTACAATCACATGACAAATATCGATATTTTCTACAAATAAAACCCGATCCGATCTTATTGAATAATTTTACATTCTAAAACTACCTTACGTATAAAGTCGGGGGATTCGATCGTCAATGAATCGACAGATCTTTTATTAAAACCATGATAAGCTTTAATTTCAGGACACACTGTAGATAAGCACTATTATACATATATTGTATATGATTATTATTTTGTTATCGGAGAATTTTTCATTTATAAATTCGGCTCCATCTGCATTCATGAATGCGAAGAATAAATTCCCGTTTTATTACTCATTTGTTGGCGGGCGAGTCGCGCGCTCCTTTTTATAATCTCATTTACATGAATGTCCCCGTTTTCGGCGTGCGCCCCTGTCGAATACAATTTCGCTTCAAAGGATTTTATAGGCAATAAAAAAAAGTCCCGCACCGGCCCTGCTCAACTGCCACATTTTTTGGAAAAAGGCGGCAAGACGCGCGGGAGGACCATCGTTCCGTATTGATTTCGCATACTTTCGATTCTCGACTTTTCTGCGAAAAATACCAGAAAAATGTAAAAAAAAATAATCGTCGAAACACTCCAGATGCCGTCGGTTTTGCTCTCTTTCAGCTCAGCAGTAAAACAGTGCAGCTCGATGGGACAATGCCTGAATATAACGATGCAGACTGTAGAGTGCAAGACAACAGCATGAACGGCGTAAAACGTTTTGAAAATGTGCTCTCGAGGTACGATTTTTCTTTTTGTGTCGGGACTTCCGTTTGATTGATGTTCGGTGCTGTAAGGGACTGACTTCAATAGCCCCAACTGTCACCGCCTAATGCCGCCCTTTACTTTTCTCCTGCAAAATGTCGATACTTAGCAAAATGCCTCTCTCTTTCGCAGAGGAGGAAAAAAATGACAAATTCCTACAAGGATCGCTTTAAAAAATGAACCGTGAAATTTTCGGGTCATACGTACTTTCGAGAGTAAATATTTCGGCTTTGCATGCTTTGTTTTTTAGTCGACGATAGTACAGTGGAGAGAGCCAAGAAATGTAGCCGGGACGTTAAGGAATTTTATGATGTATGAAGTGGAAAGTGCTGCATACAACGACCGCGGTACATTCGCGCAGTAAGTGGCATAAAATTGCACCAATTCATAAATCGTACATTTCAAAATATAATTTTTATTGCGAAAATTAAAAAAAAATCTCAGCTGAATTTTTCGTATTTCAATAACGCACCATTTTGCATTTCAACGGTGCCTAGTTTGAAAAAAATATTCCCCGCGGACTCGTGATTTATATACGACGGCTTCCCTGCAAAAGATTTACAAGAATTGCTCTCATATTTTATATTACGTCTACGTATAAAATAATTGTTGCCTTGAAAGCGCCACTTGCAACACATTTCACAATCGTGCAAAAATGCACGAGTAGTATATGCATGGAAAATCCGTCTCGTGAAAATTTGAAGGGTCCGACACATGCAACATTTCATTTTTTAGAATTTCACATCACCAAAGCAAAATGTTTCATAGTATGATCGAATATTTCGAGTGAATATTTACAATACATTGAAATCAAAATATTTGAAGTTTTTCGATACAAAATGAATTTTTCAATATAAAAATTTTCCACGTCATAATTTCAATTTTCAAGTCTCATAAAAAATATTTAAATATATTTAAAACTAGCCAGTAACCAAACATTTATCGAGGCTCTTTGGACCTTAAATCCGATTATGAACTGTTGTATAGTATGTATTTCTTGTTCCCGTTTCGAAGTAAATCTCATTGTGTATATAGGACATTTTAATTTTTGCTACGGATATGCTATAAAAAGACACCATGACAACTGTTAAATGATTTAAATCTCATTATTTACAATATTTTAAATCAAAAGTATAAAATGTGTAAAATGCATAAACCTTCCTAGACAAACATACATACAATAGCTCTATAAAGGATCAACCGTTTAGAGGTCAATAAATAACACACATACAGAAATAAATTCATTTTAACATGAGATATGATTGAAAGACTATTTATTCCGAAATAATTTATTCAAATCGAAAATAATCAATAGTACGATAATTGTTATCAGGTGTCACTTTATTCCAATCACACATTAATATACCACACAAAATACATCTAATTTAAAATTTCATACCAAACTACATTGTAATTTGAAACATTTCTTTAGGTACATTCATTTTTATTTACATAGAAAATATTTTTCGATCAATTCGATGAATGTTGAGCCAATTTTCCCTACACCAACTCCATATACGTACATATGTTATGTCTGGACGACCGCGTGCAATTCATCGGATTTTCCGAGTTTTTCCGGGCGCAGCCGCCGCTCGGGGAAAACGATTTTTACGATGCGCCGTAAATGATGAGTGCTAAAATGGAAAATTGCGTTGTTTTCCCACAGTGTCGGACGTAATATGTTGCGTACACTTTTATTAGGCGGACCGAAATAAACAATCAATGAAAATTCGGAAAACCCGAACCGACGTGTGTCGGGGGATGAAAAATTCAATCTCTCTTCGGGGTCATGTTTATGAAGCAATCTCGCCGTGTAAGATTAAGCGGGTTTCAGCCCCGGGATATTCGCTAAACCTCATACCCACGAGATCTGGATGGAGGACCGACCTCTCCGAAGATGATTATCTTAAGTCAACTCACCCACGGATAGATATACCCTATCAAAAGAGGATTTAGATAACCGCCAACAGCCATTAATTGGATGCGTCGACGGTCTTTGAAGCTTTCTCGGTTTAAAACTGACGAATCTTGAAAACGGTGGCGTGGTTAGTTCCCTTCATATCTTTTGATATCTCACTCCTAGTCTCGAACCAGAAGATTTTTCAAGAGAGTGATTTTAAATTTTGTAAGCTAGTGTGTGATAAAGATGGCTTTTGCTCATTGTCGGTATACAATTACGTGAGAGGTTCAAGTCGTTCTTGCAAAATATTTCATTCAAACTCGTTTGATTTTTTAGATGTGAAGTTTCTGAAAAGAATGAGCGATATATTCAGCTGATTCTTCGATGTTTTTTGAAAAGAATTTCAAATGCGATACAGTTAACAAGCTGACATAGGTCGTTTGAGATTCGTGTCCACCGTTTTTAATGAGCTGGACTCGCATGAAAGGATTCTCTTTGCAGAGACGTTGAAATCGTCTAATGCAAACGCTCTTTTGAATTCGTTCAGAATGCAGTTGGTGAAAGAAAAGAGTCGCTTGAAAATGCAAGCGCTTCAATGAGGAATGCTTCAATTCGTCATTATTGCGATTTTTATCTCGCCCCTCGAGTGGCTTATTTCGGTTCGATTCTAGGGCTTAATTAGCTGACTATGCCAATTCGGTTTTATTTGATATTCGTTCGAATTTATATTACTTTTATCAAAATATTCTGCGAAATAATTAAGTTGAAGCTTTTTAACTGTGGCGGCTTTGGGTGAAATTTCGTCCACTCTCTGCGGCCATTTCTCTGTGTCCGAATATCATTAATTTCAGTCGTTATGCTTAATTTTAATTAAAACCCTTATTCTATGCTTAGAATTTCATAAAGGAATTCGTATATTATATCTCTTACATGCGAATTCAAAGCGCATATAAAACGAAATGAATTATTAAAATGAACACGTTCCGTTTCAAAGTAACCTTCCGCGAGATAACTTAATTACCAAAAAATATGAAAGTATGTAAACATCTTTCGACATTTATTAAAATATACAAAATTCACGTTATTTCGAGCAGAGGAATGCTAAAATATCTCATTAACGAGGAAAACTTATTTTCATGAAATATCGTTATCTATTAATTACTCACTTTAAACGTTCTGATTAAAATGTAAATAGGTATAAATTCGTCAGATGTATATAAAAATATTTAAAAACTTTAACTTAGACTTTAAAAAGTTAGATGAAATAAGTTTATACCTATAAAATGAATATTCATCTATCGAGAAAATAAGTTAATCTATTTCGTACCCGAAAAATCGATCATCGAGTTACTCAACTACGTATCGAATCAAATATTTATACACGAGTAAATACGATATAATACTATGAGATTATAATGAAATAAGCATTCACTCAAAATCAATAAAATTCACAAATCGGATTTCATGAAATCATTCAAATCTGAACACCCATATATCACAATCGAATAATCCAAAACGCATTGGAATAGTACAGATTCGACACAATCGTCTTCGTTACGTATGCAACAGAACTCGATTCCGAAGATCGCTCTTCGTATTTGCCCACATCTAGTTCCTATTCCCAATCGAAGACTTCTTGCAACTCCCAAGAATTGCACAACAGCACACCTCTCGAGAACATTGTATCTCCCACCTGCAAACCTCAACAGAGAGAATCTGCAAATCGACTAAAATCGAATCGTACAACGGTGCAGTGGTTAACGAATCCATCGAACGAGATATACGCTAGAGATGGAACATGGAAAACATGGAAAAAATGGAAAATCGCATTCGTGCAAAAAAAAATCGTTGCTATTTCAAAACGTCCCCGGTGAGCTCCGACCGACATCATATCGGAGAACGCTGAGACAGAATCCATTAAATTGATTGATGTATCCATTCGACGAACGTTCACGCATACTACTCACATATAAAGAGATATTAATGCATTAAAATATTATTCCGAGATGTTTCGGAGTTATGAAAAATCGTAGGAATTCCGCACGAGGGTGTCTAGACTCCGGAGTCGGGGGACGGTCGTTGTATCGGTTCAGCGAATCGAAGTTATTCCATATTGTTGTTTTGTGAAATTTCTGTAATATAAAGTTCAGTTTATTTGAGAATTTTTAGATTCAAAACAAAAATTTGAAATTCCTTAACGGATTTTAATTTTGCAGTGAATCTTTCCAGGATTATTGTGAACACATCTGGGAAGGTTTCTGCATCGTTACATTTTATAATTTAAGGGATTTCTTGCTTTGACGTTTCAAGGGAGGGCTTTTTTCGTAGCCCAGCTGTAGCAATATTATACATGAGTAAGAAGTCCATTGAATTTCGAGCAACGTCGAGTATCAGAAACTAGTTTAACATAAATACATTCATCAAAGCGATAAGCTGATATCTAACAGTTGAAATATAATAAAATAACTCATTCATTTGCATAAAATGAAAAAGATCAAATTTTCTATATCTGTAGAACGAAATAATATTTGAATTGCGAAATTCCCAGACCTGCATAATGCGTATTTCTCGAATCTGCACCAGATGCATATTTCATCGACTTTACAACGGCAAAATCAGAGTCGCATCAGATTATGCATTCCATCTTTATATTTATATATAATATTACACATTTGACTGTCAATCGGATCTTGCTAGAGCGATGAACATATCCGATTCGCAAATTTGAATATCCGACATATCGCTGGAATAAACAACCGATATCGAAACGATAATTTCCCATAATGGCCCAACGATAAGTTTTCATCGACTGCCGATGATTTATCGAATCTTCCAAGTTTCCCAACAAAGTTTCTTCGAGTAGCACTTGCAACGCGAGAGTCAATATCCGATCTAATGCATTCGGAGAGTGTGAATTTATCGCTTTCGAAAATTTGCGAATATCAATTGCAAGGAGAGAAGGCCTTTAAGCCATAATCGAGGGGGAGTCGGGCGCATAAGTGGGCATTTGTCTCCCGTTTTAAATTGTCTTCGCAGTGACAGAAACAAAAAACACGACTCCTTTAAGCGACATTGAAAGATATCCTCGGATAATTGAAAAAAGGAGGCCGCTGAAGAGTCTGCGAGACGCTGGAGCTAAGAACGTTACTCTTCCGATAAATTCGTTGTCATTTTTATGTTGTCATCGCTCCAATTAAAAACGATCGCGTCTGAATGAAAGTCGCATAAAAATCGAGTTTGTTTTAATGCCGAGGCTTAAGCGTCTCTTGGCATTCGTAAATTTTGCTAATTAGACTTTTGGAATAATCATGTTTCAGAGTAATGATCGTTGAATTATACAAAAATGTTTCATCAAAGAAATTGTACTTATAATCTTGGAAATTTTGATATACAATTGTATTCGAAATTAAGATAGATGTCCTAAGTCGAAGTATGAAATAAAATGATGTTATTGTATATTAGTTTGTATTGTAGAATATAAGATCCAAATTTTTTTTTTTAAGAAATGAACGGATTTTAATCGGTGCATAATTTTCACATTCAACGGTATTATTGATAAAATTGAATACGTTAAATATTATACTACATGTACCAAGTAAATCGAAATGATAAAAACACAATTAAACCATTCTCATATTGATGAGCACAATTAATCACTTCATTTTTGGTAAAACAATAGAATAAATGATATTCCATACAATCGAAATGTAATATTTCAAAAAAATATACACGCACTTTTGAATTGTTAAGAATCATTCGCTTGAAACAATTGAATGTGGAACGACGAAAACGTCAAATTGCAATCCTCGGAGACAGAATTTTCATGGAATTCGGTAAATTCTTCGTATTTTCCTGCGATAATTTTCATTATTAAATGCATTGTTTTATTCAGAGCGGCTAGCGTACAGAGCTCTGGGGCCAATTTCTTTATTTTGTTCTCGCGAGGACAGGACGAATAAAGGGAGCGTGACGTGCCTCGCTCTGAATACCAAAGAAAAACCCCCTCAAGAGAATAAGAAAGCCATTACCAGCTGCGAACAAGCACTCCTCCAATCACATTCAGATATTTCAAACCCCAATCTGATATGGAAATTCGCGCCAAAAGTCGGAAACGTGATCGGCGCCGTTTTTCCCAATTCGAATTCGGACCGTGACGTTCGCGCATTATATTTACGATTGGTAATTATTCGATTCGGAAAATAAACATGAATATTATGATATTTCCAGAGACGAAAACGCCGAGCGAAAATGTGACAGATGAATGTATGAAAAATCGGTGACGCATCGAAAATTCGCAGCGCTCACAAAGGCTGTCATAATATGACGAATTCACGGACGATCTATGATATATTTATCATAAATCAAGTATTATATTCGGGGGGATTTTCAAAATCGAATTATCATTTCGTATAAAACGAAAAGAAAAATTTTCGGCGGGAATATTATTACTCGCGATCTCCATTTCCAGTCTCCAATTGGTTTATAAGATCAGTAAATTTCATCCCCGAAAGGGGACTGAAATAAAATTACATCGCAAAGTTTCGCTCCCAATTAAATAAATCATCTAAAATTGACCGCGGTTCACGAAAACTTTGCGAGGCATAAAGTTTAACCTTTTCGGTGATCCCCGATTATCCGACCTCAATGGGAAAGTTCCATTTTCGATAATCTTATTATTGCGTTTGGGAAGGGAAAAAAATGCTTCCGGATCCATTTGTTCGTATGTGATATAATTACAAATTGATGCGAACGATTCTATTTGCTACAAACATCACGTACTTGTGTTGTACAGCGAGTTTTTCCAATTATTTCATAACAATGCGTACGAGTAATACGAAATATGGTTGAATCATTTCAGTAAATGTAATCATTTTTTTTCCACCGTAGACAAATTGAATTGTATAATACGTTCTCTTATAATCGGATTCGATTTATGACAGTTCAATTAATGTGTTATTAACGATATGAATTAAATGTTAATTCAAAAAACTGCGTGAGCGTTATCAATTACGGTTGATAAAATTGTATTAATGTCTGCGTTGTATTACAACCAGTTTTCGAAATGAAACGAAATCGTACGAAAACAAATTTTCCGAGAAACGTTGAATTAGAAACAAACATCACGTGGCAGTAACAAGCGTTATGTTTTACGTATATCAAGAGTTATTAACAGGTGCGTACATTTCCAGGAATTTAATAAAAACGAAAAAAACGAACGCGAACATATTTTCAAACAACACAAATGTTATTTTTTTATAATAAAATTTGCAAACAAACTCAATTCAATTTGTATTTTACACTCCCGACATACGAAAATATTGAAATTCTTCACAGTTTCTAAAAACGAAAACCACACTTCGAACAATATTAAACCGCACCCGAATCAATCCCTCACAAGCGCACTCTTGAAGCATAATGGCATCACGTACAAAAGTACAAAACGAAAAACGTCCAAAACACACCATCACAAGGACCACACTTCGCATAGCAATACTTCGCATCCTTCCACCAGTCGCTTTCGACCCCTTGAAAATTTTAAAGGCCGTTTACTCGCGTGCTAGTCTCACTTTGGCTAAAGACGCATTCACACAAACTGGGACGATTAATTAAAATTTGTATGATGTGTATAATTGTGTACAAGCGCTTACGATTCGAATTTATCATCTGTAGTAGGGTATTTATTTGGATAGTTTAGTATTAAAAGGTTGAAAATCGGACATTAACTAGTTGTAAGGGTGTGAAAATCATTATGATTTTTTTTTTGCTTATTTGATAGTGAAATACTAATTTTAGAAAATAATATTTTTTCATAGTCGTACCTCGTTTAACGCGATTACTTCTTACGGTTTTCTTAATACTTTTGCAACTGCAACTACAAAGTTAGAATTTTATTTATTTTGTGCACTTTCCTCACATGAAAATCTATCATTATTTTTCAAATATAACTGTAATTCTTTAGTTTGTTCATTCTATAATTTTCTAATTTCAAATATTAGAAGCAGGTCACTCATTCGATATACATATAAATGTTAATATCCTAAATTCGCTTAACCCTTACACCAATTTGACATAAATCATAACCTAATAAGAGGTTTTTCGTAGTGAAAAATCTAAATCTTGAACTAATTTTTAGTCTATACATATATTTATTTATTATATTAACAAAAATGCAATAAGCAGATTGTGAATTCACCTCAGTTTTCTATTCGAACTCTAAATTCTCTATCAAAATTAGTCTCTTCGAACAAGAAGATGAAAGACATTATTTTTTTATTTATTTATTTAAAAACAGGCAAAGCCCAAATATTACAATGAAAACACATATACATATGTACATAATAATATATAAATAACATACAAACATATATCTATACATAGAGCAAAAAACAAAATTTATGATAAATAACAAAATAAAAATTATTAAAGAGCAAAACTCTCTCCCCTCAGCGGCAAAAAGAAATTATTAAAACATCTGGAGTTTAAGAAAATATCAAAATCAGACAGATGGTTCAAAATTCTGATCGCAATACTGAGAGGAGAGAATCTGATAAGATTAGTTCTGGCTGCAGGAGGAAGGAAAAGTGGAGAGTGTCGGAGAGAGGAATTTGGAACATACAGATTTAAAAGGACCAGGATTTCAGGGAGATGTATTAAGCCTCCAATTATGGAGTGGAAAATTTTAATCAACAATGAGACAATCTTCATGTGATACATAAATAGAGCATTATAAACCACATATTATCATTTTCACCCCCATACAAAAAGTCAATTAATCGCCAACACACAAATGAAAAGCCTTAACCACATTCACAATTTCCATCGTATTACCAACCTTACACCTTCTCCAAACAAAACAGATTCCATCGGCACAATGAGAACCAGGGGACCCGAGGGCGCACTCCTCGCGACGAACGGCTCCTCCTCGGGCCCCCGAAATCGAGGGCCCCCGGCTTAACGACCCCCGGGCCTGCGCCCCCGCATAACGCGCATTGTTGCCGGAAAAGCCGGATGCTGGATGTGTGTCGCGGTAAATGATGATGTCTCGTGTCTCCGAAGGGTTGCGTGATTCGCCGCATGACGAGGGGGACGTTTTTAATGCGAGGCAATAACTCGCGTCGTTGCTGAATTTCTGAGCGCTTTTTGTTGTCGGGTTCGCATTGTGTTGAGGTCGAAGCTCGAAGGTTTTGGGTGAAAGGCAGGTATTTCTAGTGCAAAGGTCGTGTATGACGACCGAAAAGGACAAGGGGTACTAGTGACTTTGCGGTGATTTCGAGAAAAGCGCACTCAAAGTTAACCGTGTACCTACATGTATTAGGAGGTCGACTGATTTCATGATATATTGAGGCATACGTTCCAAGTTCGTTTATATCCTTTTGCCACCAAATATATGAGCGTGCATAAAAGCGATTCCTGTACTTAACTCAATTTTGGAGCGTTACATGGATACACAGATTAGCGCTATTATATAGTTAGAATCAATTCAATTCCCAAACAGGACACATGTTATGTTGGCTGCATTGACGAATGTTCTTAAATCTGCAATGTTCATGCATTATGTGAACGTCGCATAGAATGCTAGCAAATACTAGATTAGAAGTTCTGTAGAGTAATATCTGCGTATTGAAGATGGTGCTAAAATCGATCAAAGTCATTCGATACGTAAAGTTGGAGTTGAACAAGTTCAAAAACAGTAACACCTTTTTTGAATAAAATATTCAAATGTAACTATCAATTGAAAAAATCAACGATTGACTTTTCATCAAGATCCGACTAGTCTCAAAATCAGCATCATTAGCTCGACGCGGCATGCACAAATACTTTATATGCTATACAGAAATGAAATCGACCACAAAAGTGAACACTAGATCTTGACTATTTCGGAAATGGCCAACCAATTTTAGATTGTTCTAGCTTCTGGCATCAACTGAGACATGTACGAAGTCGAAACTAAAAACGAAATGTGCAGTGTATTTCTCTCACGTTATTCGTTTGTCGATTCGGTTTGTGTTCAATGGGGGGTGGAAAAAAAAAAGATGCTGTATGTGAAAATTGCTAAAAGTACGTGCGATTTTTTAGGTCTCTGTGCAATCTTATTATAAAGCGTTCTGTTATAAATGAATATGGCTGCGATTTTTTTGCTCCGCTTTGCTTTTCTCAATTCGATATTGATCTCATCTCGCGGTCTTATTTGGTGTCTGGCCTGGTTTTTTTCGTTATCTCGAACATCCGAAAAAACATGGCCCCGTATATAAATCGGCATAAAAACGAAAAAAATATTCGAATTTAGTTTCATTTTTACAAGTAAAACTACAATCGTAAACGTTAGTACATTCGATAGTTTATCACGATCTCAGAACAGAAAGGAAACGAATGCGTATACACAACTTCCCATTTAATTTTCTATGAGGCAGCGCAAGAAAGTTTCTCATCTCTTGCTGGAAAAAAAAAGAGTCGACAAACTAAAAGGAGCGCCCGAATAAAAAACACAAACGGACGCGGAAACTTTCCGAAAAGCGAACTGTTCAAAGTTTCGCATTATGACACCCATGCCACGCACGAACCCTCGCCCGCATCGGAACGAAGGACGATTCGACAAAACCCAAAACTGGAAAACCAATTAGGCTAAAAATACACTGCGACTGAAATCTTTCGATCCGAAGTTTATTCTCGAACGAGCGTGAAAAACAAGCCTCGTTCTAATCCATCCGTTCGCCGAAGACGTGTAGCGCGACACATCCTCGCCTGAAAACTCCTATTCATTTTTCTTCATTTCTCTTTTCCTCCATTAGTGTTCATTTTGTTGCCGGTAAGCCCGCTTGTCATTTATCATCCTGCGAACATGCGACGAAGGTTTCGTCTCCAATCACCCCCCTGGTCTCCCCGTGTCTGCGTGACGGTAACGGCCTGCCAGGACTTTTTGACTTTTTCCTTTCACCTTGTCTTTCAGATGAAAATTTTCAGAGGAAGAAAGAGCGAAAAATTAGCGTCGAGATGAACGATCTTTTTCTTTTCGCTTTTGTACTTGCGGCGATATTAAATTATTGTAATATCGCGCTGCGCCCACGCGTTTCGTTTCGGTGCTCGGTGATCTGAAATTTGTTAAAATGTCGAGGGGAATAATTGATAGATGTTTTACGTTTGTATAACAATCTCTGAAAAATTACTTTATTGTCTAATTCATAAATATATACATAAACAAGATTTACATGGAACACAAAATTCAATATAAATATGTATATGAAAACATATGTATATACACATAAATTATTTTGAGATTTCATTGATATGAGCATTAGCCAAATTAAGCCAAACTTCACCGTAAGTAAAGTCAATAAGAATGTTTCAAGTATTACGAGGTTTCCATTTTTTTTTTACTTTTCGGAATCTAAAAATTCCCAAAATTGACATTTCTTACATCCCTATCACAGAATAATTAAAAAAAATATCTTTTTTTTCTCAGCTATAACCATATTATGACTACGTTCTGTGCTATCTATAGCTTAATTAATTTAGAAAATCAGAAATAATTATTACGCTATTTAAGAACATTCTGATGATTTATCGTATCGATATTTTCACATTTTATAAATACATGTATTGAATTGCATGGCGGACATCTATATATCATTATAATATAATACAATGAAAATAACAAAATGCAGAATTTACACGCATATTCAAGAATAAATACAAAGGAAATGCGTTTAATGTCTAAAGTACATGAAAGAGGTGGATTTAGAAACTGGCTTTACACTATACAATATCAATAAGTATGTATGTAGGCGTATATAATCAATCACACAAGATTCAACGTTAACGAAGATCGATGAAAAACTTAAAACCTTTAAAAATGGAATGGAAATGTGTCCAGTCTTAAGTTATTAGTTTTTCATAGATATATATAGTAAATTTAAGGAGCAATAATTCCGTAAAAATAGAATAAATGTTAAAATGTGGAGAATTATCTCACACTACTAATCAGAAAATATACCTATGATCTGGATTAATTTACCCAAAAACACAATGAACCAACAAGTCAAAATAAAATTTTAATAAAATATGAGTACAAAAATATAATATTATCGAGTAATTAGTGAGATTAGAGATATTAGTAAGATGTTATTTCCGATAAACGTAACCTGTTCCGTCGATTATGATTAGACTTTATTTCTGAATATGCATTAGTAGCATTACAAATGTTTTAATAACTTATTGATATCCGAGAGATATGTAAAGTGATACAATACATATGTAATGATTTCCCAAAAACCTTATACACAAAAATGTTAATAATGTATATTGTATATACAAATCGCATTTAATGCGGATCCATAGGTATATTATTTAAAATTTCTAAGCAGATTGTGCAAAATTCCCTTATCCACAAAATGAACCAAATCGAGTTATTATTATATTTTTTCTCATACTAATAGTAAAAACCACCATCGATCCACATGCATATGCACAAAACACCACGCACTGGACAATCGAAAGAATCTCTGTGGACACGAATAAAACTTTAACAGGAAGTCAGAGCGCCATTAGACTCGGCCATAACACTTTGTACATCTTCGTAACACAGTGGGGACTAGAAGAAACACACAACACACATTACTGAATGGATCGAATCGGATCGAAACGAACGCAATATGTATCTGAAAATTGGACAAATACCTTGAAATCGAGCGGAGAGAAAGCGTCTGCGAGCAAATCTCTGCTGGAGTCCCCAACGCCCCACTAGGGTGGTAATCCGTGCACCCGGGCCGACAAGAAATTGTGCAAAATGAATACTGCTGGTTTCGGACTACCTTCCATGTCCAGTTCCTAAACGAAACCACCGATCAGCCCTCGATTCAAGCAATAGTGCAATTGTGAGCCATCATTTCAACTTTGGATAAGGCTTACAGCTGTTGAATTCTGTCAATTGGCAGGTTGAAATGATGGCTCTGAATTGTTCAAATGGAAGACTTACTATTTCTCCTTCGTCTCCGCCGAAGTCCAACCAAAGTAGACGTTCGCCATCGTCTGCTGATGATCGAAGACGATGGAAGGGTGCTCTCCATAAGACTCGTCCTCCTGCTCTTAAAGCGGCACCGCCCTCGTAATGAAGCCACAGTTGAGCACTTCTGCCCAAATGTGCGCAAGCTGTCGAAAAATTTAGTTATTTAGATGATTTTCTTCGATGAATGGGTTTTATTTGGAATTTCTACGAAAATAATATTGGATAAATCAGTTGTATATTTCCATTGAATCTCTAAGCAGACTACGGTTGAAATTTTCCCATTTCCCTTAACTTTACTTCTTGACCTACTTATTCGGCCGAAATCGCTCGAACCAATGGTAACCGCTCAAATATTTATAGATATCAATCTTCTCGAAGGCACACGAAATATTGAAAGCGCAACTTCGTCTTTGACAATATCGAACTATTTTGAAGCCGAAAAAAATCGATAGCGTAGCCTACTCAAATAACGAGACATCGATCCAACCACAACTGGAGACAATCATCCAACAAAGGTTTTCAAACAACTTATTTACTGACGAAGTGGGTGTAAGATTGGATGTTGAAATAATATTTTCATGTTCGATATCCTCTAGTGCAATCTTAAGAAAATGATTGATGTGACATAGCTGCAGTGGCTTTAAAGTACAGATTTCAATTTGGGTCGCCAACCTTCGCAAGCAGAAGGCGTAGAAAGAAGAAGGCTGAACCTTTTCCGAGTACTTTATTTCAGCAAGATTTGTTTGAGCAAATTTTAAGGATAGCAACTCGAAATAGTATTTGCGCTAGATCTCTATAAATTAGTATACGAGCTGCCACTCGCTTTGTCGTCGCATCACTCGCCTCTATCCCTTTCTGATACATGCAAAAAATGGTTAAATATAAACTTATAAGCCAGTGAGCTTAACGGCAGCACAAGTAGCAGTGGCAGCACGAGTAGCAGTGGCAGCACAGTAGCAGTGGCAGCACGAGTAGCAGTGGCAGCACGAGTAGCAGTGGCAACATGTAAACAATCATAGAAAAAATGTACTCACGGAAGACGAACTCCTTTTGGTTGACGACGGCCTCGTGCGCCCCCGAGACGAGGGCGCCCGCCCACGCGGCCAGGTCCCTGTGCGTCTCCGCCCTCAGAGATCGCTGCAGCACTCCCCTGGCCGTGCCGCAGCGGACGGTGAGCACGAGGCCGGCTGCGGGGGCGCGCGCCCACCCCACCAGCCTCAGCGCCGCCAGGGGCAGGCACTCCGCAGGGGAGCCCCAAGCCTCCACTGACCACGGGGCCACCTCGTACAGCCTGTGGAAATCGTTTGTGTGTTGAAAAATGGGAATCGTAGTACTACTATTCATCTCGGTCAATATTTGTAAACAAAAACCGTAGTACTACGATTCACCTCGACTTCCATTTGAACTCGGGAATCGTAGTGCTACTATGTACAATTTACGTGATTACACTAATTTTGTCCGCTACAGAATTTTGTATTTAATGCATTGAAGTAGCATTAAAAAAATTGATGAAAATGCAGGTGAAATCGAATGGAACATTTGGTTTTTCAAAACGTTTATTTTTTAAGATACGAGAATATTTGACGACTGAAAATGTCAAGGGGTACAAGTGACTTTACGGTGATTTCGAGAAGAGCGCGTTCAAAGTTGACCCTGTACCTACATGTATTAGGAGGAGGTCAACAGATGTGATGATATATCTCGGAACGCGTTCCGAATTCGTTTATATCTTTTTGCCACCAAATAAATAAGCGTGCATAGAAGCGATTCCTGTGCATAGCTCAATTTCGGCGAAAATGTCACTTGTACATCTTGGCCTTTTCAATCGTCATTTAAAATACACAATAAAAATAAGAATTATTTCATTTAAATTAATTAGAAAAACAAATACATATTCACGCATAAACGTTTCATTTGTCTTTTTTTGATAAAACAGTATAAGAGCGTCATGAAAATTCCACTCATTGAATATCATAGCTTCATTAAACATTCTGCAATGCTAATATAACTGCAATACGGAACGACTAAAGATAATAATACAGTGCAATGATACGATCGTAAACGATCGATCCGACGAGAATGTACACAATTCCGATGTGTTGCGTGTAGGCCGTACGTCGTTATTGTTCCGTTAAATTGAGCGACTGAGTTGAATGGGTCGTTTGAAATGCGATGAACCAACATATGTGTAGTTTTACTTGAATTGTGTCAAATGAGTGCTCTGTTCGACACTTCGAACACTTGAATTCATTCGACATTCAATAAAATAGTGAATTACACAATTAGCAAAATTGACAAATTGATCTTTGTCAGACTTTTTCGATTCTTTGTACCGTATTCCAAGTATGATTTTCAAGTAAAGTATCTCGGACAGTATTTCTCTTCGGTTCCCAGTTAAAAGTCCATGAGTTCTAACATGCGATTGAAAAGCTAAGCCATCCACTTTGAACGATGCCGAGATGCGGACAGATCGAAGAGATTCGACACGAATGCAAAAGAGACAAACGCCCGACCGCACCTCGGGTAAACCCATAATTCACGGGGGACGAAAAGCGTAATCTTTACATTTACACGGTCGTATCGATTTTACATTAACACGAGAGCACGCGCGCACTCCCTCCTCTATATCGAGAGAACGAAAATTGAAATGAATGTAAAATACCGCACCCGCCGAAAAGTAAATAAATCTCTCTCCCGCATCCGAATGCGGCGAAAAGCCGAACGCGAAAGAAAACGATATAATATGATGAAAATATAAAACGACGCCTTTTTTATATCATAGCAATACACAACGGAACGGCCGTTGAATCGTCGGCGAAAGTTTCTCGTCCCTTTCGTCGATAATGGCCCTCCGGGAGAGACAATGGAAGGTACTGCCTCGTTCCGGGACGAAGCTCTCCGGAAAATAAACGAAAAGCTGCCTCGAATTAGATATTCCTCGAATAATACATAATAGAATTGAAAGCCTCGAAACGAGCGGCACTCTTGGAAAAACCTTTCCGCGTTAACGCCTCGCAAATCGGAAAATTATCGTCGGACTCGGAGGAGATGCGTTGTTGTTGTGTTGTCGAAATCGTAAATAGACAAAATGAGAGATTGATGAATCTCACCTGAGTTCTGTGTCTGTGATTGCTGCGAACACCGGCTGCCATCGATCTGCTTCTTCTGAGCTTTCCGAACTTGCTGAAAGACTCGTCTGTGAAAAGAAAATTTATTTTATTCGAATATAAAAGAATTATGAAATGAAATTCGATTCAAGTGCGGTAAAAACTCAAACACGAATGGAACATGGCTATAAATTCGAATAACACAGCCTCGCGAGATCTCACATTCTAACAATTACATATTCAACGGAATCTGACTAAAACGTCTGCAGTTAGCACTGAGCAAACACTTTTCACAAAGCCTGGAACAGTCAAAATGCGGCAGTGACCCGACTACGATTGTAAACACGAATCGTACAACAGTATATTTCGAGATTTGTACATTTGCGAAACCCTTTCGCATACAAAAATATTAGATATTCAGAATATATATTCAGGGGGATAAATGATGTCTCGTGAAACCGCTTATTTTATTAAGCGAAGGAACGAAGCGATATCTCAACGGGACGGTACAAAAAAAAAACGGGAAATATCTCATTTCAAATGCATCTCCCATCCCAATTATGTTAATGTTATTAAGACACTGTTTACGCTGCTTTGAAATATGAACGTTTATTTCAATCTAAATGTATGATGAATTAAATTACCAGAGAGGAATGTTTATCTGACATTTTATTCATTTATTTGAACAGCCAAAAACACAATTATTTGAATTAATACTATACAAAATCATAGAGATCAAGCAATATCAGAGCTAAAGGTCAAAGATAGTGGTAGATGAACCACACATTGAATGATCAGCTAATTTAAGTGAAATGAGTCTTCATGACTAGATAGTCGGGTTCAAAATATAAAGTTTTTTTAAGTAGATGTGAATAATTCATATATTTTCAAAAAATATGCGAACGTAACGGCGTGTCCAGACTAGGGCCGGCGGCTTCCAGCGGCAAAATACAAAACATGCCATATATTTTTTATCTTCATTCATTTTATATTTTATCTCAATCTATTCCAATTGAAATCTTATTTTACTTGAATTAAATGAAAATGAAGTGACAATGTATGAAGATATAAAATATATGGCATATTTTGTATTTTGCCGCTGGAAGCCGCCGGCCCTAGTCTGGACACGCCGTTATGATTCAATTTGATGCGATACCTATACGGCCGCCATCTTGAACTCTCAAAAATGTCTGACTAAACACCGTTTTATAACATAAAAACATAATTTTCACATCACAACATACATTTTCAAGACCAAGGAATGCAATAATGAGGAATGAACCTGTGAATCCGGATGCCTCCTGGCCAGCCAGCCCATCCTCCTCAAGTCTCCGATGAGGGGCGCCAGGGCAGTCCTCGCGTGTGCCATCGCAGCCCTCTGTGCCCTCCTGACTCCTGCTGCGAGGGCACGATGCCATCTCGCTGCTGCTGCTGCATCCGGAGCACGCAATCTTAGAGCGTGAACTCCGTCTGGTGAATGGATTTCTAATGTTCGACCCTCTGGAAGAAAATCGTATCGTTAGTTATTCGGAAATTCAATGATTTTTTTGATGTAGATTGCATTTGAGGAATCTAGAAGTTATGAGGTATTAGTGATAATTTGAATAGAATGAAGATTTTTTTTTCTGATTGTGAAGGTTTTAAAATGAAAAAAGGTGTAGGGATATTGTATAGTACTTTTTGATATTTAATTGTTATTTTAAAAATTTGGTCGCGTGCACTTGAGTAATCAATGTATTCAAGGAAATGTCGACAGTGTCGATTCGAATGAACAAGCAATGAGTAATGCAATTATTCAATATTAACCAGATACATAGACGATGTAAATAATCAACTGATAAAAGTCGAATTTTATAAATTTTAAATGAAATATTTTTCATATTTCTAGAATAAAAATCGCTTATTCAAAGTATTTCCGAAAAGATTTCATTAACAACCTGTATTGATGAATCTAAAAATATTAATAAGCCATTTGAATTGGAAATTTTGTGTAAGATTGATGACTGCACGTGTCCAACATTAAACTTATACGTCTATTATAGATAGAATTCGGTTTCTTCATTTTGTTTTCATCGTCGAAACATGCTTTGAATGCAAATTACATCTGTAAAGGTCAAGATGAGGTCTAGGTCAGCTGGAATATGCCAATTTGAAAATGAAGAATTACACGTAATCGAGCAATCATCACTTATGATATGTCAAGGACACGCGTGCTCAAAGCCATCAACCATTTTATGTACGTTTTTCTAACCAACAATAGCCAATTTCATGATACATACTAGAGAACTAACGTGTTCAGATCCTTATTGCCAAAATCGAATCTATAATTGCAACCGTAACCAATATGAGAAAAACCTCCGAGAAGGATGTAGAAACGTGATAAAAACAGTTTATTACTTTGTTTACTCGTTTGAACAACAAAAAACTGGTTATTTTTTAAACAAATTAACATAAAAAGAATTAATTGATTCAGAATTTAAATCGGCATCGATATTCGAAAACGCGAATGGAAGATATTTCGAAATATTTTCAACATGCTTACAACTCAAATCGAAGAAAACCTTATAATATTTTCTACAATCGTAATTTTCACGCTGATAAGGCTAACAAACCCTGCTGATAAAACTCACAATGTCAACAAATTAAATGAAAATACATTCAGAGCGTAAACTGACAACAAATTTGTTAATTTATTTAAATTTTCCATCAAACAATAGCCCGTCAAAGAACGGATCCGCCACACATTATACGGTGAAATTTCGCACGTTTTCAACTCTAAAACGAAATAAAACAAGAATATGCGCATACACGCGAGTTTATCTGAATAAATACATACGTTTAGAAAAATACGAAATGCAAAAGAAGCGAAAAAGCCAATCAATAATAAACCCGTTTCACGCAGAGAGCGGCCGAGAAATAAAACGACTCATAAACTAGACGAAACGAAAGCACAATAGACGTTCGATGAATATGATAATGAAACGTGGAACTTTCAATATAAATCATCCTTGTCCGTCTAAATATCGAACGTTGTATGTACTTTCAATCGAGTAGAAAATCGTTTCGAAAGCTTAATTCTCGACTGGTTTTTAACGATCGGCGCTCCTCTCGAACGGTCTTTTATTCTAATTAATTAGAATCTTTGTTAATTTAATAATAATTTCGATTTGCATTAAGTGCGTAATGATTTTGCACATTGAATGTGTGGAAATTGTCTAAAATGACAGCTAGCAGAGGTATCCATTATACAGCTGTTGAATGTGGAAATCTGGTTAACCTTTTCGTTTTATGCAAATTTCTAATATTTAATAACGATAGTTCACTAAAAATACTACCGGTAATATTATATTATACGTTATATGCAAATAATATGGAATAAATATTAGACCAAATCAAACAACCAAGATAATACAGAAATTTAATACTGACTAAAGAATTGAAATTGAAGACAGCAGAAAATAGATAAACCATTATTGCACGATAGTATACAATGATTTAAGTTTTTGTATGTGTACAATAAGTAATCAAAAAAGTAATTAATGAATAGATTATACCTTGGTCTGGATGTCTAAGTCCTCGGGCCACATAAGCTAAGAGTAGAGGCACCAGACGGGCATCAGGTCTTCGGGGGCGCGCACTCGGGGGCGGAGGCGCCGAAGACAAGAAGCCCCTCTGAAGCTCCCAGCCCACTTCACTGATGATGCTGGCCGCTCTGAAGTATGGAGTCACCTCTCGAAGATATTTCACTGTGGATTGACGCAATTCTGTTAGTTTTGAAATCTACTATTCAAAGTTTCATTCGTGACTAATGCAATAGTGGAAATATTGTCTGAATTCGCATTGTGATTTTCATTTAAAAAAATCGTTTTATTTACCTCAACGAATCGGATGTAGCAATCAGCGAGTTGCGAAATTAACACGGGTCAAATAATTAACACGTTAGCGCAAATCGGCAGAATTTTGTAATTACCCGATAATATCGTCATTACACGTATATATCGAAATACGTATACGTATATTGTATTGTTATATGAACAGAGATCGAACGTAATTTTCGTTTCACGTCTTCGCAGAACGATTTAGCGGCGAGACGAAACAAAAGTAAATTTTAACGAAGTTCAATCGCGGTCAATTCGTACTGCCATAATGCGATGACGATCACGCAATTTCATCAAGATCAAATTGGCCGAAAGACAAATAAAGAAAAAAAAACGGTTTCGTAATCGAAAGCAATCAAAAAGACTTTCTCATACACTGTGGGAAAAAAAAGAATGACTATTTTTAAAACATTCATAATTAGTTCGGCTCCTCAATCGATTTCAGCTAGCTAAAAGTCTAATATTTGGCATATATTTAGTTTGTAATCTTGAAGAGGAAACATTTACTGTAGAAGATTTAATAGAGAGCATTATTGACTTCGACAGTTTTCTTGTATCTATGATATTTTTTGTACAAATCTAAAAAAATCTTGATCGAACACATTCAAGGATGAGGGTAAAAACTCACTCCTCAAAGTGTTTATCTTTCTAGATCGAATCGCTAGCTACAAGCTGAAATCGTGAACCCCTCTTTCGAGACTAAGATGCCGAACTGAGAAGAAAATAGTGCTCACATCATAGGAATCATACGTGTATTACTATATTTTATCTGAGCTCACCCTCATCTGAGTAATATGAAGATTGATAGTATGGGAAACAGTATTCGCATATCGATACAGTGTTATACGAGGAGATATTCGAGAGAACTTTCAGTAACGAAAAAACTAGTAGAACTATCGGTCCGTTGAGATTTCCTTCGACGTCGATTCAACCCCGAAGATAACTTTTATGTATATCATTGTACGTATGCAACTTCTATAACAGTGTACGCCAAATAGAATTCGAAGCGGAACGTGGAATACAAAACAGGTGGTACACTTTGTCAATTTCATACTTCTTGTGCAGTCGCTGAGTGCATTTTCCTGTAGTCGTGTTATTTTCGAACGAATGCGACACGATAATAAAAATGAAAATAAATTGTACGATAATTGAAACGAGAAACAATATCATATTTGAACGGTTTCATGGATTGAATTACTAAATACATAAAGATAAAATTGAACGACGCCAACGTGAATTCCTAACGCGGTAACTAAATGGAGTCGTCCGTTAGTCGAAAACTTTCGTTTCTTTTTTAGAAATTTGATACCAAAAGAGATCTTAAAGTACATGCATTTTTACAGCATCGTTAAAAAAATAAGACAAAACGCGTTATAAAAATATTGAACGACTTTGCACAAAATATATTTTATGAAAAAGGCCATCAAAATCCTTTTCCATTTATTTATAGCCTTGTCAATTTTAGCATATTTATTCACAGGCATTCAAACGTTTCACATGAAACGTTTCTGGTCTACACAAATGTTTGTGAACGGAATCTGTATGCCAATTAGAAATGACACGGTTTGCTTTATTCCAACTGAATCGAGGTGAACATTTTGAACATATCGGTCCATACGAAAATCATCAAACTCACATTAAACACAATGTGCACCTGGTATAAATTAAATGGAACGAATTTTAATGTTTTTTAAGCATTTTAGTCGTGACTAGAGAAAATTGACTGAACATGAGGGTATAAAACCGTTATGTGAGTGTCGGTGTATAGGTAGAAAATTAGATTAGGTACGGTAAGGTTGTTGGGTTAGAACTTAATTCTAGGTTGCGCAAAGTTGTGATAATGAATAAAATTGTACGAGTGTGATGATTTAGTAGATAGGTCAGTATCGGTGGTAATTTATTAGTATGTAAATAGGCCAAAATTGAGTTAAGTTAGAGATTTTCAATTTACTACCCCTTTATTATTGAATAAAATTATATTCCAATTTATCTCGGTTTAGACCACTGACCAAATACAGTGAAACTTCTTCTGTAAGGGTTTGTTTTCGTGTCGTTCGAGAATTTGTTGCAATTTTAGCAAAAAGATGATGATTCCGATTTTAATACTTAACAATAGTTGAAAATTTTTGTCAATAGAGTTTGACAGCTATACCTAACAGTAAATAGAACTAACGGTACAAACAAATTAGAAACTTGTCGAAAAAACAACTGTTAAGAAATTAAAATCACGTGTGGCTATTAACTAGTTATCCCAGCTCGAATAATTGGATAATTTTTCAAATATTTTCCTCGATACTAAAAGTGACCGATGTATTCATCGTTTGAGGTTAAATATGACGTCATATTTATTTATTTACAAAATCATCGAATGGTTCGTTAAGCAACGTGTCAACACGTTTTTCCCTATAGAAATTGACAGAGTTGCAATTACGATTTGAAAGATCAGACCGTAGATATTTGAAAGTTAACGAACTGTTCGAATTTCGAATCGAATCGGGAATGAAACGCCGACTTAGGTTATCGGCAACTGTCAAAATGACACCGTATTGTTTACCTTCGAGCTGCACGACCTTCCCGGCCCTCTTGAGCGCCTTGACGGCCTCCTCGTGGGTGGCGTCCTTCAGGTCCTCGCCGTTCACCGAGAGGATCGCGTCCCCGACGTACAGCTGCTCGGTCAGATCGGCCGCCATGCCCTTGAATATCTTCGAGATGAGGATCGGCATGTTGTTCTCGACGCCGCCCTTGATCGAGATGCCGAGCCCGTTGCTGTCCGACTTGACGACCTGCACGAGCCGCTTCCGGTTGGCGACCGCGTCCGGGACTTCGGCGAACTCCCCGTTGGGCGTGTCGGGGGGCGGCTGCCCTCCGCATCCGGCGAGGGCCGTGCACGTCTCGCTCTCGCCGTTGGCGGTCGCGTCCTCGAGGCAGACGGAGAGGCAGTCGCCCTCGAGCCGCACGTGCACCCGCTGCCATTGTCCGCGCACCCAAGTCTCGAGGGCGCCGCCCGACGCGCACAGGGCCCCCACCGCGAGCTCCTCGTCGGGGCTGTCCGCGCTGTTGCTGCCGCTGTTGCTGCCGCTTCCGCTGTTCGACAGAAGATTGGAGGGGATCGAGGGTAAGCCGGGGATCGCGTTGCCGCCGGGCGCCCCGACGGCGCCTCCCGCAGACGCTCCGTTCTCGACCATGACTTGCGGGCGCGCGCGCGCATCACCGCCGCGCGCCCGCACGCGCCGGCCGCTCGACCGCGACTGCCCGAAGACGCTCTCCCCCTCCCCCCTCCCCCCTCCGGAGACTCCCACGCGAGCGTCCCCCCCCCTCCCCTCGGGTCGCGCGCCGCCAACGCTCGAATCGACAGGGGCGCCAACGTTCGAGTTTGAGTTTCTCTTTTCAACTCAGAGATGTTTTTCAGATTGTTTTCGATTTATTTGTAACTCTTTAATCTCTAAATTGATCGGTATTAGGATCTATTGTATGTAGATCTAGCTAAATAGCGTCGACCAATCTAGCCTTTCCCACATATGCAAAAATGGGCCGAATGCGTGCACTAGAGCTGAAAAAACAATGATTTCTGACTAAAGTGAAACCAGCTCCCCATTAACATCCGTCCATCTCATAATTTTGAGGTACTTTTTTAAATACTATGAATGTTGGATACTATTTGTTTAAATATAAACGCAAAGCATTAAATGGCATTATTTTATTTTTCACTCTTAAAATACTACTCATATAGATAGATGATAAATCATCATTAGGATATTCACAAATTTTGCTAAATAATAAATTAAAAGGAATGACAATATTTATATTGCTAAAATTCACATACATGTTTCACTACAACATTATAAGATTAAAATATAAAAATCATAATTTTCAATACATATACATACACACTGGAATGATATGAAAAATTCATAATAATCGATCAATTCAATATTGATAAAATTATCCATAAAAAAAATCTGGGACAAACATTCACTCATGAATAAATAAATAAATAAATACAAATAAAACATATTTCCAATTATTAGCAATTAATTTGAAATTGTCATGAGAATGGCACTCGAGAAAAATTAAGTGCATTCATTTGAATGATAAGTCACGATAGGAAATTGTAAAACTTTTGTCATTATCCACTCATATCTTACGATTAGCAAAATTGTCAAAACATGAAATCGATCAACTTAAAGATGCATCATCCATACTTACAGTGTGATCTATCATCAAGATATTAAAAAATAATTTTACAGAATCAACTGGACACCTATCGAAGGGCCTAATATATAGCAAAATATACTTATAACTTTGACAACATCAATGATAAATTTTTCCTACTTAAAATAATCTTAATCACATAAATATTCATATATAAATCATGCAAATTCAACATTACCGATAAATACATATGAATCAGAAAATAATAATTCAATATAGGTACACATTTATATAAGTACAATTTTACAAACACCATATTCAATTTATCATTATTTTAAAGACCATTTGAGATTCTAACAACATTGTATACATAGAACTTTGGTATATAGTCGCTGTTTCAAATATAGTAAATACAGAATAGCAAAAAATAATGGTATTGATATGTCATGATAAATTCATTTATAACATTTTTTTATATCACAGAACTATAAAGATTTCACTAAAAGCATACCGATAGCAGCTCCAATGCTAATACCGACACCTAAACATGCAGCCATCAATATTGAAGCTCTCTCTTTTTCATGATGATCAACAATTCTAAAAAAAATAAGATTTTTTTAATATTTGAATGAAGGCATGTACTTTGTGCATTTGCTCATTATGACTGATGAAAATAAAAACAGTAAATGCACACATGTTTTCAAATATGAATTGAAAATAACAATGACAAATTTACCTAGCTGCGTTAATCATCGAAATGTTAGCTATGTACCCATTAGATATTGAAAATATAGTCATTAAAACTATAAATCCCCAGTCAGATTGAATAATTATAGGTAAATGTGATCTAGGATGAGCGTTACACATCATTAGCAATGGCACGATGATAATTCGAAGCACAGCAACAACACCGATAATCCATGACTTTTTCTCAGGCTGTAATAAAAAGATATAGCATCATAACTTGATAATAAATTCAAAAAATACCTTTTAATAGAATCACATAAATGCAGTGATTTTTTATTTCAAAATTATGAAATAGGTTAATATAATAAAACAAAAAAAACTAAAAACATCACACAAGAGCAATTTCACCGGATTTTCTATTAAACTGATTATTTACCTTCAAAATCATTCCAGCCATAACTCTTCCTGAATAATCTCCACAGTTGTAAATTAAATAATTCACTACAGGTACAAAATATATATCTAAAAAAAAAAACAAAAAATTTTTTGCAAATGTAATAGCAGTTTAAGTTTAAAAAAAATATATATATAATTACTATTCCAATCTCCACCAGCTCCACTATGATGCGATTCAATCAGAACTGTAACTCCTGGATATACACAAGTAGTAGTCAAAAATACAATACTCAAAGAAAATGAATAAATCCAAATTTTTTTCAAAATTTGCTTGTTAGATATGTATGTCATACGATTGTTTGCATTTATGCCTAAATCATTACTCGAACCGTTTATATAAAAGTTAAAATATTCAATCTTCGACAAATACAAATAGGAAAGTAACGACAAAATTATTAATGTGTCTCCAATCACAAAATATATGAAAGCACTGTGAACCGCTGATACTTTGAAAGTTAATGACAATATTTGAGCAACAGCTGCTATAATTCCCCCAAGAGCTTGTCCATTAACCACACTAGCCATATATTGAGGTGAAAATTTTCCAGCTATTCCAAAAAGACTTCCTCCAAATACTGCACCAGCTCCTAAAATTGATCATTAACAAATCATCATATTTTTGATTGAAATATCAAAATTACTAACCATTGATTATCACAACGGTGAACATTGTCACAATAAAAAATTCATTTTGCCAATTGTCCGTGTCAACTTGAACCAATGCAGTCGTTAATAAGAAGAATAAAGATATCAAAAATAATGATCCACTCATTCTCATGAACAATGGTATTCTGAAATTCAATATATGATGATTAAATTAATATTTTTTTATTTATTTAAAGGTAATTACAATCCAAACATAATATACATAAAAATACAACACTAACATTTCAGAGATAATGATGGTTTATGGCAAAAAAAAAGGTTTAGTAAAAGATATAAATTAACATATATCTATAGCAAAGCGCATGTTACTATCAATACTAATTGTAAGTTCAAAGTTTATTGTTCGAAGTTTTCCACTTTCAATTCAAAATTTCAGAATTAAATTAAACCATTTTCACATGACAGAATCCAAATTATCAAAGATTCAATATTTGAAGTTATGAACTTAAAATGAAAATACTGAATTTGAAGTGAAAAATTTATATTGAAAATTTCAATATTTTAATATTAGTAGACATATCAACTTACATATGAATCAACAGGGGATTCAATAATAAGCAAAAAGTACTAGAAACAGATGCAGCGACATTCAAATAAGATGTGAATTCAGCTTGAAATTCTGTCTTTCCAATTCGAAGAGTTCCATTTTGAGGTGTGATATCTCTGAATTTGAACATCCAGTACTGAAATAAAAAATCAAATATTATTCGATAATAATTAGTAATAATGATATCTGTAAACGTAAGTTCATATTTTGCTGAAAATTACTGTTTAGAAGAAACATGTGATATAGAAAACGAATAACAAGAGATAACATTCAAGTTAATTCAGCATGAAAGAATAGTTTGCATAAACATTATTTTCAAGCTAAATAACTATAATTTGATAATACGAAAGATAATAAAATATAAACGCACGTTGTGACAATTATTTGAAAGTTGAAATATAAAATTATGTATAATCATAAAATGTGTAAAATATATATTATTGAGGCTCGAAAATGTCCTAAAAAGATTAAAGATAAGAGAAAAATCAAATATTGTGCGTTGTATGTGTAAGTAAAATAAATATGTACCCATTATATCACAATAATGGTGAAAGTTTGTTTCTTCCATTTTGAGATAATAGATATTACATTTGAATTATTTTTTTGTATGCCTTTCATAGTAATAAAAACACACTGAATAAATTAACGATTAAATAATCATCTCATATTTGTTGATTAATACCACTTTTGCAATTATGACAACTATTTACATTATACTCACATCATAGGCGGTAACGAAAAAATTCCAAGGCATCATCGAGATGATTCCATATAGATAGAACAGGTAGTAGACAAGATTGTAGTTGTCCAGGGGAGGCTTACTGCCCAATCCGGGAGCGGAACCCGGAACTCCGGCCACGCAGACGAGCTCCCTGGCCTCGAGTTCCCCTTCGGGGGCGCATTCACAGTCGCACTCGCATTCATATTCGCAGCCACAGTCGTGCACGGGGGGCAGAGTTCTCGAAGAATCCACTTCCATTGTGAGTCAGCTGAACGGTGACCGATGCGCGAACACTTCTAAGCACCGTCGAGTTGATTCATCGACTGAGTAGACAATAATGAATAATAATTGTAGAGCTAAACGCCGCGTTATTGAAATTATCGACGAGCCGTGAACGTCAATAATGTTATCGCCGATTTGACAGTTCTTACCAGTTATTACTCGTCGTGCAATCGTCGCGGATTTGACAGTTCTTTGTCAGATCACAGATGTTACAACAAAATTGCTGGAAGTGTTGACAGATTGTCAATAATCGCTATTGCTAGTTTGACAATTCTCTGGTTGTTGCCAGTTGCGCAATTTTGCGATTTTGACGTTCGTTATCAGATCCAGATGAAAGATGAGGATGGAGACATTTGGACCTCTCTTATGCTTTTGGTTTCTGAAAATTTTTGACGATTTTTGAATTTCCACCCGTTTTTTTCAAGTAGGGAAACTGGGGAGATTTGTTTAACGTGGTCATTGTATCAATTCAGTCTATTAATTTCGATGATTTTGAATTGAATCGTATAAAAGTGAAAAATTCAAATATTTTTTTCAAATCCTCCGGTACGAAGCTATGTTTGTAAATAATCGACAATAGGACGCTGAACCGCTTGTCGAGACCTCGAGCGTCGAATCGCACAATTGCCTTGCGGGCGTGGTGGTCGCGAGAGAATCGCGATGAACCGAAAACGAACTGTGATGAAGTGAAGTGAAGCGGCGATGCGCGGTGAAGGGGCGCAGCTCCTGCCCCTGCTGCTGCTGCTACTGCTCGCGACGGCTTTCGGCTCCAACTTCACGTACGAAGACTTCGAAGACACCGATACCCCGGCGTTCTCGATTCTCAACGTCACTTCGAGCACAAATCCCGTCACTTCGAGCACCACCGTCGCTTCGACCGTTCCCGCCACTTCGAGCACTATCGTCACCACTAGCACCGCGCCTCCGGCTCCTCGCGAATCCAAATTGACCTTCACGAGGAGGCTCTCGAACGAGACCCTCGAAGTGGGCAAGAGCCTCAAGCTGAGATGCGACGTCACCTCTAGCCATCTCAAGCCGAAACTCCACTGGTTCAAAAACGAGGCTCCGCTCAAAAACGGCAGCTCCGTCGAGATCAAACGCGGCTCGTCGAACTCGAGCGCTTCTTCCACTCTTCGCATCAAGAATGTGAACGTTCACGATAAAGGTTTTTATCGGTGCGAAGCGGCAGCGGGCAAAACCAAGCTATCCTCGACGGCGGTCATCGACGTGATAAAGAAAGATGTGCCCGTCGATACTTATTTCATAGGTCTTCAACCCAAGAACGACACGCCCGCGGAAGTCGAACCGACTTCGATTCCTACACTGTGTCAGCCGTACGTCGGAGTAGCTTGTGCCAAGTTCCTGCTGAATCAATCCGTGTACATTCCTTATCCCACTACGCAAGCGACTCTGGAACAAAAATTAACTAGAGCGTTCAGCGTCATTTCGTACTCCAATGAAATCAGTTCCAGTTGTCAAAGTTACGCCGAGCCGAGTCTGTGTTTTTCTACGTTTCCCATTTGTCAGACTCCCGAAGTTACCAATTTGGAATTTCTTAAATATCTCAAGAAAGTAGAAACTTCCAAATCAAACTATGGAAAGAAATCGTTCAATCGTATCGATGAGAATCCGCCCCCTAATATCTATTTTGACAGCGTTCCGCCCGGCGGTGTTCCTTCTTATTTGAATCCCAGTGTCAGTCCGTCGTTTGAATCAAACGTAACACCTGAATTGAAATTGACTGACTTTTCACCTCGCGATAATATCAAAAAAAGAGTCGACACCGAAGTAGAAATACATATCGACGCCAAAACGAAGAAAATAACTCAGGAAGTTCATCGTAGATACACTAGAAATTCAGATATATCCGGAGAATTTAGCATTTCTCGATCATCCATTCCATTAAGAAGAGTGTGTCGTGAAGATTGTGAAATTTTAGAAAATGAACTGTGTCAGAAAGAATACGCCATTGCAAAAAGACATCCGGAGATCGGTCAAAAGCTCACTCTCGAAGAATGTATCAACCTTCCGATCGATGCATCCGATTGCTTGGAAATCGGTATAGAGAGGCACACCGGTTCCGGTGATACTTGTTACTGGGAAACTGGACTTTACTACCGAGGCGATGTAAATATCGCTGCGTCTGGTCTTTCTTGTGTAAAATGGGGACATCAGTTCATTCACAAAATTCCCAACAATCCCGAGTTAGCCGGAGGTCACAATTACTGCAGAAATCCTGGTGGCGCTCAAGTTCAACCATGGTGCTACGTTGAAATTGGTTCACAGTTACATATACAGTTTTGTGATATACCAAAATGTTCCAAGAAAATATGGATCTATATAATTTCCATCATTGCTGGCGCAATCACCGTATTCACATTATGCATTGTATGTATTTGTCTCCGACATCAAAATTCTAAAAACAATACTGCAGCCATAAGAAACATAAATTTGCCGAATGCCGATAAAAACATTTATGGCAATTCAAGACTGAATTCACCAATAGAATTAACCGATTTATTGAATGGTCAGAATTCGTTAGGTAATAGTTCTGGATCTCGCACAAATAGGATTTTAAGAGTACCTCATTATAGCCTTTCTCAAATTAAATTCGTCGAAGAACTTGGAGAAGGTGCTTTCGGCAAAGTATACAAAGGAGAATTGAGTAGGGGTTCTGATTCTATATTTGTGGCCGTTAAAGCTTTAAAAGAAAATGCGTCTCCCAAAACTCAATCAGATTTCAGACGAGAAATTGAACTCATTTCAGAACTCAGACATGATAATATAGTGTGTATATTAGGTGTTGTTCTCCGCGAAGAGCCACTTTGTATGTTATTCGAATTCATGGCGAAGGGAGATCTTCATGAGTTTTTAGTGAGCCGAGCTCCACCTCAAGGTGTGGGACTAACTTCGACCCAATTCTTATCTATCGCTCAGCATATAGCAGCTGGCATGGAATACTTGGCTGCCCATCATTATGTTCATCGCGATTTAGCCGCAAGAAATTGTCTCGTTGCTGATAATCTAGTTGTAAAAATTTCTGATTTCGGATTATCACGAGATATTTATAGCTCAGATTATTATAGGGTATGAAATATTACTTGTTTTTTTATTTGAAATCTGATATTATCCATAACGAGTTGGTTGTATTTTTCAGGTTCAATCTAAATCACTTTTGCCAGTTCGTTGGATGCCTCCTGAATCTATTCTTTATGGTAAATTCACAACCGAAAGTGACGTTTGGTCTTATGGTGTAGTTCTTTGGGAAATATACAGTTATGGTTTGCAACCATATTACGGGTAATTATTTGCTAAATTCATCTTTATTTTCATGAATATTTTTACTGAATCTCATATGTTTCTTGTAGGTACAGTAATCAAGAAGTAATATCAATGGTTAGAGGTCGAGAATTATTATCATGCCCTTCAGAATGTCCTAGAGCTTTATACAATCTCATGAGAGATTGCTGGCATCAGACTTCTTCACGGAGACCGAATTTCACCATAATATCTGGAAGGTTGTTAATTTTATAATTATTTCAAAATATTAAGGTTTACATCAGTCTTTTAACTATCAGCAGTTAACTTTTGTAATGTTTATTGATTGAAATATTGGCAAATGTATAGCTCAACCATTTTATTTAAATGTTAATCTGAGGTTTTAATGATGATTTCAATATTCACAGACTCAATGAATGGATCAACTCAAATGTCATAGTACATGGTGGCGACAACACATCTGATTCCAGCAGCGCTCTTTCTGGACAAAAACCTCAACATTCTTTGGGCGACCCTAGAGAGAGAGTTCCATTAATCAGTCATCATTCTTCCAATGGTTCTCTTGCTGGTACGATGCCAAGAAAACTGAGTGCAGCCGGTTCTAACAGGAGTCACGCATCTACCCGTCTCATGATGTCAAGTTCTGATGTCACATCGAGTTCAGACAATTGTGAAAACAGTGCGAAAGTAAAAAAAATGAGTTGTGGGTCTCTCCTTGATGGACAACTGTCTAACGCTCCTGGAGAAAAACGAGATGGAAAAATGTCAGCCGCAAATCAGCCTTATGCTTTTTGATATTAAAATTTTATTTAATTTCAATGAACATTCACTTGCAGTGGTGATTCTTTTTTATGATATTTCATACATTTATAAAAAAAACTTATTTTAGTTGAATTTTTAAGTATTTATTTTATAATAGTTTAGTTTATCTAGTTCTTTTTTTTTATATCTTGATTGCGTTGCATTTACCTTTGAGTGAAATTGTGATAATTAACCATTTTTTTTTACTTTTATCTTATTTTTATATTGCCAAAATAATATAATAAGATAATATGAATTACAAAGACATACTTATTTACTTTAATGATACTTCGTTGTACATAATATATGTATTCTATTATTTATTATCGATATATACATAATATAATTTCGATTATATCGGCCATGTATGTTTTCGATTAATGTTTGTGTGTATGTTGTGTGTGCTTTTATCAATATGGAAATCATATCATTTCTATTGATGTACTGAAAATAACTTTAATATACCAAAGGTTTCATAAATATTTCATCTTTTATTTCATTTCATTTAACATAGGTACATATTTGTCATTATAGTATTATATCATAGATTCTTTCTATTTTCGAAATCCCAGACTTCTAAAGGGCGATCTTTCAATAATAAGTTGTGATTCTTGACTGTAACTAAACTTTTTCTATGGAATTAAACAGCTATAACCAATGGTTTCTGCCAACCAATGATTGAAGGACCACCCCTTAGTCCTGAGGATATGTTTTTTATGTGCAGTAAAAAATAGACATTCAAGATCAAAGGAGTTACTGTTTATTTTAAATTTATGTTTAATAAGGCATTGATATTTTATTTTTAAGAAATTCGATACAGATATAAGCTACTCTTTGCAAGAAAATACAAAACATGCTTCGGCATTATCGCTGATTAGTACCAAAATATGTACTTTGAAAATAAATTGAAATTCTTCATAAAAATATAGAATATGTGACTCTGATTCACGCTTAATGCTTATAAGTTGTGATGAAGTTCTTTTTATCAAAATGAACACTTTGTAAATAGCATAAGCCTAATAATCATATCTTAATGTCGCGATAATCAAAGCTGATCTTCTGTAATGACATCCTGCTCATCGTACTTATCGGGTAAGCACACAAAAAATTCAATCAAATTTAAAATAGGTCCCCTTGAGAAAGGATTTTGATAACGGCCTCGTTTATCTCGTAAATATGGATATCTTTTATAGTTGAACATTTCATTGGTTGTCAAATTCATACATGCATGAAGTATCTATAAAATTCAATTAATTTTAATAAGTTCATTATAATATTCTTTAATTTTTCTAGATATTGACTTACCGATGTGCATGTGAGTATCCAACCCAATCCACAAAATATGATAGCTTCCAGAAGACCAAGAATATAAAGTAATCCAAATCCTTCAATCATTACACAATAACAGGCAAAATATATGGTAAATGAACAATTTATCGCAGTGCTCATAACAAATAAGAAAAACCACATTCGATTTCGTAAGCCTACACAATTATAAATGAAAGGACAATGATGGTCAAAGTAGGACACGCAGCGGTTACAGACTCTACAGTGTTTTGCCCTCAAAGGTCTTAAACATCTACAACTGTGACATAATCTAGATAAAGTCACATTCCTTTTCTTCCATTTGTCAAAGTAAGGTATTTGCTTAATAGCACGATAGTATGTCTCTGAATTTAACGGAATATATCCTGGATCTCTTCTATTTGCTATTATCCAGCTAAGCCACATCACAACGTTCCAGTATATAAAACAATAGTGCGATCTTCGTAAACTATTCCATGTTATTGGTATACACTAAAATAAATATTTTTGTTTAAAAGCAAATATTTGTTGATTGAAAAGAAATCTAATTTTGTTTCAGTACCCGAATTATATACATTGGATACCCCCACAAGAGTACCGATATCAGAAACAATAATAGAGGACCTTTCGAATCTCCGGCTCCTCCAAACAAAAGACCCCATAACTCTGATATCGGTGGAAACCATCTGCTCTTTTTTTTCATCTCTAGTTGCAACATTTTTACAACTTCGGTATGCCGATGACTTTGCGCTAACATTAAGGGAGTTTTGCCATTTTTATCTCTTGGTTCCAATTCTGTTTTTATCTACAAAATTAAAATTGTATGATCAATTGACATACATATTCAGAACAAACATATTTTAATAATATTTACCTTTTCACACAATAGTTTAACGCATGCAATATTCCCAGAAAGACAAGCCAGATGTAAGGGTGTAGATCCGAAATTATCAGTTTTGTGCAAATCCACCCCGGAATACATCAGCAATCTAATCAAATCGGCATGCCCTTTATATGCTGCCCAATGTAATGCTGTATCACCGTTTATATCGCTCAGATGAGTTAAGGCACCCATTCCGAGCAAATAAGCAGCAGTCGCTGTTCTTCCATACATACAGGCAGTCATCAATGGTGTTAATCCTGGAATTTGAATAAACAATAATTTCAATTTTAACAAAAACAAATACAAATATGTAATTTGCATCACCTTTAAAGTCAGCAGCGTTTACGGCGACTCCGGCTTGCAATAAAACTTGAACTACGGCAGCATGACCTTTTCTACAAGCCCAATGTATAGGTCGTGGTCCTTGAGTTCCGAGACACGATAAATCTACGGGAGCACTTCTTTCTACCAAGTATCGCATAACTTCAACGGAACCGTCCAAAGCTGCCCAATGAGCTGGAGTATAGCCATGTTTGTCTCTGGCGCACAGTGCTTCGGATCCCAATTTTTCCACGAGAACTTCGATATCTGATACATCTCTGAAAATTATTTCGTTTTAAATATATTTTGAACGGGTTAGTCGCAGTTTTGATTCATAGGTGTTTCGTAAATAACTAAATAAAGCAAGGAATCCTGAATTCTAATTTTACATAGGTAGGTAACCCAAAAAATATCTTAGGCCTGATAAAACTAGCAGTATGAATGGTTACAAGAAATCATCACTTACCCAGATTTAACAGCATCGAAGATGAGCTCAGAAGTATGAGCGGTGAGCAAATCTGAAGAATCAGAACAAGAGAGAGCATCAGAATCGGCTACACATCCACAAGCAGCCGGCTGAGGAAGCGCCCAAACTCCTCGAGCCGCCCCTGGACTGGGGTGCACCTTCGCCCCACACAGTGCACCCCCGCCCGCCTCTCCGCCCCACCAGCCCTCCAGTGCGCCCCCCACTGAAACCCTGAAAAATTCCGAGAAAATATTTTTTCACTTCACGAAAATGATTCTGAAAAAAATGATTTGTATAAAATTTGCTTTAATAACTCTTTGTTGGGTTCCATTCATGAAATGATTATTAAATGCGTATTTTCGACGATGTTCTCTGAAGTGTTAATTGGAAACTTGCTGATAGCGTGTTTGCGATGTTTATTTATCTCAGCGGATTTAATAACAAGCGCAAAAAAATAGATGATTATATTATGTAGGAACTGAAAAGTTTACTATTTGCAAAATTTAACGTTGCGTTTCAAGAAAAGCTGAAAAACAATATTTTCAGCGTGAAATTGAGTTGGAATTTTAGCGAATTTGAAGCTGTGCGAACGGAGAATGTCGTCGGAGTGTATTTTAATGAATTTCCGATCGGTCGAATGTGCAAATAAATGGGTCAAATCGGAAACAAAGCAACGTACATCAGAGAAACACGAACATCCCCGTCCGCAGCGAGCACCGCAGTGATCGCATCGATCGTCGCAACCCTAGCAACCACATTCGGTTTACATATCTTCAGAGAGCTGATATTGTTCATTTTCACGCCTGAAATAGCATTTTCACTATTTTTGTTTTCGTCTTTCATGTCGAAATTATTAGTGTCGCTACCTGGCTTTGCTCGTTGTATCGTTTACTATATGAGAAAAAATCTGTTAATAATTCTCTGATTATAAAAAATATCAATTTATTTTATCCGTATAAACACCTACTCACTTGCTTAAGTTTTAAATATGTACAGATTTTCCTCTCAAGTTGAATGATTTTCATGTTAAGCTGAATTTTTAATTCAATTATGCATTTCATTATTTCAAAACGGTTCGATTTGATTTTTGAAATATTTAGCATAAAACGAAAAACGTATACATAGATTATTTGAATGTGTCTTGATACTCAAAAGATACATATGTATTTCATAAATTTTATTTAGGTTCGAAAACATTTTTTGCATGGGAGTTCAATTTGAATTTCGCGCCATTTAAAATATTTTTCTGAAAATTTTTCTCTTTATTTAAATATTTATCTACATAGTATGCAACAAATGGATAGGTATTTTTAATCAAAATTTTGAAAAAGGTTCTATGTTTGTTTTTTGAACACAGGTTGTATTTTTTGTTAAGGCAACACTGAACCGTCAAGTTTGTTTACGTCGCTATAGTAGCGCGTTACGATTATTTTTATTTTAGTGCAAAAGCTAGTAAAATATAACTTTAAAGTTTATATTTACTAAATGGCCACTCATATTTTAGCATTGGCGACTGTTAGTGGTCTTCCTATATTTTCTAAAAAGCGTGGAGATAAGAAAAAGGTTCTACTTATCTAACTATTTTCAATTTATTCTTTCTTCTGTAACTATTTACAAGTTGAATTAAATCTATTTTTTGTATTTCAATACATCTAAAAAACTTTTATTACTTGTATGTTGTTTATAATTTTAATGAATAATCATATTTTATTGGATTCTTATAAGATTTGAATTGAAAACATTGTCATTTATCGAAAATTAAAATAAAAACTTATGATTCGTTTGCAGTTACCATTTTCTTCGATAGCCTCGCTCAATGGTGTTAGTATGTTTAGTAAATGCCAAGATATAGTTTTGAAAAATACTAAATTAAAAAATGGCATTATCATATGGAAAGACTATTTCAACAGGTTTAATTTTTTCTCAAACAATGTTTTGACGTTTCTTCTCAGTATAAAACTTTGTTTATTTTCAGTATTACTTTGATAGGCATAACTAACCGAACTTTGGAATGTGATTTGAACTCATTACTTGATGCAATTTTCAATTCAATGGTCATGTTCGTGAGTTTGGAAGAATTGAAAAATCCGAGGAATTTGGAACGACTTAAAAGAGATTTGAGACCATCTTATCCGTTAATTGATAAACTTATTGAATCATTGGATGCTCAAAATGCTTCAACTCTTCATCCAGCATTTCTTCTCAATGCAGTCGAAGCCATACTTTGTCCAGAAAATCTAACATTAGAAGTATTTATTTCTTTTGATATACAAGCAAAATACAAAATTGACTGATTTTTTAAATATAATTTCAGCCAGCTTTAGAAAATTTCACTTCTCGCATGAATAGTGTATTTGGTTGTTTGTGTATTTATGGAAGATTCGCTTGTGGAACTACTGGTTGGAAAACGCTCTCTTCCCAAGAAAAACATCTTTTGTTACGTTTAGTATCTATAGATACTGAAGCATCATTACGAGATACTCCAGTGTATCTTTGTCATCGCAGTCCAAATGTATTATTTTAATTTACATGAGTATAACAAAAATTGAATTATGTATTCATCAAGGCTGGAACAAATTTTCCAGGTCGCCTTCCGTGCTGTGATTTGCCAATTAGTACCAGAAGTTCATGTGATTGTGATTTGTGGACCGACACCGGTCTTAGCTGACGTTAATGAAATTGTTCTGAATTGCTGGCAGCAGTACTTTGATATTTTACAGATAGCTAAACAAAGATATCCGAGAAATTTTCCTTCTACTTTACAATTTCCATATGGAGTAATGGGGTAAATATATATTTTCATGAGTTTCAAATAATGATGATTTTTCATGTTGAATACCTTTCAACAATTTTTAGAGTGCTATTGTCACATTATGAAGAGCAAAAATATGTTGCATCGAGAAGTTTACAACCAGTAGTTTATGGTAGACGCTTTTTAACAGAGGCTCATCATTTTGATATTCTTCGAACATTTTATTTACATGCTTTACAGGTATGGTTTGCCTCTTTGAATTGAAATTTTCATAATTAGTGTTTGTACATATTTCAATAATTTAATAATATATTCATATCTGTTAAAAGGACTTTGGATTGCTCAAAGAAGATGAATCTAATAATGAAGTATCAGTGACACAAACTTCTGAGGATCGAAAAGAATATTTGGACGAGGAAACAGAAAGCAAAACAACAGAAACGTATTGGAGATCTGAATATCACAATTGTCATGCTTACAGATTGGAACATAACATTTGTTGTGTTTTGTATGCTTCAGTAGTACCACTGACAACTATGAGGTATTTTCATTTGAATATCTGATTTGTTATTTGATATTTTCTTATAACTTATTATTTTTTAAGGTTGATCACAAAGAATATATTACAAGATATTTTGTCAGATAAAACAATATCCTGGTGAACTTCAGAAAATTATTAATTAATAATCTATTAAATTCTAATACTCGTGAAAGGTATTTTTATACTTACGATTAGTGCAATATTTTGAAAATTTAAATAGTGCTCACATATTTATGAATAAATGTTTTCTTCTGATTACAAGTAATACAATTTTTCATATACTTCAATATATTTTTATTTATATTTTCAATAAACATCTAAAAAATTTAATTTAATTAATACACAAATTTAGAAGATTTTTAAATTTGTATGCATATAAATGTATTTATATTTTGAATATATAACGCTTTTACAATTCTTAATATTATTGTCTTTTTTATTGTACAGTATTTTGTGTGAATATTTGCACAATAACATGCGTGATTATATAATTTAATATACATATATTATATGTAAAATAAAAACATCTCGGACACTGTCATGCATCAATTTTACATGCTCTCTTGTTTAAAAGTATTTCATTCATTTTAAACATAGTCTTCGAAAAAGTGGAGTGTTATTTACATTTTATTATCTCTTCAAAAATATTTGGAATCAAATAAATATGTAAACCTGAAATTACTTCTAATGTAATTCGATGAATGATCACATTTAAAAATGAATACTTTTTGAGAATAAGCTTAAAAATAAAGAACACATTTAAGTAGCAATAAAAATATATCACAGAAATCAAATGCATTTAAGAAATTAATTGAAATTTGATTTCTCAAATATTTCATATAGTTTTCAAAAATAATAATATTAGAAAATGGACTAACTAAAGAATGATTTATATTTTTATATGAAAATGGTAATTCATAAACAACACTTTTGTAAATCAATAGATTCCACTAATATTAGGAAATTAATTTCAATAAAATGAAATTTGGCATTAACACTTACTTAAATAAAGCAGATATATCAACTATTTTACATGACTATCAAAACATTGCACATTTTTCATATAAAAATGGCATGCATACATAACATTTATGCAATTACATACTTTATTATTTACATACATGTTTCGAAAATATTCTTTGTTCAAGGAAATACAATAAAATAAGTAAATAGAAAAAATTCGAAAATTGTACTTGTATCTATCACAAAATAAAGTGAAAATAAATAATATGAATTGGTCTATATGAAAATTAGGTATATAAATATGAGATGGTATCACATCATGTGAAAAGTCAACTAAAAATTAATCGGTTGGATTAAATATATTGGCAAGACTAGCATATGTTCCGAAGAAGAATCCAGCGAAGCCTAGCAACACGATCAAAATATCTTTCCAGAGTACCCAATTATAACGTCCCAATTTGTTTGGCCAAAAAGTGATAATTTCAATAATAGGTGGAAATATGAGGGCCAACGCTGAACTGCTGAACGCTCCTACAAGAGATATAATCGCTCCCAAGTTCGGTATCATGGCAGCCAATGCAACTAAAAGAAAAACATGTTATTAAAATATATTCAATAATAATGTTATCAAAGAAAATATTATAATTACATGTAAATAGCACGAGGACCATTCTCAAAACATTTTCTGCTATTTTCTGACCTCTCTCTGTTTCAAATTTAGGTTTAATAAGAGGCCACATTATGCTCATGGGAACATAGAATTGTAAACAATATGACATGAATATAGCAACAGCCATTATTGCTCTTACACTTTGAGCCATACTATAAGTGGAAAGATAAAATTCAGTAATCAAAATTGAATAAAAACTGAATTATTACATATTGAAACATACAAGTCTTTAGGATCTAAGTTGAGAGTAATACTGCCTTTTACATCTTCTCCATATTTGAGATAACCAAAGAAACCCACAGCTGTATATAAACACGTAACTATAACCATACCCGTATTCAAAACACCATTCCAACCTCCGAAATCCTGAGGTGTTTTCATATTATTTTCAAGAGGCAACACCTAAAATACAAACAAACTTTCATCGAATTATTCATAAAAATATTAGAGATAAGCAATCTAATCATATACTCACGACACCAATCCCTTCAAATGCATAAATAGCTGTTCCGAAATATAATGGCAATTGAGTCCAAGAGGCATATGCTTTAACGCTACTAGTAGGTGGTAAGTCTTGTAACATATAATAAAAAGTTATAGCCAAACCCCATACAGTCAATATTGCAGCAATTAATGATACAGGTGTAAGGTATTTCAAGTTTTTCAATAAATTCAACAACATCATCGGAATCAATAGCATAAACAAATACCAATGCACTCCAATATTGTATGATAGATAACTAGCGACCACATCCTGAATATTTGCGGCCACAAATAGAAAGTACACGCAACAAAAACCCAGTTGTGTTATGCATAGAAATATGTTGATCACGTTTCTGAAAATAATACATTTTTCTATCAATATGAAAATTTCGAACATAAACTTAATGGAACAATTGAAGTTATGACTTTTTTGAAATATTCTGCTTCGTGCTCTGAGTAGTTTTATTAGAAATCATATGTGATTCTTACTAAATGCAGAACAGAGCTGAAGCAAAGTAACTTAAAAAGGTTATCATTCCACATTCCTGCATATAATGACAATATTTACTTGACTACTTTTGAAAACCTCCTCAGTTTTTGTGGTCCAGTTTCAAATGCAACACAAACTACGTCAGAAAATCCCAAAGATGGTATTTGGCAACGATAACAAAGCTCATGAGCACATCCAACCAGCATATGCATACAATGTGTGCATATAACGCCCATCAGTAAAGTACCAACAAATCCTGAATAATTTTTATGTATGTAAAATAAGAGAGAGTATTTAAAATAAAGATAATTGAAAAAATTTATGAAAACATACCAACGACCAAACCAGCATTTTTAAATGCATCCGGCATAGCTAAAATTCCTGTTCCCACATTTCCTTTTAATAAATGTATTAACGTATCTAAATTGGATGTTGGATGTTCTAAATTCCTTTCAAGCAACGGATTGTAGTCATTTTTAGATTTATTAACATCTGAAATGGAATCTTTTCTTTCATTTTCATGTTCGCTAGCGGATATAGAAGGTACTTCAATTGCATGAATTTCGGGGATATCCGGTTCACTAGTTGTGATCAGTAGCGGTTGACGTTCCTCTTTCATTTTACTCTATAATCAAATTTTCAATATTAATTAAACATGTACATTTTCAGTAAAAAACTTGATGACAGGTTTAGTTCATTTGAATTTAATTGAAATGGAAAATGATAATGAACCAATTATGATTAAATGCTCTACTGACCGCATTTTGATATGAAAAAAAATGAAACAATTGTTATGAATAAATTAACAAAATAATAAAATATTTCAATGAAATTAATTATATAATTGTATATTTCAATGCCGACCTAAAGAAATATCTAGAGTCATTGGCATGGTAAAAAACGATCAGGTCATGAGATTAGAATACATAATTATAATTTATCTATTTCTACAAAATATATTCACGTGTACAATTGTGTAATGTCTAACAAAAGAGGCTTGTTTGAAACAAATAATATTGAACTTTGTACAAAGTCTATTGAAAAAGCTATGATAAATAATACTGTTTGGATGTTAGAGTTTATCTCAACTTTCCATTAATTTATAACCAGTCAATACTGATATTCAGAGATAAATTGTGAATAATACTTTTTTTTATCATAATAATTGACAATTTTTTTTCAAAAAAAAAAAATGATAACTCACAATCAATATGCACCTATAAGATATCATAAACAGTAAACAATATTTAATAAAAGTATTATAACAATAAATTGTGCAATAAAAAGACTTCAATAATAAATGGCAAATGATAATAAAAAAACCACGAGACACAAAAAAGCAAACATCGATATATTTGATAACCCACTTACTTTAATTACATTCAAAGGTGTTCCATCAACCATTTCAATGATATACTGCAAAACATATTCTAATGAATTACAATATATGAAATAGAACACAACTGCTAACTATCTTACTAAACATAAAATATTAGCGATAAAACATGAAATGTGACGAGATAATTAGGATTCATTAATTGAAACATTACATCTGGTAGGAAATATTCAATTAACAACAGATCAACATTACTTTTCACTGATATATCGATCAATGGAAATATTCGAAACTAAATAAAGATACATTAAAATAATATGAAACAATCATAAATATAAAAAATTTCGCTTAAAACTTGAAAAACATTTAATATATTATCTGAACAATTTCAATATATTGTGTAATTGATGTGATTTAACGCATTTCAAGTTCATCAATAAATGGAAACAATGATTAAACACAGGCTGACCAATATTTTTCATTGTACAATCTGACATATTTGAGTGAAATGCATTGTTAAAAACTGAATTCATTCTAGATTTTCCTGGATAGATAGTATCTTATCTACGTATATTAATTTCAATTGAAATTTAGTTTCATACAAAGAATCATTCATAGCAAAAATGAAAGTACTTTTTCGATAAAAGAACAATATGAAATATATTTTTACACACGCGAGACCAATTAATATAAACCGACGTGTCCCAGAAAATACGGTATGAACAGTCACCATAGATAAAACATGAATTACATGTAGATTAATCGAATTCATGAAACGAACCATCACATCTGGTAGAAAATATTCTTTCAACTACAGACTAATAAGCTACTTTTCAATTAATCACAAACATCGATCAATAAAAATATAAGACAATATTAATGAAAAACAACCATAAATTGGTGAAAATCTAAAAAACATGAAATTTAATTCAATACGTAATCTGAATTCGCTCTGAAATATTGCACAATCGATGTAATGTGACGATTTTGAAGTTCATGATTAAAACGAAAGCGATGATTAAACAAAGTGAGTCATAGTTACATGTGTGAGTGGAAGAGATCAAATGTCGGTGGCAACGTCAAACGTCAAACTGACACATGGATCGAAATGCAACGCGAATGTGGTATCATTGACTCAGTGTTGCCATGTGATTGATGTTATTCATTTGTTTTTTTCAAAATGAACGGTTGTTTATTTCTTTGCGGTTTTGCTTTGTGTGGGGGAAAAGCGTGTGTTTGGAGGCAAAAAGAAAAATAAATATTGTTGTTTTTCTGATAATAATTAAATGAAATCAACAGTCAACGTTTGTTTGGGATAAATTAGATAACATAGTTATATTATTTTTGATAAATTTATTTTATTTGAGTTCTTTTGTCTGGATAAATTTTTAATCAATAATTTTGCACCGATAGACAAAATATTTTTAGTTAAACTGAAAATGTGTAGATGGCATTTGACCCTGTTAAATTTTCAACTGTTTACAAAAAAATATTTTGTTTCGTCAATATTTTCTTCAATATAAAGAAAACATAATTGAGATATTATAAAATTTCAAAGATGTTTAAGTAGAAAAAATATCAAATAAATTATAGATAATTGCAATTTTTCTTTCGTATTTGAGATGCTTATTTCACTAACAAAATTTTAACTGCAAATAAATGTAAATCAAAGCACCATCGGAGAAAATAAAAACATCATTTAAATCGAAAACCATGTAATTTGGTATTTCATAACAGTTCTGGAAGAACTGCTCTTTTCAGCGTTTTAAAAGAATCTTTCAGGAGAACCAAAAACCTAGTTTCAGATAATAATCGCAATTTTAAAAAAGGTATACACTTAAGAAAATAAAAAAATTTACTCCCTTAACTCGAATGCTCCTCTACAGCCTTACATTCACAGTCAAATCAAAAACAAACTCTTCGAATGAAAATCGTCCAGAACGCACATTGCGATAATGAGACATTTACCACCGCAAGTCAAACACGGTATATTTGAGCTTCGATCTCGAACCTTCGACATCCCATTGCCTCCACTAAGGGCTCAACAGTTCTGCGTGAGTGATGGGACGCACACGAGTGTTGACACGTGGGATCCTCGAGATTACAGACGCTTCGGACAACCCTTCGACTTCCCTTACACGTCCTCGCGAAGACACTCTTCCTCTTCAGCGAGAATTTCCCTCCAGTGCTAGAATTTTCCTTCAGTGCGAGAATTTTCCTCGAAATTTAATCCGACAGAGTCAAAGTCGATCCGATTCGGCGATAAACAATAAGCGGCAGTCAGCCTCGGGCCATCGTCCTTAATGAGGGACTTAACAATATTCGGGAAATGGCCCCGGGACAAAAGCGTCAATCAGGATATTAACAAATCCGGCGTGCGTCAGGAAATTGTATGTACACTTGTATCGATGCGATTTTCACCCTCGCTTTTAAAGCATTTCTGTTCACATATATAAAATAAAATGTATCGTTTTAATTTTTTAACGGAAAATACATTGGATTTTTAATTACTTTTGCTCAACACACTGCTCAAATACAAAACCTCATAAAACGTCCGACGCAACTGCAACTCAAACAAGCGCCTATTCAAACTAGAGGCCCGCTTTAAGCTCTCGATGTAACGCAACACGATCGTTTAGATTGTTTACCCTAACCTAACCCTACCCTGAAAAATGTTTACCCCGTCTATCGAACGCAGGGGATGAATATTCATTAGAGCGATTGAATCGCGGCCGAAATGAAGTGTGATGCGGACGAGACCTTCTTCGGACTTCGGCGGGGATCATCCCCATCCGAAGATTTCCCATGAGGATACATCCATGGTGGGATTCCCCTATGACGTTTAAGCCGCAGAGCTTTTCACGGTTTAGTTTCGAATGTAATTGCGGCGGTGAGAGCGTGAAAAAGATGCGCTATCGGAGTGTTAACGCTTCGCTGAACGAGTGCGCACGTTACTCGCAGACGGGTGCTAAGTGATGGGTTTTAGATATAGGGTTTTTTAATGTATAGGGATGAATTTTAGTTGAAAATGTTTTGTGTTTGATTCAAATGATAAATCGAATATTTCAATTTTATATTTCATATCGTCTAGGCTAAGATTTTTTTCCAATTTCTTAGTCGATATTTCTATCTTTCTATCTCTTCTGTCTCCTCTTCTATCATTTCTATCATAGTAGCTTATCGGTTTGATAAATATTCAATAGATTTAACAGTTATATCGAATCGATAAGCTGCTATCTGATAATTGGAAAGACAGATCTCAGTGCTTTAACAAGAATCGTAAACAATCATCACACTTATTAAAAGTGTGATCACGTGATGTAAAACTGAAGCAAATAACTAATTAGATGATTGCTCAAGATTTTCGGTTCACACCAAGCAACTAAAACAATATTTATTAGTTTCTCTTCTTTTAACACTCTTTATTCATAAAGATACATACTCCAATTCATTCTTTGGATATCTCTAGATATCTCATACCTTAAGCAAATCTCGTTCCTCTACTGCTCATTTTAATTCTCTTTCATTCTTCATGATTTTTGCTTTATACCAATCAACGAGAACAATTTTTATTAATTTATTTTCTTTTAACACTCTTAATTCATAAAGATACATACTGCAATTCATTCTTTGGAAATCTCAAGATATCTCATACCTTGAAAAAATCTCGTCGCTCTACTGCTCCTTTTCATTCTCATTCTTTCCTCAAGATCTTTGCGTCGCACATTTAATCAATCATTTGATAAATCAAATTGATACATTAAAAAATCACTAGATTAAATATACACTTTTGTATTCAATATCAATGACACAAATCCGAAAAAGAAAATCATCAATCCGACCGCACAATCAAAGCGCTCCATTGACGTGGTCGGAAAACTCGCGTATCTTTGGATAAGCATCTGAGATTCGAGCTTTCCTCTTTATTTATTTTTTGCAAAGTGAGTCCCCGAAGCCTTTTTAACCCTCGGCCGACGACAGGGGTTAGACGATACCTGACCCCAGCATCAATCACCGGTCCAAGAAAGGGCCATTTATACAGGTTTGCGTGGAGTCGATACGCCAGAAGGGACGACACATTTTTCTACACAAAAAGTGCATTTGGAAGCCATTCGTTCTCTACGCATCATCAATTCCGTTCGAAGTATCGAACATCTGTATGCAGACCTGGGTTTCTTACGTTTTTCACTGTCGAGAATGAACTGTGTAGGTTTAACGGTCGTATTTTTACGATGAGCGTTGAAATCTTTTCGATTCATTAAGCGGACGTTTCGTTTTATTAGCGTTCGCTTTCGTCGAATGCAAATTAAAAGAACAGATCCCCGCTCGGATAGCGGGTAATTGAAAGATAGGGTGGAAAGCTGAACTGCGAAAGCCTTAAGAGAAATGCGAAAATTATACGAAGATACATAGTTTAGATAAAGCGCGACGGGAAATAGTGTCCTTTGTCTTCGGTCGTAAGGAAAAACAACTTTTCACCAGATCAAAGGACAGAAAACTTTTTTGTTTTTAAAATAATACACCCCTCTATACAATTTAAATATTTAACCTATTCACTTATATTATTTATAAGTGTATACATAAGTGCATACATGAATATGTTAGATAAACCCAAATTTCTAGTCATAAGTATAGTTTTTCTTTGTGTGAAAAATTCTTGATGTTATCTTAGGTGATATGATTTAAGTTGCAGATAATGTGAATTTAGAGATTGATCTTTTATACTGATAAATGTTAAATATTGTACTATATATTAATCCCACTTTTTAGTTAACCCTGCTTCTATCAATACATTTGATAAACACTTACTTTTAAAATTATTTTTCCTTATGTTACAACTTAACTTAACCAAGTTGATTTAACTCTACACATATCAAACACAATTATTTCTAATTTATTAAGAATTCAAATATAAAATCTCTAACATTCCAAATCAAATATCCTTCACAACATCAAAGCACCGACCGAAAAGCCTTAATAGACTGCGACACCAGTCAATTTGAGCTCTCATTACAAAACATATAATACAAAAAAGGACCATCAAAACGAAGTGAAGCATTATTAAAACCGACAGATCGAATCAGAGATGACTCGATATGATGCGTAGGCCTTTTGTAAAACGTGCGGCTTGTTTGCGATTTGTCGAGGGTTGCATACGACAAACATATTATATTATACTATGGGGGTGAGTTGAACCAGCTATGAAGTATCTATCGCAAATATCCGACCACCCCTTTTGGGTAGTTTTGTATGTTATTATGGACGGACACGGTATGCAGATCGAGGTGGGTGTTCGAGATTGTCTCGGCGATTATAAAATATAATGAGGGGCTTAATTGAAATGTTGGAGTTTTGATTTTTAGTGTCTGTTTATTAAGGAGGGAGGGTTTTTTGATTGGGCGTTTTTGGGAGTGGATGGGATCTTGGTGGTTTTGTATGATGTAGAATTATTTTGCAAAATGTTGTTGTTTTTTATTCAGTTTATCAATTAGGTATAGTTGTGATTTTCAAACGAATAAATATTTGGATAATAAACTGATACCTGTCGATAAAATAACTATTCCTTAGTTTTTTCATAAAAATATATAATATTCGTCAATGATTTGATTAAGTCAATATTCGTTCAGAAAATGCATAATTAGGTACCGGATTTTTAATCAAGAATTTATCAATTTCTTTTAAATATTCAAGAAATTCCAAAGAATATGCTTTTCTTGATAAAATCTCATAGGCTCAAAATAAAACAAAGATTTTATTTAGAAATTAAACTTCAGTCGAACAAAAAAAAATTCTCAAATTATTATGCTTACTTATGTATTTTATGAACCAATTTAATTAATCTGTATACACATATAGCTAAAAAATAAACCACCCCAACCAAACGCGACCATCTTCAACATCTAACTCAAGCGACTTTCCCGACTTTTCCCACATCCCCAACTCAACATCCTTCTATTTTCCTTACACGGTCAACTTCATCGATACGAAAACTTGCACAGCGACTTCGTCGAACGCCCATAATATAATACGTCCATAAATCTAATAGCGTTCGTTAGCATAATCCCGTCTCGGGGCCCTAACTGCGCTCGGGGCCCGCACACACAGCCCATAAGTCTCTCCGGTGCATCCCCGTTTTAAGTGTCTCAATTTCCTCGTTCAACCCCCTATCTTAAATAAAACTACCCATGGAACACCCCATGGGGAGGAATTCGCGGCACGTCCGAGCCGACTTCTTGTAGCCGGTTCGTTGTCGAGTGCCGTCACGTAGGGATTTCCCCACTTTATATTACGGGCTATAGGGAAAAAATTACCACTTAGAACAATTTCGAGACACGCTAGACAGCCTTGAGGAGCACGTGGTCCTGAGGACCGGTTGAGGTTCGCGGTCTGCTCTATGGCGTTATATGATGCAGGGGGTTGTGAAGATGTTAATGGGAAAACTTTGCAGCCGGACGCTTTATGGGTGTTCGGTTTGATGTTGTGATGATGGTTTTTTAATATGGCATTGAGTGCATTTTGTTTTAAGTTGAATTTATTATCCTAATTGCTGTGATTTAGTACTGATTTTTCAATTATCTGTTTGCTATAAACACCGGAACGGTTAAGGATAGTAAGAGGAAATATTTGACTTTGGTTTAGTCCTTCAACTATTGATTGAAATATCGGCATTTAATGCCTCATTTTACTTATCCTACTTCATTTGTCTTAAGAACCGACTCAGGTTTTCTCATCCTCTCTTTTTTTTCATTAAAATAAACATAATTCTTTTGAAACTAATAAATCTATTATATTTTGAAGGCGAAAATATGATCACATTAAATGGATTATTGTCACAGTCAAAATCTTTATTAAACAAAAATAATTCAGATTTCTTTGAAGATAATCAAAATGGCAAACAATTGAAAAAAAAATTATAAAACAAATCAATCTAATAAATATAATTATCAGTTGAATACATATTTGTATACCATTGTAAACCTACCCATGAAAATATAAAATGTATTACATCGGAACCAATAACATATTTTTTTCTTAATACTTGCACATACACATTCTAAAAACGTACATTTTTTTCTCATTTCACAAAAACCTAACAAAAATCTAAATTCAAACACAACTCCCTCCTCCTATAAACATTATCGAAATCGCATTAATACCAAACGATCCACCATTTTTCCGCCGAATTATCCCATATCTTATAGACGAGATAAAATTAGTCATCTCCCCGACACAACAAGAACGCAGAATGTGGCAAAAATAGAGGCTGTAATATCGATTTGTACGTCCGTGACGTATTGTCCCGTCGGCGCCGTTCCGACGACGCCGACGCTCGGCGCCTTGCCGTCTGCCGAACCAGACGCACAAACCTTCTCATTGACTCGACGACGAAAACAAAACGATAAACCCATTTCTTTATATGTATATGAAATAGATAATATCGTACACAAAGGAATTGAGAGAATTGTGTGAGACGATCATTGGAAATAATTGAATCGAATTGTTCGAGGATGGGGTTATATTGCGGCAATTTTAGTATATTTGATTTGGAGAAGTGTGGTTTTTCATTCTAGATTTGAAAGATCTAAATGTGTGTATGATATTTTTATGAAAGTTGTTTAGAACGTTGATGATTTTTATTGTATTTGTACTATTTGCAGTGGTGAAAATGATTTTGGATGCTTTTCATATGAAAAATGTTTATGTATAGTGTCCACAATTAATTTAAGTAGTGTAGTTATATGAATGTATGCGAATAGAATAAATATTCTATAGTGTTTTCATATTTGTTGAATTTGATTGTTTTTTTCAATTTTGGAAAATTTTACAGTTAATGAGTTGATTAATTTTTATTTGGGAATTGACATCACTTACAAAGATCACATGTCAATTTTTATAAGAACAAGTTGGTTTGTATTTGCTGATATTTTTTATAAAATTTTATAGTACCACCAATTGATGAATAATCTTCAAATTACAGAAACTCATTTATTTATATTTTATCGATCTTCTCTCCCGACGTCATAAATGACATTATACACATATTTTTTATGAATCATCATGAATAATACATTCCAAAATACACAAATTTTATTTTTGACGCAAAAAAATATTTTATTCATCCCCATCGATTTTTTGTGACCTCATTTCATGAGCGATGATAGAATCTCTCAAGACCAGACAATTCGGCGCCTCTCCATCCATTCCCATCAAAACGATACATTCCGATCGTTTACGATCAGAATAAATTACGAATTCGAACTAAAACCCACTCATTCACAATACATTCTCATCGCAGTTCGATTCCGTACCTACTCCTGAATCATAATTACGATGGCGAAAGTTAGTTCGGCGGATTTGTCATTGTCTTCCAACTGGCGGCCCTTCACGAAATAATTATGAAGCATGGAGTGACGTTTGCTGACGACAGTCATAAGTCTTCATTAAATTTCCCCAGCGAAGATGTCCTGTCACCATTGCAAGGGGAGGATCGAGAATTTTCCTCCTCGAGCCGAGATTTGAAAGCGTTTCTGCTTCGACGGCAATCGGACGTAATGGACGTGGAAGACGTTATAATGTGTCATTTTTTCATATGAGGTCGAATTGACTTTATTTAGAAAAATGTAAGATTTTATTTAGTTTCGAGTGTAGAAACCTTTGAAGGACCGCTTTATGATCCTGTGCGTCATTTATTACATTACGAGGGGGAATCGATCAATTAATTCGTTTTTAGATGGGGTAGAAAAGAAAGGCTTCAAATGCTTTATTACCTATGTACTTGTAGAGTAGACCATTGGAATAAAATTCGACCAAATCTAAATGTACTCCAATTTAATCAAACCTGAGAAAAACTAAACCTAACTTGTTGAGAATCGTATCGATAGTTTACTTCTAGTATTCTTTATTTTAAATATTAAATAAAGAAGCTGCTGTCACCTGGAGTAATTCGAAATTTTTAAAGATATTCAGTATTTAAGGAATAATCATACAATGTATAGATATGTACAACCAATTCTGCTTATAATAATTCTACGAAATTACTACAAACTTACCAAAATTCGATAGCTATCGGATGAGAGGTAATGAAACGAATAAAATACACCCGAAAAATCATTCATTTTTATATATTTAACATGTACATATATTATCGATCACAAATATTTTTTCCATTTTGAGATATCTTTCAATACAACATCGAACCAATTCAATAAATATTTTTAATATAACGCACATGGGACTCATCTATTGTACTCACACACATGCATGCACACGATACAAATATACAAAAGAGCAGAAATGGAAACGAAATCGCAAAAAGAAAAATATACAAGAGAGAGAGAAATGTGTACACAGGCTCGAGAACGTGAGGGTTTCACTGTTTCCCCGCTTAAAGCGCAAAACAGCGCAAGGGACGGGTATCAAAGGATTTTCAGAGCGAGACACAGCTTCCGTGCAACTTGTACTGCTTTTCGCCTTTGAAATAGAAACGAATCACTCGAAAATGCAAATAAAACACCAGAACCGAAACGTGAGAAGCCTTATATTGTATTTATCGATGACGACGGTTTTGTCGGATGGGTGTACTCGATTTTTTGTTTTGTTTTGTTTTAAGCGTTGTAGGATGAGTCTTGTGATGAGATGTGAATTTTGTAAAAATATTGTTTTGTAGATATCGGTTTCTACTGGATATTTTTTATAATTTTGTAGTAAAGTTATGTTCTGACCAAGAATAATTACATTACATGCATAAGAGAAATGTTGATAGAATTTTCACACAAATCTTTTGTTTTAAATTTTCCAGAATTTTCTTCAAAATTTCTTTTTTTTGCAGCTAGTTGTTAATAAGTTATGATAGTTATTGATATAACATAACTGATTGATAAATCTAAATGTTATTTTTTAGTGAATTTTAATAAAAATACATGAATACAACGAAGCTTTGTGATTTCACTAATGTATCTAATGATCCATGGAATCCGAACACAACAACAAATGAATATTAATAATTAAACTTTAAAGAATCGAATACATTTCATATTTTTTTTAAATTAATTAGAAATAAGTGTCTATTTATTTGGCTCATTGGATATTATTTTATAATATTTTTATAATGTGTACATTAATGACATTTGTATGCAATCATCTTTACATTACATTACATTTAGCTATTGATGTGCATCAAACGTACGATTATGATTCTTTCACTCATCAAATCTTTCAAAATTTATCCAATTACACTTTCACAACCAAAAAAATATCATATGTAAAATTATTAAATATTCAACTTACGACAGATCCATATAACTACCGATTAAACCCCCCAAATCTTCACATTCAAAACTCCCAATTTTCCTCACCCACATCAAATTTTCCCAAATTTTTCCGCATTTTAAACCAACCCTGATACATGATCTATCAAAAAGCACACATCGACGTCCATCATCATGTCATCGAGCGTCATTTATCTATACGAGTTCGGACGATCTCACGCATCGGTTTCCCGCTTCGTGATTTCCCCCGAGGCTCGCTTTTGAATAGACGCAGATATTTATCCGACGGTGGGCTCCGATACTGTTCGAAAATTATTTTTACAGACCGGTCGTTATGCTCGCTGAATGGATTCCTTTCAACGGGGAAAATGGGAAAATTTTCGTATAATGATTCGCGATGTCGTCTTATTGCGTCTCCTTTCAATGTGACTTCTCTCGATACGTAATATTGTGTTCGGAATTTATGTTTTGTAAGATACATCTTATAGATGGAATATGTGATGTGATGCTTGTTATTTTGTGTACGAAATGTTCATGAGATTTTTCTATGTAGAATATTTTTCATATTTTATTATAAATCCATATCAACTACGGTGAGAATATTTGGAAAAATTCTTTTTTTATTTGAGCAAGTGACACAAATTAGGCAAAAATTTGAATTAGGGGTTAATAAAATATTACGTAAAACATATTAATTGACGTCTGAATAGCACTGAGAGTACGAGTGACTTTTTTATCAAAATTGATTTAAGTACAGAAAATGGGTCTGTATCATATATAGAACCATTTTCCGTACTTAACTAAATATCAATAATAAAATTTGCTTGTACTCTTTGTGCTATTCAGTCGTCAATAAGTCTCCTAAATAAAAAAAATAGCGATAGAGACTTTATTAGCTATCGGCATAAGAAAAGAAAGAACCAATCTCATAAATGCTGCACTGCTCTATAATGTGTCGCATAATTCCGAAAACAAGCAATTCGATTCTTAAAAGTCAGCTTCATTTGAAACATTACCAAATTTCCAAATAATAAACTCCATATTATTCCCGATATGAAAAAAATGATATGAAATAATAAAAAATGAGACTCATTCGAATTTTCCACATTCGTTACATTTACATTTTACTATGACACTGAGGAACTATACTGTTACATTTGATTATGGAAAACGGTTTGTAGTCGTGATATAAAAATGCGTCGTAAATCCTGCAAGGGCTTTTCCATTTTTCGAGCGGCGTTGGTCGTTTCCGTTCGGGGTGAGTCCGGAAACGGACTAACGAGACATTGCTGTCGCAATACGCTCTTTGTCATATTTTTTTCATTCCACAAATATTACTTCGGTATTTTGTATTCATATTGCAAAAGTTTTAATCATTTTTTATATAAGAGGGAAAATGTAAATTTTTTTCTACAAATTTGTTTTTTTTTTTCAATATTTTCATATTAACTTTCCCTAACTAAAATGAACTTTTTATAAATTAGAATAAACTTAATTACAAAATAAATGTTATATAATATAATATAAATATCAAAAATAATATCTATTATAGATTTAAAAAAGTTCATTTCGATTTGGAAAATGTTTGTTTTGAAATGGAGCAGGTTTACTTTGAATGAAAAAAAGCTATTGTCATTAGGATATTAGATTATATACTTACCATATATGTATTTTGGATATTAACATTTATTTTATTCAAATATTATTTCAATGCATTATTAGTTTGTGTCACATAGTGTAAAAGTAAATATGTGAATCTGCAACCACATTATAAGCTAACCGAACCGAACCAAATCTAACAAACGAGACACGCCTATACGGCGATACAGTCATCTCTCTCCCTCTTATAAAGATATGGTTCTATCAATGTTTAGATGTGTCTCGTTTGACAGATTTAGTTCACTAGATTTACTTTTCATAAAACAATGGCGTGACATTCATAATGCATATGTTCATACATTTCTATAAATCAATACTCTTCATACTCGTAACAAAATCATATTAATCACATGAATACTATCATTATATTTAATTTTAAATTGTCTTTTTAGATAGATAGTTATATATATTTAGCCTATCGAAGAAAAATCCGAAATCACATCAGCTCAAACAGGCGAACTCGACAACATCTCTCACACACCGATCAGACCACCTCAAATCACAATCGCCAACAACACCAGTCTCGACAACAAGAAAGCGCTCGGATGTGCGAAGGAGCCCTCTCGACATTTATAGCACCCACACCCCCAAAGCACACACACCCCCAAAGCACATACACCCCCGAAGCACAAACACCCCCAAAGCTTTCGAGCCCCCAAGCCACCCACCCTTACGGAATAATAGACGCGAGGGAGTAACTCGCGATCGACATTAGTGTCGGTGTTCGTGTATGGATAGGGTGTTAGATGGGGGTGTGTTCGTAATATTGTGGGGGTGTATTGGGGTTGTGTTGGTTGCGTGGGGTTGTGTTGGTTATATGGGGTAGTGTTGGTTGTATGGGGTTGTGTCGGTGGTCGCGTGGCAGGGTTGTTGTCAGTGCGCGGCGGACGCCCGCGCCTGCGGCAGGGCGGACGCTTTCAAACTTATTTGCCGAACATTCGAAGACGATTCAAAACAATAACATCATGCACGTGAGTTTTGTCATTTATCATATTTTTTAATTTTTCAATCATCCCTATCGAATTTAGACCAATTTAATACAAAAAAGAAAGATTTTTGATTGATGCATGAAAAATTTTTTTGGGTTGTCATTTTTTTTTTAATTTTTCAAAGTGCAAGTTTTTTTATTTATTGTAACTCTGACTTTAGTTTACTTATTTTTTATAAAATTTAATTATTGGTAACAAACTTTTTAGAAGGAAAATGAGTAAACTGACATGAAGGTCATTACGAGTAAAAATGCCGGTTCTGAAAAAAATAATATTTTTTGAATGCATTTTCGTTTATAATATAAAATTGTGGCTTTTATTTAAAATTATTCTTCATCAGTTGTTGAAAAAAGAATTTACATACTAATATTAGTATAAATTAATCGTCGCACTTGTTAAATTTTATTACCGGATATTCTTTTTTTATTGAATGTTATCTTATAAATCGTTTCACCTTTCATTGTTTGATGTTTAAAATTGTTCAAAAAAATACTCACAGTATAAATATTTATCATCATGTTTTTTATTTTGTTTTGAATATTTAATGCAAATTAATCATTTGATTCATGCGAATTCAGTAAATAATTTGAAAAAAAATTGAATATAATAATATTTCATTTTTGGTTTCTTTGTGTGATTGAAATAATTCTTAATATTTTTTTTTAATTGACCAATTATATTTGAAATACAATAGTTCTGTTCAGTTTATTCACTTATTTAAAAAAAAAAATTAGATATTTTTCATTCATTTAGTAGTGTTACATTTCGAATACTACATATGAACTTTATACTATTTATGATTTTATGACTATAATTTTAATTTCTCGAAAATATTAAAAAATATTCGATCACACATATTTTACTAAACTTTTGAATAATTCTTTTTCGATAAATTTTATTTTTTTTGATGAAAATCAATGTTTTCATTTGCTTTTTCAGATCCGGAAGTAATTTTGAAAGTGTCCGCCTTGCCGCATCAGAGTAGTTTCCGCCTATGGTCAAAATTTTCAAAAAAAAAACATATATCATAAATATCAACAAAGAATGTCAGATAAATTGATAATTGAACATCATTCATAAAATTTCAATATGAAACTTTTAAGAATATCAATTTACCACATATCAGTAAATTTATTCATAAGATTCAACCTACGTTAAGAACTTTGATGTAATTTAAAATTAGATGTAGAAAACCCCTAAGAAATATACTTACTATAATAGTATAATAATGTAATATAATAGCTTAGTTCGTGAGTCCTGAAATTTGATTCCAGTAAAAGCAAAGCTGTCTTCTGATCGGTGAGTTTTATTTTCAAATTTTTACATTTTCTCTAATGTTTAAAAAAAATCAAAATATAGAAAATGGTTGATTTTTAATAATGTTTTATAGTTTTTCAATTTTTGTAGAAATTTCATTTTGATTTTGCACACTTACTCTATAGATTTTTGATAATTTATTTTCATATTTCAATTACGAAAATGTACTCGTAGTTTCAATTTATCTGAAAATCTATGATGAAACCGCGTTTAATTAAACGAAGCAATTTTCATGACATACTGCCATTAAAAGCTCCATTACACGTTTATTATATGTACCCATGTACTGTGTACATACAAAGTTCATGAAACTTTTCATGATGAATATTTCACCGAAACATAAATGCTGACTGCTGAAATCTCCTATATAGCAAACCACACGCCATTATAAATTACACGAACCGACGTTTATAATATACCATACACATAGTACACGTTTTCAATAGAAACTTCTATAAGCCTCGTACAAACGAGGATACTTTGAAAAGTTTGCGGAAAATCTGAATTTATTAAAAATGTTTTCGAATGTTTCATACACAGATAAACTCTTGTTTATATTTTATATCATTAAAAAAGTTTTTAATAATATTTTTCGACATTTATTAAGTTGACTTGAACGGTCATTATTTTTCATATGCACATATATGAATATTGATAGATTACTTTTTTAAGACTTTAAATGTAGCAATTTGTATTATCTATAAATTTGATCAAACATAATTAAGTTTGTACGTATTAATATTAATCATTTAATTCAAATTAACTAAAAAAAAAAGGAAATTTGCAAAACAATATTTGGGACGTCAGTGAAGAATATTTGAATGTAAGAGTAATAGGAGTAAAATAAATGATTTAAGTTAGATTTCTTTCCCTAATTAATTTTTTGTACACCAAAAAAGAGATTATTTTTAATTTCAATCAATTTTTTGGAAGAAAACGATTCAAATAGCTTCTATTCATAGAAAATATTATAGTAGAAAATATTCTATAGAAAAGTGTAAGCAATAAAAGTAGATTTATATTATTTATTACATAGGTTTTCCACTTCAATTCAATAATTTCCATTCCAAATTAAATACACATTTCAAAAATTGAATTAATTTTTTTAGGTTATTTGAGAAAATGGCTTGAATATAAATTTATTTTGATTCAATTTTGAAATATTTAACTTAATAATATTTAATGAAAATTATTCTTCTTGAATTTGAGAATGGTTAAATTCAAAATAAAAAATATTTGACTTGAAACGGAAAATATTTGTCATAAAATTATATTATCTAACTAAAAATAAAAATCTAATAAATACCAAAAGTAAATTTCCCACATTTCCTCCAAACTTTTCATCAAACACACACAGACAAAACCCTCACAAACACAACCGCGACAATCCGCCCAAAAGACAAAAGTCCAAGGACAAAAACCGCACATGCCCACACAGTACCCGACTTCCCTTCGAACCATCAAACAGCCCCTCATTTCGGTGCCACGTAGCCGCTTCGTGGAAAGCCTCGCCAGCAGAATTCACGTGGCAGGTGTGTGCGCCCCCGACATCAATATTCCATTAGCCGGGGGCGGAGCCCCGGAGACGAGGGCGCCGCCCACCGTTTCCGCTTCAATTGTTTTCAACGACCCGGCCATGCTGCGCCAAAGCCTCCAAAATATCGAGCAAATTAATTATAAACGAGCCGCCGCTACGAGGCCGCATTAAATATTCCCTCGGGAGACGGAATTGAATAAAAGCGGGTCGGTTTTGTTGAGGATCCGTTTTTTTTTTTATTTCGGAATGTTCTTGGAATTTTTAAGTATTTAAATAATGTTAGTTTAAATTTTATGTGAATTAATATAATATGTATTAGTCGCATTAGTTTTTCGGTGGGAAATAGGAATCGATTTGATGCGGCATTAAAAAATGCTTTTCAAGTAAAGTAAATTAAATGATTTTTTTCCCATTCTATTCACTGGAGTCAATTTAATAAATCTATCAATTGCTTCTTTTCAGTTTTATTAAGAACATTGGTATTTTATTCGATTAACGCCCGAAATTGAAAAAGATATTGAATAGTAATAATAAAATTTAAACCTGTTAGCGATAAGAACTCTCATTATCGATAAGAATTTTATTGGTGGAAATTTTTTTTTTGTTTAGTAACGAACAAAATCGGTTGAATAAATATTGATATGATTATTTTTTTCATTATTAAGAAGTGATTATCATTTAAATTATAACATATTTTTGGCTAAATGTATTTATCTAAATAAAAATTTTAACGATTCTCAATCAAAACGTTTGATCATAGCTCTGAAAATCTATAATGGATTATGTATCTATAATTAGCATTATCATTATACTGATAATAAATGTAAATAAGAATCGATTTCATCTTCGTTTATTTTTGCAATCTTATATTCAAATATATGTATACCTACATACTAAATATACAATCTATTTTTAACGAATTAATTAAATTTGCTATAAATAACTCTACACAGATCTAAGAAATGAAATCTATTTAAATTCCGATTACGAAAGTTAAACGAAATTTACTTCAAGAATATGCAGACAAAGTGATTTAAGATTTTTCATATTTCTCGAAGCTTTCTTGGCATCTGATTTTTTTTCTATTAAAAAGGGAAGTTTTAAACGACCGCTGCTTCTTTGGTTCATTTTGTGCTTATCCCTTTTGAAGAGGCAATCATCCGCTATCTGCCACTTCATCACATTTCTCTTATACAGCGAGTACTAGAGCACAAACGACACTTTTCAGTCTTAAAAAAGGGGGAAAACTCGAATACTGTTTTATGTTGATGAATTTTCGCGAATAAGTCACGAAATCTGCATAATATTTTATTCGAATTATCATCAAATTTTCCAATATCATACGACTTCGTCTTAAAAGTATCCTGTATAAAATATTTATCATAAATGAATATTGAAGTATTATAATACTCTGTGATTCCCCTTCTAAATTTCCCATTATTGGAAGCTTCAAGTGATTATTAAGTATCTCCTTTTTCTATAAAATATTTGCACAACGGTTGCGATCGAAAGCTTTTACCATCTCGTGAAAATTTTCAAGTGATTTTATTAAACAATACGATTTTATCTATTCTCAGAACTCTTACATTTTACAAAACGTTGGTGAATAAATTTCATTTTATTGGTTCAACCCGTTTTGTGTTTTAGTTTAGCGACTCGATTTAAACGATCATACATTACAACGTGCGAAGGGTGAATAGTAAACGAGTTCAACTGTAATACTATTTATATAGCTTTTAGAATTCGACAAGGATAAAAAACTTCGATAAATCTTTCACTCCTTTCAAGACATAATAACTCAATAAAGCTTATTTTTAATAGATCAATTTAAAATTTGAAATATCATGGATGAATTAGAAATGGATTTAATCAATCTTTCAGTTTTTCAATCAGTCTTTGAATCAATTTTTAAACATGCAGTATTTTTTTTCTATGAAAGAATTTATGATTTTACTCTGCCTAATAGCAGATATTTAATTTTTAGCATTCTTGTAAAGATAATTACTGAAATATAATAATATTGCACAAACGTTTCTAGATTTTTCTTGCTAAATATTGATTTAGATTCTTAATTTATTCTGAAAGACATTATTTCTTTAAGACATTTTAAAAACATTCCTAACTTAAAATAGTCGAATTTTGAAATTCTTGAATGATATTTGCAATATGTGTTTGTACGGCCAATTTTCCAACAGTACAAGAATTGGTAACTTTATCATAGCAGTACCATGTTGTCGAAAGAATCAAATTCTTCTGAAATTAGATATTAGATATTTGTATAGATATAAGCATTTTAATGAAAATTCCTCAAACATCTATTAACTTCTGCACCGATTTCGCAATATTAACCCATCTCAAACGAATCCCCCCAGGTTTTTCAATATTTCGTTGCAGTTACGAACCCCAGATCGCTTCTTCCACCTTCGCAAATAGGAGTTATTAGCTCTTCAAAGTTGGGTCTCCTAGCAACGGGTGGCTGGAGATCTGCGTAGGTGACTTTCCCCCGCAGCATTGGAAATTAATTCCCCGAATGTGAAGTCAATTGAAACTAATGTAGTGTACGGGTTGCCATGAATTGTCGAGCCTTTCGAATTGTTCTCACATTAACTCGGCAGAGGCAGTCGTTCGTGTGTTGGAGCTCAAAGCGAGTGGAATTTTCGCGTGTGAAGTATTATATATGACGACTGAAAAGGCCTAGGGGTACAAGTGACTAAGCGGTGATTTCGAGAAAAGAGCGTTCAAGGTTGACCATGTACCTACATGTATTAGGAGGAGGTCGACTGATTTGATGATATATCGAGGCACACGTTCCGAATTCGTTTATAGCCTTTTGCCAACAAATAAATGAGTTTAAATAGAAGAGATTCCTGTACATAACTCAATTTCTGTAAAAATGTCACTTGTATACCCTTGGCCTTTTCAGTCATCATATAAATTTAGTGTTCAATTCGTTATTTATTGTCTTGGTTGTAAATTTTCTATTAAAATTTTCGTAGATGTCGTTTTTCTGTGTGTTCTGCTTTTTTTCTCTTTGTGTTGCATTTTGTTTGCTTTTACCTTGATTGTTTTTCCACCTGATTGGAGAAAACTGAAGGGTGATTTGAAATCGTTTCAATTCGACTCTTGGGAAATCGTCGATGAAAATCAAATATCTTTTTTTGTGTCTATAATCTTCTCGTCTATAATAACGATTTATTTTCAATCACTTCGCATCGATCTTTCAATAATAAATTTGTAATATTATACAATTGTACTAAATAAGTATATATTTTCGATTATAGTGTTCGTTCGATAACAAGTATTTGAGATTTGATCGTTCTTGATATTTCACTGCAAATCGAAAGGGCTTTAAGCCGAAATTTATTGCCCTATGAAAATTTAATTTCACGGCCCTGGGTTTCATAAATGAAGTCTGAACGCTTGACTACGCGCGGCCATGTTTCATGATATCGAAATACGCCTATATTTTTCGAAGCTATATTATATGCGAATTCGTTCAAAATGTAATAAAATAAAATATAACAATCAGTACTTATACGTATGAATGTAAATTAATTTGAAAGTATCATGTACTTACCACAGATTTTTCAGTTTAAATCATATAATGTTGATTTGAAATTCAATTGTTTTTTTGCGATATTTCGAGGAAAACAATAGAAGAAATATTGGAAAATTTTAACTTGAAGTGAAAAATGTGAAAAGGTTTATGATTTTTTAGTGTATTAGTATTTTTGTTAGTGTAGGTACCTACCTATACTATTAAATAAATTATCTTTTGAATGCCATTCTCGAATAATTGGGATTAGTTTAAATTTAAATTTTGAAATTTTCATTTACTTTTGAATCAAATTATATTCTGTATCAAATGAATGTGCTGCTGCGATTTTAATATGGGAAAATTAATGGAAAATCTTTGAAATAATTAATTGTAAATGTATTTTTAAATTTTAAATTTTCAAATTTTCAAAAAAAATTCGAATCAAAATAAATGAAATTTTTTTCTTTTTTTTATTTATGATGAAAAATAATTGAATTCATTTTCTTTCTTGAATCACAAATTAAGTTTGAATTTTCAATTGAACAATTCCTTTTGATAGAGACACACTAACAAACGATAAACAATTTTCCGCACCGACAACACCCAATTTCCAAAAACACAAAACCGAACAAAACAACAAACCTACAACCTTCGAAAAATTAACTCGCACGGAATAATGAAAAAGCCTCAAAAACAAAAACAATAACGTCAAAACGAGACCCGCATGCGAAATCGCCGAAAAAAACTTTTTTTTCCGCCGCCAGAGCGGAAAATTGAAAAAACATTAGCGAAGAGATTACGCAACGAAAGCCTCGCGAAGCCCGGAACGAAGCCTGCGGGGGGTGGGGGCGCGGGAAGCGCGTGGAGTGGGGGCTAGGCCCCGCCCCCGGGGCGATCTGCGCGCGCTGATTGGTCGGCGCGCGGGGCGGGGGCGGCCAATGGCGTGGCGCGCAGCTCGCCGGGGCCGCAGACGCGCCCGGCCGCTCCCCGCAACCCCACTGTAAGTGCTCGCTTTTCCACCCCGGTCGGCCATTGTTTAAACATTTTTCGCTTTTTTATCGTTCGTGCAGGTTCGTTCTTCGGTCTCGAGTCGGAAAATTCTGGAATTTTTGAGTCGTTTGCGGGGAAAATCGATCGAAAGTTGATCCGGATCGATTTTCCGACTCGGTCGGCCATTGTTTAAATTAATTTTCGGTTTTATATAGTTCGTATAGGCCTTTTCTTTTTTTTCGAGTAGAAAATTTTTGATCGATTGCAGGAAAAATCAAATGGAAAGTCGACCTATATCGATTTTCCGAACTAATAAGCTATTGTTAAACATTTTTAGATTTTTTTGTTGTTCGCACACATTTTTTCTTTAGTATTGTGTTGAAAAATATCTGGATTTTTGTGTCACACGCGAGAAAAATCAATGGAAAACTCACCCGGATCGATTTTCTAATCTTATCTGTCTTTATTTAAACATTTTTTTTCATTTGATTTTGTTCATGGAGGTTCATTATATTGTTTAAAGTCGGAAAATTTGGAAATTTTTGAGATGTTTGCGAAGAAAATCGTTTTTTTTTTTCTATGCGTGCTTTTCCACCCCAATCGGTCATTGTTTAAATATTTTTTGATTGAATAATATTCAAAGAGGTCTCTCTTCTTGTTTGAAGTCGGAAAATTTGGAAATTTTCGAGTCTTTTTGGAAAAAATCGATGGAAATTCGGTCGAGGTCAATTTTTTCATGTGAACTTTTCCGTTCTAATAGACCATTGATGAAACATTTTGTGTCTCGATATCGTTCCTAGATTTCTATTTTATAATTTCGAATCGGAAAATTTGGGAACTTTTTAGTCATTCTGGGGGAAAATCGATGAAAAGTTGGTAAAGATCTATTTTTTTGAGAGATCCCAACTATTATTCATATTTAAATTTAAATATTTAATTATTTAGCATAATTTGATTTAAAAAATTGAATTTGTTTAGTATTATATTCGATTGAATTTTATGAAAAATATTGCATTTGTTTTTCATCAGTAGTTGGTATTTTAGTTGATTAGATTGCATAATTAGTGAGAGAGTTTTTTTCACGTAAAAAATTCGATTATGTATCGTGTCTATTTTCGCGCCTGAAGTTTATTTTGAGTTGCAGTGTTACGTAACCATTCGGAATACAAAATCAATACCGCTTGGATTCTACATCGTTCCAGTTGTATCATTCATGACAATTTTTACAATTCATTTTAATATCAAACAAATGAATTTATTATTTACAATTTTGAATTTTGAAAATTAATATGTATTGATTTTCTTTATTTTTCAAATATGATTTTCATTTTACTATTCTTCTAAATACATATTTTTTAACCCAATAAAAACAGATTGATAGAATCATTTCCATTTTTTGAATAATCGTTAAAAAAATTGATTGAATTGATTTTTTTGTAAAATATTCCTTTATTGCAATGTATGAAATGAAAATAATTTATGGTGTGAATTCTTTTAAAAATGATAAATGAAACTCTCCGGCGTGACTACGTGATTTGAATTTTGATACGCATGAACATTATGGATTCTCATAAATATGAAAATCAGAGGAAAAAGCAATCCGTTTGAGGCTATATTTAGAATACCATTATACTATTTTAAAACATGTATTATTTTCATAAAAAATTGAATCGAATCATGAAATTTTCATTCAAATTTATTAATTTTTACATCATCTTTTCAGATGAATGTTATATTAAGATGAATATCACGAAGACTTAATACTAAACCAAGTCACCATGCCAGGACTAGGGGCTCTGGGAGCATTTAAAGAAAAAGCATCAGGTGTCTTCGGCAGGTGAGTGATTTTTTTCACTATAAATCATTCCAAGTTTTCATCACTTTCAAATAATTGATTTTTCCGAAACTTGAAATAATTTTCTTCACATCAACTAAACACACTCTGACAATTTTGTATCCCAACTCATACAACACTGGCATTAATTTCTGGCAAATTTTTAAATAGTATCCGTCGGTAGAACGAAACTAGACAACTTTTCTACTTAAGCATCCACTTGTGGGTCGTTTGCCGTTTCCAAATCCGTTTCGATTGCGCAGATTTTACGAGAGCAAAAGACTCTTGGGCTAGCAACCGAGCCTCCCCTTTTTACCACCCCACAGCTTTACCTCCCTTTAACAAGCGTTCAGAATTGATCCCTCTTTACTGTTGACTGCACCGCGCTGATAACAAACAGACATTATCCCGGATTTATGTCATCATTTCTTCCGGGACCCCCGTTTTCACTTCTTTCCAGCTAGGGCAAACAATACACTATATACGCAAACGGTTCCGCACGATTTGATTCTAATCTCGAATCGATATATTTCCGCACCGATTAATCGCGAATCAGTTCATCAATAATCGATTTGTGAATATTTTTATAATGTGATTGTGTTGAAACTAATTTAAAATATGGTGTGATTTTATGAAATGCATCTTCAATATCATTTGTTACCGAGCGATATTCACAGTGGTTAGCTTTGTGAAACGAAATCATATTTTCTCTACGCACTACGCGTGAAATTGAGTTACCACCCTAAAAGCTTTTTGCCGCATCGGACAAACTTCGAAAAATAATGATAACCATCCCACACAAAGTTACGTGATCGGATTTTAACTGCATGTCTAGACTACATAGATATATCTACAGTTTTATTTTTTCACATATAATAATTTTCATGAAATATTTCAAGTTTTTTGTAATTTTGTATAGAATTAACACTTTATTCTTTGTGGTATTTTTCATGAAATAGAAAAACTTTTCAAATTTTCTACAAAAAAAAATACAAGAATATTATCTTTCATGGATATTTGAGACATTTTGAGCGGTAGCCCATAATAGCATTCGCAAAGATCAAGTAGAACTTAAACAAACTTATCTTAAGTATCATCTAAGCTACACCACGATACAACACGTTATATTTTCCTTCAGAAATAAAATTCATTTTTATTTCTATATCGATTTGTTTATTAAAATTTTCAAACATGATAATACACCCCTCGTATATTCTCTTCATCAATCGCACATTGTACGAATGAATATTATCTTGCCGGCAAATCCTGTTAAGTACTATCAATCTCTTAATCAGGCCATTAGCAGCGGAAGCCTCCCCACCCATTTAAAAGCTTTAAGCTCCCATATTGGTCCCCTTGAAAATTTGACGAGCCTTTCGACGCTTCGGAGGGAACCTGTCCGGTGTAATTATCGTTGTGTAACTTGGGCTTCGCCATCAGTCTTCGTCATCACAGAACCAAAGGGGGAAAGTCTGTCGCGAAATCTTTTGTTTCAGCATCTCGACTAAAGATTTGCAATCAGCTAAATGGTCGAATCGTTACGTCTGTATCGACTCTTTCATTGTTCCATAGGAATTATTCGACTATTCGGTCGCCCTCGTTTAATTAATGCGCCCGTGGGTTCGTACATGAATTGCAAATCCCTTTGAGGGAGGATCCGAGTTCGGTTGTTTTATGGCTTACGTGTAATATATGATATTTGTGAATAATTTTTGTAAGCGATTGATTTTATAATTGTGAAAATAAATCAGTTATTCTATTCGAAACGAGGGGTTATAAAGTGGTCATTGCGCGTTATAAATTCCGCCACATGTACTCGCTATCTGAATACATAACGAGACGGTCTTTTAGCACTCTGAATAATTATTTCGGCCATTTAAATATTGCACCCTTGCCGAGCTATTAAGCAATTGGCGTTGTATCGTCGCAGATGGATGTGGATGAAAAAAAATTGAATGAAAAATATATTTTTGTTCAAAACGAGGGAAATTCGAAGATGAGCGATAATGAAATTTGATACATTCGTGCGGGAATTAATTAAAACTTGAAAGTGGCTTTGAAAAGCGCACGGGATCGAATCCCTGTGAAAGAAGCTTAGCAAAGTCATTACATGATAAATAGGAGCAAAGGCAGAGCGCGGTCAAAGGAGTCGTCTAATTAATCTGGGTATATTTTTTCAAAGGGATTTCATTATATATCAGTGACGGCCTTTATGAATCATACGATACGCTCATACGGATTATAATTTGTGAACGGTATCGAATACCAAATTTTAAATTCCCATATTCAATCATTTTTTTAACGATTTAACTCGATATAAAAATGACAATTTGTGAAACAGACTATTAGCACGATTATTGGCCTAATTTAAAGCGTGATCAATTCTAATCTAAAAAAATAATGAAATTAAAACTATTCTGAAATGTAACCGAATCAAAGAAATCCAATTGAGTCTGAAAAAAATAAATAAAACTTAACCAAATTGAACAAAAATCAAATCTAATTTGAAAAAATCTATTCTAACATAACTGAATATTTAATAAGCCAAACTTAATCAATCCATTAATCCATTAAGTTTTTCGTTCCACATATCACCATCATGATTAGCGCTACAACCCTTAGTAGACCTCATCCGCCAGACTCAAAAATCTCAAAAATACCTTAAAAAAAAAACACAATTTTCACAACAAACCAAAAAGTCTATTTAATAAACATCAAAATACAAAAATCAACCGACACAAATTCATCGAAAAAAAATACATACAAACCGATATCTCACCATGCAGCCGCGTCCATTCGCAAGTTTATCCGATTTGCCCTTAACGAGGGCATCTTTTATGCCATAGACGACGGCAGACGCGAATCAATTGTCATCCAGGGGGTGACCAGGCACCAGGGGTGACTTCGGAGTACATATGCATCTGGCCTAGGAGGGAATCTTCATAGTTGGCAGCCAGATAAATCAGATGTTGGGACGATGGCGCCGGGGCGAAGGCGCCGACGGGGCGCCGATGCGCCCCACTAATATTTTTATGGCGAAAACTTATATATCACGGGGGTGGAAAACGGAGGTTTTTGTGCTCGTGCCAAAGCTGAGGAATCCCCCAGATGGGTATCGATCACCATCGACCGAGTGGGAACCGCGCCCCAATATCGCCGGGTCAAGGACGCCAAGGAGATGCGTTTAGAATTTTAAAACTGTCTCGTTTTATGTGGTGGAAGATGTCTATCTATCGTACGTACTTGTTTAAGAAAGATGTGGTGTTTCTAAGGGTACGTATTTCAATCGTTAGTGAAGGTTTAGGCGTTCGTTGTACATTTTTCATGATGACGGTTTTAAGGGACGTCTAATTGCTAGCTGTAAACAATCGATTAGAAGTATTTTTTCAATGAATGTTACTTGATTGATTTTATTGAAAAATATATTGAAACATTTTTTTAAATATATTTTTCATGCAGATCCGAGTCAATATAAAATATTATGCAAATACAATAGATATAGAAAATTATAATTGCGCATTCTGAGAATAAACATGAATCATAGAAATTCAATTATGATTCATTATTCTATTCGTATGAATAAAAAAACAATTTTCTGACTCATTTAATCTGCATCGTGATGACACATACATACATACACTCATATCTAACAGATTTTAATATAAAAATTCCTAACTCACATAAATTTCCATGTCTATTTTTATGAATCAACTTACCATAAAAATCGTCTCTATTTTAACTATCACACAAATTCATAAAAATATGCCAATAATTAAAAAAAATGTGTGCATTTTGATCGTCATGTAATACCTAAAGTTAAAATGATCGAATAAACAAGCTATTACTTCTAATAATTAAATTACTTTAGAAATTAGTTAAATTCACACAAAAATGGAATATTTCGATTACATTATATATCCAATACATAAGAATCAGCATACTTTGCCATAATACGAAACCAAAAAAAAAAAATCATCTCAAACCAAAACCACCGCCACCGCACCGAACAAACCTCCTCAGAACTGCATCCCAGCATCGAACCATCGACTTTTTTTTAATTCCAAAATTAGCATAGATATCGATAGTTAATATTTGAGCAAGTCTCGCCCCGCAGGCATCGGCATTCCACAAATAAAAGCGCTCCAACTTTATTAAGCCGACGCTGGCTATTGACACAGGCCGCGATATGGACGGATCGATGTGTGGCGCGTCTCCTCGCCTAATGCCCCATCGCATCGCAGCTTCCACAGTTCAAATATTTGCCTTTGGCTCTCGACAGGCAGCAATATCGCTCTTCTTGTACCATCTGGCTATATCTGGCTATATGTATGTGTAAGTACGTCTATCAGTCGGCTCCCTTTCCGGGATCATGCGAACTTTCAGACTGATGTAGTCGGAGAGTTTTGAGTTTCGGTTCTTTGTATCGGTGTTTTTTGTTTTTATAGAAAAAAATGTATACTTTAATTTTTAGATGATGGTAGAATTGGTTTAGTTCTTTGGGGAGAATATTTTTGAAGATTCAATATTAGTCAGTGTTACGATCGTTGAATGGCAGCTTATCTGTAATTTCTATAGAAAATGCCTTTTCCCTGAACCGATAAGCTATCCAAAAAATAATAAACTGAATCGATAAGCTATCCAAAAATTATAAATTCCGCTCTTAAATCATAAATCGTCTAATGAAAATTCATTATTCAGATATAAATTTTTCACTGTATAATTCTACGTTACATTCTAGAAAGGTTTTAAAAGGATATCATTTTTTTCCATAAGATTAAATGCGACCATTATTATATTATACATCGATGTATTTTTTAACATTTTTTTTTCAAATATTCTTGAGATTCTAGTGAATATTCAAATATGAATAAGGTTCAAATATACGAAAAATAAAACCGCGATTAATCTTTATGAAATGAGAAACTAGGTTATCGCTCTTTTTTTTAATAAACCATCAAGGAGAAATGTATTTCGTAGCATTAAATATCTAGGTTATTAGCGACTTGCCAAAATAGATATATTTTTATAATATCATCGTTTCGAGAAACTTTTTTTCAATATGAGTTATAACACAGTGAAAAATTGAACAAATATGAAAAGCAATTACATTACAGAGAAAATAACTAGATATTATTGAAGCATTTCCATTTTAATATTTTTCAATTTAGTTCAATTTGTATTCCATTCAAATTGAATCGTTACGATTCATAAAACTAATAAAGTTTAATATTGATCATTCACAAAAAAAAAACCTAATATTAAAAAACGAACTTCACACACAAACACCAATACATTTTCCCATTAAAAAAAAAAAACCACCTAACACAATCACGAAACGCATAGTCCGTGCGCGAACCCTTCGCAATCGTATTTTTTTCGCAAGGGGTGGTTTTTTCCACCCCCCGACACCCGACTTCCGACCCCCGACCGATAGATGGCTCTGCCGCCGCGAAACGAAACGGGGGCGAAATACGGGGCGGTTATGAGGCCAAGGGGGCTGATAAAAGTGTGAGGGTGCTCCGCCACCGAGCCTAGTTCGCGTTCCGGCCTAATGGACGGGAAGGACTGCGATAAGCGGCCGAAGATAAATCGACCGATAATTGTCTCGCTTCCAATATAATTTCGCACGGTGGACTATCTTCTCTAATTCTGATCGCGTTATATTTTTCGATTGTGCCAAAGTTTCGAATGGATCGTGTTCCGGTCGGTTCCCGTTCGTCGGGTTTAGCGAGCTTCCATTCGAAGTACAATAGAAGTAAATTCGGTTCGAATCGAGTGAAATTGTTGTTAGAATTAGAGTCTGGGTTTTATTAGAGACGTTATTTAATTCGTTTTTTAATTCATTTATGGGTGAATCAGATTTTAGCAATACAAATGTCAAACTTTTACAAAAAAGACATTTGAAGAATTGATTCACTTATGGACGAATGATATAACGACCAGTTGAGTAGTAACTTATCGGTCTGATTACAAGTTTTCTATAGAGTTTATATGAACCAATAAACTACTATCTAGATCGAAACACTAGTTTTATATCATTAGTTAGCTTACTAAACTGACATCAGTTTTATATAGATGATTAAACTGCTAAATAATAAACAAAAGATCAGCCCTAAAATAGGCGTACAATAGTTTCATTGTGATGAACGTTTCAGAAAACGCTCTTAATGTAAAAAATATAAAAAAAATTCAATTATACCACATAAAAAGTATCTATTCTATGTTTGTATACGCATGATCGTATCGTCAAAGAGATTTATTGAGTTCAAATCGCTATGCACAATAATGCCATCAGCCTTTGCGTTCGTAGATAGTTATTACGCGAACCGGAAATTCAATCAGCCATCGACTACAGAGGGCGGAAACGGAAAAGTCCACCCCATAATGCGACTAGGAAACTCTTCCTAATAATACTCAAATATATTCATAAATTGAGTCCAGCTCGATATCTACAATGAAAAAATATGAAAGCCTCCCATGAAAAAGTCTCATTTGCCTCGAAGGGGACACAATCGCGTCGCATTTGCATCGTTCAGCGTCTTCAGTTACTGATCTCATAAATCTGTTTTCTCTCTCGCTAATCCCCTTTTTTGCCTACACGGCGAAAACATAATCTGTCCGAACAACCCTCGCTCTCAAACCACCCCCTGTTGGGAGGGTGTATTTCGCGTTTCATATCTCCCCGAAACTTTTTCCGACGGTAATCTCTCGCGATTATTCGGAACGAAATCGCGTTTCAGCCACGGGAAATTCGCTCGTGCGATTTTTCAGTTGTACCTACATATGTGTGCTCTCGGTTCTTCGAGTATGGAATTTTGAGGACATCGCCGATCGTCGCGGAACTTAACAAGGGGTTGTTCTGATGTTTTGCCTGTTCGCGACTCGCACTGTTCGTACTCTCATGCGAAGCCATTAACATGATTAAAACTAGACCGAGAGGCTCGTCGTGATGTATGGCTCATCCATATTAATTTTCGATCATAATAATGAATAAGTTTCATAAATGTACAATTTATATGTATTAGTACACAAAATTTCACTAATATTTTGATAAGCAATCGATACGTTTTTTGAATTAGTAAATTACTTTATTGATTTGATATTTGATGAAAAGTTTATATGTATGTATTTCGACTTTTTTTCTGTTTAATTTGGAATAAATGATAAATAATGTGTAAATTCTATGGGACTTGTACACGAGCCAGTGCCAGTCTCGCATAGGTCCATTGTTCAAGGGCGGCGCACCACACAATGTGCTCCCATTACTTTCCCATCATTTATTGTTGTGTATGAACCGCATATTTTTAATCAATTAAAACGAAACCATGACAATTCGATTTAAAATACATTAGAACAAAAAAAAATATTTGTGCACAAACATTTTTCATTAAAAAAAATCAATTCAGATTCACTAAACTAATTAATTTTCGAAAAATACATATCGATGACTTCGCAATGTGAAATTCGATTATATAAACGTCACGATCATTTAACATTTAGTCTGATATGATTCAATTTCCCATTTGATTAGTCACCCCACTTCGCTAATTCAATCTCTTCACGTTCATATGATTCGTTCGCATTTAATCCGATTGTGTTCTACTGTGTGTATCGTAAAAGTATCAAATTAAATTTATCAAATGCAAGTAGGCAAAATGTTATGACGTTGCTTTAAATTCAAAAAATGCAAACAATCATAGGAACGAGCACACAATACATTCTAGATTTGCGAACATAAAAACAACGGTAAACGAAACAAAATAAGGGGCGAGGTTAAGCAGGAAAATCTAATCTAGATAATGCAATAGTAAAGCTTGCAAGCTATTACAGTGAATATAAAGAACATTGTCTTCGAGATCTTCCAGGATTAAAATTATATCCCCGATGAGACGACAGAGTTTTCCGCATCCGAGCCCATTTCGAAGAAAATTCGATTCTAAACACAGTTCAGATTTAAGCACATAAATAATATTTCTAACGTCTGTCTATCGACAGTTCGAATATCTTCAGCGGTTACAGACCCCATGAACAAATCGTTCTCCCTTTCCCCAGTGTATAATATAACCGTAATGTATTCACCGGGTAAACACCGTCTAAAACATTTTACAAAGCTTTGCATTGAGCAGAATTGAAATTGAGTTGAGTATTTAAATGGGTTTCCCATTTGTGCGGAGAGGAACATGAAAATAGCGTGGCTTTTAGAACCAGCATGAAGGGATGCATAAGGGATTGAGGAAATTCTAAGTGCCACCGAGATCTATCCAAACTCAATATCGAACTCGGTACATACACGCATATTGTTATTTTTCTATGTAATTTAATAGATTTTTTTCAAAAAACAAAAAAGAGCGTTCGATTGAAAACAAATAAATTTCCTATTCGATCGAAAAGAAGAGAAATGTGAGGTGATTTATACAGTCCTTTCTGCGAAAAGGGACTTTTCCGTTCGCGCTAAGCGTATACTCATCAGCCATTTTAACAATGGTCGTTTTTTGCATGTCGCGTTGGTGCGACGTAAAGTGGTGCAAAATGACTGGAACACTTATTTTAGAAGGCGCTTTCCGGAGTTTTGGTTGCGGGGAACGATAAAAAAGGAAAAGCTTTCAGTATTCCGTCGGCAAGTTTATTCGGGAAGTGGTAGTTATCCAGTGGGGGAGACCAATTCTTCTTTTCTTTCCGGGTGATAATATTTGCATCATAATGAGCCCTTCGCTTTGAGATCTGTATTTATATTGCGCTTCGATGAATATTTTGAATATCGCGTTTTGTATATTCTTCGAAATGAACAATCGAATTTTCTTGCGTTCATAAAAAATATATTTTTTTTATGCGCGGTAATATTTCAGAGTCATCTCTCCCTCGCTCTCCCCGTTTCCTTGTTGCGAATTCGTTCGGCATCACGCATTTCGGTTTTTCGCCCTTTTCAGAGCCCGGCTTTGATTTTCACAACGGAAAATATATATAACAAGCGTGACACAACACCGAGGGGACTTGTTCACTTTGGCTAAAGACTTGTTACAATATGACAGCTATTGAAAAATCTGACTACCGACTCGCTCCCCATCCGACGTCGCTTCATATTTCATATCTGTTAAAGGGTACTTAGTGGGACGTGTCGAATGTCGCTTTCGAAGCGCGTATCTCTACGAAAAAATGCGAAATAATTTGGAATCAAGAGTTGGGGTGCTGGTTGTTTCGCAGGAAAAATATTTGTCAAGATTCGAACCCAATCTAGATTGCGAAGCCCCACCGAGTTGCGGAAATCAAAGAAAACTCCCAGTGGATGCGAAGCCGGGCAACAATAACGTTACATTTGCCCTACGTCTTCTTTTATTTTCAATTGTGCCGTACGGTTAGATCTTTTGAGGTGCACTCACAAAAGGTCCATTGTGGCGAGAGACGATAGTGAGGCTCCATTTCGCTGATAAGCGAAACTCATTTCCCAAATAGATTATCGATTCGAATTGTTTCGCACGCGCCAGCAATTTTCGGGATGCATCTCGACATGAATATATATTCATGAAGTCTCTCTCACTGTCTCCACATTATCCTCACACACACACACAATAATAATATAAAAGAGGATGGGTAAATCGATAAACGTCTCCATAGATGGCGACGACTATTAATGCATAACTTGTGCATCCGACGTCGTCGTTATTAGAAAGAAGAAAAAAAGCGAAATGAGGCCACGCCACACACATATAATATATAAAGGAATTAGAACAATCTATCGGGTCAAATTAACGGAAGACGTTCCCGCATTCACCTGTAGAGCTCGCCTTATTTTCCGACACCACTTAACTTCGGACACGAAGCAAGCGAAAAGGATTTCCATCCCTCACACCTAAGACAGTCTCCATTAACCCCGAGGAGTGATTCGTGGAATAATCCTCTAGAATTTTATACTCATTATTATCATAAACCTTCAATTTCGGCGAAATGACTCGACGTAAAATAGAGCCTTCATGAAAAAGATGGATCACATAGGAAACGGGAGAGAGTCGGCGGCATTAATGCAGGTCGCCGTGCGTCGCTCCTTCCATATCGATCTCTCCTATCTCCTAAGAGAGCACTTTCTTTTCGGGGGGTGGCAGTGGGTGGTTTGGTAACCAGACAACCCTGGTCGAGAATTCGTCGAGGGTTGGCCAGCTCGCTGACACCGTAATGGCCTTTCATGCTACGTTCATTCACCGGAACATTTCCATTGAAAGGCCGCTTAGCAACCGCTGGCTACACCCTCACACCATGAGACGAGAGTGAACGTTAATTTGGGTTAGGAGTGCGGTAAGCAAATACTATATCCCTGGAGACGTCTGAACCCCTCGCCGAGATCCGTTTCGTTTTAAATATTTATAAGTAAATTGCTGCGAGTGCTGATATGCGTTTTCGCTAAATTAAATAGCCTCGAGGGTGAATGGGAGTCGTTTATGAATTTTTTTTTTGAGAAAACAAATTTATTTATCCTTAAATGAAGTAAATATAGACATTTAAGTTTATTAACATGTCAATATAAGATGGATATCTTACGGCGTGTCCAGACTCGGGCCGGCGGCTTCCAGCGGCAAAATACAAAACATGCCATATATTTTATATCTTCATACATTATCACTTCATTTTCATTCAATTCAAGTAAAATAAGATTTCAATTGGAATAGATTGAGATAAAATATAAAATGAACGAAGATAAAAAACATATGGCATGTTTTGCATTTTGCCGCTGGAAGCCGCCGGCCTTAGTGTGGACACGCCGTTATATGGCAGCATTATATAAGATATACCCATTGGCTTTTTCGGTCATCATATTATAGCGATATAGCGATCAGTCCGTTGAATATATCAACGCACAGTTTCGAAGCGTTACATGGACACTCAAACAGATACACAGACACACACAGAATAGTGCTATTATATATTTAGATACCTACACATTTACATATGAATATATTAAATAAATAAATAAATAAATATGACGACTGAAAAGGCCAAGGGGTACAAGTGACTTTGCGGTCATTGCGAGAAAAGCGCGCTCAAAGTTGATCATGTACCTACATGTATTAGGAGAAGGTCAACTGATTTGATGATATATCTCGATACACATTCCGAATTCGTTTATATCCTTTTGCCACCAAATAAATGAGCGTGCATAGAAGCGATTCCTGCACATAACTCAATTTTGCCAAAAATGTTATTTATACTCCTTGGCTTTTTCAGTCGTCATATATGAGATTTCATACATTTTAGTATGAATTTCGCGATCTTTTCAGTACGCGAAATCCTTACCACCTGTTACACGTAGCGCTCTCACAATCAACACCAACCCACACAAACATCGCACAACAACAAAACACACTAACCAAAAAAAAAAAAAATGAAAGCTACAAAATCCACCAAAAGCAGTTGAATATTCAAACATCATTCGCTTTTCATTGCCTATGTATATCCGAACGATTCACCAAGTCTAATACGATACGATTTTCGCACAACGGAACCGGGGCAAAAATAAAATCTAGAAACTGGGCAGCGGAGAGCAGACCGGAATAAATTTTTTTCTAGGCACTGAGTAGATCTGTGTTGTGGACTCCCCGCCACAGGGGGGCGCAGAGGGGAGCGCCGTGCCTTTAGTACGCGGGCCCCCGCCGTACAGCGCCGACCCTGTACAACGCTCTGCCACTTTTCACTTTTATACTCGATCCGACCCTGTATTTCTCTCCTCCGCCTCAAGATACTTTCTTCTTTTACTCTCCATCCATTCGACACTTCGATTCTAGTGCTCGATATTCTCGTTGATTTTATTCAGTGTGTCGTTTTTATTTTTTTTGAAATACGACCCTGTACTCGTTGCGTGGAGGTGTTTATCGCTTCTATGCTACGGGGGATTCTTGTATTTTAATATATTTAGTATTTACGAGGGTGCTTTTAGTGTTTAGAGTGATTTTTTTATATTGAAATTTGCCGATCTACGTAAAAAAGTGTGCCTTCGAAATGGGAAGTTTGTGGAGGTGGTTTTTGTAAGTTTTTTTTATTATATATTTTTATTGTGAATCAAATCATTAACATGAAAATCGACTGAATAAATGATTTATTTCAATTTGTTAACGTTTTAGATTGAATTTATTATTATATCGATGATAAATTTTCCGATCAAATTTCTAATTTTTAAGTTCTACGATACAATACCTGTTGAATTCAATGTCGAAATAATGATAAAATAAAATATGAATTTGTGAAAATGATAAAAATAAGGTACAATCGAATGATTTGTCTCGAAATGTATGTATGACAGGTCCTCGTTGTGGAGCACGTGTCGGTTCGTAGATTGGCCTCCCGCGGGAGCCATCGGCTTGTAACAACCTGTTGGACTCGGAGGGGTGTTTATACGCGAAAACCTCTCCACAAATATATTTCTTCAACGCGTAAATGTTATTCTATAGTTCGTTATCGTTGTCGAAAATGGTTCTGATGGAAAAATTGACATTTTTCTGCAGTGGAGTGTCGCGTTTCTTCCTCTTTCGCGACTCGAGTGCGCTCAAAAGCCGGGTTTAATTACGGCCTGTGAAGAAAGCCGACTTCTTTTCGAAGGGTGGAAGATTTAAGTTACACGATTTATTCAAATCCAGCCCCTCTCTCACCTCCGGTAATTGATATTTACTGCGGAGTTAGATTTAATAAAACGCAAGGAAAAGTTCTCGCCTACGGCAAAGGAAATTGCATTTCATTCAAACGGACGAGATTCAAAATTAACTTTAACTCTTAAAGAGAAAATTTACTGACTAGAGATAAAGCTTTTTTAGGTCCCATTTATTTTAAAAATGTCATTATATATTGTATTTTCGTTTTATAAAAAAGTTCAATATCGTGTTTTTATTAAGAGCTCAAAAATGTATACAATCACGATCCCCTTAATCGCACGATACAACCGTTCCTCACGTTCGGCGAACATTTGATACACAGTTTTATTGCCCAACCTAATGCAGCGTAGATTTCCAAGAAATCAATTTATCTACTTCGAATCTACCAAGAAAACCCCTTTTATTTTATCTATCGAATCATTCGAAAAAATAAATCTTTTATAAAAAACATTTCATCGAGCCGCTTTATTTATCAAATCAATAAAGAACCCCGGAAAATTGAAAATAATAACGACGATACCGGAAAAGTTCCGATGCGATTTTCCACCCTCCTCCTGGGCTTTGAGCTTCTCAATTCACTTGGCAAATCCTGGTCGCACATAAAATAAATCTGCTCATAAATAAAAACCTCTAACAAGGCAATTCTCAGGTTCCAAACCCATAATTCTTGTGCGCCGACCATAAGAACTGCGGCGAATAATGCGAAAGAAATAACGTGTCCCCGAGTCTCGGTCGGCGGGCACTAAATCAAAAAGCACCTCCGCATCGACTCTATGTACCCAAACAATGTACAATGGGGACATTTTAATAACCGAGCAGTCTAGTTATAATCCAACCAATCCCTAGGGATCCTTTGTTGTCGTCGCCGACGTTTTCGGATCCATTACACCTCATTAGTGCGGTCGCTAATTATTCAAAATACCGAATTACCGAGTTCGTTCGATCTCGATGCAGATATTATATCACCCTAGAAACCAAAAAGTATAAGTGAAAAATCAAATCACCAAATCTGAATACAAAAATGATTCTAATAATGTCCATTTGTTTGGTTCCAAAAGTGATGTTAACGTTATCGACGTTTCGGCTTCCTATATTAATTATTTTTGATAGATGATTGATTTCGAATGTGGTGTTCGTTTTAATTGATATTCGATTTTGAATGTGGTGTTCTTATAATTTGGTTTCATGAACTTATACGCCTTGGTTTCTGGGGTTTTGATATGATGTTGAGTCGGACAGACAATGGGCAGAGACTAATTGCATCTGCAGCGAGCAAATCGACGTTGAATTCGCGTTTTGCGGAGTGCCAATTATACAATAAATTAATACGAGAGAAGCCACCTCCGGAGGGGTGCTTCGACGACGACGTACCCTCTGGTCGTCTCCGTGGGGTGGAAAGAGCCTTCCTGCCAGATGATGAGGTGTGAGGGCTGAAACCAATATCGCGGTGGCCTCTTGATGTCACTTCCGCCTGTTTTCACCGCGAACCAGGACCGAACTAGCACCTGAAAATAATTATGAATTTTACTTCTTCAATTCGTTTATTATCAATATAATATGCTAGTCTGAATGTAAAATTTAAGATCGGTTAAGGTAAATGCGGTTTATGAAGCAAGTCCGGGTCGATATCTCAAAAATTAATAATGGTATTTGAAATAAAGCCCTGATCCTAAATATACAGAAAAGTCTTGACTGAAAATAATTTAAAATTTTTCATCCTATTCAATGTGAAATTTTTATATTAGTCAGATTATTTGTATTCGAATTTAAACCTTTGCAAGATTTTCTTGAAAATCATTGATTTTTATTAATGTTATATACAACTTTCGAGAAATACAACATTTTCATTTGCTCCATCTACATACATACATTTTCATGGACGAGAAAATGTAAAAAATATCACTCAGAACGCTCACACTATAACATTTCCAAAAATTCCTACACAATTATACAAGGAACCCGACCTCCCTTTGATTGTCTTAATAAATACGCGGACATAGACGAACGGCAAATCCTTCTCCGAATTTCGAGTTTCGCTAATTGGATTGTTTGCGAAATCGGCTTAGAAACACACAAACACACCGACAGACCTATATATTCCTTCGATAATAATACAACACACATATAATATAATAATAAAACGCAGGAAATATTCTAAAATTGGGAAGATCTCCGGGTGCGTGCCCGTTTCGAGCGCGCGAAGTTATTCATAGGCGAGACGCGTGCCGAGGGCCTCGAGTGCATATTGTCGGGTGGGTGTATAACACCCCAGCCCAACCATCTCCTCATTCTCATGCCGAGGATATCCTTCGGGTCAGGATGTAAGAAACTGTTTATATCCTTCCCGTCTCCGAGCGAGGGAACGGGCGTCAGCTCGTCCCTGTCTCTCCTCGCTCCGGGTGAGTAAGTGCTCGAGTAATGGTCCCGATGAAGACCTCGATGAATTCACAGATTTCTCATCCCCCTCGTGGTCCACCCTCGAGTCACCGATATTGCCCCCCTGATATTTCATATAAAATATTTATTATGGACGATTTTTTTCGTCGCGAGTTCGTAAGCGCTTCCGTTTTTACGATTGCAATTAGACGGAGCGTCGATCGGACACGTGTTGGGCGTATTGTTGATAATGCATTTTTACGATATATGAAACATGCGTTGATGAAAATTAAAAAAAAAATAACTTAATAATATTCTATTTCCTTATATTTTCATGACACGTTTTTAAATCAAGTGTATTAAACATATTAAAAGGACCTTATTCAGTAGTCGTCCTTGCCCACAATCCTTTCATACCGACGCGTACAGCTAACCGTTTCACCACCTACGATTTCAGCCGCAAGGTTACCGAAGGTGAATCTAAAACAAAATATTTCGCATAGCAAACATTAAAAAAATCTACTAATATGTGAAACATCCAATATCGAGAAAGCTTTTAATATTGTATGGCTGCGGCGCAATCGAGCGCATCCACCTGATGCACTGATTGCATTACACCTGCAATCGACAAGAAAACACCACGGGAGACAGGACTCCCCTCGAAAACGGGAATATAATAAATATACGTATCGGGTCCCCCGTTTTCTGCCCGTCCACCCCAAAACCGATTCCATAAAATGATGTTAAATTTCTAAAATTATACGTCGCGGGACGGGGAAAGCATTAGCGCAACAAAAGGCGACCATTATACCCATTTCGAATGGGGATGTCTCCCCTAATGCAACGAACACCGAGGGATGCCCTTTTTACCAGTTATTTCGGTCGTGTGTACCGCATATGTATTGTGTATTATGCGATGTGTGTATCAGGACTGACCAACCATCGTCGATTCGATTTCAACCCTTTCGCCTCGAAGCATTCATCAAAAATTCATTTCGCTCAAGTGATATGCCGCAGATTTTAAGCAGTGCATTATGCTAGATCAAAGCGGAAATTTCCTCATATACAATTTCATTAACTAAGTCCTAGTTCTAGTCCTAGTTCTCTATACTTACACCGAGTTTTTCCTGAAGTATTGTTCCTACATATATTTTCACCAATTTTGAGTATTCGTATCACATTTATGCACTAACGACCAAAGTTTATTCCCTGCTGTCGAGCGCGTATCTAACGTGTGAATCAAAATATAGACACGCAAATACACGATAATTGCACAGCACAGTTCGGCGACTAATGCGTGCCGTGACATTTCGCCGTCGAAGTCACTTTTCCATTGTTAACCATCCCGCTCCATTAACGTCACACAAGTCACAGTCGATGTCACAGATAACACTTTCCATGCAGATTTTCACACGGCCGAGTCATCATTTTTACGATATTCATTATTTGTCGACAGGAACCCCCAATACGAGGAGTTCGAGTTCGACCAGAAGGAAGGTTACGAGAAGACATTCGGAGCTGGTGCTGGTTCTCCGGAGTCCCTTCCATCGCCTGAACGACCGCCCCTGAGACACATCGACAAGTACATAAGACCAGAATGTCCTTGCTTGTCCAAGAGGTTCACCATCGCCGTACTGACATGCGTCGGATTCGTTATATCCTTCGGGATGCGCTGCAACATGGGCATGGCCAAACTAGAGTTCGAACACGAGGTAATTTTTTTATCATTATATTTGATGTTCTCAAGTCAAATTTAACAGTATTTGTAGAGCAAACCATCAGCAAAACACTCGATGAGTTAAATAAAGGTGAGGTTGGTTTTAGGGAAGATTTGGTCAAGCTGAGTTCAGAATGACGCAACGGTTTACTTCAAATATACCGAATTATCTAAATAACATTTACTAAAAATGACATGTGAATCTCACTAGGATCTGAAATTATTGAATCTAGTATTATAACAACACTGAGCTCGGTCCAGAATGCACAAATGCATATATCTTCTTTATAAGATACTTACAAGACATAGATACAAGCTACATGGAAAAAGAAAAAAGCTAAATTCATTGCATGGAAAAAGTAATTTTCATTTGGATATTTAAAATCTCATCACATTTATAAACCGCTAAACAAGAATAATAAACCTAGAGCGATAAATTTAAAATTAATTTCGAGAAACGTGAACAATTAACGCACGCGCCATAAATTCGCATTCGTTTAATCGCCTTTTTTGCACTCGCCCCTAGGACAAAATAGGGCTGAAAACGAAACGGCACACAGATGAACTTCTTCTAAATTCGCACACATGGTGTACCTTATTAGGTGAGTGCCGTCGGATCTAATTGAAAATAATAAGCGCGGGTCATTTGCATATCACGTCCTGCGGAATGAATAAACGACTCTTGTGCAAATGAAGCACGTGAACTCAGCGTTTAAGTCAAGGTGATATAAAAGGGAAAATCCTCTCGGCGGTATATAAATATCTGGCGAGAGGCCGCCCTTCATTCGGGCCGAGTGTTTTGTAATTCTGATTGCATTGATGCCCCAACTAGGCGGCAATCCCACAAACGGGGTAACACCACCCCCTTGCTGGCTATGGGGGTTGGAAGATAGAAAAAATAAAGGAAACTGCTGCCGAGTTCGTTTGATGGTGGGTGTAGATTTTTTATGCGGTAGTTTGGGATGATTCGAATTCTATCCCTTGTATACGACCGTACCCTTTTTTATATTTTTTTCATATCTCGCTGCTGATTGTATTACATTATATTCGATGTATAAGGTGATTTTTGTTTCAGACTCTCAGGATGAACTGGACAGTGGGAGTCGAGAGCGCCGTAGATTCGTCGTTTTTTTGGGGCTACCTGATCACCCAAATTCCCGGCGGATTTTTAGCATCTTTGTATCCGGCTAATAGAATATTCGGCACAGCCATCGCCTGCTCGTCTTTCCTCAACTTGCTAGTGCCGGGCGCCAAGTCCTTAGAAAGTCCCGTGCTCCTCATCATAATAAGAATCATGCAGGGACTAGTCGAGGTGAGTCCACACGTATTATCGATTCGTCTTCATTTCGTATGTAAGCGAGAGTCCCTCATTATTCAATTTTTCTCCCAGTCTTAACGCAATTTGCGAGTTCTTTTGTTTCGCACCCCAGATGCAGATCGCGACTCGAATAAAGGCGGACTGAAACGATCGCTCGTGCGTCGCAAGAGACGCCGAATAAAATCGGTTTAATATCGGATTTTATTGTTAGTTTATTCCTTTGATGACACAAAGAAGCTCCCGAAAGTCTCCCCGAAAGCCTCCCTCGCCGTGTTGCACAATACAAAGTAAATCTGGGCTCATCTTATGGGCTCATATCCGCTCCGATGGTCCCCCACACGCCTCGGCTTCCACATATGAATACTTACTCGAGGAACGGACATCGGATCTGCCATCTTTTGTGCGGACTTATCTTCCCTTTGAAGACTTCCCTTTCACTTTCGCTCTCTCTCCTCGCATCCGATAATCGTCCGTGGTGTTTGAGCAAAATCGACTGTGGTCTTCTGTTCTTCGCAGGGGGTGACGTATCCAGCGTGTCACGGCATTTGGCGCTTCTGGGCGCCGCCTTTGGAGAGATCGCGTCTAGCAACCCTGGCCTTCTGCGGTTCGTATGCTGGTGTCGTCTTAGGAATGCCTCTGTCTGGTATATTGACCAGCTGGATCAGCTGGCAGGCGCCTTTCTATTTTTATGGAGTCGCCGGACTTATATGGTACCATCAATTTGCATTACCGTCCGAACATGGCCTATATAAGCCAGCGGTGTGGTCCTATCGGGGTCGATTTCGTTTGACAGATAACCACCTTAAAAGATCGGCACTTTTATACATAGAGTGCATACATCAATAGTATTCTTTCAATATCGACTCCAATAGGACACTCCGTATAAAATGATGTATTTCATCGAATTGTTCATTCTCAGGTATCTTTTCTGGCTATGGTTGTCGTTCGAAAAGCCAGCCAAGCATCCCACAATATCAGCACGGGAATTAACATACATCGAACAATCTCTTGGACAGTCTACGCAAGTGGCTATGCCAACAATCGCCACGACTCCATGGCGTGATTTTATGACATCGCTACCAGTTTATGCAATCATAGTTGCCAACTTTTGTCGTTCGTGGAATTTTTATCTCCTCGTATTGTTTCAAGCCACATATCTACAAAGATCATTTGGATTTAAAATAGCTGAGGTAATTCTATTTTTGTTACAAATGTATGACTTTTATGTTCTTTTACGAACTAGTGTTTGTTTTCAGACTGGATTAGTTGGAGCGTTACCGCATCTTTTGATGACAATTATCGTACCGTTAGGGGGCTTATTAGCTGATTATGTTAGGAGATCTGGTCTTTTATCGACGACCAACGTTAGAAAATTATTTAATTGTGGAGGCTTCGGATTGGAGGCGTTTTTCTTCATCGTGGTTGCCTATGCGAAAACAGCCGTAAGTTCAGATCTCATTATTTCTCAATGAAATGAAAAAATACTAAATTTTATCGCATTTTAGGTAACGGCTACGACTGCTTTGACGTTCGGCGTTGCCTTCAGCGGATTTGCCATATCAGGATATAACGTCAATCATCTGGACATAGCTCCGAGATACGCCAGTATTCTTATGGGAATGTCGAACGGAATCGGGACGATCGCCGGTCTGATATGCCCAATAGCCATCGATAACATCACCAGCGATAAGGTAAAGATTTAGAAATTTATACGATAATAATTAAATTGAAAATAAATATATTTAAATTCAACATTATAAGTCGATTAAAAAGGCGTCTATGTGCTTCGCCGATTATCAAATAACTTACGCTCGGCGCCTCCAGACAATACCACCGACTGCAGAGCAGTCGACGTTGGATACTTCCTAGATATCTCCTTCCTATTTCATTATTTCTCAAATATTCGATTTAAATTTCACCCTATTATATAAATAATATATGAAATATAATGAAAACAACAATTAAACTTTCACGATTCTATCAGTTTTCGTAGAAGCCTTATTAACTGTGGATGAGTTTTACCCATTTTTTCAATAATTAATATATTAATAAATATTAAAATTGAATAAAATACGTTTCACGGACTCTTTTTTATTGAAATTTAACATATTTTAATTCACGACTGAATTTCACAAAGGGCACAAGTGACCTTTTTTATCGATATTGAGTTAAGTTCACAAAACTGTTCTATATATGATACATATATATAAAACCATTTTCATAAAAAGATAAAAAAGTTCACTTGTGCCCTTTGTAAAATTCAGTCATCAATTATAATGATCAGATTGCAAACTAAAATTTCGTTTACATCTAGATTGCGTTGTGCAATGTATTTTTTTCTTTTTCAATGGGACAAGGTTAATTAATTAAAAAAATATATAATAAATGAACTCTTTTATAAATTCAAATATGTTTTATTGTTTCGATAATCATATAATTATTTAACAAAATTCAAAACAAAAAAATAAATGAACAAGAAAATAAAAGAAACTGTTTATATTCACACAGTAGATGTATAAAGGAAAACTCATAAAATTTCCCGATAAGACTGAAAATATCTCACATTCATCCAGACTAAAATTAGACATTTAAAATTTTGGCATAAAATCGAGTTGCATTTATAAACGAAAATCTAAATCCTTTTGAGAAACTCGGATCGCACCGCCCGTATATTACATTCATACCGCATTATGATCACGTACAACGGGGCCACGCATCACTGGCTCTCCGCATTGGAAAACTGGATGCTTTATATAAACCGGAGAGATGGGGACGGCTGTGTCGGGAGATTGATGGCTGGAAATGAAACTGCCGTCCATTCATATCGTATCGTTACAGCTCCTTCACGCCTCCGTGGGTCCCTTGTTTTTCCCGAAATTCAAACCGCCTCCCGTATTGTCGACAGGAAGATAAATCGTGCTGGAAGACCGTCTTCATAATGGCTGCTAGTGTCCACTTCGTCGGCATCACGTTCTACGGCCTCTTCGCTTCCGGCGAGCTCCAGTCCTGGGCGGAGCCGACTGCTGAACAGCAAGCATCTTGGGAGACTGGGTCCGTCAAACATCAGATCAAAGATGTGAATCAGGCTGAAACCAATGTGGTACGTAGATTTGTCTTATTGTTTCATTTAGGGTTGTCGAATTCCAGATTTCCAGTTTCGAATGTCAATGTTCCGAGAAAATGCTTAGGGACGCTTAAAATTTTCATATAAATAACATGCATAACTTTCAAAACAATATAGAACAAAAATTTTTTCGGCCAAAAGAGGAGAGTATTACTTTTCACCTTAGAAAAAATCTGGCAATTTTAATCATCATGAATATTGGATAAAATATATTAGGTTCAATTTTGTTTTGTCCTTTTTCAGGATACTGATACCAGTTCTCAAATGCTGTCCCAGCAGCAGCCTCCACCTAGTTACGGTTCTGTTCAGCATGTGCCAGGGAATCCGTTCGCTTATCCGAATTATGTTGAAGAGGAGCAAGTTCAGCCTCCAGCTCAAGACGCTTATATGCATGGAAGTATTAACGACAGGACTTATTAGGTTTATATATACGATTATTTTAAGATGAAATCCTTGACTTTCGATTCGTTTCTATTCTATAGTCTCATGCATGTTCCATCATCGTTATACCAATTCAATGTGTTAGTTTTGGATTTCTCTTGTACTTCTTGTTAAATTTTAAATCTATGAAAAAAATACGTTAGATAGAAACATGTGTAGAGGACGGATGGAATGTAACAATGAAAGCTTTCGAATGATTTCTTCATCTCTAAATAGTTTGACTTGTGATTTATTTAAAAAAAATCATAATATGTATTTGTATTATAAATACTTATATCTGTTGTACTTTCACATATTTAAAATATTATACAAGTATATTAGATTTGAAAAATATATATTCTGTTATACTTTAAGCAAATTTAGATATTTGCTTTCAAATAAAATATATGTATCTATATGATTATTTAAGTATTTTTTTGAGAAATATTTTTCCCCGAAGATATTTTATATTATATTATCAACGACATTTTCTCTATTTTGTTTCTAGCATACTGAATTGAGATGAAATATATTGTAAATAATAGAGAAAAAAAACTTTGAAATATGTATATAATCTAACTGTTGTTGACATTAATAAAATTAAAATCCTAATATCTTATCAAAATTTAAAGCTATGTGTGTTGAAATACTTATATAATATAAATGTATTTAAATTTAACAAAAAAAAGTATTTTTGATTTCATGTTGAATATTGTCTTTACAGCAGTATTATCATAAAACATGGAATATTTGAAATATTTGTTTAGCGAGAAGATTTAAATGAAAAAGGGTGTCGAATATATTATTGAATAAATTCCAAAATAAATTTAACTATTCTTAGTCATAAGACAATATTAATATACATATATAAATTAATGATCTTTTTAATTTTATTTTGTGCACGCTGTGTAAAGCACTCACATTGCACGGCTGTTATCTTGATTTCATGGGATTACTTTGATATTGGTAAATATAATAATATAATCAGTCCGTTATGTCACAAAACCACACACTCCAAATAATTTTGTTATATTAATGATGTGAAATCAATATTGTTATATACATTTATTGTCTAAAATTCATAAATGAAAACAATGATCCGAATCCACCATTGAAAAATATACTTGTTTATGGACTAAATATCAAATAATCCCATGAATTGACACCTTAATAGATGATTGATGAGCACTGCATTTTCGAAGAATTGTATTATACATACAAGTACATTGCACAAATTTAATTTGGTGTTTTTTTTATAAAACATTTAGTTGAATTATTTTGTTAGAAAATTATACACACATTGCACGTATAGCTAAATTTTGCACCCGTTTGATTCTGTTAAAAGAAATTTATGCACGATGCATTTCAATAATTTTTAAATTCATTTTCAAATTTTAATATGTAGTGAAATTTTATTTATACATTTGCACTGCACATTCACTCGAATTTCGTTTAGTGTTAAAAATTATATTATGCCTTATAAAACGGAAACAGACTTTTGTACCAAAACGAACATTTTCACAATATGAAAAGTGAAGAAGTCATTTCTGAAAACAACACAATGGGAAACAAGGTTGAAAATAATATTTCAGGCACAATCTGGCCCTATGTTTTCATATATTTTTTAATGATGTTAGCGAAAATGTAGCGGCTTAAACATGGCAAAAAGGGTACAAGATCCCCCTGCAATTGTTAAACGTGCACAAATATTCTTTTTTCTTAAGTATTAAAGTAAAAGTTTATCTTTAAATGTACATACATATACACAAATAACGATTATATACTTCACAACATGTACAAATATACACAAAACACTTGAATACTATGTCAATTTATAAATGAGTAATAATTTGTCTTATTTTCTCTTACAGAAAAGAATCTGTGTATGTACATTATTGACAAAATTATTATAATTCAGTAATTATCATATACTTTTTATAATTTGAAAAAAAAAACTTTTTACAAACATAATATGAAAAATGTTGTTTATGATTTTTTAAGAAGCACAAACTAAGTCCTCACATTATTGAATGTGAGGAATTAATAGTTTGAATAATTATGTTTTATTTATTTTATCTGAAAACTAAAATAAGTAAAAAATATAGCTCTTAAAATGTTATAATTTTTTTATCATATGGGGTGATCTCACTCTATAAGGCTGTGTCGACAATAAATGGATGCGTAGGTAATAACCCGCGCTCATCTAGTAATAAAGCTATTTTGATGATTAGCTGCATTTATATTGTAAATTCAATTAGCTTCGTTATATATGTATGTATTAATATAGCTTAAAATTTATTGGGTCAGTGTGCAATTTCAATTAACTTAAAATACTTATCATAAATGAATATTGTTAATATAAAAAAAACATGTACTTATACATTCCATAAGAACTGTTATATTTTATCGGTGAAATCTCAAAGTCAGTCAAATTATAAATTTTCATATATAAAATAGATAAATTTCATGAGACTATTGTTTATAATATAAATGTTATGTTTGTGAGCGTATGTATTTAGATTGAATAATATAAAAATCAGATTTTTTATTTCAAACAAACTTCAAATTAAAAAATATACATATTTCAAATGCATGTATTATATTTCTTTCTATATTTATCATGAAATCTTATCCATTAAATAAAATTGTTTCTCCTTCAAAATATTTCACGTATGAATGAATATAAATTTACCAAATATCCATTTTCATGTTTCAGAAATAAAACTCTGTTTTTCGGTGAAATCAAAAAAAAACTTGAGTGAAAGTATGCTTGAGTGTGTGAAAAGTAAGAGTTGTTTGTAATATAGAAATGATTGCAAGTTTGTATTAAATAAATAAAGAATCAATAGATACCTAGCTGTTCTGTTGAAATGTGATCTCAGTATTTAATACTATTTGAAAATAAACGATGGTTGATGTAATTTTAATATGTTTATCGATAAGATTATAAATATAATATAAAAGAAAAGCAAGAATGTTGATTTCTTAAAAAATGTGTCAGTTATAAGATAGTCGAAACCTACAAAACGTTCAATACGAAAAATGTAGATCGTGTTTATAATTAATGAAAGTTAGTGTTTTTTGTTCATTTATGTATTTGCACAATTCAATGAGCACATATTTGTATTATGTTGATTTTATTTATTAGTATTTATTGTGTGTTGAATGTATATTTTTTTTAATTAAGTTGTTTGAGCTTGAAATTTTAGTTTCATACTTATTGTTAGCGATCATATCATGTCACTTTAAATATCATTTGTTACTCATAGATTAGAGGTATACTATAATTTTCTGCACAATAATATTAAGATAATTTAGTGATTAATTGCAATAATAAATTATATCCTTATAAGATATATTAATTTTTCCAAAAACATTTTTTTTCCATTTGTTGATTTCTAAATTATGTTCGTTATATGCACTGGTATTGAGTTGATGTATGTACATACAGCAAAAATTAGTCAAAATTACCTATATTTTTAATCAAAATGTTAAATTGATGACAATACTATAAAACAATAAATGTTTCTATAAAATTTTGCAGTACATTTGAATGTGGTTAAAATAGAAATTATAAAAATCATGTATCAAATTATAATAATTATTACAATAAACAATATGCAAAAAAAGTTTCATTTATTTTACTAGACTTCATATGATTAAAAGAATGTAATAAATCAAACATTTTATTAAATAAAAAGACAAAATTTACAATTTTATAAAATAGGATTATGGCTTTGTACACTAGTATATTTATTTTACAAAATTTTACACGTTTCTCAAATAATAGGTATTACGTTTAGCTAGTACCTACTACACTATATTTCAATTACTCCTTCTTGCGTTTTTTGATTTCCCTGGAAAACCTTTTGCATATGGTGGTTTTGCATTCGTAGACACATAAAATATTCCCCGGGCTCTGAAATACATAGATTGTGATTTTGAAACATCAAAAATATGAAAAATAAATACATCGAACATATATAAAAAAAAAAAACACTTACTGATGACTAACATGTTCTCCCATAAGTACATATTCATTATCTCGAGGCTCACACCATCCTATTAAATATGAAACAAGATTAGCGCACGGTCCTGCCCAAAATCCTTCTTTACTATTGATGGACTCTATGAAGTAAGGTGTGACCTTTGTATGATCACAAGAAAGTGTCTCTGCAGATAATAATCACAATAAATGTGTTTTGTATGATATAAGTTTCTTAACATAGCGCTAAACAATTGTATTCATACTGAATATTGTATCATGTGCACATCCTGGTTGACTAGTACCGCCATTTAGATAAAAATCAGCATGACCATTTGGTCCCCATTGTCCTAAAATACCTGCACCTGTATGTAAAACATCTACAAAATTGGCATCAGTCGGATCCAAATCCAGTGAACGATTATTGCCCATGTAAAACACAATTGTCGGGTCCAAACCTTAAAATTTAAATCATAATTCTGAAATTTCATCCAACAAAAAATATGCACAAAAACAATTTGATGTCAAGTACCAGTAATTCTTCCTAATTTTCCTCGTTCTAAATGATTAGCTACCAGACCAGCAATATGTGCTCCGACACTGTAACCAATTAAATGCAAACGTTCAGGTTGCACTCCTTTGGGATGATATTGAAGATATTCAACCAGTTGCGCTATGCACTGACTGCAAAAACGGGGACCCCACGCTATCTAGTGCCAAGTTTAAGTTTGATTTAGCATAAACACAAATGACTCTTTATGAATTTTGATTGTTTGATTGAAAAGAATTTACCTGACTCAAACAAGGCTGTTTAACCAATGTTCCATAGTCCACTATAATTATGTTGTAGTCCCCTCGAGTAAAGAATGCTTTTCGCATATCTGTACTCGGAGACAAATTTCTACCACCACCGAAGCCATGAATGACAATTTTTACAGGATGTATTGGATTGAATTTGGATCTTTGTAAAGAACTTTTTTTTCTTATATCTAAAAGTTCACCATATTCTTGAGTCGTTCTGGAATTTCAAATTGAATTCAATTTATTATACATATTTACATATAATGATATACCTACCTACCTTTTTATTTTTTTATAAATTATATGAAGATTTAAATTAACACATATGTAAATATGTACGTATACGAATTTGATTCATACCTAGTATATAAAAAGAACTGTATACGAGGATGAGGACATCTAAACGGAGGATTTAAACAAGAAGTTGTATTATAAAGATCAGCCACACTTTCTGCTTTGGGTTGATCATCTTCTTGGCAATGCACATCTATAATAAGTCAAAAACATTGATTTGAAAAAGTCACCTCAGAAATCCTAATTAATTTTCACATACAAAGTCGAAAGTTTCAAGAATTTTCACTATATAAATACAAAACTGACATTGCAGTTAAGGCTATTCAACTTTGTTCATGGCTTTTTTCATTCAAAATTATTGTGGGTCACCTTCAGTATTTCATTAGAGAAAATTTAAGATGATAAACAATATTGACGATCGGAAATTGGTTTTAATTTAAATCACTAGCAGTGTGAAATACTATTTGGTGTTGGAATGTTATCACCTAATTTCCTAGTTTTTTTTTATGCAAACTAGTGTAAAATAAGTTACTAGCGTACAACTAATGCCATAGCAATCTCTTTAGCATGACGGCCTTGCCAGTCATTTATTGAAAGTATAAGCAGGTATCAAATAAGGCAAGATCGATCATTCACATTTGCTATTTACAAATATATATTCAAAATGTGTTTATGTACCCATATACACCTACATACATTTTTGAAAATTCCAAAATGTCCTTTATTTTCACTAAAAAATATTTGGTCACCTTATAAATTATATACGTATATTGATTTGAAATAAAATAAAAAACAAAATTAAAATGCACTCAAAAAGTAAAAATCAAATAAACATCTGAAACAGCATTTAGTCCATTGAACTGCAAAATTAATTATATCTACATATTATATTTTGGTTATTATAAACAAACCATTCAATATATATAATCAATTCAATGTCATTATAAAAAAATGCCATTCAAATAAAAAAAAAATTGACCGAAAATATTTTTTTGAAAAAATAATCATTATATTTCAAAAAGTAAACAAATAACGCAGTCGACGATTAATGACCTTGATATTCGAATATGTCACTATCGATAATAGGTATTAAGGGTTAGATTTGTATGAATATATTTATATACAGATGATGATATAATTCCGATCTGTACAAATAAAATTACTCGAGACAGGATTAAACCATCGAAAATTTACTTCTTGTAAAATGAATTTGTTTTTCTTGACACCGTTGTCCATTGAATCGTGTTTTTTTAGCATCACATATCGCATATTCGTTCCATTCGGTAGCAATGACTTTTCGATTTTCACGCTCAATAATCTTGTGCCCTTATTCACATCGTTAGAAACGTTTCAATTTTTAGGTCAGCATTTGCGAAATAAGAAAATTGTATTCCATTAAAACGATTTCGATTCGATAATAATGAGTTTATCTGAGATCAATTTTTTATAATGTGGTATGATTATAAGATCGTTCACAGGTTTGAATAAAAATTATCACTTTCATCGGCTTAAAAACGAAAATCACGAAATAGCGTGAGAAAATGCGCAATACTTTCACGAAAAAAATATTTAGTATTCAATTCGAATATAAAATCACTTTATTATTTCACAAAAACCAAATATTTTTTCTCTCTGTTCGTGATGAAAATTTGCAAAATTAAAATAATCGAAAACGGCAAATTATCGAAATGCAAAGTCACAATTATCAAAATGTGCAAGACAACCTGTGACAAGGACGAACACAAATTTCCCAACAATTGTGCAAAACCGATTCCATTGAAACGAAACGACCTCATCACGAATAAGCATCGTTGAGACCTTTCAATAGATTTTCCTAATCTCGTCAATAATCCTATATCATTTGCATGAACTTTACTATTAATAGATTAAGTTCTTCAAATTGGATAAATTGAGCAATCCCACAATGTCAAAAGTGTTTAAATAGTTTGATATCAAGAAACATAGTCAACACAAGCAGGATTGCTTGATTTCATTTTAGGAAGGCTTGACGAAATTCAATACGTGACAAAGTTAATATGACAGATTTTTCTATAATATTCATACTTCGAAATATAACAGATAGATGTGATCTTCGAACACCGGTGTATTATGGCTGACATTGTGATTACGACAACGTTACATTATTATTGCTCGAGCGAGGCACTCGAGAGGCCATCACACCTCGTCGTAGAAAGCGCAATGTCGACGACGACGACAATGCCGTCGAGTAACGGGGCGCACTTTTCAGAACAAGTGGAAGACTATGACGAATATATTATAGCCGACCACTTTCACTGTTAAAGACGACGTCTCAGCAACGGTCCGCCGACTTTCTTGCCGATGAGTCGCCGCTGCTGTGTTGACTGTCTATCGAAGTGTTCTGTTACGTTCACATGGCTTTTATCTCTACATATGACTTTTCTGTTCTTATCCATACTCTGTCTCATTCTATTATATCAATCTATATTGCTCTATATCACATAAAGAGAATGATGGAGTATGGATAATATCCATACAATCATGTGTGTGATCTATCGCATTGTCTTAAGAAGCCAATTCGGAAGTTGTCAGGCAATTGACATACAAAAATCGGTTTTCGGAAATCGGAAAGTCAAAGTAAAAATAGAAAACAGATGTTGCTGTGTGAATCCAGCCTTTTTGTGCTTTCGTTATTCGGAACATGGCCGTGATTTTTCGTCTCAATATCTTTATGCGTATGGCGTTTTATGAATGAGTTTTTATTGATGGGATGATTCGAGTGGGTTTGATGAAAAAATTATGTTAGATTTATTATGTGACATTGTCGAGATGTTTCTATATGAAGGTGATTTATGTTGTTCTATGTTCATGAAAAATTGTGTCGAATTTGAATGACTTTATGAAGCAATTTTATTTGCGAATAATGATTCATGTGAGGGAAAATAGTCTGGATTTGTCGGGAAGATTTTTCTTGTTTTTTCCAAATAAGTTCATTTAGGTGTAATTATGTACTTGAATTTAATATCAAAATATGAGAAATTTCTTATGATCATGTGCTTTTACATGAAGAAATTATACGTCCTATTTTCCTCATTAAAATGAACCTGTTATAGATGTTGTGTCCTTGCTTTCAATATACCTACGCGATAAACATTATCAAGTTATAGACTTAACTCTGGTTCAATTGAAATATAATGAACTTTTATACATAGAGATGCAAAACGTCAATATTAATTACAGATAAATATATTCCTATAATATTTATTTTTATTATAACTTTCGAGATGTATGAAATCGAATTTCAAAACATTAACGATAAGAGACATTTCCATTATTACATTCTAGTCTATTATTCTATTGATAAATGACACGATAAAATTTATTATTAACATTATTTACAAAAAAAAATATTTATCGGTTCAAACTCGGACTTTAAAACAGACGAAGATAAAACCTATATTTCAACTGCACATCCAAAAAAAAGCAAAACGATTGAAATGTATATTGACAAAGTGAAAAATACTATAAATCTTACTGTTATTAAATCAAAAAATATAGATATACATATGTATATAGACACGAGGTACCAATACAAACTAAAATCTTTTATTGTGGGTTCCACTTTCATAAAACATTATTTATGCAGCATGACGTACTATGATGTCCGAGTTATGTCAGGCAGTTATATATTAGTTTTTTTATGAGGAATTCGATCGCGTTTTTTATATGTATTACAATATTTGCAATTGAATTTATTAATCCATTTTCATTTTATGTGCGTGTAATTTTGATATTAAATACGAAGAAAAAATCGGGCTAAGGCTATTCGATTGATATGTAAAAAAATGCGAATTCTGAAAGTTTCACTTCAGTATATGTATTTATGTGCAAGATCACTTATCTGTATAAATTATTCTCTCATAAAATTGCTTATGGATGTACTCGTACTTCTTTGTTTACATTAATATTTTTAGATTTGTGTGTAAATTTTAAGTATTGTGAAAAAAATACTGATCGGAAAATGAACTTCGTTAAGTGTGTCGGTATTGAAATACGTGTGAATTTGTAATGGGTGTATGAATTTTCAACTTTTTCTTTAGGTACAGACGAATCGTAATTACATAGTATGATTTTGGTACAAATGTTTTTTTTCATATCAAAAAAAGAAAATGTATTCTCATTTAATATCTTTTAAATTGGTTTTAAAATACATTTACCATATTTAATCTTCAATATACCGATGTTATAAAAAAAACAAAAATCCATACTTGATTTTTAATGTTGAAACGATTACTGTTTATATAATTCTCATTTGTGCGAAATGACTTAATTTTCTATTCACTAGTAGTCAAAGTGAATGATGTTTTAAATTTCTTCCGTATTACTTAAGATAAAATTATATGCAAACAACCATTCTCTAAGCTAGATACATTTTTTTAGACTTAATATCGTACGACAGTATATTATAAACAGTTTACAATACTTATTTTCATTTGACATTGAACAATGGCTGTTTCAAGTACAAATTTAAAAGTTACTTTACAATTATTTGATCCATGAAGCGGGAAAATACACGTTTTTATATCTTAATTTTCATCGTTAAATTCAACTTAACTTTTTTGCATACACGATCGTTGAATTTAATTAACACGCATTCAGTTGTTTTTTTTTTAAGAAAAAAATATTTTTTTGTATAAATAAGAAAAATCTTACCTCTTATACTGAAGAATAGAAGAACCAAAGAAAATTTTATAACTTTATCAATAATAATATATTTATGATTCATTTTAAATGTCTTTTATATCACAGATTTGAAAAAAATCACCATCAAAACAAACTACAGATCCTGCGCTTCTTGACGAAAATCCAACTTTTCCGACTCGAACAATCGAACATCGAGCGAAATTGGATAAATTTCCGAAAAAATCACTCCGAACCCAAACCGAGCTCTATAGAAAAATTCAAAAATCGGAAAAGGCGCGAACGGAAAACGTCCGAACACTTCGAATACCAGAATCCGTCTAGCGAGAAAGTGAATCCGGTACATACAGCTGGACAGATAAATGCCATTCGCGATTAAAAGTCAGTGCTCTCGAACTATAGACAAACTGTGGGTCATTTCGATGTTATTATGAGGCAATAGACTTAACAATCCACTAATGTCATGTGTAATTATTTCCGCGAACGAAGTGCAAAAGGTGCGTTTCTTATTGGACTGTCTTATGATAAATTTAACTATTGATTCTATGTGAGTTTTAATGCCTGTAAGTTATATTGGACTCAAAGTTTCATTGGCATTTTAGTGAATTTATAAATAGTTATGAATTCATGCTTGATACAATATTATAATTTAGATACATTCAATCAATAAAAACAATGCTATTGACATTTGTACGATATTTATGTTTCAAATTAAGATTGTTTAATAGAATTCTTTAAGAATCCAATGATTTATTAAATAAATTTGGATAACAAATTGATACGAATTTTCATCGTATGCGGGTCAATACGGAAGTGGTTCCTTTATTCTTCGACTTGGATTATGATTTCATTGTAATATATATTTTTTTTATTCGAAAAGGCTTTTAATATCTCTGCTTAATGCACAAGAAGGTGACTGGGAGTAAAACCTGTATTTTGCACTTCGATATTGCAGGTCACTTTTTTCCAAGCGTAAGATGGTCATAGCACGCGCGTACCGTTATAACAATTTCACTTTCGACATCATCCACATAGCGCACTTTATATAACAATTGTAATCTCGCATTGAACAAAAAACAATTAACTCTCCAACGATTTCGAATGACTAATGTCAATATTTACGTACGCCAAGCGACGCTTTTTGTTTTCACGCTCTATCTTTCTTTATTATGACGGAGAGATTTTTCTGAAATCGTTCAAGGGTCAAGTCGTAAAATAATAAGAGAAAAATAAAAACGCTTTCATTTCTTCACTCTGGTTTATTTTATGAGTCGTTAAAGTTTTCTTCCACTGGTAAATTTCTGCCTTGAGATTCTTCGTTGTGCTCGTGGTCATGTCCTCGTGCGAAAGGCGGTTCCGAATTCGTCTCCACGAAATGTAGTCCTCGTGCCCTTGCAACAGACAGAATTTACGATAAATATTTGTAAAAAAGATCAATCGCCTTGCCTCCATGTCAACATTTTCTAATAAATGTGATTTGCCCATAATACATGTCAAGGCTGATGAGCGGCGACGTAATTATTCCTAGCGTTTCCACCGTCGATTTATAATACAACCACATAGGATTTTCCTAGCATGTTTACCTTACCGAAAACACATCAGAAGCGGGCACTACAATGACATTATTTGTACAATTGCGAAATAAGCGAGATTGGCAATCAACGATTAGAAGCATCCATTTATTAACATGCTGGCGTACTCGTTCGCCCACTTGGTTTATTCTGCATAGTTTTTCGCAACTCTTGTGTGAAATTGCATACTTGAGGGAATATAACAATACGACTAATGATACGAGTGAGACCTGAGGGGTCGTGTGCATGAGAACTGAAACTATTCCCAGTTTTCTGAAACGCACTTTTTGTAGGAGTTCATATCTATGCCGTGCGTTCACCCATTATTATTTCAAAGAATGTACAAGAAAACGCGTTTGTTTCACAACGGCGCACTGAATATTACATAAATAACCTTTCGCAATTACTGAATATCAATCAGTTATTTATATTTCATGTACGTTTAATAATATTCAGTTTATTTAGATCAATTGCAACCGCATTTGGATCTTATCGATTCGAATTTTTCTTCGCGTCGTTTTTGTGATTGCATATTTTTTAAGAAGCAATTTCACTTCGATAAAAAAATGCTTAATCATTCGTACAATTAAATCATCTGTCGTTTATTACGCAAGTTATTTCATCAATTAATGAGCGAGTCATTAGAGCATCTGTCTAAATTTAAAAAATGATTTTAAAAGACTTACGTGTTAGGTGTATATTCTCCCATTATGGCTTCTTCTGAATCTTTGTTCCACCTGCACCAACCGAGCATATAATAAAACCACGATGAACATTTCATACCATAGAATCCAACTTTGCTGTTTATAGACTCAGCGTAATAAGCGACAGCTCTCCAATGACTGCATCCCGATTTAGCTGTAAATCAAATAAGTCATTTTTACACAAAAATACGTTGGAAATGCCAAACGGACTTTCACTCGTTAAAAAGAAGCTAATGACGAAAATTCCATCAATGTATTACGTTTTCGAATAACTCACTCATATTATCTCTCGGACAACCTGGTTGTTCCATTCCACCGTTGACGTAAAAGTCAACATGTCCAGTCGCTTCAAATTTTCCTTTTTGTAATGCATCGGTATGAATGATTTGAACAAATTTACCATCGGAACTGTCCACTTTTTTATTATTGTCCGGATGGGTGAAAAGTGGCATGGCGGGATCCAATGCTTAAAAATATACATTGCATAGCGATAATATTCATTAAAATTCTCAGTTATTAATAAAACTTGCGATGTCGTGTATATTCGATTGGGGACAGCTAAAAAATTCCTTCAATAAACGAATGGTGAAACACGCCAATTTGTGACATACTATCCGAGCTGTATCAAGAAAATCGCATGGTGCAAAGTGTGTCTTTAACTATACATAGTTATGAAATTAAAAGTGAGCTGTAATTATATTCTTCACTTGCATTCATACTCGTGAGAAGCCAAAGTACCGCTTCAAGGTTTTTATTTATATTCTCGATATAATATATTGTAATCAAAAAAACTGAATGAATAATACCTGTTACTCTTTCGATTTGTCCTATTTCCATATAATTCCCGATGATTCCAGCAATCTGGGCACCAAGACTGAAACCCAAAATGTGAAAATTTTCGAGAGGTATTCCTTTTCTCGATACGAGATATTCTATCAATTGTGCACAACATTTTCCTATTGTTTGCACATTCAATACTGCTGTGATATAACAAGGATCTCTGGCTAATTCCATATAATCCACCGATATGATATTTATAGGACCTCGTTTGAAATATGCTGAAAATTATTGATATCAAAGAAACATACAAACAATAAGGAGGTGTTTCAAAATAAATTATATTTGACATAATATTGATGGAATGTATAATTACGTTAAAAGTAGGGCGAATTATCAATTTTGTACAAATTCTCACCTTTTTATAGAGTCATTCAAAATATTTTGAAACACGTTTGATGTTTACGAAATAAATGAAAATAAAAACCAGAGCTATTTAATTTATTATACATTCAAATATTGCGTATATTACGTCAGTTTAATTGATTATTTGAAGGTCTTGGTCGTCAGAATACATAACTGAATATGTTAATTTTCTATTTACTGTATGCAAAGAATGCAAAACTTTTCCATATGAATATCTTTCCACAAATTAATCATCGTCGACTATCTTAACCGCCTTAGAATGAATAAATAGTACTTCTCAATTAAAATTTATTTAGATAAAAGTAGGATATGAAAACGAGTTAGCACAATTATTAACGATTACCATTAGATACAGCCGCATTTGAAATTTCAAAAATTATCTATTTTCTACTTTCGAATGGGAATAAATTATTTACCGGGTCTGAGTTCCACATTGGGTGCATAATCCCTATGACCAGTATAACCGTGAATCAATATAGTAACTGGAGCATCAGGAACAAAAAAGCTTTTATCGATCGTCTCCGGATATGCAACACTTAGTTCTGTAGGATCATCATTAGTTTCTCTAAAAAAAATTATCAAATTATATTTGAGCAAGTTAAAAATTATGATTTTTCAACATACTGCGTATAGAGCCAAAAAGTCACATTCGAATTAGGACATTGCTCATCGGCGACTACACAATGGGCTGGAAGATTGAGATTTTGACAAAATACCCTCGAAGTTAACAATCCTGAAATAACGATTTTGCATAAGTTTTTAAATTGTATGCAATGAATGTTTTTGATCTTACCGCATATTAGGAAGAAAGCTCTCATAATTTATTTTTATGTGCGAATTTTATTTCGACACACTTGTGTCCGCACTGCAAAAAGGCTCACCCAGTAGTAAAATGAAGTACAGCTTAAAGTCGAATTTCAGTTCATGTTCCGAACATGTTCGGAATATTAACATAAACTGGTGATATCGGATCCATGCCAATATTATTCATTCCACGTCCGTTCCGCGTATGAAAGCTACACAAACAATTAACGTGAAAAATCCATTTTTTTTCGTCTGTTGTGAAATAACATGCTCTTATTTCGATTGTGATTTATTGGCAATTTTTTGTATTAATTGATTAAAATAACATAAGAAATTAAAATTAAATAATATTGCGTCTTTTTCATATAATCACCTATTATAATTTGTACCTATCTATATCTTATTGATCATAAGAAATCATCATAGAATTTGGTCGGATGTGAAAAAATGCAATAGATAAAAAAAAATGTTTCGATATCAATTAGTTATGTTTAAGCCAAGATTTTCAAAAGTTGGAGCCAATTTAAAAATATTGTGCGAATATAAATAATTTAATGACATCTGTTGAAATATTTTACTACGATATGTTTTTAGTACTTTTCGTTTGGTCGAGAACAAGCTTGTTAATGAGAGTTTTCTTTTTATAACAACAGATGTCATTACTTTATGTTACATTCGAAAATTTTATCATAAAACAAAATTCGAATCATGTTTTGTATTAATACATGCATATTATGAATTATCCAATTGTTAAATAATTGATATTTGATAAACAGTGGATATTTGGATAGATACCTACATGTATATGTCCTATTAGTCGAATGAATTGACATCATAGTTTCGCATTTTGTCGAAAAGTTGTTATCCATATTTATTGATAAAATCAGAAATGAATGTTATACTAATGATCTAAAATTAAATAAATTAATGTATTTCAATTCAATAGAATTCTAGTGAAATGGAAGACTGTGTAATTTTATTTTTTTATGTATTGTGTTTCTGGCGTAATGAAAACATTTAGATTCGAAAATATGAAATATTTACACGAAAGAAAAAAACCTAGCCATTTATTATAAATGCAAACAAAGAACACAACAGTAAGTTATGAAATTTGATTTTATCTCGTTAATTAACAAATAAAAATAATTATTTTTCAGTAAAACATGACGATTCGGGACTCCCGCTGTTTCAAAAATTCAACTGGTTTTCTTTGTGAGAATATTATTAAAGACTATTTATTACTTTTTAGTCTGTCGAATAATCCGCAAAGCATTTTATAGCTCACAATAATATTAAGAAATATATTACCGGCGAAAGATATAAAATGAAAACGTACGCTTTTTTTCCCGACCGACCGAAAATATTAAACTCTCATTCCTCGCATGACATAAAACCGCCAATTCCGAACGAATTCCTCCTCGATTCCCGAAAACGATTTCGAATCGACGATCTTCGACACTTGCACAATTCCTTCACCGACGAACAATGTTAACGACAATCGATCGGCAAGCATTTAGTGCTCAAATCGCATAATATGCATCAATTAATTCTTCGAAATGCGTTTGTATGAACGCATTTTTCGCCGAAAGCTCACGTCAGTGTTGAGATAAGAACGACTTTGCAAGAATCGCGAAAAATGAGAAATGTCTAACGAGAAATTTAAGACGTTAAGAGACTTTCTTAAGAAATGTAAATTTCATTTTAAAAGAAAATTAGATACTTTAATACTTATCTAAATTAACTTTGATCTGTGTAACGATCGGTGTGAAATTCAATTGTTTTGGATAAGATACGAGTAAGTTGGATTAGGTTTTAGGTTAATATTCTTTCATTTTTATTGGACTTACAATTAGTATAATATTGCTGAGTTAGGTTGAGTTATGTTTTGAGTTGGTTTATCATGAATTGAATGTCATTGGGTAAAATTGTATCATGTCAGGTACTTTTTACTTAAAAACAATATGATATGATGAAAACATCATCAGATCAGGATTTTTATCGAATTGTGATACAAAGTTATTATAAAAACTCGAGTAAACTGAAAAATTACTAAATATAAAAATTTGCGCAAACTTCCATTGCACAAAAAGCTCATCTAGCGCAAGCGAAGCATTGAATCGTCAACGTCACAATAGATGGTATTGTATCGGCGCGATGGAATTCCATCGTCGGGCGACTTTCGTCCCGAGACGAGAATCCGACCCGAGACGATGCGATGCGATGCCTCGAGCCTCCGACCCGAGCTTCTCGACTCAAGAATCGAGAATCGAGAATCGAGAATCGAGACGAGAGAGGGGGGAGAGTCGTCGAGCAAGAACCGTCGAGCTGCGTCAGTGGCCGCGAGACCGCGCCGGAGTACGCGCGACGCCCGTACCGCGAACGCCTTTCGTACAACACGGCCTGTTTTCAATCGAAAAGCACCAAATTCGACTCGAATTCCATCGATAATCAGTTAAATTAACCCGAACACGCTAGATTTATATCGTTTGCGATAGTTTCGATTGAGTTTTTCCGCGTTGTCAGCTCACGCACCTCGCGACAGATAACATTAGGAGGAGGCTGTCGCGGAAGCGGTCAGCCGCCATGTTGTGAGAGAGGGACGGCGCACACGTGCGTTGCTCTCGCGTCCTCTTGAGAGTTTCGAGTGCGGTGTGTGCTCCCTACGTGCGGTATGACCGGTCGCCTGCGATAGAGCCTTCGAGCACCGGGAACATGCTCGCCGTCCGTCTGCGCAGGTGATACCAGCCCACGATGAGGCTGCTGCTGCTGCTGCTCGTCGCGGCGGCGGCGGGCCGCGGAGCCCTAGCCGCGGCGCCTCCGCCCCCCGCCGTGCAGATGCAATCGCGCGCCGTCGACACGCGCGTCACCCTCGAGATACAGGAGGGCCGCCCCAGGGGCTCCCTAGTCGGCTACATACCCACCAAGCCCGACTTCACGTACAGGTTCAACGAACCGCCCAGGGAGTTCACCCTCGACGCCGACACCGGAGAGATCAGGACCGACGCCGTGCTGGACAGGGAGGCCCTCAAGAACGACCGGTACGATCTCGTCGTGCTCTCCAGCCAGCCGACCTATCCTATCGAGGTGAGGATCGTCGTCACGGACGTCAACGACAACGCGCCAGAATTTCCGGAGCCTAGTATTGCCGTCGCTTTTTCTGAAAGCGCGGCCGCCGGAACTAGGCTCCTCCTCGACGCAGCCATGGATAGGGATATCGGAGTCAACGGAGTGTCCGATGACTATCGGATCGTCGACGGGAATCAGGATGAGAAGTTTCGCCTGGCTCTGACGGCGAATCCCAGCGGGGAGACGTCCTATCTACATCTGGAAACGACCGGGAAGCTGGACAGGGAGACGCAGGGTTTCTACGTAGTGAACATATCGGCGAGGGACGGTGGTGATCCTCCGAAGCACGGATATTTGCAAGTGAACGTGACTATTTTGGATGTGAATGACAATCCGCCGATTTTCGATCACAGCGATTACAATGTGTCTCTGAACGAAAGTGCTCCGCCCGGTTCTCCCGTGCTCCAAGTGATGGCGACCGATAGTGATTTGGGTGATAACAGCAAAATTACATATTATCTGTCCGACACCGAGAGACAGTTCACAGTCGATCCCGAATCCGGTGTCATATCTACCACCGAAATATTGAATTGCCCTCAGCAAAATTGTGTTTCTATGGCGCGCGGCAGTTCATGTCCTAAAAGTTGTGTTTTCACCGTTTTTGCTCGAGATCACGGCTCGCCACGGCAAGATGGAAGAACTTACGTCACCGTGAATTTAGTGGACGCCAACGATCATGATCCCGTAATAAAATTCAGATATTTCCCTCCTACGGCCAATTTCGCAACGGTCGACGAAAACGCAGTAAACGGATCCGTCGTCGCCGCTATGTCCGTCGTCGATATGGACGAAGGATTGAACGGCGATACAGAAATCAAAATCATATCTGGAAACGAATTGAACCATTTTCGCCTAGAATACACCCCGAGCTTCGACATTGTGCGCGTCAACGGAATCCTGGATCGAGAAGAAATCAGCAAGTACAACTTGAGCGTCGTGGCAACGGATAAAGGCACTCCTCCGCGAACTGCCACAGCTTTTCTCATTATTCATGTTAACGACGTCAACGACCACGAGCCAGTTTTTGAAAAGTCTGAATATTCCGCGATACTGAGCGAACTGGCGCCGCCGGGGAGTTATGTATCGGGAATCACGGCAACGGATGAAGACACCGGAGTGAACGCGGAAATATTTTACGCCTTTACATCTGGCAACGAAAATCAATGGTTCTCGATAGACGCAACGTCTGGGCTCATAACGACCAGATCGGCACTAGATAGAGAAGTTCAAGGAACTGTCGAGTTGAAAGTTTCAGCTCGCGACGGAGGACCGAATCCGAAGTGGGCATACACCCAGTTGAAAGTCACGATACTGGACGAAAATGATGAAGCACCGCAATTTTCACAATCTTGCATCAATATCAGTCTATCGGAAAATACTCCGCCACACACTTTAGTGGCGATGTTGACTGCTGCAGATCACGATCAAGGCACAAATGGAAGTGTCACATACACGCTAAGATCCGATGTCCAACAAAAATATCCTAACACATTCGCGTTGGATTCGTTGACGGGACAGTTGACGACGAAATTGCAGCTCGATCGTGAAAAAATATCCGAATATGAGATTCAGGTGATTGCGAAAGATCAAGGATTTCCACCGCAATCGTCGACCGCTACAGTATTTCTCAGTGTACAAGATGTGAACGATAATAGTCCGATGTTTTATCCTCAGAGATATTTTCATGCTGTCGCCGATGATGTTCCCAAGGGTACTTCGTTATTGAGAGTATCGGCGACCGATATTGATGATGGTGATAATGCGATAATTATTTACAATTTGGAAAGCGGCGGTGAAGGATTATTTTCTGTCGATAAATGGAGCGGAGTTGTAACACTGCAAGGAAATTTGAGAAATGTCCAGAAACCGCTCTATAAATTGACAATTTCTTCTAAAGATCGCGGAGAAAGAAGAGCAATGGAAGATGCAACTGTCGAAATTATGAAAGAGTCTTATATGGAAGAATTGATTTTCGACTCGTACGGTGGATATGATTTTCAAATTGTAGAAGATAACGGAAAAGTAAATGCAAAAATCGGCAGAGATGTCGGCAAAGTCAAAGTCAGAACATTGAGCGACACTGTAGCTTATACGATAACTTATGGAGATGTGAAACATGCGTTCAAAATTGATGAACGAACGGGTCAAATAACCACCGCTCGTCAAATCGACAGAGAAGAAAAAATGATGTACAGTCTGACAGTCGTTGCTCGCTCAGGACTAGCGTACGGAAAAACAATTGTCAACATATCCGTTTTAGATGTCAACGATAATCATCCGATTTTTCCTAAAGATAAAGATGAAGTTCACATAGCAGAAAACACAGCGGTCGGTCAAGAAATTTATTTCGCAAGAGCCAGAGATAGAGACTCGGGAATAAATAGTACCGTATCTTATTCTCTGACGTATAATGTCAATGATCAGTTCAGGATATCTGAAGCGACTGGCGTAATTTATTTGAGTAGACCTATTCGAGCGGAACCTGGCTCGGTTTTATCTATAGAAGTCACCGCCAGCGATGGTGGTTCACCTCCTCTATCTTCCAAGCATTCAATAATGATATTAGTGGACGACGTAAATGATCACACACCAGTATTTGATCATACTTCATACGAAACATCTTTGCTGGAATCCACTTCTGTGAACGTGAGATTTTTCGAGCTCGGCGCAACGGATGCTGACCTGAGACTAAACGGCCGAGTTACATATTACATATCTGAAGGAAATTCCGAAGGAAAGTTTGGAATATTTCCAGATGGTTATCTTTACGTGAGAAGCCCTCTAGACCGAGAAGACAAAGATTATTATTCTCTCACAGTAACGGCGAGTGATCAGGGAGATCCTCCGAGAAGTTCTCAAGTTCCAGTCGTTATTCACGTAATTGATGAAAATGATAACAGCCCCGAATTTACAAATTCTACATTTACATTTTACGTTAGAGAAAACGAACCGCCCGATTCATTTGTTGGAAAATTAATGGCGACCGATAAAGATATTGGACGAAATGCAGAATTAATATTTTCGTTATCGGCATCTCAAAACGATTTTGTAATTGATCCGAGAAATGGCTTTATAAAAACGTTGCATGTATTCGACCGCGAGTCACTTGTGCAATCAACGGGTCAAAACATCATTACATTGGAAGCAACAGTTACTGATAATGGAATAACGAAATTAAAAGATAAAGTTAAAGTGAATATTTATATTACGGATGTGAATGATAACGCCCCTAAATTTTTACGTACACCATATAAAGTGCAAATATCAGAAACCTCTCCGATCGGTACTCAAGTAATAAGAGTGTATACTTTCGACGCAGACGAAGGATTAAATGGTGACGTTTTTTATTCACTGAGCGAAGGAAACGAAGGCGGAAAATTCACAGTCGATGAAGCGACCGGACAAATATCTTTAGCGAAACAATTAGACAGAGAAACTGTTCCTAAATACGATCTAACTGTTGTAGCTCATGATGCAGGATTACAATCGCGTTTGAGTTCTTCGACAGTAGTAACTGTAGAAGTGTTAGACGAAAACGACAACGCTCCGGAATTCACGCAAACCGAATCGAGAATATCTGTGAAAGAAACGACACCGATCAACACAGAACTAATGCAATTTCGAGCGACCGACGCGGATCTCGGAATAAATAGCGAAATAATGTTTTCTATCGCGTCCGGCAACAGAAAAGATTCGTTCAGCGTTGACCCGATAACGGGCGTCTTGATTTTGCACAAGCCGCTCGACTACGAAGACCTGACATCGTACGCTCTAAACATAACAGCATCGGACGGAGGAAACCCTCGACTATCGACGACCATACTATTTTCCGTGGCAGTGATAGACGCGAACGACAACCCTCCGAGTTTCCCTAACACGGCCATAGTGCGTCAGATCCGCGAAGGCATTCCTGTGCATACTCCGATCGTCACAGTGACGGCCGAGGACCCCGACTCGGGCATAAACGGAAAAGTGTCGTACGTGATCTCCCACCAAGACCCCGAGGACCACAAGCGGCATTTCGGCATAAACGCGGGAACAGGAGTCATACACACACTGCTGCCGATAGACAGAGAAGCCATAGACACGTTCCGGTTGACAGTGGTGGCGTCCGACCAGGCCCAACCGGAATCCAGCAGGCTGTCTGCAGAAAAACTCGTCACCGTGATCGTGGAGGACATAAACGATAATGCGCCCGTGTTCGTCTCGATGAACGCCGCTGTCCTTCCGAGGCACGATGCCCAAACTGCCAGCAGAGAAGGATTGGTAATAATGCATGTATTCGCAAGAGATTTAGACTCGAGCACTAACGGTTTAGTAACATACGAATTAAGCAATGTGGACATGTTCAAGCTGCACAGAAGCACTGGAGCTCTGTCGCTGAGGAGGCCGACGAATCGCTTGGAGCACAGATACAGATTGGCAGTCAAAGCTACCGATGAAGCAGTTCAGAGTGAAAGACGCAGCACTGAGACATACATTACTGTGATAACAGCAGGGGCTCAGGGAGAAGGACCCGTGTTCGAAAGTGACGCCCTAGTGGGTAGTGTTTACGAGAACGAGCCGGCCGGCACGAGTATTCTGGCAGTTCGAGCTCGACTCGACAACGCCGAAGTCGAGTATTATGTGACAAATGTGACAGACGGGGGTAAACAAGTTGACAGATTGTTCGACATCGACCCAAGATTGGGTATCCTGTCCGCTGCTGCTCCTCTGGACAGGGAAGCTGCTGCCGCCTACGATGTGGAAGTCTACGCAGTCGCCGTCACCGGAACCATCAGAACGTCCAGCACTAAGGTAGAAAACAATTTCGTAATCATATCGTTTGTAAAATGCATTTCATTTCGTATCAGATTTTTAGGTTAGTCTAATTGAATACCGACAACAATACGCGCATTCACATCTACATTTAAACCGTTTAGCAATACAATGTTACAATTTTGTGTTAGGCGAATACAATCGCGTCGTATTTCCGCATTTAATCGATTACGTGACATATGAACAATCAAATCAATTATACCTATCTTTCCGATTCTCTCTCGAGAATATTTAAAGGAAGATTTTCATTCTCTAAAATAACAATAGACGAACCTTGCACGTTCGAGTGTCGAGCGTATCGAGCCGTCGATAAATTCAGTTTGCGTCTCTATAAATGCCTCGATCGATCGAGCCAACAATGCGTTTCGAGACGTCACATAAAATCGGAATAGCTCACATTGTCTCGAAAACGACGATATAAAAGCCTCTCGCGGTTTATCCCCATTTCCGAACGAAACTCTGCGGTTTTCAGCGGATCCGCACCTCGGTATAGCACCAGACCGCATTTTGATATATTGTAAAGCGCATTTCATGCGAATTCGCTCTAGTCGATGATGGCCTATTCGCTTTCGCTGTCCGTCGTAAATCTAACGATGGAAAAAAGTCTCAATCGCGCCGCAAATGATATGTGAATATGTTTGTTTGTTTGTTGGTTTTTTTTTTCGCGTTTCCTGCAAAAACGCGTTTTACTATGTATGCAAAGAAGACGTGTTCAATCAGCCGGTATTGTTCGCGAAAATTCCCACTTATATTGTGTGTGTGTAATGATTAAGAAAACATTGTAAAGCTATGTGAAGATATGCGCTCGAAACAATTAGCCGCCGATTTTCGCTAGAGCATAAATCTGATTCGGTGAGAATCTGTTCATTTGAGAAAAACAATGAATTCGTTAAACAAACGCGATACAAAGAATGATAGTTGTTAAAAATATTTTATCTACCTACACTAGACCCGGTTTGCTTGCGATAGATTCAAATCATACCAACATTCAAATTAAATTTTTATACGAACCACTTTCTACTTCGAACTTATAAATACGATATAATCAAATAGTCTTGCTCTCGTACATTAATAGAGAATTTTTATTTACTTTCATTCGATTTAATGTTATTTTTATGAAAGTTTCGATCGCAATCCAATTACTTCAAATTAACACTACATATTTCGAACAGATTTCTTTAGAATCGATTTGGATACTACACGTACTTAACACCTATCATTTAATTCATCAAAATCGTTAATTTGAAAATCAAATAAAAATATTACTTAAATCGCATTATGCACACATACATATATTTATTCGACATTGAATAGGTATATAAGTGTATAAGTATGATTTTTTCAAAATTTGGTCATTTGCACTCATATCCTCATATCCATATCCATCGATAACTAAGGCAACCGTACACGATAATAACTAAGGCCAACCGTACACGATGAACTCAAATATGGCCATCCTACAAATGCAATCGTAATCGTAAATTAAAAAAAATAGATTTTCATATTTTTACACTAATCAAACAGATTTTTCAACAAATTTCGACTATCACAATCATCAATAATCTCTGCGTACAGTCGACATACAATCAATCCAATAGAAAAATCTTGAAAATTTCACAAGACACTCATCCAAATGAGGTCTATAGACATATCCAAATTCATCAGCATACATTTTTCGCAAGATATGACCCGTAACGGATCGCACCCGATAGCAATTAGCGACGTCCCTCGGGAATCCGCTCGGCTATCGGCCGGGTCTTGGGGCAACACTGAAAGCGCATTAGCCCCAGGCGAAGGTCCGGCTGATTTATTGGCTCGCCAGAGGACTCGGAGGCTTTAAATGAAGGCATTCGGCCGTTATTAGCGCCCGAATTCCCGCCACTCCGCGCTTTCGTATCATTTGCATTCCTGACTCGTTATTAGCTATGTTGCGTGTATGGTGGACTCCGTCTCGCGCCCCCCATACACGTCTAATCGCCGACTGCTGCAATTATTCAATGGTGTAACGGTTCGGGTGTGCTTTGAGGATCTTCGTTTGAATCGAAAGAATTCGTTTTTGTATATTTTGAGTCATTTCGTTAGAGAAGATCGCAAAAAAAGCGCATTTTCGTATAGATTTGTGATGGGCGCTCTCAAATTTTGTCAGTTAGTTAGGATCATATTTGTGGATTATATCTGAATCATACCTAAATCATATTGAAACTATAGCTAAGTCGTATTATTAGATCAAATAAAATATGTGGCTATTTTAGTTATATAACTTGTTTAATTTCATTTCAAATATTGAGTGCTCTTTATGAAAAACTTTATAGAATTTGTGTTGAGAAAAATAATGTTTCCATTTGCTCCGACAAGTGTTTCATACATTTTTGCGGTTAAGAAACGCAATGGTTCACTTTTTAATATTTAATAGAAAATATATTTATTTGCGCAAATGGCAACATTGATTTTCTTAACTTTACTAACTTTTCGAAAAATGTGTCTTTTTAAGTTCATCGCAAAATCTGAATTAGTACCTGAATTTTGATAATTTTATTGATATTTTATATTTAAATTAGAATATAAAATTGGTAGAAATTTATGTTTTAAGTGCGTGTGAATTATATTTTTATAGCGATATCATAATTTCATCGAAATGAATACGTATAACAGTTTTTCAATCAATCGTTTTTTTTATTTTTGATATTTATCAAACTTTAAGAACGTTCCAATTTAATAAAAAAATTTGAACGTTAGGAAGTGAAAAAAAAAAACGCTAACGGAAATAAAACAGTAATCTTCAAATTATCTCGACTTTTTTCGTTCAAATTCACTAATGCTATTTTGAGCTAACAACATAATAATTTAATGAATTATTATTATCTTTATTATTTTATCATTTCAACATTCGATACACTTCAATATTTAATACAAATCAACGGGGTTTATCTACTTATATATTCACTAATGTAAACAGTAAACGATTTATATGTATTTCAATACAATAATGATATCACTGCACGTAAATAATAATAAAGTAATAGGTGTATCGAGTCATGTTATTCTATTTATACATCATAACCTTATGATATTTTCATCATAGCGTGTCCAATATTTCTACTGCATGTTATTTGTTCATGACATTATTATTAGATTGTATCACGCTTTTCTTTGGAATGCAACAGATCTTATTTTCGAACCGTTGACAAAAAATATCTCACAGACTATGCATATACTCAGGTCATTAATTTTGTCACAAATTTATAAAAATGTATTGTCTTTTAAGTATAAAATTATTGTGAAAAGTGAAAATGCATTTTTTTTCAATAATGATACAATATTAATTTAGCCATTTATGTTGAAAATAACACTTATATTTTTGATGTATGTATTTAAAAATATATTGAACTTGTATCTGTATTAACCAAAAAAATATTATAAGATGCATTTTCGTTCTTTAGCAATATTTTTTGTCTACAATTACACAAAGCTTTATAAAAATCTATGCACTGAAGTGTATGCATTCTCCTTTTCAGGGAGAGCGACGCGCTCGGCTCATAAGCATAAATCTTCACGTAGAAAAGTCATTTAAAATTTCTCATTTACTTCTAATTTTTTAAAAGTCGCCAAGTCGATTTCGCTATGAATGTGTAATATATTGTGTTTAGTTGGCCGCTATTACGTATTCCCATTTGGAAAAGCGCTTCGAACGGGAACGAGCTGTCCACCCACCGAGAGTTAAATACCATTACTTCGCGCCATGCAAATGCATTGTTCATTTGCTGCGCTCAACGGCCGAGGATAAAGCGACCGAGAGCGAAAACGAACATAATAAATACGTATAGTATATAAATATGAAAGTACAAAAAAAAATCTGCGTATATGCAGTCGCATTAGAGCCCGACAGCACCGCAAACAATGCATAATGATTTACAAGCGACCGGTCGATAGCCCGCTTTTATTTTCGATTGTCGCGAATTTATTGCGTTTCAATCCGCGGCATCGCGATACCGCACCGCTCGTAGATCGCTCATACGAGTGTGCAATGTTTATTCAGCTGCATGGTTCTCTATATATGAAAACTAAAAGGCCAAGAGGTACAAGTGACTTCGAGAAAAGCGCGCTCTGACTTGAGCATGTTCCTACATGTATGCATTTGGAGGAGGTTGAGCGGTACGATGATGTATTTTGGTATACATTCCATGTTCGTTCATATCCTTTTGCCACCAAATATGAGTGTACATTCTTGTAAATAAGTCAATTTCGGCAAAAAATATCACTTGTACCCCTTGGCCTTTTCAGTTATTATTTGTGGTCGGGGTACGAGGAAATGACTATTCGGGAATTGGTCAACTATCAGTATGTCGTTGACTTGGTTAGGATCTTAAGGCGTCCATACACGGTTAGTCCTAAATGACAATCCATTATTTAGATTGACGCGTACATACCGAAATGTTTTTTCGTAGTTATGAATGTTTTATATGCTCGTTTGAAGGAGATAGATCGATATTTACTTACATAATCAAATCAATTATAAATTAAACCTAATATCGGATTGAAATCGACTCAAATATGGCCAATTCTCGAATCGTCATCGCTCCTAACCCTGATCGCAACACGTCCATTGTTCGACGGCATTGAAACTGCTTCGATTCAATTAGTCGACGTCGTTATCTATCGAAACGTTGCAAATCGGTTGTGCAAGCTTTCGAGATGACTTTCTCTCCGATTGTAATTCTGTCGAGCTACGCGACAGATTGCGGTTGAGCAAAAGTTAAGGGACGCATTTCAACCAGTTTATGTATTACGGACTCGATCGAATCAATACAATGTGCGTCGCTCCGATTTTCGGCTCTTCGTATGTTTTGATATCTATATCGGAATAATAACTGTAATTTGTATCGAGAAATAAGGCAGGCAACGTGTTATCAACGGCGCTTTCACGCTTATGTATCACAAACGTTATGAGGTGAGTGAGATCCGTGAATATGTGTGTTAAATTGTGTCAAGTCTCGCAGCGAACGTGTGATGTGCGAGCATGGGTCTAATAGAAATGCGAGATAAACACGTGGGAATATCGTGAGGTTGTACACCCAGTCGGAAATAATAATATCGGCGTAAATACGACTCTTAACCGACATGTGTATAGAGTCTATGTACTTGTACACACGTTCTGACTTATCTCAATACCATAAAAAGAACCATGAGAATCTATAACATTGATAAAAGTTCGACCCGGTTACAATTTCGAAATTGTAATAATTTTAAAGATCTAATCTTCTATGTAAATATATCTAATTGAACGATTGTACCTACATATGTATGTTGTTTATAGACTCCTAAACAGCTGATATTTTCGCCGTGAAACTTTCCTGGATTATTGTGTATATATATGGGAAATTTTCTGCATCATTACATTTTATATTTTTTTGTTTATTCAAGAGTGACTCTTTAGTCCTAACAAATATATGTAATACTATTCATAGACTACACAAGCAAAGAGATTTACTACAAGAATAAGAAATACTATATAATCGACTGAAAGTCCAAAGTGTCTCGAGCAACGCTGAGTCATTGAAGCAAGTGGAAGTATTAAAAATTATAGCTGGCAAGAAATTATTTTGATAAACGACATGAAAATTAATTAAGATGAAAAATAATAAATATTTAGCTAACAGCGAATGAAATTCAAAATAAATAAATTCCATTTAACGATTTTTCCGCTAAAATAAACGCAGCATAATGCGTTTTCGAACGGATACGCAAAGGAATGCGCCGTATACGACTTACCTTATTACGTATCTCAATGGGGTCTCGTCGCGAGCGTGCAATATTTCATAATAAACACCCGGCCGCCTTCCGAACTAAGAAAGTTAAGAAAAGCGAAATGTCAAGTTGTTTTGGCATAGTCATGATTTACGGAGTCGTGAACCTTGCGCCTTTGAGGAGGCTGAAAGAACGTACATTAATCGCATCGGAAACGTATTCGCGCTTATTTCGCCTCTGCGCCGCGGTGCCGTTAGTAATTCGATTCGAGGGAGATATTAAACTGTGCCTTTTTTTTTTTAAGGTCGATCCTCGATATTATTTACATTCGGACGTTTGTGCGGGATATTTATGTGCGAATATTTGTTATATTGTGATTATAAATTGGACGGTCGTCGAAGGAAAATTGATAAAATCGATTCGACAATGAGCGTCGTTTCGTTCTGATATTTTCAATAAATATGCTCGCGCGTTTGCACAAAAACAAATATTTATCGGATGCCGGCGTGGAAATTGATATTGGTCCATTTATCGGTGCGGCGGGAATGAAGTTCTCCACTACACGGATTTATAATAATGCAATGTAATCGAGTTTCTTCGAAGCTCTACGTGGTGGTGGTCATAGGCTGGTTCCGATCGCCGGTTCTGCGTTTCCTTTCCGAGCTGCGAAAGGCGCAGATAAATAAATGAAATAAATCTTCCGACACACGGCGTGGAAGAATGAAAAGTGTCGCGCTTATAAGCAGGGCTTGAGAAAATATGTGAGCGAAACCCCAAGGTACAAAAGGCCACACCCCCATCCGGCATATTATCGAAAATTGTATGACAATCGCTTCATCATTGTCATTCACACAATGTCGACTTCACACCGAGGAATTCGTGCGACTCTTTTGAAGTGAATCTATGAACAATTTTTACAAATAACTTGATCTCGAGCAATACTCCTATTTATTTTCTTGCAATAACAGCAGATATAATTTCCGAAGAACAATTATTTTGCTGAAACCGACTCGCCACAGGCGATCGCTCGCTATAGCCCAAGCTCGTCCGTCAAAGCCTGACAACGCAAACACACTACACACACTCTTGGAGATATAATATGAAGGAACGAGCAAAGACGCACCAGCTTCAGAAGAATGTTTTCTGTGTGCACAAGTGGACAACTCCTAGACAGGCAGCCGGTCTCGCCATTGACGCAAAAATGGACTTTTTGCCCTTAATATAGTAGATTCTCTATCTTGGAACACAATCCGTTCCACAATGTCTCAGTATCATATTTATGTTCAATTAGCTTCTTCTGTGATCCGGCTTTTCACGTAATGTTACTATTCCCGTTGCGCCTGTAGGCCGTGCATTATATTAGCTACGAAAAGGACCCTTGAGATCAGTCAAATGAAAGAAATTCTGTTGTTTGTAGGATGTAAATTGTAAATTTTTCGTTCGAAGCGTTCTGGAATCTAGCTTAACTATATGTGATTGATCTATATTTTTTATTATATTGTGGATGAATTTGTATGCAGCAGCCCTGAAACAACTATATTACGCCTCTTTTCTCGCGGTTCATATATAAATAGTATATAAGGTGAGGCCTCGAAGCGTCAACAATAACGCCGAAGCTTTTGAAATGTGTGTATAAATTGCGCGATCCGGTCGCAGCAGCGTTCAGTTTTGCAAAAAATTAAGTGTCGCAGAAGTTGGTTTGTCTTTTTATTTTCACTCTTATATATATTCGCTTCTCTTTATTTTTTCGTTTATTTAGTTTCCCTCTCGTCTTTATCTCGCTGGGAATGAAATGTATAGGAGTGTCGTCGAGGCGGATAGCCGCTTAAGGTAAAACCCGACGTTGAAGAATTAACTGAAATTATTATTAAAAGCTCGGCCAGATCGTGTCGAGGGAATAGTTTCGTTTCAGACCACATTCCGTCAAGAACAAAGTGACGTGCACCAGTTCAAATAATAGAAAAATGCTCTTATTTACTTTTTCATCGGTGCATTTTATACACATCCCTAGATTCTTGGATTCGAGGAATTTATCGAGTTTTTTTCTTAATGATTGAAATTAATCAATTATCTTTAAATCGTTATAATCATTGTGAATTAATTTTGTTATTATGTGTGGTTTTATATTTTTTATGTCGATGTTCTGCAATACCATTACGAAGTAAATGTTTGTGTGAAAACATAAAACTTGTTGTTCTAGAGTTTATTGAATTTAATTTCTCGTCAACACGCTAAAATAAAGTTCAAGAACCAGACGTAAGTGGCACTTATTGAAATAACACCAAGTGTCTGTAAAACTTGTTGCGAATTTGTTCTTAACAACACAAAGAACATTGAATTCAAAGATTCCATAAATAGGACACATTACCGAGAGCCAACAGAATGTTTTCAATGCTCTCTTTTATTTGAATGCTATTGAATAAACATGCCTGAACATCAATAATTTAAACACAAACGAGATATGCAGTTATGAAAGTAATATTCTGAAGCAATCAATTGAATATGTTGCAAAAATATATTAAATCAAAATTTATTTTCAATCATGAAAGAATTTTCGATACATTTTAAATTCGAAAGTATTACCATTAATTCTTTCAGACTTATGTGTGCATTATTATTTAAATTATATTTTCAAAATCAAAATTTCAAAAAGGTATTGCTTAGTTTAATAATTGTCATTTGAAATAATTTACTCAATCACCCTTTATTTGTGTAAAAATCAAATAATTCTCATTGCTCATGACTTTCATTAATGTTTTTGTTTTAATTAATAATCGATCGAGTAAAAATCAGTATTCTGAATAATTCAAGTTTGAACGTCTTAATTAAGTTTCCCTAGTACAAAAAAAATTCAAAATAATTCGATCTTTAATTTCGTTACAATTCTCTCATATATACACGAAAAATAAATCAGAAATTCATATCAAATAATATATTAATAAATTATATAAAACCATTATTTTGAATATTCGAAGAAAAATTCTTCTATCGACGTTCATTTTTTTTCACACCAGCGAAAAAATTCGCAGAAACGCTCACAAATTTTCCAATTCTACTTAAACCAGGCAACTTTTCTTAATATATTCTATCTAAATTCTCAATTTAATCAACATATTACAAACAATCAATCAATTTTCCACCACCAACCACCCGCACAAAACCATTCCAGACTCTGCAAAATCCCTCAAACCGCAACCCGGAATCCGACCTCCGCGTCCATAGAAAAGTCTCCCCATCACCCCGACCTCATCGGAGAGTCCAAATGGTGAATCTTCTTCGTGTGAATGTGGACACAGTTTTTATTTCCCGAGGTAGCGGTAGCCGTGGGTCGAGGTCCGTTCCCGGTCCGGCCGTGTACGTCGTTAATGCAACGTCCGCGCTATCGCGGCTATGCTCACATACCCTCGAGCGTAGGTAAGATAAAAACAGGTTCGACTATCTATCATTATTGAATAAATTTACCGAAAAATGCGCGATACATAGTTTTACGGCTCACAACTTTACGGGGGGAACGGCCTCGATCGTCGTTATAAAAGTTTCCTCGGCACGCACACGCCAATACCACTACAAGTTTGATTCGATTGTGTATGGATTTCTTTTCGTATGTATGTATAAAGGCGTTCTCTTTCGTTTGTGTAGTGATTTTTTTTTTTTGTAGTTTTTGGTTCGATCTTTCAATCGTTAGTTACTCGATTCGTGTGTTTTTTTTCTGAAGAATTATTTTTGCTTATGTCAGGTTTCATCAGTGACGCGTTCAAATTCTACTCACATGCATGAAAACATAAACTGACACTTGAATTGAGTATCTTATGTTTAAAATTTCGGCCTTTGGTGTGATTTTGGAATTGTTTTGATTTCGAACGAAACTTATGAAGACCCTAGAAGCTAAAGTTACCATTTTAATTACCTTACATTACAGTTACCAAGTTAAAATTTACCACTTATAAGTGGTAAATTCAAGTTACTGGAATTAAGTACATAAAATATAATTCAATTGAGAATTCATTTTCATTGATTTGAAATTATCACATATGTATACTCTTTGGCTTTTAGGATTTTTATGTGCAAAATTTTCTTAATATTCGACTCAATTTTTACTATGAAATAAATTAAAAATTCTTTACTATAATTTTATTCAAATTCATAAAAAACATATGAAACTTTAAAAAAAATTCAAAATTTAATATTTTGTTTTGTATCTTATTTCAAATTTTTTTCTATATAACATTTGATTAAATCTGGTGTGTATAATACGCTTATGTACACGTGAACATTTTGTACCATTTTCAAAGCCACATATTAAAAGCACACCTACGCAATAAATTTTTAATTTGACGCGGTCGTATACGAAATCGACAAATCTTTACAAATTGACTCGCGTTCGAACTATTTTCGCGATGCTTATGTGCGGTCATTGTACGGTGATTTTTCTCGGTTTGAATTGTTTGTCGAAAATTATTTAAATAAAACAACGTACATATATGATCTAATGTAAAAAAAATTACACAAATTTATCAAATACAGAATTATATTATTTTTGAAAGCTTTTTTGTGATACGTTCACGGTTATTTTATTGTAATAGCTTCGTCAATTTTTAAATTGAAAAGTGAAACGAGATTTTCTGTATGATAAACCGTCAGTTGATTTTATTAAAATAATATTTAATAAAATTATTACGAGCTATGACGCATCGAAATACTAAATTAATGCTCGGTCGCTTCATAAATTGAACAAATATATCTTTTACATACACGCATCGCATTAAATAAATATTTGATCACTTTTATATATTCAAATACTCTTGAGATACTCAATAAAACAACGAATCTATCATAAATATACATTTTACGACAGTCAATTAAAGGTATACGTTCTAGAAATTAAAAAAAAACTGCAAATATATAAATGCTCATTTATTTAACTTAAATAATATGAAAAGCACTTCAAATACAACTTTCCGGTATGTAAATTTGATTTAATGCATTTAAAAAAAAAAAATATCAAAAGGAAAACCCTCAATCGCACCTGTTTTCTTAATCATATTAATCCATTTCAGCATAACTAAGTTGACCTAGTGGGAGTCAATTAACGGATTAAATAAGAAAACAAATCGAATTTGATTCGTCAATTAAACAATTATAAACTATTAATATTTATCAGTCTTATATTATAAAAAAAACCGAATCTTTCCTACTAAGCCACTGAGACAATCTCTATCAACGTTAAACAAACATTGGGTTAATACTGATTTTTTTTTTCATCGGGTTAGATTTCATTTTGATTCGGGATGGGGGTTTAATCGAATCAGTAAAATAGTGCGTGTAATATAAGAAAGTACCAAAATACAAAAGCTCACTTACTGAGTTTTTTCGTTGACCCACTTAAAGTGCATAAATTCTCGACCATAGTAAAAATGCGATAACCAAGCGACCATCACGCACACTTGATGACTCACACAACTCATGACCCAATGACCCTCGGGTTGCGGAAGAATGGGCGGGTTCCATCTCGAGTTAAACCGACTACCAGTAACTGAGATACGTGATGCTGTTGGATATCTCTCTCTCGGCATCCACCACGAAGAAACTCAATCGGTACGTAGATAGCTTATGGAGTAGAAGTGGTAGCAACGGCCGATCTACGACCGAAGGCTTTAATCATGTAATGCGGTGTAATCGCGCGTGTAATGAGACCTCTGGAGATCGACTGGCGCGAAAATCTGGGCTAATGCAAATCCGAAGCGAAAACGCTATCGGTACCGAACGAGATGCGATTGACTCATTTCCTAGGATTGTTTGTTCGAATGAGATTCGTTTTTCTGTCGATCGATCGTAAGTGTATATCTATTTGCTTTTTTCGTTGTGTTTCGTTTTGACCCCATTGTTTTTTTTTACGTGCGCGCAAAAAATGCGATCGGTTTCGCGGTGGAAGGAAATGGTTTATTGTTCGGAAATAAGGGCAAATGATATTTAATAATCGTTTTATTGATTCGTCGGTGATAAAATTTTGTCGGTAATATTATATTTATTAGCTTTCTATTATAATAAAATATTTTCACTTTATATTTTCATGATAATTTTGATTGAAAATCTACTTCAAAATTCACATTTAGAAGAAAATCGTGATTGCTATATAAAATTCATTTTAATGATCCATTTCAAGTCACTAATATTTAATTTCATTCCGATTCGAACAGCACTATCCATAAAACGAAATCTATTTCATTTCACAAACAAAATTGCACAAAATAAATCAACATCGACTCCGCATTCAGATTCATTAAATTTTCCGGTCGATAACGAAATAGAAAGGCCTTGCAATACAAAGTCTAAGGGAAAAATCCGAACGGGCGTCGACACCTCAGCGTCGTTATGGTTTATTGGCGTCGATGTAAATTGACTTCTGCTGCTTTTGCTGCTATAGCCATCCTGTGAAACGAGGTCGAATCCGCGGAGGCTCGTGCACATTCGCCGTATTTATTCGTTTCATTAAAACCTCCGGTGTTGTGTTACATTGAATTATTCGGTCGGCGGCGCCGGCGCGCTGAATTCATTGACTCAAATGCCTGCAACACCCACATGTCGACATACCTAAGGCATAAACAATGCGAAAGGCTCTGTCTTGTTCCTAACCAACTTTTGTGTGTTTGATAATCGTGCGTTGTAATGATGTATGGACGCGAAAATTCGGCGTGGCCGACTCTCCGTGTTGCGCTAAACCCGAAGACGCATGGACGATTGTAAACTAGTGTATGTACGAATTAATGTTAAGTATCGATGTTCATGTTTGAATTTAAGTATAAATTAAATGATTGATTCCAACTTGCATTACGAATATGGGTGCCTTGATTTATCGTATGCGCATTAATAAAAATGTCTCAAAATACAATTCGAATTGTAGTAGTATCTGTTCCGAATCGCGATGGGTGTCATTTTAGCTTTTGTGCGTCTTCAGCTTTGGTGTCAATGTGTTTGTGTTTGTGCACATGGTATGCGTATGTGTTCGCCGTTCGCGGCTTGATTAATTAAAATCAGGTTCCTTATCAGGATTTCGCACGAATATGATTATAGAAAACGATCATTTTTTCATTCGATATGGTCGTCGCGCGAAAAAAATCATCGGCGATATTTATAACGACGCGAAACCATCAATTCTGACGTAGCAATTTTTTAAAAATCGCTTTCTATACAATCGGTGACACTATCGAATTATTTATTTTAGCATCTGAATATTTCGTTGTTTTTTTTTTCATACAAATCGCTGTTCAGCGATAGCCAAATGTGACTCTTCGATATTACAATATAAATCTGCACGAGTACTTCTTTTTGTGTGTATAATTCGAAATACACACCGGATCCGTTACAATCATTCGTGTTTTATTCAAACGAGCTGTCGTTACATTATTTACAATAAATATGGATTTCATTACAGTTAAACGCGTCGTAGAGTATTAGAATTTATATTGGCATACCGATATTATCGTAAAATGTAAAACGTACGATTTTCCGAAAGTAGACAGTTCTTCGATACGCACGAAAAAAAATACGGACGCATTATGAAAATCGAGCAGTCATTCTTTCGCAAAGTTACGATACGAACCTTATATGGGCGCAAAAAAATATGGAAATGCGTCCGGCAGAAGAACCGTCTAATTTGATTATAAAATATGTAAATGACACGCTTCATAGACGTTTTAAAAACGGTTCACACGACGTTTCGAACCTAAAACGAATCCGAATAACATCCGAACAAATATTATAGATTTTCCTAAACTGTTATGCGCATACCTTAGGAAAAAACTTGTATAATTTAAAGAATCGAAACTGCCTGAATTTTTTTCGTTTTTATTCAGTTTGAGAAACTCTGAAATAAATCAAAGAAATGCGCACATACGAAACGTGGGCGGAAGAAGCGCGCGCGCACAGAAGCAACACTCCTCTCGTCCTTTTTCAGCAGACGAATTAATTCCATGCAAAATTCCGAAAATTTTCCTGAAGGATTGTTGAATCCGCTTGGAAAATCCTCTCTTCGGTGGTTGGCGATTATTCTCCGGTGGTGTAATTATTTAATTCGGCCGCCTTTAGATTGCATCGGGCGCGCGCTAATTGCCGGCCGCCCCGCCCTCGGTCCGCCCCCAAGAAGCCGCCTTTCGGCAAACAAAACGAGGCTTTCGAGGCTTCCGTGGCCCGTTCGTCGTGGTGTCGATGAGTGCGATGTCCTATCGCTTCAAATTCGTCAGATGTTTGATGGGATCGATGTCCCGTTCGATATGCCATACTCGAGTTTACCAAGCGTTCACTTCTTTGAATTTTGGCATCGAATTCGCTCTTAAGTATTTTTTTTTTAATATATTCAGTCTTTCGTTTGTTTAATAGCACCATTTAAGTTCAATATTTTTTTCTAAATAAAGATATGTTGCTATTCTACATTATAAAGGAAGCCTAACATCCCGCATCCCACTCTTTCTATCATACAATTGAAAGATTGCCGCTTAAATGCTTGAATGCACTTTAATTTATTGAAATTTACTTTTTATAACGATTACTAATAACATTTATATTTATTGCATCTTTAAAAAAAATTATAATTTTGAGCAAATTCATACAATACATAGCAGAATGATGCGATTGGCAATATCGACAAAACGCGCGACACTCGTCCTGGCAGATACATAAATTTGAATCAGATTAATTTTTACGATCGTCGGCGACCGCGAACCGAGATCCTCTCGCTCCCATAAAAAGCATCGATCCCCAGCCTTGAATTTCACGAATTCGCGTATATTTTCAAATAAATTTAGATCTCTAAGAGATATGCGCCGCGAGAAGCGTCCGAGGGAGAGAATTGTCGCTCGTTTAATTGTGCGCGAGCTCCGTACGCAGCGGGTGTGCTTTTTGAAACTGCGAGGAGATCAAATATCGGACTTGTTTTTAATAAAAATAATATAAATATAGGTAGTAATACGAGGCTCGAGAAGAATAAGTACGAACGGGTGGAAAAAAAAAGCGAACGAATTTAATGCCGTCGTGACGCAGAGAGCACACAAAAAGCATCTTATCGTGCGCCTCCTTTATGCCCCGGATAATGCCATTTTATTTTGCAATTTTCGTACGCGGTGACTTTAAATGAAAGAAACTGTAAAAAGGTATTTGAACGAAGTCGTCGTCGTCGCCTTTATTATCGCCGGTCGTTGCGTGAAAAATCGAGAACAATCTTTGTAATGAGCTCGCCGTAATAACGGTTCGCGTTTGATTTTGTTGAGCTTCAATAGATTCGATTGACGAATTTTCCAAGAAAATCCGGTAATAATGGAGTCTCAGTCTATTAAAAAAATGTTTAAAAATTGAACGTAATAGATTTCTTGCAGTCGGAGATAGTTTGAAAATAAACCTTTTCGTTCAAGTTGTTCATTTGTCAGAGCTTTTTTCTGTTTTGTTTCAAATAAGCCATTTTCTTTTATGCAGTTATTGTGGAATAAATTTTAATTTGATTTCTCGAAACGTCTTCGTTCATATCTAATAAAAAGATCGCCATATGATGTTTATACATATTTATTTTTATTGAGTCTGACATCGTCCTTCCTTTTTGTGTTGGAGCAACCTTTCACTCGACATGTTTAAAATTTTTTCGTCCTTTTTGATCCGTTTAATAAATAGGTGAAATACAAACCAGCATTAAGCTGAACGGAAAAAAAAGACGGTGCACTTTTTGTTCACATTAAATCCACATCAGTGAACGGAAAAGGTAAGCGTACGTACACACGCGAAGAATACTCGCGATAGTGCTTTAAATTCGAATCGAGCATTATCTTTTTGGAAAAATTCAATGGCTCAATTAAGGAATTGCCCATTCAAGAACGACAAAAGCGTCTCTTTCACAATCGCCAGGGACAGATGAATGCTTTGCATAAAGCTCTCGTTGCGTCCCAGAACTCTAAACTGCCATGGTCGCCTTCAAAACAAACCTCTTTCAAATACGCATACTTTATTAGTATATTGTCTGCGAACTCCTTTTTTACACGACCGTCAGAATGTCGAGAATGTTATTTAAATACATGAGAAAAGATGAGAAAAAAAAGTAATAGCAGCACGGGAATAAGAGAGAAAAACGCAAATTTTTACGACGGATCGACAAATTAAAAAATAACACAAACACCGACTAACAACGTGTTCGCCCAAATTTATTCTTGTATAACCTATTTTATTGGCGTCGATGTGAACGATTGACATTAATATCTCTCCTTTTTCTCTTTTCAGGTATGTCACATGCAAAATAAGACAAGCCAGCGCTTATCCGGTCCTCTCAGGTATTCCACTTTTACGGCGATTGCCCAACTCAAGCGACGTTACGTCTATCGTCCAAAACGTAAGATAACAATTCTGGTGTTTTTATTTTTTTTTTTCGAACGAATAAATCGATTCGAGTGATCGAACACTATTTATCTTATTTTGAAAAAATCGCGTTGAAAATTTAAATAAATTCCGATCCGAAGGCACCACCACGAAAATCCCACGGATTCCACGGTGTGAGTTCGGAACCCATCCGATTCAGTTCCGAACGATGTAGGACGACGATGCCTCAAGCTACTAACGTCCCTAGCTCCGAAAAACAATATCTCAATAAATTATGCCCTCCTATAAATTACGGTTTGCCTACACGGAGTACACCTACCCACGGTACATATTGCGCTATGTGCCCGACATTACCGAAAGACTGTGCCGTACTTTCCCTCCCCGTTCTTATACGTATAATATATCCTTTTTTTCCATTACGCATACATATATTCAGAGTACATTTATGCTTATTTTTCCTGTTTTCGATGTGCTCCGAGACTCCTCTATTTAAATGCAGATTTCGGCGGACAAGGCGCGCGCCATTACGACAAACGGCGCTTTTGAACGTTTTAATCGTGCACACACACATAAAATAAAAATATAAACGTATATCTCTTAAGGAGCTTAATACGTTGTCGTTGGTCTTTTTTTTTCATTTCATTTTATTTTTTCGGTCGTCTTTTTCTTTAGCATTGTGAAATCGAACGCGGCGTATTTTGATTGCTCTACGGATTCGGCTATTTTTTTAATGTTCGAATGCATAAGATTGTTGTCTACTTTTTTGAGCTGTAAAGTTTCCGTTGGTCGTTTTGCGTTCATCGATTATTTCGCGACGATGTTTATATGCCGTAATTTCTCGGAAATATAGCAACATAAAATTTTGAATCGATTTAAATTTTAAATATTGTAATTTATACCGCATATACTTATTAAATTGGAAAATTATAATGTTTTTCGGACGATATCAATCATTTTGTGGAAAATCAGACGTAACAAGATTTATTTCGACAACTAACAATGTTAGATTTTTCCGAAAATAAAATCGAATTTATTTTTAAATAAAGATAATAATTTAATTTAATAAAAAAAAACTATGCATACATGCATGTATTCTGTATATAAAAAGATCAACACGAGTGTTCAAAATGACTGGCGAAATCGAATCAACCGGATATCAAACATATTTCTTCTATGCGAGGAAAATCGGACGATATATTTGAAAGGTTTTAATAAAAATGAAACCTTTTATAATAGATCGATGCAATTAAAACCTTTTTTTATAGCAGCATCCAATTTGATCAGATTTTTTTCAAAAATTACGATTTTCCTTTACACAATAAACATCGAATGAAATCATCAATAGATTCTGATTATAGTTAAACTGATCATATTAAATTTCATTCGAATTCACATTTATTAATAAAAAAATGAATATAAACATTAAAAATCGAAATCGATCCGACCGAAAATCCGCAACCAACCGATTTCGCCCCATATGGATATAAAAGCTCGAAACGAGATCGCACGAATCGACGAAGCGAAAGTGAGCCGATCGTAACAATTACATTAAAATTCTTCTCGAGTCTTATCCGGCGAATGCTCTCATACAACTAGCCGCGTAATTTACGACGTCGTACCCGATTGAATTATGACCGGCGTAGTGTTATAATAGCGTCGCGACTCGACCGCAAGTGGTTTATCGCCGCGGCGGGGGTGGTTCCCCCCCATTTCCCATAATTTCCATTAAACGACCATGGGGTGTTTGCGGTTTTTGAATCGTATTTATCGCATTGACGATGGCCGAGTGCTCTGTGACGTCTTTTGTCCGTTTAATTCGTCTGCGGATGGTAATTAATGCCGCTCGCGTAACGTCGCTGTCGGTGGTTCTTTTGATACGTGCGGTATTGGGCTTGTGCGAAATCGGTATTATTGTCGGGTGTATGTCTTCATAGTTCAGTTTCTGGTTTCGTTTTATAAATATAAATAGTGCTCGTTGTGCAAAAACTGGATTGATTCTCATGAATATGGTCGGGATTGTTTCTTTTTGCGCGAATGCTCAGTGTGATCTTTATTTACTCTTGAATTTATTCAGTAGGCGCTTTTTCAATTTGTATTATTATATTGATCTGCAATATCGAAGCATAATCTATTTTTATTAAATTTATAGTAGTAATGATGTGATATTGTATGTATTAATAAAGTGTCAATTTGAAAAAGAGCTCTATGATAATGTGGAATCATTACGAGTAACATATTAACGTACATGATGTGTTTACTGAAAGCTTTGTACAAATTATTTAATACGACTTCTGATTTATTATCTGAATCGAATGTTATATTCAAATGCATAGAATTCACTTTCATAATTCATCGAAGCATTATATATTAAACTGAGCATTTCTATAGATACTAAATCGGCTCGAGATCTTTCGTAGGAGTCTGGATAAAAAAAGCAACAGGAACATGGACCGTTTCGCTTTCGTACGCGTCCGAGCACTTATCACCATCTTAATTGTTGGCTTTTTGTTTCGGCGTCCGTATTAACATATTCGCGGTCATTTTTCTTGCGCGCGCTCTATACTTAGCGCGATACGCATCGGCCACAGCGGCTGCTTTATGGACTGTCCGAGAGGTGTGCGATTCCTCCTTCCCAACAGCAACCACGACAACAACAACAACAACAACAACAACACAAACGCCGATTGTTTTGCTTTGGAAACTTAGCTGAGTGCAGTCATTAAACGCGCATTCACTACGGCCACAACGCAACGGGGATAATTATAAACGCTCGTTCGCGAACGCTGCGGGGTGAGAGTCGTTTCGCAATAGATCGAACATTTTATCGTACTAAATAGGATATTTCTACTTTTTTTCCTCGAGTCGACATTCTCGATCATTATTTGATTAAAATTGTGCAAATATTTCATTTAACTTTACATATACATAGATATTGTCTCTTCTTTCCCATAACTTTCATTATCGTTGTTGCTTACATATGATTATTTTTTTCAAATCTTTTCAAAATTGCCAAAGTTTAAAATATAACGTAACTGTATGAAATTCATTCTATAAATATTTGTTTATGCAAACTATTCATATGTTAAAAAAATATCTGAAAAAATCGTCATTAAACCATCCGATACTGGTGATGTGTAGTGTCATTAGAAAGGTCTAATTTGGGAAAAACACAATAATATAAGACAACTGAAAAGGCCAAGGGGTACAAGTGACATTTTTGCCGAAATCGAGTTATGTTATGTATGTTCATATATTTGGCGGCAAAAGGGTATAAACGAATTTGGAACGTGTGCTAAGATATATCATCAAATCACTCGACTTCCTCCTAATAATATACATTTAGGTACTTGTTCAACTTTGAACGCGCTTTTCTCGAAATCATTTGTACCCCTTGGCCCTTCCAGTCGTCATATGTTTGTTTGTTGAGTTATTTAAAATTTTGTATTATTCAATTTCAATAATTGTGAAATCGGCTCTATTCGCGCGTTGAATGAAAAACTCTCCGTCTCGGAATCGGATCGAAAACGTCACGATTGCGTGCGGTCGCCGAAAGTGCACCACCACGTGGCCGTCCTCGCGCCCAGTTTATAAATCGTGCGCGTTTAAGTGGTGTTTTATCTGTGAAAGTGTATTTTATTGAGACAGTTGCATTTTTGTGTGGGCGGCCCTCGCACACACAAGAAAGAGCCGGTGCTGCGCTTCTCGTGTGCGGCGCCCTCCACTTCGGTCTCGAGTTGAGGAGAGGCGAAGAGAAGAGGTGCGTTCGCGGCCTCACGCGACGGCACTCACTCGCGGCTGAATTTAGAAGTTTTATTAGCCGAGATAATGAGGGAACACGCCGCAAATTAAAATAAAGCATGCCCCTATTAGTTACAGCGGCCGCGGCCGGTCGTAAGTGCCCTGAGCTAGATCACTTATCAGCTACGAGGCGGCTTCGGCCGACGAACGGTGTGCGTTTGTAGACAATGAGCATGCTCTTCGATGGTGCATGATGCCCACATCCAGATGGATCTTTACAATGTTACGGACGTTCCGTCTACTCGAGGGTCGTTAATGTGTTTGCTTTCAGGAATCGTGTCGTCGTTCGATTTTTCATTTGAGATCAGTCGTCTTTGGCTGCAATTTTTTCGCAACAATTCGAGTTTTACATAATCGATAGTTGCAAATATATTTGATTACTGAAAAGGCCAAGGGGTACAAGTAACATTTTTTCCAAAATTTAGTTATGTACAGGAATCGCTTCTGTGTACGCTCAATTATTTGACAGCAAAAAGATATAAACGAACTTTGAACGAATACCTAGATATATCATCAAATCACTCGACCTCCTCCTAACTCATGTATGCACATGATCAACTTTGAGCGCGCTTTTCACGAAATCATCGCGAAATCACTCGTACCCCTTAGCCTTTTCAGTTGTCATTTTATTCTTAAATCCGAATCAATTTTGACACAATTAATTGGATGCAAAAAAACTCAACTTAATCCTATCTTACTCAACCGTTTTGACAGTTACGCGTAGATTTAATTTCACAAGTAAATTCACATTTATTAATCTTCATTTTTAAATATAAAATTGATAATAATAATTGTCAAGAATATGTTGTGCAATCAATTAAATGAGCTAAACTCGTTCGTAATTGTGGCCGTAGAATAAATCGAGTCGTATATAACTATCGGGATAATGAGTTCCTTTCATCGGCGGTCTTTTGTAACTTGGGTTGTTAAATCTGTGTCAATCGTGGACACTTTTGCTCTCGAGGATCTGTTGTTGAGTTGTCATACGAAAGCAATGCGATTCTGCAGATATGGCAGTCGTTTGTTCGGTGAACCTACTTTCATGGTGTTGTTTATACGGCAACTGGTTACCGCGCCGATGCTGGACCGCTTTCAAATAGTAGAATATATCAGAGATCATATAGACCATATGCAGTTTGATATATTAATAGCAAAGGTTGCAAAAAAATAAATAATCCGTAATGTTATTAATTAATTTATGTTCGGAGTAAAATATATTTCGCTTTCAGTAACTTTCAATTTACAAATATAAATCAACAGATAAACACATTTCATTAAACATATCAAGATAAATATAATATAAACGCTAATAGCCGCAAACCTGTACATAAAATAATAAATAAATAAATAATACGCACAGCGATATGAGAAAATGCTAGTTAATTGAAGTTTAACTCAACAACGTGCTAAATAATCGCATATGCAAGCTTTTCACGCGTGGTAATAGTTTCACTTGGCAATAAGAGGTGTGGCCTCGGCGCGCTTTGCGCCTGAAAAAAGTAAACACATTGCATATATAGTGCGCTTATTTTCCAATCTCGCGACCGGGAATGAAGTGGAATGCGACTTTTTTCCGCAATGACAGAAGTGCGAAGGGTTCTCGTCTGATATTTTATTGATTTAAACGAGACGCGTCTAGGAGAGATGCGCTCGATGGAACCTGTTCATGGTGTGCCCATACATAACTGAGTAACCGCGAATGTCCGTTTTTTTACACTCGCCTCGTATTATGACTGTACGAGCGTCTGTCTAGAGATCCATTTAACTCGAGACGCCTTAAAAAATATTCACTGTTCGATCGCGAAACGTGCTCGAAATGAACGATCGAACGTTAAGTTAATCATTATTTTGAATCGTTCATAATTAATTATCCCGTTCGATATGTGTATCATTCGAACGGTGTCGTTTTGTTTTGAGTTGCGAAAAAGTGTTGCACGATTCGAACGATGTGCTGGGTATAGTTTGTCGAGTCGGTCCATCGAGTCCATCGGGTTTGATGCTTCGTATCGTATGTTTTATTCAATACATCTCACGCTTGCTCTTCAATTTCTGACATTGTCACATCAAATATTGTCTTTCGACGTCGAACGCACGTTTCATTTTACATCTGGATTGTGAATGTGGCGAGTGAGTGCGTTTTCACTCTTCTACAAATTCCTATGGCGGTTATTATTCGAACATTTTTCCTACTTACGCTCAAATCGACGCTATCGATAAAATGGCGCATGAGTTATTCAACCGGTCATTTTTAACATCGATTCGCTTTAATATATACATTTTATGGGCTTCAAATTGAACCATTAAAGATTCTTAAAATGCCGACTACTAAAAATTGTTAATATGAATGAATGAATAAAACGCCAAACCGAGAAAAGTACGACTTATTCGTAAAAAGATAGTAAATTTTGTTTATGGCTTCAATTCCAACAGTCGTCTTATGTTCATAAACTATTTAAATTTTTAGCTTAGCGATCCCACAAGCACCACGAATTCTATTCCATTACAAAATTCTTTTTTACGATAATACCTGTTTTTGTCCACACGTATAGTGGACATTCAGAATTTATAATACAGTTTTAATTCGGGCTCCCTACCGCGACTTTGTACATTATGAAATCCGGCGATGGTCGTTCAGCTATGGCTTGAATAGTTTAGTCGTGAAAACTCGTTTGATTGTTTATTTTCGGGGTATTATTTATGTGTTTCTGCATGAATACGATCACCTACGCATTATTTTATAAATTTTATTGAAAACTCTATAGATCGTAAATCGAATTTCATGTGAAATCCAATACCCAACATACGCCGACGGAATCTAACATTCACTGGAAAAATCCTCAAAGGCAAGGTGTCAAATTATATCAAACGATCGGTTAACACTGTCGCATTCAGTGCGCAAATTGAATCCGTCACCTCCCCAACCCAACCCGACATAACATAATTCGCAACGAGGATACTTCAACTCGCACGATAACTTCCTCCACATTTTGATTCATTTGTCGAGGGGCTAAAACGATGTTATGCGCTCGCGCATAATGCATATATAATGATCATGCATAATGCAAAGCGGATGGCAATTAGCTCCTCAGACCCCACAAGAGAGGGGATTCATCTCGCGAGCTTTAACAACCGCGCACAACACAATCGTCCCGCGCGAAATGATAAATCGGCACCACATTTTCAGCTCGATCTTCCAGGACGACTAGCGGGTTAATTGTCGCCCGAGAGCTGCCCTTTTCGCAAGCAGTCCATCTGCTATTCTCCTTCTCGTTATTGTTGCATTCGTTGCAGTTTCGGACCTCTAATGACCGAGCGCGCTTGATGAATCGTCCCGTATAAATCACGCTTTCGTTCTCCTTTGCAAATCCCAAATTGCTTTTTTACTTTAGGCGTGTTTCCTGAACTCCCGCATATTTTCGCTCGAAAATCACTTTTTAGTGTCGGCCTCGCTTATTACCACTTAACAATACTGTTTTGTTTCTCTGATTTTTTTTCGACCGTCAAATTATTGCATACGCGCGTGCAAAGCGAGCGGGCATCATGCGCATAATGACACTGTGGGAATAATGCGTTGCTCGCACTCGGCATTTTTCACAATTAAACCAAATCGATAGAGTCATCATTCACCGCGATGCGAATCGACGCTGAAAACTCGCGCCGTTTAGCTCGGAATCGAATCGAATTTTCGACGAAACGCCAGATTTCTCATCGATCGTATCGTCGGCATCTGTATTGTAAATCGACGTCGATTATTGTAGTAGTTTGCAATTAGCGCACGTATGACGTGGGCGATTGTCTCCGCGCGTTATCTGATCATCCGACTTCTTAGAGAGGTGTCATTCAACTTTTTTTTCCGCGGGCCGCTCGCTCGAGACGGATTAAGGTACATCAGAGCGGAGAAGTGACAAATGGGTTGTTGATAAGATTCCAACTGGAAACATTAATTTCATTTCGGCCGTAAATGTGAAATCAAGTGTCTCTCGTGTCGAGTGTACCAACACCGGATTTGATAACGTCACAACTACATTTCATTGAATAAACAACGGGGCCGGCTACCGGTTTGCGGTGCGCCTGTGGGAGTTGATCGGGCGCGCCCTGTTCAAATCCAAAGAAATAACTATCTTTCGCCTCACATTATTTCATGCGAAGATGTGTCACGAACTCCTTATAATGTGCACAAATTAATTCATCGAAGAATATAAATCAAAATATTTTAATTCGTCACATTTTTGAGCTTTCTCTGTGTCGGCTATTCGAATTGAATAAAAAAACATGAAATCTTTCATGATGCATATTTTCTGTTTTGCTTCGTCGGGAAATTTCATAAAAATGTTGTATCCGCTGTATTTATAATTATCGATATGTAGCTTTGATTTTCATGTATGTTTGAAAAGAACAATTTTGAAATCCGTGTCGGCTACTTATTCTTAATTGCATTGCTGATTAGATTTGTGTTTTCATTCATATTTAGAAAAATTAAGCTCGCCGTTCTGATTCGTTTCGTGGGATATCTATTACTTATCTCGGATTGCCTAATTAAGACCAATTTAAAAAATTAAACACACTGTGAAAATTCATATGCGATAATTATAATGATTCGTTTACACGAATGGAATATTTGCATTTTTTGCTTGGCCAAAATTTTAGTGCTGTTTGAAAAATCGGCTATTTCAAATCGCGTACTTGGAGATAGATAAAAGATGTTAACGCATTTGCATATTTAACGACTTCACACTCCATGCAGTTGCTAAATGGCCATTAAAGTCGTTTTGACATTTTCGATAATGTTTCGCTAAAACTTGTGCATTTCGACGACCGATAATCATTCTTATGCGCGCTAGAGATAATCGAGAAATATTATCTCTCGGCTGGTAAACGTGTTTTCGATGGTGATCTCCATTGGTATGAGAGACCATGGTTTGCACAAGATATAGGCTCCATCGTTTTGCATCCTCGTTATCTGGCGTGATTTGTGTGAAAGATTAGAGTAAATACATATACGCAGCATATTCACGAAGTTATGCGTGTTAACTTTCATATGTAATTCGAATTTTTTACGTGTGTAAAAGCTTAATGCGAAAACGTACACTGCAACGCAATAATAAATGGTAAGCCACTCAATCAATGGGGAGTCGATTGAAAATAAAGGGATTCAGCATGTTTTCTCTCGAATTTATTACATTATAATTTTACTTGGATGCAGTGAGAGGCAAAACTGTAATATTTTCTTATTTACGAAGACGTCTTAATAATTACCATCGATCATGTATTGTAACTTGAAAAATGTAAATTCTTTCATATTCCTCCCTACAGCAGCTGTAATAGTCTTGTTTGTCAGGCGGTATTGATTACCAACAGTATTTTAGATGCCTTTTCAAGATAATGTCTCTCTTGTATCGTACTCGGAAAAGTTGTTTCGATGATATTCAGCCCGCGAGGAATCAAATTGAACTTTATTTAACGCCACGGTGTGTGCCGAAATAAATGATGGCCAAAATTTTAATATCTCAGAAATCTTAATGTCTTCGAAAATTATGTGGGAACTCTTCTCGTTGAGCTATGAAAATTGCCTATACTTATGGCAAAAAAGTCCATAAATAAACTGTAGTATATTAATAGTTACGCTTTACTTAATACGACTAGAACGATCGATAAATCGTTATGACCTTCTAATTATTAGTACAATGCACTCGTTATGAACAAAAAATTAATGTACGATATCGTATTTTCAATGATGCAATATGAGATATGTATTCGTTTTTTCACCTTGTATTTGAATTTGTTACGTGTGTGGTCTACTTCATGGAAATGTTAAGGTGCTGCTAAGAAGTCCTTAACAAACAAATGACATCCCGAATTTATGTTAGTTTACACTCGAGAACGAAACACACATACCCGCACCAATAAACCTCAGCTACAAGCTTTTCGTAGAACCGAACATTGTGCAATATTTACCTGGTCGTATAAAAAATGAGCCAAGAGTGTTCTTGCATATTCCCTCTAGAAATACGGTGTTAATTGTTAAGTAAAGTGAGCTTTTTAATTTTGTCTTCTTCATAAGGCGGATCTCATATATCTGTGAAATATCTCACTTTTCGTATTGAGCAACACGATTGTTTTAATCAAGCATTTGTTACAATACGAGAACCGCATTCGTTCCGAAACGTTTTGTCTCTGACTCGCATTTTTTTCGTTTTGCTCATGCACAAGTCGTCATTACCGAGATGCATAATCACGGGATGCAAGATTGATAAGCCCATGCAGTTACATTGATTAATTGACGATCGTTACGGTGTAATTATCGTAAAATATGAAGTGGCATTAGTGACGTTGCTCATTTGTTCAAGTTTTTCGCTTATTTCAGAGTTATCAGCAATTAACGTTGAGAATGTTCTATAGCGAATCACAACCTTAACTTTTTTTTGAACGATTGTGATAATTTTCCTTGAACTGATGGAATCTAAAATTAATTTTTATATACGAAAATTTATAATAGTGGAACAAGTTTTATAATTGAAAAAAAATTGAAGTCAGTTAGGGTATGTTCAGTTAAAAGAGCGAGTGTGGATTTTTTAGCAATAGTGATTCACTAATCAAATGCAACTCCCTCGTTAATATTTCAAAAAAATCTGAAAAGGGATCATTATTTTGTTAACATATTAGATGATTATTTAATATCAATATTCAATATCTTTGTTTATTTCAGATATTTATATTAATGGGAATCGCAATTCCCACGTGTCTCAGTGAGAAAATCTCACTCATCCTAACTGACCCTTATTTATTTATCAAAATTATCATAAACTATTAAATGTTTTCAATTTTGAAAAAAAAAATAAAAAACTGATATAATTATTTTAGTGAGATTTATTTTTCAAATACAAAAAAATCTGAATAGAACTCGCACCACTATCATAAATTAAATACACGTACCATCGAATAGCAAAACTTTCACTCGCATCCGATTCATCCCCCAACCCAACCCAACCTGAATCCATCGACCACCACCATCATCATCAACCACCGACACTGCCATCGACCGGTAGGCACTCACTCACACATCGGACACGCATTGTCGCCGGAATGAAGCCGTCACCTCTTCCGACGTCCGAGCGCCGTTTCGGGCCATCCTCGGCCCGTCCATATACATATTGATGAGGTGGTGGGTGGGTGGGTGGGTAGGTAGGGGCGGCAGGAGCGGCCATAAGCGCTCTCGGCCAGCTCGACACATTGGCCACTCCCACCGGGACCGTCGCGCGTATGATTTGTTGGGCCGCCGACGACGGCAAAAACACCACCGACGACGCCGAAGACGACAACCGGTTGGTTGGTTTGGTTTGGTTTCGTCGCGATGCTGATGCGGTGGACATCGCGAATTTTTCGGAGGCCGTTGACGATTTTTGCCAAGGCGAGCGGATCGGACGCGAGGGGACGTCCGAGCATCCCTGTCTTAGTCGCCGTCGATGGTGTGCCACTCCTGATGTATGAATGTTCTATATGATGGTTTCATTGTGGTGGATTGTGTTATCTATAAGAATAAATGTATGTACGTATTTATGATGATTATTAATAATTTAATTATTAATGAAGTTTTAAGCCATTGTAAATATTTTTTTGTCTCTGAATTAGATTTTGCTATATTTAAATGTTTGATTGAATTAGCTCAATAATGTTTACACAATGTAAAATTGGATTAAGTGGGAGAAAATTTCAGAAAAAAATTAAAACAAATATACGTTTTATATACAAATATACATTTACCTTGAATTTTGGCTGGTAGCATTCATATTAAATGATATGTATGTATGATTGTGAGGAAGCTTTGAAAAATGTTTTGAAATTCAAATCAGATTTACTTCATTTGGTAAACGGTCAAATTAGCTATTAAGCGTGCTCAATATAATTTGCATTCAATTAAAGGCTTAATTAAAACTAATTACGCATTGTGAGTTATGTTATGTGAATATTGATGCTGAGTGTGTGTGAATGAAATTGAAATTTATACGATGATTTATTATTTTTCGTAATTGAAAAATTAATGAGATTTTCAATATAATAATATATAGCTTTATTTTTTGCGAAAACTTGATATTTTACTCATTTTAACATTTTTAAAATAATTGTCAAATACTTTTTCATTATTATTGAGAGGAATGACTAAAATTATTTCAATGACAAACTCCCATTCAGTTGGTGTAAATAAAAAATAATATCATATGTCTTAAATAAATATGCAAATATTTCACATACGAAAAGCAATCGGTTGCACAACGAACAATAATTTGAAAAACGATCGGATTTATATCATTGCACACAAAACCCCGACTCGATCTTCTCTTTTTTCCCTCGACAAGAATCGTTTCCTTTTTCACCCTGCGTATCGATGTTAAAATATTATAAAATATAAAATGAGAGAGTTGCATTCGTACGCGACTGGAATATCGACCGGATATTAATGACCGATATCTTAATGCGAATAAATAAACGTGTGTCCGCATTGGTAGCGATCTCCATATGAATTTTGCCACGATCTCAATAATTTCATATGGAAATATCAAAGAGCATCGACTCTACATCGAACACGCAATCATAGTAAATAGTATGATGTGCACTTGCATCATCGGCGATGATGAATCGAACAATCGGTTCGGACTCCTTCTCCATCGCAAGGACCATTATTAATTAATTGCATTTCTGCGGTCCTTAAGAGATTCGCCCGCGTGACAGGCTGTCATCTTTAAGCCTCTCGGTCTCCGGACTGACAGAGCTTATTTAAAACATTTCGCGTGCGTTCAATCCTTAGATGTTAATCGAATATCACGTCAAGTTTGTTTTTAACGTCGGAGGCTCTGCAGCATTGTGTCGTGCTCGGATTTTCCTGGTCGATGTAAAAAGTGGCGTCTCCAGATGCAGATTTTATCCTATCACCGGATGAACGGTGATCTTGATGGATAATTATGACTATTTTTATGATCCGACGATTCTTTTGAAATGAGGATTGAAGTGAATGATTAAACGAATAAATTTGAATGTGAGGTTTTGGTGAAATTCCGTGTTCCTTTCGTCAAATATGTAATATGAAACTTTGACGATTATGACGTCGTCGAATGCCATATAGCACCACATTTGTTGGCAATAATTATTTGTGAAATGTGCTTCAGTAGAAGAATGTCCATAGGAATGCGGACTGAAGCCGTATGGTATTTACCTGTCCGCGTATCTCTGAGATACGTATTATTTTACGATGTATTCGCTGAGTTTTTATTGAGAAATCTAGCAGAATGATCGTTGCGATTTCTGACTCCATCGAATTCTTGCAATAATTCGTTTTGGAATTTCGATTTCTTGTTATTTCCACTAACACGGGAGGGTCAAATGCGAACCCAACTAGCAGTTTTCGAAAGCTACTATATCATACCCTTTGTATACAACTTACAAAGGGCATATTGATATATAGTTTCTCCCGCTGGGTCTCTTCGGTCATTTGCACTTTCGTCCAATATCGTAACTGAGTAAACACATACGAGCAATGATATTTGAGTATGCTTGTGCATAATAAAAAAGATCGTCGGTACATGGTAAGGAGTTATGCTTACGACTTCTCTTTTGTGTTCACCTCTGGAGATTTTTCTTTAATGCTCTCATATTTTATCGCCTACGTATAAGCATAACCCCTAACTTGACGCAAAAATATTTTCACGTATTCATAAAAACGATGATACATATTTATGCAAGATATTTCCTATATTGCTTACATTCCTGACTGATTTCTTTATCGTTCATTTAACAATGGAGCTGATTTGAATTTGCATAATTATATCACATAATTCGATTGTTGATTGCCTGTGGTTATGTCGCGTAATCAGATTTCGCATTGTAATACGAAAACGATTTTTATTTATCTCATTCGAGTTTCGCCTTTCACAATATCCTATCTCTCAATCTCCAGTCGTGATATCAGAAGTCAGATTTCATTTATTACTATGATAACGATTCTTTATGTTACCAATGTAAAAGCCATTCATTATTTAATTCGTTTTATTGCGGTCATAATAAAGAGATATACACGTGCAGTATATCATAACTGTTGCGAATTTATATTTATAAAATAATTGGGGATTTTATAGTATCGATTTTGTATCTTAATAAAATAATTTTCGAGCTCAGCCATAATTAATTTCATTCATTAATAAGATGACATACATATTCCTGATATGTATAATTTATAAGTGAGTCAAGTGCAAATTCACGTACGACTTCAATCGAGTGCAGATAGCATTTTCTGTTTCTGTTAAGTTTCTGTTCCGGCTTAACAAGACGTCGGTGTGCCGGCCTCCACTGTCCGAATGATTTACATGTTTTCGTAGTTTTATTGCTCCAAGAAATCTACCACTGTGTGAAATCAAGTCAGACACAATATTGCGAATAAAACCGCGATGGCTGACTCCCCTGACTCGAGCAGGTAAATAATTTCGTCCGTTGAAAGGAAATTTTTTGCACGCCTTGTAGACGCGTTCCTGAATAATTGTCGCTGCCGTTTTATTTACGATCGGCAATTAAAAATAAAATATTTTTAGAAGATACATATAATTACAAACTAGCATACCGATCGCGAGATAAGCCTCTCGGCTATGATTTACATGCTACACACGCTGATCGTTGCGATTTCAGCGAAAATATAATGTAAATTTGCACAAGCTACCACTTTTGTATGTTTTGTTGGCACCGAACAGAATCGTTTTGACAATCGGCAGATTTTCGACATTCTTGGGGAACGGAAACGACTTGAAGCATCAGAGCAATAATAACGAGTGAGGATGAATAAAAAAAAACGCGTTTTTATATAACATTTGCAAGTTATTCAACGGTATCTGGAGCCATAAATGGGGAGACCTACATTATCGACTTTACGTGAACGTCAATAGACGTCGGTCGGAAATTATGCTTCTTTTTAACATAGCATTAGCTGAAATTTGTATTCACATCGATAGGCCGAACGAGGTTCGTCGTACCTGGCCAGGCTTACCTGGTGAGGTGTTCGGCCCGCGGCTAAATGAGGAAGAATATACCTGAACTTAAAGCAACCCATAAAAAATAAATACCCACACCATATTTTATAATACTTTTCGTGCAATTTTAACGTGAAACTCAAGCTGTATCGGACGAATAATATAAATTACAGGTGGAATACATAATAATGTTATGAATAACGTTTACGAAAAAAATGTGCTCATGCACGATCTTATTAATCTGTTTACGGGATTAATTATCGATTATGATTCGGTTGCACAACGCTCTCGCGGATTGTGCAATGTCATTCGATCGAAACGCTCAAATTGATTCTGTATCTAAAAGCGACAAATCGATGATTGACAAACAACATATTGCAAATTACGACCGCGCTCATGCACCGATCGACGACGTCGAACATTCTTCACAAATCGAACGCATAATGATAAAACGCGCTCCGTCAATTTCGCTTCGTTTACACACGAAATACTTCCAACACCCGCATACGGAAAACTCAAACGAATTCAGCAACAAAGTTAACAGGATACGAAATCGCACAATCGAATCGATTGAAATTAGCGATATTTTCGATTTCCCATCGGACCGACCTTGCGCTTTCTCGCCCCTTCTCGAGAGTACGAAAACAATCGGTGACCATCGTTGCCAATTGCACTGCTGCGAGAGGATCTGCGGAGTCGTGTTGCAGGAAGGCCCCCGCGCTGAAGGGGCGGCTCGGCTCCCGCGGCGCTCACGCGCGCCTCCGCCCCCGGCCGGGGCCCCCTTGCCGCCACTCACGAACTTTTAATTGTGAAGTCGCTCCCCGCGCCCCCGGGGGCTCTGCGGATGCCGCATGAATATGTAATTTTCTCCTTCCATCGACCGGGGGCCCGGTGGTGAGGTTTCGCGTGCGTGAGCCGACTGGCTCTCACTCGTTCACATGTTCACATACGTGCGAGTGTGTTAGTTCTCGCGGTCTGTTTTCGTATCGTGGTCGATTTTGAATTTCGGCGGTTTCTCCAGAATTTGTTTGTTGATTGGTGTGTCTCGATTTTTTTATGTTTGCTGCGAGAAGTCTATGAATATGAGATGTATGCATGATTTTTGTTCTGAATTTTCATTTTAATATCACCATTATTATTATTAAAATAAAATTCAATACACATCTTAATTAGGTCTGAAATAAATCAATTTTATCGCTTATTTGATGTTTTGAAGTAAACATAAATAAATGTAGGTGATATCAACGAGCGGGTAAGCATAAAACGCGTTAAACTTTCAATGAGCTTAATTTTTTTTTTAAATATTCGTCACAAATTTTTTCATACTTTTTTATTTGTAAGACATAATTATCTGTTGAAATTTTTATGATGTCGTTGAAAATATAATAAGCATGACTGTCACGTGACATGATTTTTTTCCAATTACAGAATACCTCAATTTCTTTATAAAAAAAGTCACATCAGACCCTATCATGATTTTCGTATTTTCGATGTTTCAATGAAAATATCGAATCATCGATCGTCGAATTGATTTACTTTGTATGCAGCAAATCAGCATAATGGTGTGCATTTCGTATCAATCTTTCGATATTGTTGCACGGCGGTTGTTTTTTCAAACTTCTCGATTCTCAAGTCGTTTTGCTCTTTGGTCGGAACATGGCCATGTGTTTATGCGCTGACCGTATAATATTGGCAGTACGCAAATCATTTTAATGATGAGCTCGTATCCTCCTCTCATAATTTATGGTGCACCTCCAAATTGATCCGTATTGCTGCATAGTAATTTTCATTTATCAGTAATTCAACAATCGCGTTTTAGAATCAATTTTGTGCGAGTATATTATGAAAAAATCTGCATATGAGCTTCCACTAAATTCGTTTCGTAGATTTTCGGACAGGCATCTTCGCCATAAGGACATGTATCATAAAATAAAACTGGAATCGATACCATACGGTCGATCCGAACTACAAATAGTTATAAAGTAATAAGATACTTTAAATAATTTACAACATTGTCACTTTTATAGGTTTGAATTTCCGGCCATGGTTGTCTTGTCAAACACAAGCAACATCTTTTTATTTTTATAGTCATAGTTAAAATACAGTAGACCCTATCCAGACGTCAGCATTCTTTCGGCAAGGTTGACAAAAAAACTTGTAGATTTTTCAATCGATTACAAAGAGGAATTTAATATTATATTTTGAATAAATTAATTTTCAACAATCGCTTCGAATTTCGTGTAACAACGAATTCTTTTAAAACTCAGTCACCAAGCTCGAGCAATGAACATTCGTACGATCCCTTTTGACCGCTAAAACGCAAGCTGTGCGCGTTGGCATTTGAACTTTAAGTCACTCGCATGGAAATATTCATAAATGGAAGCATTTACACGTGACTTGTGCACCGTCTCCGAGCAACGAAACCGCCTCTCCTCCGACGTGGCAACGGTAACAACAAACACCACATGAGAGACACCAACCGCTGGAATGTCACATCGAATCCGTAGAAGAAAGAGCCACAGAAAAAGGTGTGAATCGGAGAAAAAATGAAGCGGTGTCAAGTGATGATGAATGACTCGCGATTAGTCTTGGATGGCTGGCAACGCGTACGGGTTCACGTCGTCGTCATTATCGGACCCCAGGTACGTCTATCTGGCCGCGAAGATGATGACTACATCTGTAAGCCGAACGGGAAATAAAGTAGGCGTAGGCGTTACATTCACTTGTCATATGATGTCAATTAGCGCCGCTTTAATAATTACGAAACGTGCGCTTTTCGTGCGATGTCGGATTCGTGTGAAAATCGGATGGTTTTTTCAATTTGGTATTCTTAAGGGTTTTGGGTTTGGTGTTGGTCGCTCGTAGAAGTCTCTAAACGGAAAACATTTCAACTAGCTTATACGACTACATCTAAATATGTATTGCACAAAATACTTTTCTTAAATATTATTTCGAAATATATCTAAGCATAAAAATTATATGAAAAGTTGTTTTTTACAAAACAATCTGATATGTGATATTTATGAATTTCAACATGCCACCGAATAAAATTTGTACTGGCTTTTATTACATGTATATGTAAATTTCATTAGAAATTAGATTTGTATGTGTATCTCGCGCCCAAAAATGATTCATTGCTAACGTTTTGGTATTTCTAACTCTATATAAATAGTGTCATATCGTATACCGTTAAAAGTACACGGGACAATTTTTGTCATTGATTTATTTCCAAGATCATTTATCGTGATTGTAACGAAATCAGGAAATATACATCACCCGGTTGCGCAAGTATCGTTCGTTGAGCACGTGGGAAGAAAGTTGCTTCTTTATTGTTGTCGATCGATCTGTAATGTCCCCATTTCTCTTATCTTCCAGAATTTCTTGTGAATTATCAAACATATGCATGTAAATCAAACGATTATTTCTATAAATCGATATGATACATTGGAATTGTTCTCGGCGCGATATTTTCGAGCAACGATTGCGCATAAGTCACTGTAAACCTTGAGCTTTCTCAGTGCGTTCTGGCAGACTTTATTGTTTTTCTTCGACTTGGCAACCTCTGATCTGAACTGATCGTGTCGGCAAGATCGACAATCTTGAATCGCTATCTCTCACGTCCATCGATCGCGACGAATTCATTACTTCTACGACAACCCTGTAACTTTGAGAATTGCGTTCGACGCGTCTCCAACAAAAGCTGTTAGACTTTCACAGTTCACTTCGATTTCTTAATATTAAGTAGATACGTCTGATTTTCGATTAATCATATTTTTACACGTAACATAATACACGGATGTGTCGTAACTTACTGCAATATGCCTATTTTTTATTGTTGGCTGGGCACATTTTTTTGTTTCGTAAAGTAAGCTAAAGTCACGAATCAATTACATTTCAAATATTATAATAAATGGAATACTGTCAACATTGTGACACTAAACAATAGCATACATAAAATCTAATATGAACCTAATTATAATTTATTAGACAATTTTACTTGCATTGTTAAGTATAGAATCATAGATACATATATGAAATATTAGAAATTAAATACTTTTTCCACTTCAACAAATGAATTCTTCCATGTAACAAAATTCATTATGATTATGTTAGTATTGCGTAACATCATATTTTTTATTTTTATATTCACTTTTCTTGCATTAGCTAGGAGCGTGCATTTATCTAATACTTTTAATGATTAATTTTAAAGAGAGTTCAGTAACAACAATGGTTATCTGGTGTCTGGCGGTAGCTAATGTGAAAGGCATGTCTCCTCCTGGATTAGCCCCAAGCCCGCCCGCAATGTCCTTCCGAGGAATGCCGTTCTTATCTTCCAGACTTTGGTGGACTTCTCAGCGCTTGCCTTTATTTAACACACATAACCTTTCGACAAAATTTTACGAATCGAAATGCAAATTCACAATAAATAACCTAAGCGGATTAATTGGATGCATCGCTTACATTTTATGCATCTGACGAGATAAAATACACGTCTTAAGTGCAAAATAAAATCGACGATTCATGCAATAAGGATCACATGAAATCTTTTTCAATCTAAATTTTAAGTAACGAAATGTCGATATCGATTGTACAAATCGAAATTCTCAAGTTGTAAAAAATATATTGGATCGCAAATTTCCTTGTCGGGAATATGTTGCAATTCTGAAAGCCTCTCGATCGATGTTTGATAAATAATAATGTAAAAAACACACGTGGGTTATGTGAACTCGAGACGAACGAACTTCAGAGCGGCAACACTCATGACCTCTTCATTCTATCGACCGCATCAATCTCGCAGCTCTTGACTACATCATTTTTGATAACATTGTGACAAGGTTGAATTGACGCCGAACGCTGCGTGTAATGTAGAATGATGGTGGAAAAAAAGAAGGAACGGTGTGCTGTACATACGTATAAAGAAGAACCGTCGATCGGATGGACGGGTCTTCTTACACGCGAGAGAAGTGCTTCGGACAAATAACATTAAAAGTTATAAGACGGCCATAATGCGGAGAATCAAAACTGCGCGTCCGTGTATCTCGGTGCGCATAGTGTATTAACCGTTTGTTGAACTCGGACGATCAGATAATTTCAGCCAGGATATAATGGATTCGCGCATTTATTTCAATGTTCGCATTAAATTCAGTAAACGTTGTCTCATTACACTATAAATTATCGTGAGTCTCCGTTTTCCGCGCCCATATGATATATGTATGTCTTTTTTCATTATTATCCTTCTATAAATAACACACTTGACGTCCATCAAGCGACTATTCTATCAATATTCGAATATTAATCATAAACGATGCGATGATCTCATAGAATATTTTTTTTTAGTTAAATGTCGATAGAAAGTATTTTATTTACATATATTAAACTGCTGTTTCTCATTTGGATATTCCTGTAAAAACACTTTGCATAGATATCTGTATGAAATACAGTAATAGTCGCATTGAAGGATCGGAGACATTTTTTTTAATAAACGACACTAGAACGTTATTGAATATATTTGGGTGTGTCGAATCATTTGGAATAAGAGCCTCGTCTACTAATAGATAAGAATATCGACCTCTCTTGAACGACTTCAAATATCAAAATGTTACTGGTGGCATCCCACACGCGTAGCTCTCGAGTGTTTTCTTTTTATTTTTTTGTTCCTCTTCGTTTGCCTAGGCACACTCTCATTGGTAAACGATGTGCTTTTGAACTGATCCCCTGCACGCTCTTGATGTATCATTTAAATAAAAATTAATGTTTCTTTTATGAGAAACGATTAATAACGTGGTTCTTTTATTTGTCTATCCGACTATCCGTTCCACCACGCTTTTAATTCTTATATCTACCTCCTCCGTATCAAAGCATTAGGCGAACGAATCGAAACATTCCGCTGAATTATTAAACAGCCGTGAAGATTCATAAAAAATCACGCGCCGACCGCGAAAATGAACGCCGATACGTTTGAGCTTTGCGCAATTTGTCGAAAACGCACAAAACTCAAAACTGAAAGGGTGAGTCCACATCACGGCCACAATCGAAGCCGTGTTCGTGAAAATTTAATGCTCGCAGATAAACAAATGCGATTCCGTCGTACCAAAAGGGCAATTGCGAATATCCGACGATCGCCTCGATAAGCGAACGGTTTTCATTTCGTTATATACTTATATCCTTTCGACGTTCGTTTTTTCCTGACTTCTGCAGGAAGGCCGGATATTGGGATCGGCGACTCTGCGAAAAATAAACGCTTCGAATCGTCCGGCGAAAGATAATTCAGCCTCGAAGGAGGAGGAGAATTTCACGTGTCACTGCTGCATCTCGCCCCTTAATGAGTGTTTTGCATTACCGGAGGTCTTTGTTCGGCGATCTGAATGTTATCGTTACAGAGGCCGTACCCACGTCCAAAGTTAAGGATGAGTTCGCCGGTGCACAGAAGTTATGAGCATTTGTCTTGCAGATTATAAAAGGCTGGCCCTATACGTTCTTACCTCCGCGAACTGGCCCGAGTTCCGTCGCCGCTCGGAAAAAATAATGTCTCTCGCGTAGTTTGAATTATGTTTATTTTCGTTTATTCGCGCCGTCATAAAAACTCGATTTATATCTCTCGTTATGAAAATAATGAGCTTCTTGAATCATCCGCGCGATACGATCGCACTCTGCATTTGACCGAATCAAATGTCTCTCTCGTGGCGTCGCATTTGATTACGTGATGGAAATTCACCATTTTGCTTGTTAGCTGCGATCCTAGAGTTACGATCTTTTAACTCGCTCGGTTCGTTAAGTCGATAGAAATTCTGCAAACATTTACAGTGAAAGTAGTATTTGCATTTTCCAATTTTGTAATGGTAATGTCTTTCTTTGGGGTATAAAATGTCGCTTGTTACTTTTCATGCTGCTTGACATTATCTCGATTTATTCAAGTAAAATACAAATAATGATGTTTCATAATATTTCAAATAAACCTATGCTAAAGCTTCAACAACCTATAATGGGTCAATTAAAACCACAATAATTTACATTCAATGACCAATCTGAAACATATATTTGTGGATATTCATTTCCAAATAAACATGCATAAAACGAAAGCAAAGCAAGAGTGAGCTTCACCATCTGTCGACCCACAACAGACCCGCCTCAACTTCGACAGAAATCGAATCGAAACATCGACTCTCAATAACGCCGAGTCCGAGTGAGCCGTCTCGATTGTTTATGAATTGTTTGGTGTTCTCGGACTGGCGGAGACGCCGTCTTCGGTAGTTTGGGCGATGGCGAAAACCACAAAAGTAATGTCCACCGCAAAGTAACGACGTCGTCGAAGTGCGCGGTGCGGTTATCTGCCTCGCCCGAGAACCGTTGTTATCGCGGCAATGAATCAAGCGCAGTCTCAATGCAACACAGCCCCATCGTTGTCCGAATGCAACAATCCGAAGGCACAAACATACGTCAGCACGATACGGACGGAACCGTAAATACGTTTTGCTTTTATGACTCCATTATTTGATAACGTGCCCCTTTTTACTGGGTCCCCTCGTCCAGTGATAATCTGCGCGGTAACGACGCGATCAAAACGCATTGCCGTCATAAAACTCGACGGGGTCGGATCCGGAGGACTTTTTTCGCGATCGTACCGCTATCTTGCGCCGTTGTCTTCGGAAACGATCCACGTTGAAGTTCGAAATACGGAGACGATCCGACCATTGTTATCTTCGGAATGCCATTGCTATGGGCTGGGTGTTGTATCGGGCCCGAATTGAGAGTCACTTTTTGATACTGCGCAATTGTCATCATCATCTCTACAGATATACGATAGTAATTTTTTCGTAAATAATTTTTGAATTTCACAATTCCGCAAATATTAAATGTGCATTCATATATATAGATGTTCAGCTTAAATTGAATTCGAAATGATTTAGCGAGTTCGCGACGTATTAAACTAATCGCCTACACATAAAACGGAATTGCACTGTTGATGAATTGTCGCTCGGGCCGTTTAACCGGCGATTCGCACTATTGGCCGGAGCACGCAGTTTCCATTTCGCGCGAGCAACACGACGGAATTTTTACGACTCGCACTAAAAGCGGCAAAGTGTCCAAAGTGGGGCCGGCCCAATAAAACGCAAGCGAAACTTTATCGGGCGGACTTACTTACGCGCATTTCCCCACAGGACGATTTTATCAATGAGGCCCTTGCTTCTTGCCCCTTATTATCCCGGCAGGATGGGAAAAAGGACAATCAGGTCGCCCTTTCTCTGAACTGAGTCAGATTTAATCTCGGCGTTAGCTTGAATTGTGTGCGTGTTCGCGTCGCGAGATGAACCCGCAGACAAATGGCACTTTGTTCTGCTCGACTTGTGACGAAGGTAACGATGTTAATTAGAATATATACACAGCCTTTTTTTTCGTCGGTCGCTCGTTTTGTCCGATCGCTATCGTGATTCACATGCGTGGCTTTCAATTAATAGCTCGCAGGCTAATTCTAGACGATATTTCACGAACAATTTGTGCAACCGTACGATAAATCGTAAGCGTATTCCCTAGCGTTAATCGCTAGAGAGGCAATCAATACATCGGTCGAGTTCAAATCGAACGGCGTGAATTATCGTTTGGGTCAGATAAATGTGTGAGGCCGATCACGACGAGGCTTAATTAATGAATAATATTTTAAGTGCGAAACCGGCGGTTGTTTGGAGATTCTCATCTACCATCCGAAGTATAGGCGAGTGGTCTTTTTCGCTCTGAAAACCCAGTTCGATATCGAAATCGAACAGAACCGCGGTCCACTCCCAGTCGATAAATTACCGTCCTGATTCGACTTCGACGGAAGTAATGTTCTTATTGATTAGATACGAAAAGATTTTTCGCATTAAAATGCTAATGTGGTCATATAGACACATTTTCCCTTTCGAACGCCTTCATTATCTCGACAGTATCGAACACGATCGATATTTTATATCTGACATTTTTCCGGCGAAAGATCGGTCAATTTTGCCTTATTATTTAAAATTATAAATTTCGACTAACCGTAGAGGCTTTTCGGGCTCACCGCAAAGCTCCATGTGTTTTGCGGTCTGTTTTTTGTGGTATTTTCTTTTTTCGAACACCGTTCGAAGAATCCAAAGAATGTACCCGACACGAAATAAAGGTGAAAATCGAGACAATATTCCCATTCATACCGTACACGCATTATGTAAAGATTATCGCACCGTGATGCTAATGCGAACGTTTCATCTAAACTAACAGGTAGAAGTATTGTATATGGAAATAACAAGTGTATAATAGTTAAGAACAGAAAGTTAGCGAACATGGCGCACCCCATGTTCAATAGCGATGTGGCCGTATATTGAGGTTACCGTTACATTACTTGAGGCATCCAACAACAATACAGTCGTTCCCCGATTCGCTTAGTGTTTATGGTGAATATCTCGTTATAAATCGATTCTTCGATGAAAAAGAAATAGATTCAAAATATAAACAAACTTACATATATTTCATATGACCCATATCGATTAAAACTTTTTCTAATATTTCTGCTTGTTTGAAAGATTTTATCTTGAAAAATTAATCTTGATTTGAAATTGTGCAAATTGGAGAATAACTGTACAAATCAGTCGAAGGCGATTGCGATGTGCACTGAGAGATCTCCGGCGCTTACAAGTCGATGTTATGACATAGCGCATTCTGATCATTGTCGATTCGAACCCAACGATGATTGAAAATAAAACACGGGCGCAACAAACGAACAAGACAGAGGTCACCCAATCATCTCGTCAAAGAGACCACTCGACAGGTTGGCAGTTACCGCTCGTGCAACACCCGATACACATGTGTGTATGTTCACATACACGCATGTATACACAGCGCAGAATCCCGATGGACTCTCGTCCAACTGGCTATAAATCGAGTTAGCACACCTCTTTACAGACGAATCGCTCCAGTTTCATCGAATATGCATCATTCAGCGCGATCCATTGGCGAAAACGAGAAACGTCAACATCCGGATCGATCCGCAAGTCGGACAAACTCGCAGGGACTTTGATCTCCTTACTAGATAGTTGATCTGGGCTACGAGGCGTCTTCTGCAATAAACGAGCGCTTAATAATGCACTCGCGTTCGTCCTCACGAGCGAGTAATTGCTTCTAGAGCTATTAAAGTTCGCTGTTGTCGGTCGATTCGGTCGTCTGACGAGAATTGTGGAAAGTGATTGATCTGCGGTTTGTGTTTGTTGATATTGGTAATTTGGACCGCTTTCGTTTTATTGGATTTCTATGCTAAGGAGATTTGGAGCGATAAGCTTTGAAATGTCAAGAGATATCGCCGATCTAGTTTATTCAGTCTCGAAATTTATTTATTTTTCCATGTGCGAAATGCGGTATATTTTTGAAAACAAATAATTATTTCGCTTATTTAATTTTTGAAAGTCGTAATTTACGAGAAAAACTACGTTTAAGAAAGTTAATGAAAAAGATATCAACGAACGGTCAAACTAAAACCCAATTTTTATTTTCTCGATATTTTATTTTGACTATCTATAATAATTACTACAACATGCATTTTTCCATATATCAAAGATTTCTATTTTAAAATTTATAAATTATAAATGCATTAAATAAGCATATAATAAGTATATAAATATTATGTGTATAAATATGTAATATTTACTCATAAACAAATGGATTGTATCAAAATACGATCAATGTCAAAATTGTACTGTACGAGTGTAAAATCGGTCAAGCAATAATTGTTTTAAACTTATTAAAGTAAGCAGCGTGCTGAGCTTAATAAGGGGCGTTTCGTTCGGTAGCTTGCGCAAAAGAGACGAAGCATCATAAGAAACGTTCTTCGCAAGACAGAGATAGACGATACACGTGTTTGATTAATACGCGCTATGTACTCTTCCGAGTTGCTGTACTCCAGCCTACCGGGTACCAAAGAAAAAACGTACTAATGGCGTTAATGTACACATCATCATTACGCCTCGTTTCATTTTCGTTTCGATTTCAATCGCTTTGCATGCTCGGAACGAATTCGAAATCGTTCAATAACAACAATATCCTCATATTAATTTCTTTAAAAAATATGAATTACTTTTTTTTTATTTACTCGATCATTTGTTTTTGCTTAGAAACTAATCTTAATGCTGTTCTAGAATCCACATAAAATTCCTCTGTCGGCGAATCGAAATGAATGACTGATACAGATGTTTTGATTATTATCGAAAAATTACATTGTTGATTCACTATAATTTTCTGCAACGAAAAGTATCCGAAGCTGTCACTCTGGTCGGCCTCTTCTCCATTACACTTTCATACTGTCGATTTTTCATTTTGTAAAACGGCCCGGCGAAATTGAATCATGTTGAAGATAAATGACAACCGAGATCCGACACAACAATTATATCCGTTCTTATTCCTAGAGCGAATATTGCCTTTGAAAAAGTGACCTAGATCTCGTCTATTTTTGTTACAACTACAACGTTGTTTTGAAGACGAAGAAATATTTCCGGATCGATCGTGTACGTTTTGCCAGCAATTAAAAACTGGTCATATTTGTCAATAGGGAAAAGATTGGCCTGAATCAGTCAACCCATGTCTGAGATTGATTTGAACATTCAATTAAATAAAAGTGTTAAATGCGTATAAATTATAGTAATTATAATCTTAGGAAGTAGGCGCGCAGCAACCGGTATAACTTGAGCTTGTTAGATGATTTTTATTCAGTAGAAACTATTGTTTTTTGATCCGTTCATTGAGATAGTTGTTTGTTTAAGGTTGTTTACATGATCGAAAGTTACATTAAAAGTAAAATTTATCCACTTTAATATATCGACACTTCAATTTAATTTCAGCTTACGCTGTGCAACATGCATGACTTTATGATTTTATAGATTCAGTAAAAAAATCTACTAGTGGATAAAACAAATACAAACAATAAATTTTTGTTCAACGGCCAATTAAAAGTTCCTTTCGATATGTTGATTTATATTTGTCGTTGGCACATATAATAAAAGTGAGGCATTCTAACTTTCACTGATATTTTCAAATGTTTATCTCACGATATGTTATATGAAAGTTTTATTATTACGACATTTAAGCTTCTTTATTAAATGTATGTAATGCTTTAAATTGTTTCGCTGCATATAAATCATTTAATGATGGTATTAAAACGTTGGCCAGAAAACGAGAATAAAACGTGAGTGGTTTCATATTCGTATGCGTTTTATTAACTAGAATTACCAGTTCATTTTATTCGGTGTTATAATTCATCACAAAATTTTCAATCGTTAATTGTTTCGCCGCACATAAAAGTTCCTGTTAAATATCATTCAAATTTAATTCTGTTTAAAGTATTTTATTGGTTTTGCAAAGAAAGTACATACATTCTTTCATAATTGACATAATTTTCGAATAAATTTAAAAGCGTTGTCATGTTTATACATTTCACCTTTCGATTTCTATCCGTGGCACCTTCTACGGCTGTAAAGAATATTTTTGCTCATAGCTATTTGTTGTTGTTAAAATTGAAATGACAGATTGAGGTTGGGTTTATCGTGGGTAGAAGAAATAATAAATAATTCCTAGAATACAGTCTATATATACTAGTACAATTAGAAAGCGTTTGAAACTTAATGATGTTAAATTTCGCCGTAGTGGCTTATGATGCCGTAATATCCCAAGATTTATAATAGCTTTATGCAATTCGAAAAATCATCTTTCTAATTTGTATTTTTGTTTTGTTACAGGTACTAAATTTCAACTATTTCACAACGCATCGAATCACACATAAGGTAATTTTGAGCAATATTATTGTATAAACTATTGTTAAATCAACAAGCTATCATCACGCATCAATTCTCAAATTCTAATTAACACTCTACGTAAAGTTTGGATTTGAAAATTCATAAGTCATTTTCACACAATAATATACAATATAAACACGTTGATGTGTTCTCGGTTCGTTAGTGCTACTGAGAAAACTTCAAGGTGTGTCCGATCACCTTCGTTTCTCGCTCGAGGATAAGGGCTTATCATTAAGCCACAATGCTCAAGTCTGAAAGGTCTGCGGCCAGATAAGACTCGTCCACAGCCAAAACATCTTGTCAGATTAAAAGATGAATGACATACAATTGATTGAAATCTTGGCGGCGAGTCGAATAAACGTGTTCGATCAATGTGAACCAATCGATATTAGGAATATTTTCGAAGTCGGTTTCTTGAATTATGTGAAAACACATTATCGTATTTTCATGCGGTTGATTTTTTTGCGCCTGAATACCTTTCGTCGCTCACGATCAACTCGAGCGATTTAAATTTTCATAAATTTATGTAGACACTTAATCATATTTTTTACAGTGTTAAATTCGGAATGTAGCAAAATAACCAGTATGTGTACTCGTCTATACGTCAATGTACTCATATAATACATATGCATGTGTATTATGGGCCATAACGATTAGCTTCCTACTATCTAAACATCTAGGATTTCTTCTCGTTGGCTAATGATAATGCTCTCGAGTTCTCGTGTTCGAGATGTTTTTTAGCCAGAGGCTACCAGATCGTTCGTTACTCCTTATGGGAAGATGATCCCACAATAGCCTTCCAATCCGTGTTGGCTGTGAGGCATTTTATCAAAATAGTCTAATTGATAGTTGTCATGAATGGACCGCTTTTTTCTGCATGAAAATGAACTGTTTTATATGTGCAGGTTATAATTTGTTATATAAAATATTTCTTCAGATCGTATACTATTCAAGTAATTATTTCATTAAACCGCGGCAAATATAAAATCAAACATTTTTTTATGCCTATACCCGAAATACCTTTCCGAATTCACCTTGCCACACAAGGATGCACGATTTTTCAAACAGAATTCGTTTCAATATCTCGATTCGTATATGCGTACGTTTCATCGACGAAGGTAAATCTCGTGTCAAAGTTAACAGGGTCTCGAAATTTTTCATTGTTCGAAGCTCACTATTGTGTGCGTCGTGTGTCCTCGACGAGGAACAATAGACACTTAATACTAATCACTTTAGGTATTGTATCCACTTCAAGCGTCCAAAAAGCTTCATCATTACTCATAATTATCGAAACGGTGTATCCTAATAATAGGTTCATTGTTTGTTCTAGCTGTCCGTGAGCGTCTGCCTGTATCACGATCGACGAAAACTCCAAATCATTTGGCTTCAGTGCGCTTTAAATTACGTTCAACTTTGATGTGTGCTTTTATCAATCGCTCTGTGCGTTCATGGCCATTTAAAGTCCCTTGTTATTATTATGGAGTGCGTTCAACTCGGATCGACATCATCGCTATACCGTTTTTCGATCAAACGACGCGTTTCCAGCTCTCTCGTAACAAACGATCGACCATTCCGACCAAATCCAGACAAGAACGACCGCAATTATGTTCCAAAAACTCTTGCATTTTAGCGTACAACTTGTTTTTGCTAATTTCGCAATTTTCGGTCTTGTCGTGACATCCGAATAAATTTATCAGCACCTGCTAAATTTTACGAAACGCGTTAATTAATTTTTTCGACAATTATATACTTAGTGTCATTATAATAATTGTTTTTGTGAGTCGTTTGTGGATGAAAAGCTTTGACAGAAAACAATCGCGAAAAATATTTACACGCATTATCCGGTGTGTCGATCCAAGATAAAATCGCTTAACTATGCCGTTTATTTAATTTTCAAAACGAGACTTGCATATTTAACTTTCCAGTGTTTGAATATATAATTTGCACAATTCCACCGTGCAATCGCAACCAATCCATTATAATTAATATAAATGAATTCATTGCAAATTGCGCAATCGGTTCAGCATTTCAACACGACAGTCATGCACCACAAAATGACGACAATGAATCTACTACTATAAGCAGAAACAATCGCCGAAAGGAGTCGCAACTCTTGCATTTCCCCAAATAATCGGCAACGAAACGCAACGCTTAAATAATATCGTCGATTTCTCATGGCTGTCAGTCGCGCGCGAGGATATACCTGGAAGGAGTCTTCTCCTCGTGGTCCGAGCTGGACTCTCCACCAGCCACGGCACCGAAGCTCACCTTATAAATAATGTAAATGTCTATTTTGATTTGTGGCCCGCTGTCGCTGGATGATTACGGCGGATCCGGCGCGAGCCTCGCACACCGACCACCGTTTCGTGAGAGGTGTACGACGATGATATGGTGTTGTGTTGCCGTAGTATACGTACGAGAGAAGGCACCACTGAATTTCGACGTTCCCCCATAATGCAAAACCCATTATTATTTTATTATCTTTTAACCTTTACGACGCCGGGGCTTCGGATCGGCGCGCGGACGACGCGGTACTTCTGTTCGGAGCTTTTTTGTTTGTTATCGCACTAAAACCGTTTATCAGATTAACCGCTCTCGCTCGATATATATAATGTATGTGTTCCGAGGCGGCGAATGTGCGAGTATTCCGCATATTATTACCGTAATGTGTTTATAATATGAATGTGTGTCGATCGAGCTTTTTTCCCGATCTCTAAACGCATCTCGATTCGCCGCTGAGATAAGGGCGAAGACAATGGTGCCGTGTTTTATTGTAATCATAGTAATTAAGTCGCGAGCCGAATGGAAATTATTAAGTTCTCGATTTGTGAGCGATTTAACTTTTTTTTTATTTCGTTTCTTCGCCCGGTTCGGTAGGTGTGCTTTCGCTAATTTATCGTTTGCGAGGAATTTGCATGAATTTTTATATCGCGCATAAATTATGAATCGTTGCTTGTAAAATGTGCTCGAGTGTGTATGAGAGTTCTTAGTTGTTAAATGGGGCTATAAAATATGAACAATATCTTGTTTGAATTCTTTAATGAATAGTCATCTCGTTGAATGAGAAAATGTGAGCAGATTTTGAATGTCTGATAATATAATTTTAGATTAATCTTAATCTTTGACATATTTTCCACAACATAAACGCGAACCAGAGCATCCGTCGTGCAATCCATCCGACGATTTCATAACCTCTCAAAAACGAAAACAAAACTGAAAAAAAAAAAAACAACGACAAGGGGGCAAAATACGACACGGCGAAGTCGTAAACGAAGAAGACCTTCCTCTCTCGACCAACGCGTCTCGGCATAACACAACCGTGTGCTGAAATTCGAAACTGCGCATTGTGGGGTACGTGCGTTGTAGAGAGTCCGGTCGTCCTCCCTGCGGACCTCCATCTCCTCCTCCTCGTCCTCCTCCTCATCTCGTCTTCCACATCCTCGTCCTCCTCCCACAAGAAACGAGTTTAAATAGTTGCGGGCGAAATATGAAATTTTGCACGGCGACGGCGTTTTCGGCGCGCCTCGCCGATCGTCATTACGGGCCGGACCACTTTGGCCGTTCGGTGTGGTTTTTGTTAAGTCCTCCGGTGCGTCCTAACGACAGTTTTCATGGGCTCGTACGAATTCGCGCAAAGCTGTTTTTAATTCGAGCTTTTCTTAATGGCCTCGCTCAAAGATGAGGGGAGGGTGCGCGCTCGAGAGATCTCCTCTTTCTCCAGCCCAATGATAATAATTTGGCGCAGTCGAATTACGCACTGCATAAACGGAGTTAATGCGCATCGTCGTTGCATGTGCGCTTGTAATCGCTGACTTTTAAAAATATGTCGAACTCATTTGACGATTTATACAATACACTATTGTGAGGAATTTCGGACAACTTTGATCAATTTCATGTGTTGCATCTTTTCGCAATTTTTTAACTTAACTGGTTTGTAGTTTGTAATTTGAAGTCTTGTCAAGTATATTTCTATTGAATTTGATAGCGACATTTGAAATAATTTCCTACGATGATAATTTGACTAAAGGATATCAAAATCATTTCAAATTTTGATACCAAATAAAATATTGAGAATAGTACATGATTACTTTTTATATTGTAAAAGAAACTATAAACTCATTTAGTACATTTTTTCGAAAAAAAATGCTATATTTCTCTGATTCATTAAGAAAGGTCTAAAGAATTAAAATCATAATTATATAGATACTTTAATGTATTGACTTAGATAATATTTGTACATATGAAGATTTTTTTCAATAAATACACGAACATTTCGATTTATCGAACGTCATAATAAATGTATAATACAATAATGTGAGATGGTACGAATTTGCGACCGTCTCGAGTTGGCCGCTGCGCGAAAAGCTCGCGGATCTCCGATGACATTTTTGTCGTGTTTTCGCTCGGACTCGTTTCCGATAGACAAAAAGCCTGCGAAGCCTTCGCTCGTGCATTTATGTGTTCCAACCACTACTGTGGGTTTTTCTAAATGGAAACGCATGCGTGCCGACCATACAAGGACGCAACAAACGAAGCTCCTCTCTGATGTACCGCGTCCGACTATAAAATTAACAAAACACAACGTCGAAATTCATCATTTATATGTTTAATATGTTGATTGTTATTTTTACGACGTTCATGTAATTTTTTTTTCTTATATGTTTATAAATTT